>JAKWJA010002494.1:9570261-10175261 GCA_027704765.1 Solanum habrochaites | reverse complement strand
CATGGTTCCGGCATTCCACGCCTTCCATCAATCCCTATCGTGTGTTTCTTACTAAGGCATTTAACATGCCACGCCGTGTCTTTGACCGTCTATGTTGTCCAAGAGAGTTACCAATACACACCCAACATAGTCCGAAAGTCCGACCGTTTGCTCCACAAGGGCAATGATGAAGCTTTAGGCCTGACATATCCGAGCGTGTGTTATTCTTGATGGGGATTATTGTATTCACCCCGACTTCATCACTCCTTGTGCTTCCAAAAAGCCCTGCTGGCATGTACCACCCTATGTTTGTCCTATCGTATGTGCTGTCCAGGGAATGAAAATACCATTCTACTACTACGCCCGGATATCGTCCACCGTGTATGCTTTTCAAAAGGCGATGATGGCATGCCAGTTCCAAAGTCGTCCAACTTGGTTGATGGTCCAAGGTCGATGAATGACATGTCACCTCTCGCACCCATCGACTCTGTGTGTCTATACCCAAGGAAATGATGGCCCTGCCACCCCAACGTTGTCCTACCGTGTGTGTTACCCAAGGGCCATGCTAGCAGCCACGCCGTACACGTCATCCGCCCGTGTGTGCGTTTCCAGGCGATGATAACTGTCATTCCCGAACCTCTTCTGACCGTGTATTCTTTCTTCCCAAGGCCAATGCGGGCTGCATGCCAGGCGTTCGTCGCTCGCCGACCGTGTTTCATCAGTCCAAGGATACTTCTGATAACATGCCACGCCTGACGTCGTCCGACCATGTATGGTGTCATAGGCGATGATGGCATGCCATGCCCAACATCGTCCGACCATCTGTGTTGTCCAAAAGCAATGATGGCATGCCACGCCTGACGTAGTTTCACTCTGTGTGTTGCCCAAGGGAGTTGATGGCATGTCATGCCCAACGTCGTCTAACCGTGTAAGCTGCCCAAGGGCGATAATGTCATTCCACAACCGTTATCGTCCACCGTATGTGCAGCCCAAGGTCTGTACGAGCATTCCACGCCCGACATCGTCCGTTCGTGTGTTTTGTCTAAGGGCAATTATAACATGCCACGACCAATGTCTTCTGACCGTCTATGTTGTCCATGGGAGATGATAGCATTCCACGCCCTACATCGTCTGACCGTGTTTGGTGCCCCAATGCGATGATGACATGTCAATCTCGTTGCCGTTCGATCATGTGTTCTTCCCGATGATTATGATTGCATTCCACGCCCGACATCTTCTGACCGTATGTGATGCCCTAGGGACATGCGGGCATGCCACACCCGATGTGGCCCAATTGTATGTGCTTTTCAAGGGTAATTATAACATGACATGCCTGACGTCGTCTGACAGTGTATGCTTTCAAAGGGCGATGATGGCAACCCACGCCCAATGTCGACCAATTGTGTGTGTTGTACAAGGGAGATTATGACATGTCACGCTCGGCATCATCCAACCGTCTGTGCTGCCCAAGGGAGATGATGGCATGTAATGCCTGACATTATCCAACCGTATGTGTCACCCACGGGCTATGCGAGCATGCCACGCTCAATGTCGTTCGACCGTGTGCATTGTCCAAGTGCAATGATATCATGTATCGTCTGGCTTCTTCGGACCGTGTGTACTGCCCAATGGCAATGCAGGCATGTCACGCCCGACGTTGCCCGACCTTGTGTTCTCTCCAATGTAATTCATGACATGTCACGCCCGACGTCATCCGACTATGTAATCTATAAAATGGCGATGATGGCATGCCATGCCTGACATAATCCGACCGTGTGTGCTGTCCAAGAGCGATGATGGCATGCCACGCGTCACCTAGTCCCACTCTGTGTGCTTCCAAAAGGCGATGATGTCATGTCATGCCCAACATCGTCCGACCATGTGTGTTTCCCAAGGTCGAGGATAGCATGTAACACTCAACGTTGTGCGACCGTGTGTGTTGTCCAAGGGCAATGATAACATTCCACGCCTAATATCGTCTGATCTTGTATATTTTCCAAGTGAGATAATAGCATGCCACGCTCGAAGTCGTCTGACCATGTGTGTTTCCCAAAGGCAATGATGGCATGTCACTCCTGACGTCGTCTGACCATGTGTGTTACCCAATGTCGATGATGGCATGCCACACTTGATGTCATCCGATTGTGTGTACTGCCCAAGGTCCATGCCAACATGCCACGTCCAACATGGTATGATCGTATGTGTTGTCCAAGGGCGATGATAACAAGCCACGCCCAACATTGTCCAACTGTGTATTCTTTCCAAGGGCGATGATAGCATGCAATTCCCGACGTCGTCCGATCGTGTGGGCAATCCAAGGGAGATGATGGCATTCCATGATCGATGTGGTTCGACATGTGTGTTGAACCACACCCGATGTAGTATGACCATGTGTGTTGCCCAAGAGCTATGTGGGAATGCCACGCTCGATGTCGTTCAACCGTATGTGAAGTTTAAGGGCGATGATTGAATCCTCCACCGCTCCGTGTTGTTTTTTCTCTTCATTTTTTTTCCAAATGGGTTGTGCATGCCATGCACGATGTACCGTCAAATTGTAAGTGCTAATTTAAGGGGCAAAGATGCATGCACTCACCGACGTAGTCCGAACCATTTGCTGCCAGGGCAATGATTGAATCCAATGCCCTATGTCGGTATGATCGTGTGTGCTGTCCCAAGGGCATTATGGCAATGTCCCACGTTCAAACGTCATCTGACGGTGTGGTGCAGTCCAAGTGCGATGATGGCACTGTCGCTCCGACGTGTCCGTCTGTATGTGCTGTCTAAAAAAGGCGATGATAGCAATGCCCGCCTGAATTCATCTGACTGTGTGTGCTACCCCTAATGGACATGCGGCAGTTAAGATGCCCGTTTTGGTTCGACGCGTGTGTACTTCCCAAGGGCGATGATGGAATGCAACGCTTGACGTTGTCTGACCATGTGTGTTACCCTAGGGCCATGCTAGCATGCCACGCCCGATATCGTTAGACCATGTGTGTTGTCCAAGGGAAATGATATCATGTCACGCCGACATCTTCCGACCTTATGTACCTCCCAATGGTAATGCGGGCATGCCACGCCTGACGTCGCCCGATCTTGTGTTCTTTAAAAGGGAAATGTTAACATGCCACGCGCGATGTTGTCGGACCGTGTATGGTGTCAAAGGGCAATGATGGCATGCCATGCCCGACTGTGTGTGCTTTCCAAGAGAGATGATGGCATTCTACGCCTGATGAAGTCCCACTCTTTGTGCTGCCCAAGGGATATGATAGCATGTCATGCCCAATGTTGTTCGAGCGTGTGCTGCCCAAGGTTGATGATGGCATGCCACGCCCGACGTCTTCCAGCGTGTGTGCTTCTCAAGGGCCATACGAACATGCAATGCTCGACGTCATCCGACCGTGTATGGTCTCTAAGGGAGATGATAACATGGCATGCCCGATGTTGTCCAATCGTGTATACTATCCATAGGAGATGATGGCATGCCACGCTTGAAGTCGTCTGACCATGTATTTTTCCCAAGGGCGATGATGGAATTTAATGCTCGACGTTGTCTAACCATGTCTGTTTCCAAATGGCGATTACGATATGCCACACTTGATTTTATCCGACGGTGTATGGTTTCCAAAGGCAATGATTTCATGGAATGCCCGTTGTTGTCCGAGTTGTGTACTGTCCAAGGGAGATAATGGAATTGCATGCCTGATGTAGTCCGCCCTTTGTGATGCCTAAGAGACATGCAAGCATGCCACGCCTGATGTAGTCCGGCCGTGTATGCTGCCGATTGGTGATTATGACATCTCATTCGCGACGTTGTTCGACCGTGTGTGTTGCCCAAGTGCGATGATGGCATGCCACGCCCAATGTCGTCTGACTGTGTGTGCTGCCCAAGGTCCATGTGGGCATGCCATGCTCGATGTATTCCGATATTGTGTGCAGCCCAAGGGCGATGATGGAATTTTTACGCCCGATGTCATTCGATCGTGTGTGCTGCGCAAGGGCTATGATGGCATGCCGCGCCCAACATCGTGCGACCGTGTGTGTTGTCTAAGGCCCATGCAGTCTTGCCACACTTGATATCATCCGACCGTGTGTGCTGGCCAAAGGAGATGATAACATGGCATGCCACGCCGACGTCGTCCGACTGTGTATTGTGCCCAACGGGCATGCCGGCATGCCACGCCTAACATCATCCGATCGTATGTTCT
Organism: Solanum habrochaites; assembly: GCA_027704765.1. NCBI lineage: Eukaryota > Viridiplantae > Streptophyta > Magnoliopsida > Solanales > Solanaceae > Solanum > Solanum habrochaites. The sequence goes on along the minus strand of JAKWJA010002494.1, from coordinate 10,171,077 downwards.
GTCTAAGGGCAATTATAACATGCCACAACCGATGTCTTCTGACCGTCTATGTTGTCCAGAAGATATCCATGCACAACCACACATTGTTTCGACTTGTTCCGTGTTTCTCCCAGGGCCGCTTGATGAAAGCTTAGGCCTGACATCATCCGAGCGCGTGTGCTTCTTGATGGCGATGATTGCATTTCACACCCGACGTCATCAGATCCTACGTGCTGCCAAAAAGCCATGCTGGCATGCAACACCCGATGTGTTCCTATCGTATGTGCTGTCCAAGGGAAATGATAACATGTTACGCCCGACGTCGTCCGACGTGTATGCTTTCTAAAGGAGATGATGGCATGCAATTCCAAAGTCGTCCAACTGTGTGTGCTGTCCAAGGGCGATGATGGCATGCCACGCTCGACGCCGTCCGACTGTGTGTTCTACCAAAGGGAGATGATGTCCTGCAATGCCCAACATTGTCCGACCGTGTGTGTTACCCAAGGGCCATGCGAGCATGCCACTCCCGACGTCATCCGCTCGTGTGTGCGGTCCAAGGGCGATGATATCATTTCACGCCCGACGTCTTCTGACCGTGTGGGTGGCTTCCGGTAGAGTTGGTCGAATGCGGGCCAGATTAGTGCCGAAGAGGCGATTATTGGCCGTTCCGACACTAATTAGCACGTCATATAGGCCCGTTGAGGTATGGATTAAGGCGTATTGGAGTGGTAGTTAAAAAGAACGAAGGACTTTTTTTACTCTGTGGGAGGTGAAGAAACCTGTATCGGCCTATGGGTTGACAGTGCCGCATGGATACAAAATGCCCCCTTCCCACATCCCGACTCCCCTCACTCCCGTATCACCATCTCCCCTCCCCCCTACATTGCATAGATTCATGTTTCCTACAGGTCTTCGTTTCTTTCTATACGCATTTCCTGCTACCACTTTGTCGCCGGGAACAGTGAACCCCCTTTCGGATGATCCGCACGCTAAGTGCTTTTCTATTCTTGATACCCCGTCTCGTTGACGTTTTTGGACAGAGCTACGAGCCAACGGCCCATTCCTTCTTCTGATGCCGGGGGCGCTGCATGCCTATTTAAATATATTGCTACCTTCCGAGACTAGAGATGAATCGACCTTTCTTGTCCCTCTTCTGTCCGATCGTTCCCGACCCAACACTTCTCCTCCGACAGACTCGTCCACTTTTTCCCCAAGTGCGACGAAAGGAGCCTCAGGCCCAAAAGCCCCCCTTCCACAACACCTCTTTCGCGTCCACGCCCCCACTTTCCCTATGCAGAACTAATGGGTCATTCGTGCCCCGGGGGAGCACACCCCCCGCCTTCCACTTTTTTCCCAACTCCTCTCCAACCCCCTCGTTCCATACCGCACCCCACCCCTGCCTTTTCACTGCTAATGTTAACTCTCCATAGCTACCCCTATCTCCCACCTATGACGGCCTAACTTTTTTAGGTTGTAAAGAAGCATGAAGCAGCTTTCCATTGTTTTTTTTCCCCCCCCCTCCCCTACACCTCTCTCCGAATACCGCCCCATGGACGTCCTTTCCCCCAGTCCTTTCTATTTTCCGCTTTTCCGACATAGCGCCTGAACCTCATCACTACACCCCGGCCTTTGTTCTTTTTCCTTACCTCCCAACCTCCGCCCCACTTCCCCCCCTCCACTCTGAGGCCTACCGTTTTATGCCTGGAAACTAGACCATCCAATCATCGGGAAAAAATAAAATTTGGCAGGACATTAACTCGATCTATGTCCACTTTTCTAGCTCCTCACCTCCGAGATATTCCACTACTTTAGATGAGTGAGGAAAATATGGACATAGTCGGAGAGACGAGGAATATAATGGTAGAGGTCTATTCAGAATATCCGGACTTTCCCCCCGTCCTCCCCCCTCTCCCCCCCCCCCTCTCTCTCTCTCTCCCTTTTGTTCTCAAGCTCCCCCCGCTTTTTTTTTCCCCTGCTTTCTGGGCCTTGCCCTTCTCGCCTTTCCCCCCTCCGTCTTTTTTTTTTCCTTTTTTCTCCCCCGCTATCCCGACTGTTTTTGCCCTTCTTCCTAAGGCGCTTCCGCGTTTCCTTCTAGTTTCCTTCTACTTTTTCCCCGCGGCTTTTCCTCCTCTCTTGGTCCCTCTCTCCTCCCCCCAACCCCCCCCCCACCCCCCGCCTTTCGATGCTTTGTGCCCCCAAGACCATAGAGACGGCAACCTAACAACAGAGCGCGAGCGAACAATGTAGGATCGAGGCGACCCGTTCGTTTATTTTCCTCATTTTCTAGACCCCCCATTTTTCTTTTTAACGAGCTATTATCCGAAGGCCTTCCTAGAGTCCCAGTAATGGAGTAATGTTGCAGTTTTTTTGACTTCCTATTATTGTTTTGGGGTAAAACATTTTTTGTGCTTACTAACATTTTTTGTACGTTGTCAAAATATAACAATATAATAATAATAGAGAATACATAATAATAATAATAATAATCATACTAATAATAATAATAATACTACTAATTAATTAAAGTTATAAAATAATATTTTGCCAATTACGTCATGTTCATAATATTTTCAAAAGATATCCCGAGAATTGTAGTTTTCATATAGGGATTTAATTAATTACTATATTGTTTGGACGATCTTTCTTTATCAAATTTATTTTTGAAGCTGCCAATTATATCAATACACTTTTAGATTCATGAATCTGTTGAAAAATATAACTTATCTGTTATTTTATAACAATTACAAAAAGGAACAAATGTGTCTTTTTATCTAATTATGTTACCATCTCCATCCACTTTTAATTGTCATGATTTCTATTTTTAGAGTCAAACTGTAAGAACTTTGACTAATATTAAGACATATTTTTTCATCATGTTGATATGCAAAAAAATTGCAATTTATAGTACTTTTCACATAGTTTTTAATTATCTAAATTTTTTGTTTAAAATATTAAATTAATGTAATCCAATTTAACTTTAAGAATTAAACAACTTAACTTTCGAAAAATGCAACATGACAAAATAAAAATAGACGAAGGGAGTACTATACATATGTTGTTTAGTTATGGATCATTTCAGGGGATATAAGGGATGTGAAGCGGGATTTGGAGAATAGAGAAGTGAATGTGGTGCATACATAAAGAGAAGGGTATAAGCTAGCTTATTTTTTTTATATCTAATAGCTGTCTATGTGCTGTCCACATTGAATTCACTTTAATATATTTGTCGGAGTTACCAACAAAGGCTAATGAGGAATATTGATTATATTGAATTGTGTTAGTTTACTGGCATACATGGGGAGATAATATAGGATATATAGGAGAGTAATATCTTTAATAGGACTATGATTAGGATTACTAATCCTAATAGGACTAGGATTAGTACAAACAGTAAATACTAATTTATTTTATACTATTTTATTTAATACTATCTGTTTATTTTCCCCCTCAGCTGAGCTGAGCGGAAGCGAACGGGAACTTGGAACTGAGGTAATCGTGGTTGGTTGGCTCGGGTAGAGGCTTGGTGAGAATATCAGCCGTTGTTCTGTCAGTGGGTACTAATACTGCACAGTCATGGTGTGAGGCCTGACTTCATCGCAACAAAGAGCCATCGGTATCAATATGCTTCATTCTGGTGTGTAGGGGACGGAATTCTTTGGCCACACAGATGGTTGAATTTGTTTTCAATAAGAGCAGGAACAATTGAAGTGCGGCGAAGTTTCGTGAAGAAATATGTGACCCACATGGTCCTCAGCAGCAAGAAAGCAAGGGCCGCGGTAATTTCACCTTCAAGTCGAGGACCCGAGAGACCTTGGGTTGTTTTTTTGTAACCCAGGCGATCAGGTTCGGCCCCAAAAAAACGAGAAACCCCGATGTAGATTTGTTCTGTCATTTTTTTATCAAATCATTCCGCCAAGGGTTTGGTCGTGCATCTGACGTAAGACCCCTGTCATGCTCCACCGTCCCCATAGCCGCTGGCGGATGCTCCCCCGTCCCCGTCACATTTATCTCAGTTCGTAAACCCCAAAAACGCAGGAGTAAGGCCCCACTCTTTTGGGATCCCCACCTCATGTGCCTTTCTAACTTAACGTAAAGATTATCTTTTTTCGCTTCACCTTATTCCTTCGGTCAGCTAACCTGTTATGCCCAGAGAGAGGATGGGGTGTTTAGTTTCTGTCGCTGAAGAAGTCTCTTCGTTGGGTAGACCCGAGCTCACTAGTTGAATGTTGATGCTGCCAAGTGCCACCTGGTTCGGTGTCCTGTATTGGGGGGGGGTAGGTTGGCCACTGGGATGATGGGGGGAGAAGAGACTTTCCTGGCCAACACTAGTAAAATCCCCAAGAGCCCTGCGGAAGTGGGTGAATATCGTCAAAGGTGGTGTCCTGCTGAGCCATTCGTCTACGAAGCGAGACTTTGCCATCCGGTTTGGTTGCTGCTGTCTCCATTTTTTCCCGTCGCCACTACCGCCAGGCCGGGGACACGCGTCTCATCGTTACCCATGAAAGAACAACCTACGTCTCACCGCATCCGTCGAATTTTGTGACTGATGAAGAAATCGCCCGCTGCCGTTCCTGAGACACCTCCATTCTAGAAAATCAATAAAAGTACCTGTCCAAGGTCCTTCACTTTTGCACTTTACTTCTGCATAGAACGAGTGACATCCTTATGAGAGCTCATAGAGCCTGTAATAATGATATCATACATAGACAAGACGAATACTGTACCACCAGGAGGTGTGCTGAATGATCGAGTCAAAACCAGACTCGTGTCTGTGTAGCGCAACACGTGAAGCCGAGTCCCGTGTATGAAGTGTTCAGGGACGTGTTGTACCAATCACGTTTTGCTTGCTTGGCCCATTTACAGAGACTTCTTTCTGGATTTTGCAAACAGTTGAGGAAGCCGGGGATCAACATAGTCCGGTGGTTGCTTCATGCTAATAGTTTCAGCATCATCAAGTCATGCCATAAGAAAAGCATATGGAAACCATCCAACTGGATTGATGAGCGATTTTTTTGCGCACGGAGTAACCACGACAGTTCTATGTGCAAGTACCCATGCGAATGGGTTTCCTGCCGAATAACGAAAGGACTGACATTTCCTCGCAGTAATCAGCCCATAACTCCTGATTGTAGCCTTAAGAAAACAATGAGCCTTGTACATGTGAAATACGCCATCTGCATTGTGTAATTTTTTTACCACCCATTTTACACAGCCCACTGGGTGCCGCCCATGGGGGCTTAGGTACAAGAACCCAAGTTTTTCGATCAGGGTTCAAAGCCTTAACCGGTTCATCAATAGCATGATGCAATAGCTTTTTTTAGGCAACAGAGTAGGGGTGTTGGTTCACTTCGGAGGGTGTTAATTTGGTAGTATGTAGCCTCAGGTTTTGTTGTTTAAATATACCCGGCTTTGGACACGGTTACACATGGCAATGATATTTGGGGGGTGGCACGAGCGTGGTGATTCCGGGGTGGGCCGGGAAGTACCCGAAACGGATCGTGCTGGAGGATGTTGTGGGTATGGGGTGGTTCTGGTTTGGTTGTGAGTGTGGTGGTGTTTGGGTGTATTGTGGTGACGGTCCGAAGGGTGATGAGGGTTGGTTAGGGGGTGTGTGGTAAAGGTTGTGAAAGGTAAGAAGAAATAAAGAAGGGGGGGAGTGGAGGGAGGAAATGGTGAGGAAAGGGCATGAATGCGGCATATGATGGGATGGGATGAATGGGGATGCGGATTGATCCGCAGGAAAACCTTGGGTCGTGGGTAGGCTGTGTGGGGGAACGGTGGTGGTCGGGAACCTGTGAGTTTTTGGCCCCTTGGCCGCGACCCCCGGCTGATGTCTTTGTGTGAGGAGGAATAGACTTTATTTTCCTTATGGAAACCTCATTTTTTCGAGCAAGATTTGACATGACAAGATATGTAGGACTTTATGATTTGTGTGTCAAGACAAGCGATAACCCTTTGAGGTAGGATGATCGCCCAAAAAAATACAAGGACCGGGAATCGGGGTTGTAATTTGTGAGTCATATGAGGGCCTAGCCAAGCGTAGGCCGACCCCAGACGCGGAGGTTTGGTATAATTGGGAAGTTCTGGTAAAGGAGTTGATGGTTGAGTTGTTGGAGAGGGTGTGACTGGGCATTCTGTTAATGAGGGTTAATTTGGGGTGGCTTAGGCTTCTAACCCAAAAGGAGACAAGGGAGATGAGAGTGATGTAGAAGAGTAACCCACACCGTTTTCACTGTATGGCCCGATGCTTACTCTCAGCCACCCCATTCTGTCGGGATTGGGGTTGGTATGAACATGAGGGTTTTGATGTATATTCCCAGTGATTGCAGAAACTGCCAAGATGTTATTTTACTATTCCTTTTCATTGTCACTCACTTCGAAAAAAGTTTAACATGAGAATTGAATGTGTTTTGACCATTTTTTCTTCAAAAGTTACAAAGGTGGTGTAAGTGCCGTGATTGTGTTTAGTGGTACAAAAAAACCAAGTGTAATTTTGTAAATCATCCACAAACAAATATAATAATAGCGAAACCACAAATGACGGACCCATCAGTAGGACCCCATAGGTCAGAATGATAAGTTGAAAAGGTGCAGTTGTACGCGCTTCTCAGAATAAAGTAAAAGGTAAATTTATGAGATTTAGCAATTGAACAGGAGTCACATTGGTTACATGAATGGAAGAAAAACCTAATTGGGGAAAAAAAGACATTAGACGAATTTATTATTTGAGTATACGGGTTGACCCATACGACTTGCCACCACAACCGTGGCCATCATCCGAAAGCGCCACAGACGCTTCCTGAAACTGGGTGGGCAGACGACTTTTGCCACGGAAAGAACGTACAGACCATGCGCCAGCAGGGGCCCTGAAAAAATCACCCTACTCTGGTTAGTAATTGTCTAGGCTATAAAATCATTAGCGGTGAAACAAGAGTGAGCAATTTTGTCTTTTTTGAAGTGGTGAACTCAAGGAGATTTGGTTTTAATAGAACGGGACGTGGAGGTTACCTAGGCAAAGTAACGATGGGGGGTTTTTAATGGTACCCGTGCCAGTGTGAGAAATATTAAGGGACTCCCGTTGCCAACATAATACCATTAGGCCCCATGATATGGATTTGGAGCGTTACTCCTTTGTGATAGATCAGAAGGAACGTGCTGTTGGCCCCCAGTATCCAACAGCCATGCAGAGGAATGGTCGGTTGAGATGCATAATTGGCACTGTTATCACTATTTGTATCTTATCTCCTTCTCTCTGAACCGAAACCACCAGCATGGAACAGCGGTGTGTCCTATTTTTCTGACAAATGTTGAAACACGTTGGCGAGTCCCCCCGCTCGTAAGTGCGCCTGCCCGCCGCTGGAAGAATACTGCCCGCCGCTAGGCCGGAAGGATGCAAGTGTTGTTAGTGCCGTGCTGCTGACCGTTTACGGAGGATGACTGCCCCTATACCCGACCCGCCGCGCCCAGCTGCCTTCGCTGTTTTTTTTTTCCGTAGAGCCTCCGCGGCTCCCCTGCCGGACGCCACCACGCCCTCCGCGATAGTTTTTTCTGGCTTTGCGGTGAGGGCGGTTGTGGGCCGGCTCCATAACAGCGGCTTCTCGAGGAAGAAGTTTGATCTCCAGATCCACTGAATTTCTTCACTTTTTAGCCACGAGGAGAGAGTAACCAGGTCAACGGGAGTTGGACTGATCGGACCCGCCATTTAATGGGAGGAGTAAAGATATGGAGCCCCCGAACGATGCACAGACCGAGATCTCTTTTTCAGGAATGATTTTCGTTCAGGTGTCGAGGACTGTGATGATGGTGGAGACCTCGTCTAATACTCCTCCATATTTTCCGTGCCTTTGTAATTGTGTGGAGACAATCACGCAATTGAAAACTATGAGAGTGGCAAAATGAAGTTGCATAGCGTGTTGGCCGAGGGCCGTCCCTAGGGCTGAAGCAGTTGGTGGTAGATCTGACGTGTTTCTGAACCGTGGGGAGAGATGACCGCAATCAAACATGATCGATCCTGGCGCATCCACGGCTTTCAGGCGGCATGGGCCCGGACCTGCTGTTTTTTTCTGATTTTTTTTTTTTTTTTTTTTTCCTTACCCGCCGCGGTGGATGACCCTGCGGCGGTGGGTTCTGTGCTTCAACGACGTAAAATTTTTAGAAGTTAATTGGCCGCAAGGGTTGTAAAGAACGGTATTTTTCCATGTAGGGTAATTTATGTCTGATAATTTTCAGGAATCAGGGCATGAAGATGCCTGAGAAGGAGTTTTAAAAAACGCGAAGAAGTGAATCGAGAGGATCCACCTCGTTGTCTGGCTGCCCGCAGCCCCATAGAAGAGAGGGGAAACGATCGGTGGCCCTTAAGAGGAGAAGAAAAAAAAAACCTAGAGAAAAGAAGATCTAGTTTTTCTATCCTTGCCTCTTGATCCATGAAGAATATTATTATCTTGAGTGTTAAGGAATACCATGGGAAGATATATAAAGCAGATATAATGGAAGGAGTATAATCCTAATAGGACTAAAATGATTAAGGAGTAACTAATACTAATAGGAACTAGATTAGTACACATTAAATACTAATATTATTTTGTATCATTTATTTAATACATCGTTTATTTATCTAAAACCATTCTTAACAAGGACAAAGAAAGTATTAGGACAAAGAAGGGGAAACATAAAAATTTAATCAACATTATTACAAGTCACAGTCTTAACAAAAAGGGTCAAGGAACTGCTACTTCAAGATACTGTGGAAAAGCTGAAATATACACAAATTAAGCCAAACAAGGATATTATTGGGTCAAGGTAGGTCTGGCAAGGAGATCAGGACAACTTGACCCGGTCCGATTCTGACTCAGGCAAGAAGGCGCGTCTCGCCAACCTGATTCCTTGTGTGACCGCGTAGGGGGATAGGGTGATAGGTGGACGCTGATTGGACGGTTCAAACAGGTTCCCTGTTTTTGGTCGATCCGATCCCGTCTAGTCCAGTCCCGTCCCAGCTGAACCGATCAGTCTTGTGGGATAATTTATTATTATTTTTTTTAATCTTGGAAAATCTAGTCGTTGGGGACCGTTAGGACAGCGGCTAGTGGACCCCCCAATTCCTATATCAGATTTTTAAACATAAGAAAAGGGTCATGTTTTCCCTTGTACCCTTAGAGAAGGGTCATATTTACCTTTTGTCATACTTTTTTGTTATATTTTTCCTTACCATTCAACTTTAGTTATATATTTGTCCTTATATAGTTAACTTATCATGTCACCATTTCTTTTAGTCCACATGGCGCCTACATGGCTCCATGTGGATATACTTTTACTATAATAAAAAAATTACTTTTTATTTAATGTTATGTTCGACCCATTTAAAATCCGACTCAACCATTTACCCAATTCTAATAGCCATTTACCCATGGCGCCTCTTCAATTTTCTCTCCATCGCTTTTAATATCTCAGAAGAAGTCCCTAGAAAAGATTGTTGAGTTCCAGAATTGTCTGGAAATAAGCATGTGAATTAGGGTGCGAAAAGAAAAATTACAAAGACAACTTAGATTGAAGGCTTTGATACAAAGAGAAGAGTCATTCATGTGTTGATTGTCCAAATTGGTCGAGTTTCTTGTCTGTCGCTTCAATTTTACGTCTTTAGTTACCGAGTGAAGTGGATTTGCTGGTACAGACTCGACACCTCCGTGATATTGTCGTCCTTGTCATCCGAGGTCTTGCACAGAGGTTTAGCAACACCTCAATCGATTCCCTTCTTGAGATAGAGACCTAGTAACATATCATGTTCTTATTTTTTTGTACATCAGTTGGTCTTTTCTACTCTAGCTCCAGTAGCTTCGTTTGATTTTTGTTGATTTTTGGTTTCCCTATTTGGGAAGTAATTTAGTTTCAGCGCTATGCATTTTTTATTCTTTCTTCCATTAAGCTTCCTTATTAATGCTTGTTTCCAAGGTTAGCTTTGAATTTTTTATGTAAATATGACATATCTTTGTGCATGAAAATACAAAAGAATCACCGATTTGTGTATGATTTTTCACAAAAAGTTTAGTGTAATTTATTCATATTGAATGTTCAACTTCATCTTACTAGCAAGATGTGTCTTGTGTCCAAAGTAGAATACATGATAGTGTGATTAGGGGAAACTGTACTAGCTATTACAGGAAAGCTTATTGCACTGGAAAACGTAACATTTAACTAATATTAACGACCTTTTAGAGTGTTTTTGAGCACAAATATTTTTATTCTGGAAAAAACTGGCAGAAGTGACGGATGCCACGACGGACCGTCACGGGCACGACGGACCGTCCCGTGGAAGGTGTCGTTTTTTCAAATACTTGGAAAAATCTGAAATTGGGTTAACTGCAATCGACGCTCTTAACTTCGTACGAAATGGCAGGATGCCCGTCACAGAGTCCTTCAAGTGCAATTCACGTCTCTGACCCTTGCGACGGACATCATACGACCGTGCGCAGGCACGACGGCCCGTCACGGGCTTCGTGTCCCAGGCGGGGTCGAATCCTGATTTAATTAATTAAGGGGCCGTTTTGGACTATTTCCTGCTTTTAATTATTAAAGTAATTGGGTTCATGTTAATAAGTCTAATTACTTGAAGGGTTAAAAGATGTAGACTTTTAAGTTATTTAGTTTAATTATTAGTGCCCTCTGAAAAACTTAATTATGATAATTAGGGTAAGAAAGAGGGTTTTGAATAAGAAAAAAAGAAAAAGAACAGCAAGAGAAGAGAGAGAGAGAATCGATCCAAGTGAGACAGGTATAACCGCGTTGGGAATATACTTGTTGATCGCAATTCTTCTGGTTGAAAGGTTAGGTTATGTTTTTTTCAACTATTCGTAAATAACTCTTAATAGCGAAGATTGGTGTTGAGTATATATTAAATCTTCTAATGCCTAATTGCGTCTATGCATAAATGTGATCTTTATATATAACATGATTGGTGATAAAATAAAGCATGATGGAAGCTATTGAACTAAATCTTGAAGAAACCCTAATCTACCTTTGTTAATGAGATGATGCATGTGGTTATAAAAGAAGGCTTTAATGAACGAAATTAGTGAGATTATGGGTGACGGGTGTCCACGTTCCGACACCCATATTAGAATATAAGGAATCGGAGTGTCACGTTCCGACACTAGATAGTAATATGGATCGGGTGCCACGTTTCGTTACCAGGAATAGAATGAGGAGCGGAGTGTCCATGTAAACCGACCGAGAGTAATAATTCTAATGATCTTGAGACGATACTAATATACTCACATTCTAAAGAACCTGTTTCCCAACGAGTATGATGAGGAGGCGTGAGTCCTCATTGATGTGCTTGGTGTTGTAACCAAGGATTATGGTAATGGTAATGCTGCATGCTAAGGATTTAGTTGCTTTTATGATGTTAGCTTGATTATATTGTTTTTCTATTTTTGAGTTTGGGCCGATGATACTTAACTTCAGTACTTGTTGTTTGACTTGACCCCTACTTTTTTGTTTTTCCGCTTTTGTTTAGTTGTGGGAGTGCAAAGCAAACTTCCTTCATCTTCGACTACAACAGTAGTTTTCAAAGCCAGTCCCTTCTTCACCGGTATCTTCAGAGTGAGCTAATTCCGTTCTAAGCAGCTTGGACTGGATCATCCTCCTCAATAGTCTTGATTGCCTTGAAGTTTTCGGGCATAGACTAAGCTTTTTATTTGTTTTAGCTCTTAGAATCTTTAGTTTATAAATTTAACATAGATTTCTTGTGGTGCTGACTTTCCAGATTTTTGGGAAAATATAGAGGGGTGATTTTAGAAGTTATTGGATTGTCCTTTATTATGATTTTAAGTCTTCCGCAGTGCTTTAATGGTTGAATATTAAATTGAATTGTAAGGTTTAAGATTGGTTGGGGTCGCTCACATAGGAGGGTAAATGTGGGTGCCCATCCGGCTCGGTTTTTTGGGTCGTGACAAAACTTGGTATCATGAGCATTAGGTTCGGTTGGTCTCATCACACAAGACAGGTCCTAGTAGAGTCTTAAAGAACGGTAGGGGGCCGCCTTTAACTTTTCTTTTGAGAGGCTATAAGATTAGGAAAATTCCATTCTTTCTTGCTTTCTTTCGTGCTATTACTGGATCAATTGGTATTCTAGGTGATACAAATTGGTATCTAACGCATCCTTCATCTAATTTCGCAGATGGTTAGAAATAGAGGGCAACGACTCTCCAACATCACATCAGCAAGACAAAGATTGCATCTGACCAAGCCAACCGGGGCTGTAAGCCTCGAGTGCAACATGGCAACGAGGCCGCGGTGAGGTCGTTGGGAGGACGTCCTCTAGAGGGGAGAGGACGGCACTTAGCCCATCTGGGGGCGAGGAGGCGGTGACTCTCCACCGACTGGTAAGTGATAAATAAGAGAAGGGGATATGGGGAGGATGAACAAGGTACATAATGAGGAAAATTGCCACCACCCACCTACCCCAGAGATGAATCCATCGGTTTCTCGCCTTTTTTTTCTTTAGTGGGTTTTCTGAATCAGGGGTCAGGCACCACCAGTGTTTTCTGCACCAACCCTCCGGTTTTTCAGAGGTACAAACATGCACCCTATGGCCGGCCTCGTATGGATGCCTCATTTGGTCATAGGCAACGGTTTCCCCCGTCCCTGCTTACTAGGCCTATAATGACAAATTATCACATGAAACTTTTTCAGTAAGTTCTTGAAATTAAAACCTCCAATCTTCAAGGGTGCTAATATGATGAATCTACGATGTTTCTGGTTGACTGTCATGAGCTACTAACACAAGATGGGTAAGTAGAACGGTTTTTGGGTGTTGAGTTCGTGTTTTACCAGTTTCAAAGGAACGCCCAAATGTGGTGGCGGTCACATGTTGAAGTGTCAACCAACATAGGCACCACCTATGACTTGGGCCTCATTCTCTAGCTTGTTTTGGCAAGTATATCCCCCCGGACTTTTAGGATAGGAAAAGGGATGGGGTTCTTGCAGCTATAGCAAGGTAGGATTGTCGGTCAATGCATATGGATTCTAAGTTTCTGCACTACATCCAGATATGCCCCCAACTATGGTTTCATTCCACAAGATCGGTATTCGCCTTTTTGTGAAGGGGTTGAGATCAGAGTTGGCCGGAATTCAGCCTTAAGTACCCGGCTACGGCAAATCCTTTTCAAGGTAGTAGACTCGTAGTAGAGGTGGAAGGAGTGAGCCAGATGATTTCACCATGTTGCAATCGCCATCAAAGAGGTTTCGAAAGGCAGTGAGTTTTTTAATGGTTCTTACTCCTAAGAGGACAGGGTTCCGGAGGTTTACTCCAGTTCAGACCCATTCATTCTTCACTACAGACTGTAGCAGGGGTCCACCTCATACGCGGTTCCAACATTTCTCTGTAGACCCTATGCGTGAATCTAGAGAGTGTTATGGGTGTGGGGAGACTGGCAATATCAAGAGGTAATTGTCCAAACAGAGTGATAGACCCCCCAACAGCTAGAGGGTAGATGTGGTCATGGCAGATGCCGTTATTCCGGAGGACAGGTGGTCGAGGTAATTGTGGTCACCAAATTGCCCGGGTGAGGGGCAAACTGGAACTGAGCCACTACATCCACAACATGGTAGGTCAAAGACGGACAAACAAACTAAGGGCCCATTGTTTGCTTTCCCTGGGGGAGATCAGAGGCGGAGACTCTGATGCTGTCATCACAGGTACTCTTCTGGTTTGGTGATTGCATGGCTTCTGTATTGTTTTGATTCCTGGAATCCACATTGTCTTTGTACTTCCTCATTTTGCTAATTGTCTAAATTTACGTTTTGAATTACTTGATACGCCTATTTCGTGTTTTTCTCCTTACTCCGGTGTGTGAGTCGGTGGTAGTTGGAAAAAGGTAATAGGTCTTGTTTTGGTGATTTTTGTGGATTAACACTTATGTAGATTTGGTTTCTTAGAGATGGTTGATTTTGATGTAATTTTGGGGTATGACTTGGCTTTTCTTTCTCCGCAATTTTCGATCTTTAGATTGTAATGCTAAGACGGTACTTGAGCCAAGCCTGTGACAATCCGTTAGTGGTGGAGGGTGACTACACTTCATCCGGTGCATATATCTCCTTTCTTTCTCTTCGTGCTAGAAATGGTTAGTGTTAAAGGGGTGTTTCGCTTCTTGGCACACCTCAGGAGGACACTACCCAATTATACCAGTTCGCTTTATTCGGTTTCGGTGTCCCAGTGATTTTTTCCCTTGATGTGTTCCCCTGCAGATCTTCCGGTATGAGGGTCCACCAGATAGGGATATTGACTTTTTGTATTGATCTTGACCGGGTATCGCCCCATTTCTATTACCTCTATACCCCCTTATAACAATGGCCCCCACGGATTTAAGAGAATAAAAGCCCAACTTCAAAAGAGGTTGTTGCGGCAAAGGCTTTCATTAGAACCAATTCATCTCTTGGGGTGCTCCGGTTTTTGTTTGTGGAAGAAGAGGTGGGAGTTTTCGGATGTTCATCGACTAACCGTCAGTTGAACATTGGTGACCAAAAGAACAAGTATCCTCTTCACTCGCATTGATGACTTGGGTCGATCATTTACAGGTGGCTTGTGTCCGTCTCAAGATTGACTTGAGATCCGGTTAAAACATCAATTGGGGGGGGGGAAAATAGAGCAACGTATGTGGCCAAAGACTGCTTTAGAACCAGGTATGGGCATTACGATTTGAGTGATGTCTTTTGGGTCTTACGAATGCCCTGCTGTGTTGCGTTCAATGAGTTTTGCTGAACGGGATTTAAGCCATATTTTGATCTCTTGTTTGTGATCGTATTTTATTGATGATAGACTGTATACTCTAAAAGTGAGGAGGAACATGAGAGCATTTGAGAATGGTATTCGAAATTTTGAGGGAGAAAAAGCTTTATGCCAAGTTTCTCTAAGTGTGAGTTTTGGCTAGGATGCAGTGGTCCTTGCTTGGGGCACGTGGTTTTCAAGGAATGGGTGATGTGTGGAATCCTTCCAAAGATAATCGAAGTAGTGAAAAAAATTGGGTAAACCCTACTAATGGGTTAGAAATAAGGAGCTTTGTTGGGTTTAGCTAGCTACTCCCTACCCGCCGTTTTGGGGGGTGCAAGGGTAGTCTCTTCTATTATCCTTCCCACAACTGACGAACTTGACTAAGCCAAAATGTTCCATTTGTATGGTCGGATGAGTGTGAGGAAAGCTTTCAGAAGCTCAGACTCTGTTGACTACTGCACCAATTCTCACTTGCCAGTGGAAGGTGATTTCATTGTCTATTGTGAGCATCCTATTCGTTTGGGGGCAGTACTAATGCAAGAAAAATGTGATTTCTTATAATGCTCGAGACAATTAAAGGTGCTGACGTAATTATCCGCCCTGATTTTACGAGTTGGCGCAGTGTGTTTTGCATTAAAGCAATGGAGACACTATTTATATGGGGTTTAAGTGGTGAAGGTCTATAGATCATCGTATCTACAGTATGTCTTACACTCAGAGAGATTTGATTTGAGACATAGGATGATGTGGAACTATGAAGGACTACGACATCACTATTTTACTATCTCCGGGGAAGCAATGTTGTAGCTGATGCGTTAAAGTAGAAAGGCGGGAAGCATGGGAAGATTCTAGCTCACTTGCAAACTTTAGGCGCCCATTGTCGAGAGAATCAGATTCCTGGCTACCGACCTTATGATATTAGAATAATGAGAAGGGAGGGGAATTTTTAGCTTGTGTTGAGGCAAGATCTTCCTTCCTTGACAAGATTAAGGGAAACAGTTTATGATGAAAATTGATCCGGATCCGAATAAAGTGTTTGCAAGAAGGAGAGGCTAAATAAGCGAAATCATGAGGAAGGTGTTTTGAGGATTAAGGAAGGGTATTTGTACCCCGCTGGATAGTTTTGATCCACCATATTCTGACAGAGGCCATAGTTCAAGGTAATTCGATACAGCCGTGTGCAACCAAGATGTTACCGTGACCTAAAGCAACACTTTTGGTTGAGACGAATGAAGCGTGATATGTGGATTTTATTGGCCAATGTCCAAATTGTCACCAAGTAAAGTATGAACGACCAAGGCCCGGAGGAACACTTCAGAGGATGCCATATCCATAATGAATGGTAGAAGAATTGCATGGACTTCGTGGTTGGTCTTCCAAGTACCTTGGGCAAGTTCGACTCCATTTTGGGTGATTGTGGACATAGATTAACTAAGTCCTGCCTCATTTCAGTCCGGTTAGGTGACTTAACAATGCAAGCTAGGGAAGAACAATGATAGAGAAAAGAAGACTTGGATAAGTGGGAGGAAACAGCAAGTGTAGGTGTAGTATGGACCACAGTAGAAAAGGTAGGAAAACAGGGGAGGGGGGGAGAGAAGTTAGCCAAAAACAACTTTACACTCTCAGAAGTTGTGTCTATTGCATGGAGTTCCCACTACTCCATCATATCAGATAGAGGTACGCAGTTTAACTTCTAAGTTTTGGAAAACATTGGCATGCGGAATTGGGTACTAATGTTGGAGATCTTAGTACTCTGCGTTCCATCCTCAGACCGACGGTCCCCAGTCTGAGCGAACGATTCAAGTGTTGGGGGGATATCTTGGTGCAATGTGTGATAGAATTCGTGGCCTTGGGATAGTTCTTACCCTTAGCGTAGTTTTCTACAATAATACTCTCACTCAAGCATTGATATGGCTCCTTTGAAGCCATTGTATGAGGAGAGGTAGGTTCCCCAGTTGGTGGGTTTTTGATGAGTTCGAGGTTAGACCTTGGGGTACTGATCTTTTGAGGGATTCGATAGAAAAGTGAAATCTATTTCAAGAGAAAGCTTCTAGCGGCGCAAAGTAGAAAAAAAAAAAAAACCCCCAAAAAGGAATATGCAGATCGAAAGGTTGAGACTGAGTTCATGGATGGTGAACAAGTTTTTTGTTGAAAGTTTCGCCAATGAAAGGGTGATGCGGTTTTGGTAAAGAGGGGCAGCTAAGCCCAATTGTACTTGTCCCTTGAGTACTTAAAGAAGTCGGTAGGGTGGCTTAATGATTTTAGCCTTGCCTCCAGGGCTGTCCGATGTACATCCGGTGTTTCATGTCCGATGTTGAAAAGAATACCAGGATGGAAACTACATTATCCTTTTGGGATTCAGTTTTTGCTTGATGAGAAATTTGTCTTATGAGGATTAAGCCTGTTGCATTTTAGATAGAGAAATTGCAGTTGAGGTCAAGGGAAATTGGCCATTCTGTCAAAGTTCAAATGGAAGAATCGACCCGTTGCAAGAAGCCACTTGGAAAAGGAGGCAGATATTCGAGAAGATACCCCATCTGTTTACAGATTCAGGTATTCCGTTTTCGCCTTGTTTTCCTGCTTGTGTCGTTCTGGGACGAACGATGGGTAAACTTGGTATCTATTGTAACGACCGTTTAGTCGTTTTGACGCAAACATATTTTTATCTGGAAAAACTGGAGAAGTGACCGGGATGCCACGATCGGACTTCAACGCGGGCACGACGGACCGTCGTGGAGGTGTCAGTTTTCAAAATACTTGGAAAAAAATCTGAAATTGTACTTGAAAAAAAATCGACTCTCTGAACTTTCCGTAACGACATGGCCAGGAGCGGACCGTCCACAGAGTCTTAGTGCAATTCCACTCTCGACCCTTTGCACGGACAGAGTACGGACCTCGCAGCACGACGGCCCGTCACGGGCTTGCGTAGTCCCAGGCGGGGTCGGAATCCGAATTAATTAATTAAGGGGCGTTTTGGACTATTTCCTGCTTTATTATAAAGTTAAATTGGTTAATGTTAATAAGTCCTAATTACTTGAGGGGTAAAAGAGGTAACCTTAAGTTATTCGTTAATTAATTAGTGCCATCTTGGAAAAACTTAATTATATGATAATTAAATGGTAAAGAAAGAGGGTTTTGAATAAGAAAAAGAAAAAGAAAATCAAGAGAGAGAGAGAGAGAATCGATCAAGGGAGAAGGGAGAAACGCAGCTTTGGGAAGATATCTGGGTTTATCGCAATCTTCGGTGAAGGTAGGTTATGGGTTTTTACACTATCGTAGTAAACTCTTATAGCGAATGATATGTGGTTGAGTAGTATTATTAAAAGTCCTTCTATATAATGCTTAAGTGGTGTCTATGCATGATTGATTCTTAGATATATACATGATTGTGATAAAATAACATGATGAATCTATTGAATCTTAAATCTTGAAGAAACCCTAATCTACTTTGTTTATGATGAATGCCTTGGTATAAAAAAGAAGGCTTAATGACCAAAGGTAGTGAATTGGGATCCGTTTGTCCACGTTCCGACACAGGAATAGAATCTATGGATCGGAGTGTCACTTTCCTACCCAGGTAGTATATGGGATCTGGTGCGCACGTTCCGGTACCAGGATAGAATGAGGAGCGGAGTGTCCATGTACCGATCACGAGAGTAATAATATGATGAATCTTGAAAATACTATATACCAATCTAAGAACATTTTTTTCCCAAACGAGTATATGAGGAGGGACCGTGAAGTCCTTCATTGATGTGCTGGTGTTTGTAACCAAGGATTATGGTAATTGTAAATGTTGCATGCTAAAGGCTATTTAGTTGTTTTCAATGAATTATGATGTTTACTTGCTATCTCCTTATTTTCTATTTTTGAGTTGGCTGAATGATACCTACTCAGTACTTGTGGTTGTACTGACCCCCTACTTTTGTATTTTTCCTCCTTTTGTTTTTTGTGGAGTGCAGCAAACGGCCGTCAATCTTCCCGACTCAACAGAGTTCAAGCCAAAGTCGTCGGCACATCCGGGTCTTTCAGGGTGAGCTAAATTCCCTCTAGGCTTGGACTGGATCTCCTCCTCATGTCTTGATTCCTTGAATTTTCGGCATAGACTAGCTTTTATTGTTTTAGCTTCTTAGAATAACTCTTGTATTTCTAAATGAATCAAATGTTCTTGTGGTGATTGACTTCCAGATTTTTTTGGGGACATACTAGATGTTGAATTTTAGACTTTATATTGATTTTCTTTTGATTTCTGCGTTTTAAAGTCGTCCGCATTGCCTTTATGTTGATATCTTGGGGAAAATGGTAAGAGTTTAAGATTGGTTGTTCGCTCACATAGGGGTAAATGTGGGTGCCAGTCGCGGCTCGGTTTTTGGGTCGTGACACTATAAGTCAATTCCCAGTTCATCACCATATGATCGGCACCAATACAAACATATACAAAACGAACAACTTCTACATCTAGGACAAAAAGAGCAAGGGAAGTAGTTCCAATGTCAAAATACTACATTCATATAAATTGTCTAGCCAATACAAGAGAATTAGAACAACTAATTCAGCATAAAAGAGCTCTGCACAAACACAAACACACAAAAAATAGTTGTAGATTAAACACCATTTCAGCACATTAACATTTCACAATTAACCACTGTTTTCAGCAAAAACAGGACAATTACATCATAACTAATATAAAGTGGCATAATGTGACATTCATGTTCAATGCTCACCAAAAAAGGAGTAAACTAAAAAGACATTAACTTAAAAGTATTGTCATAAACAATAATTTAAACCCATGAAACATAACAAAAAGATTTTTCAACCCAGTAGATCATTTTTGTCCTTTTGTTGGCTTCATTTTCTTAATTTTTGCCTATTTTGCATATCTAATTAACCTTGAGTTATAGCAGCTTTTTATGTGAGGTTGGTTGGTGAGTTGGGAAGATTTGAAGGAACACTCACTCCATTGTGATCACCAACAAAGTTAATAACCCTTTTCCTGAATGAATTGGTCCATGTGTGCTAGCTCGGATATTGTGCCTTTCTGACACGACATAAGCCTTATAGCGTGTTTTGGGAATGCTAGAAGTGGAAAAAAGCCGAACGAAACGACGCTGCTCACTTCACAGAAGCGAGAAGCGTGAAAGCGAAACACGCGCTTTTTTTAAAAAACAAGTGAAATTTTTTAGTATAAAAATAAAAAAATATTAAATAACTACATAGAGGTAAATAGTCTTAGATTGAAAGAAATTACATAGGCAAAATATCATAATTCATACTGTAAAGCAAAAAATCGCAAACATAAATTCAATCACAAAGATTCCCAAACTCCTATTCTTCAACAAGCTACTAAGTGATCACAAATTAAAAAAAAAATTGGAAAAAAAAACAGATGAGGGCAGTAGTCCGTATTAGAAACAAGCAGGCAAGGAGATGAAGAAAAAGAAGAGAAGAAGAAGAAACAACTACGTATCGAAACTCAGGAGATGAAGAGATGAAGCAACAGGCGAAAGATTGTATATTTCAGGAGAAAAGAAACTCATAGAATGAACTAATAAACATTTTTTTTAGCTAAAAAGGAGATGAACAAAAAGGTAACCTGCAGTTCGAGGTTGAGAGAGAGCAACCTCAAATCGAGATCGTCAGAGGAAAGAAGTAATTGTGAAAGAAGAGTCGCGAGGATAGAAAGAAGGAAAGAGTCGTGAAGGAAGAGTCGTGAGAGCGACAAGGTTTATTTTCAATTTGTTAAAAAAAAACTTATTTTTTTTAAAAGAAAAAACCTAATATCTATCCTCGTTTTTTTATAAAAAGCGCGCTTTATGGCGCTTTTTGCCTTAGGGTTGCGTTTCGTTTTCGCCTTCTATCTTCTCTGAAGGCGAGAGAATTTTTTTCAGATCGCCTCCCCTCAAGATAAAAAAGCGCACAAGGGTCGCCTCGCTTTGAAGCGCGCTTTTCACAACACTGCCTTATAGTATGATCTGGATCATGATTTGGAAAGTTGATTGTCAAATCTGGATGAACATTATGTTATAATGTAGTAACATCTCGCTTGCTTGATATTTGTTTTGAAGTTTCAGTTAACTCAAAATCTGGCGCATGACTTGGAATGCTTTGTCTTGGACCTGAACATTGTGGTGCATGCTGCCTTAATTGTTGTGTAGACATGAAGTTCACAATTTGGCTTTCTTGGGTTGATTGGGGTGCTGTAAGGTTTATCTCTTCAGGTTCACCATGTAATTCCCTGCTCTTTTTCATTGGCCTTGTACTGACAAGTTATCGTAAGAAAGAAATACAAGTTAGAAATCAAACTTCGGGGAAAAAAATAAGATGCTATTAGCATTAAAGATATTTTACCTTTATGCATCCTTTACTATTGTTGTTTGGCTCTCCACAATTGTTGCATGTCATAACTCTTCCCTTTCTTGAACTTGCCCACTCGCCTTGCCTCTTAATTCCTTCATCTTTTTTGTAACCATTTTAGTTTTGGGTCTGCCAACCATCTTCACTAGTTCAGGTGGTTCCATTTCTTGATGTGGATCCATCTTCCAAAAATTTTCACTTCTAACAGATTGCAATTTGTGTCTATAGGTAAGAAAGAATGCCTCTTTGCTATACCACCAACTCATTTCACTCAAAGGGTCTAATTTGTTGTACAACATTGCAGAAATTGCATGTGGGCACGAAATTCCATTTAGATCCCATTGCCTACATGTGCATCTCTTCAAAATCATATTTACAATGTGCCTATCACAACCTTCTGTGATCTCATATCCATAATCACCATTGAAAATAACCTTGCATTTTTTAGCAATTTTCATGTACTCATTAAACAATTGTATACTCTTTGCGCTAAATTCAGTATCCCAAAATCTCACTTCATCTTCTCTTTTTTTCAATTGATTCATGACCTTGGTTCTTATTTCTTCGATCATTTTGATGATTGGTTTGCCTCTAGCTTCTACAATCCATTTGTTCACCGATTCTGTGAAATTGTTCATCACATCATATTCCTTGCACACAGTGTCAAAATAGGCTCTACACCAAGCATTGGGAGGATATTTAAGTAAATCAGCAGCTGCTGTTTTATGTAAAGAACCAATCATATTGAGTTTGTCTCTAAAATCTTCCTCATATGTGGTCCATGAACACCACGAAAATACTTTCTTGCAGTTCCTCTGACTTCCATGATTTGCACCAATTTGCTTCAACATGTTTCGCACAAAATATGTGATGTGATTCAGGCAACACGTCCTCCATTGCTTTAAGTAATCCCTATATGATAAAAATTAACAAAAAGAATAAAAACTTGTCTAGTGCTTTCATTTTAATTGTGACTAGAATTGTACATAAGAACTGCACAATTCTTTAATTTCAAGTTTTGTACAAAAGCAAAATTAAAAAACTGTACAACGATTGAAACTTCAAAAATTAACTAAACATTTTAATATAAAAAATAATTAACTGGAAAAAAAAGAAATAAATATGTTACCTTCTGCATGTTTGAAATGAATGTTATTCCTTCGCCGCCTCCTTGAGATCCAATGACCTTTTAAGATGGCCTAAGAACCAATTTCATGTTCTTTTTGTTTCTTTGTCAACAACTGCCCAAGCGATAAGGTAACTATGGCACTGACAATTTTTACCAACAACAGTGAACAATTGACCCTTGGCTTTCCCTTTAAAAAGGTTCCATCCAAGCCAATAAAGGGTTAACCAATTCTTAAAAACCATTTTAAGTGCATGAAAGCAAATGAACTTCCTCAAAAATCTTGCTTGCCGTTGGAAAGTGCATCCTTCGATAGATTTATAATCACATCACTTCCTGGATTACTATATCTTAGCTCATTTGCATAAGCCTCAAGTCTATTGTAATCATCTATAAAGTTCCCTTCAAGTTTTTCTGAAATCAATCGCTTTGCTCGCTTGTACTTATCATGACTAACATTGATATCAAATCTTTCTTTTAAATCATCCCTAATATCCTTGATCTTGTACGTTGGGCCATTTTGCAATTTAGACTTGAAATAATATGCTATTGTAAGATGATCAACCCTTTCATAGTCAAACGCTTCATTACAATCATGTGTATTTTTCAGGGTTTTTACTCTAACCCCCGGCATGTCTTTATCCCTAGAAATTAGTAATGAAAAACAAATCTTGCGACACACTCATACCTCAACCTTGATGGATCACTTTTCAACTGGTTCAAGTTTCTTTTGTTTACAAGAGCATACAAGTTAATACATAGTCTAGCTTCGGGTATATCCTTGAAGCTCATACCTATGCATAAGTCCTTGTAATCTAGCAGCGTTTGATCAATGATTCCTATTTTTTAAAAGGCAATCCTATTCAAGTCATCAGAATCATACTCTACCTCAACATGATTATCATCACTCTCATTATCACTCTCACAGTCATTCCGATTTCATTTGTTGCAACATATGACTCAGAATGTTCGTCACCTTCATCTACTTCATATATTTTAAGGACCTTAAATTCTCCAGACACTAAGTAAAATAACTCTCTTATACCATACCTTTTATTTCATAATAGTTACCAGAGGGAACTGTACAATAAGTTGTTGAACATCTAAATATTCAAACCTACTAGTGTACTCATTTACTATATCAATAAAAGAAAGGAGATCAAGATCATACTCTGCCCAAGTATCTATTAATTTCTTTAAATGCATGACATTTGATGTTTTAATCCATTCTCCACCATAATTGAAGATTATGTCCACCATGGTCATCTTTAATATACTTCAGAAAAAAGACATGTAATTAGTAACAGTGAACCAATATATTAATGTTAGTATTATGTATAAGTAAACAGATTGTGTATTGTGTATAGTGATTATCTATGTTGCTTGCACTATTCAAAAATATCATCGGATATGCATCGCATCCTTCAAAAGTAGTGCACTATAGAAGGATCTGACGTGAATGTGGTAACATATTTAGAGAGCCTTTGCAACTTAGGTGATCATCATCTATAAATTTATATCAGGCTTAAGCTTTTGGCTTTCGCAGAAAGGTTTTTCATCTAATTAAGATTTGAGAAGAATCATCCGTGTATATAGCATAAGTGAAGTTTCATCGGTGTATATAAGATTTGATCACTATAATTGTTCATTTGGCTACTGAAGAATGATTTTGAAATTGTAATTGTCTTCTTGTGGTATTGTAGATGGCTAATAAAGAATTTGAAAGGAAGGCTGGAGCAAAGCATTCACAATGGAGTAAACATAAGCATAATTGTGCATTGTTTTATCTTCTTCTCTTCCTTTCTCCCCATCCAATTACTATCAGAAATGGAGGTTGGCCATTTCCAAAATTTCCCCTGGCCCTTTCTTATGTATTTGGAAAATTCGTTTTTTCCTTCACAAGTATAGTGATGATCAACAAATGAGATCATTCGTTAGCTTGGAAGTACTTACAGTGAACTACCTAACACACACTTCATTTTAAAAAAAAAAATAGCTACATTCCAGAAGCAAGTTAGAAAAAAGTATTGTATATTATTCTAAGGACTAATCTCTCTCATATCTTTAAGTCTCTTTTACATTGTTATTTGTCATCTAGTATTGTTGCTCTAACTAGATAAAAAGTGAAGTTGGAAAAATAGTAAAATATAAATTGAAAAAATTTGATGTGTCATCACTGATCTTTATTTGCGCTAGTTATTTATTGTTTTATAGTTAGTAAATTACTTCCACGCCATAGAAAGCTGACATCCAATCAAGAAATAATTACTTTGGACAATTACACAGTCTTTAGCTATAGTTGTTATACTTTTAAATTATATTTTATTGTTATAAGCTAATATGTGGGTGATTGTGACTGTTGAGATGGTAGTAAAATTACTTTCAGATGGTAGTTTTGATTGGATTTTAAAGTAATAATCTATTATTCATAGGTGTATGTAAATATAATGTAGTATTTGTCTTAACTGTAGATAAACTTCATATATGAATGTTTTTTTTGAAAGATTCTTAGGTTTGAGTTCAAAACATGGGAACTTAATTACGTGACCACATTAACACATTCAAGGACCATAAACCTTGAAAAGGGAAATGTCTCACTAACATTATAATATTCTCATTGTGTCATTCAATTAAGGGACAAAAAAATTATATTAAAAACAAATGGATACCCCATATACAGCCAACAATTTCATTTAAATTTATATTCAATGAGATTTAAATTAGTAAACATCAAATCCTAAACCAAAAAGGGAAAAATTAACTATTATCGAAAATCTAAAATTTACAACCGTAATTTCTACCATAGAGTGAAAAGATAGGATACACAAACATAAATACGAAATAACGAACTCTACAGTAATCGACGAATCCTAATTGCAATAAAAGAAGATATATACCAATTTTGAGATTTTTGTGCAGATTTTGAAAAATATGAAGAAACAAATACCATACAAAAAGGGTAATGAGATTATTTAAGGATAGAAATTTTACCTATTATTGGATGTTCTCTCTTAATCAAGACATGGATGCCTCATCTCACTATACAAATCGTTCATCTACAAGATGATGGGTAGAAAACTAGGGATATTAGGGCTCATGGATTTTCACATTAGTTAGAGTCAGATTTTATTAAATGGGTCGGATATAATATTAAATCAAAAGTAATTTTTTAATTTAATTATAACTATCATTATAATAAAAGTATATCCATATGGAGCCATATAAGAGCAAATATGTACCCAAAGTTGGATGATAAGGACAAATATATCAAAAAAGTATAACAAAGGGTAAATATGACATTTTTCAAAGAGTACAAGGACAAATATAACCCTTTTCCGTTTACACAATATTTTCACCTTTCAAATACTCCGTATAACCCCCTACTCTCTAACTATTATTTTAACTCTAAACTTACACAAAATACACTTTGGTCCACTTTTTATATTATAAATATCATTTTATCCTTCACTATTTCTCCAAAATTATATACTCTTATCTATATTCAATATTCTCTCATTCTTGAATATTGATTCCACTTCATTCTCATAATATTTATATTTAAATTAATATCATAATGTTTATAATTCAATTTATTTATATTTTATATTGTTTCCATCAAGTATTCAAGTTACAAATTACAACTTACAACAATATTCAAAAAAGTTAGATTAGCGGAATGTAACTTCTTGACGGACGAGCTTCAATATGAGTTTCGAGAAAAGCATGAAAAGCACACTAACCTAACTCAATGAAGGTGACTACCAACACTGAGTCAGACACAAATGTGGACGGTTGAGTAGTGGGTTGATTTGATCAGAAAAGCAATATACCTCTGATTGAACAAATATTTCGTTCTCCATTGCTACTATAGGAAAGCGGTATGGATAGAAAATCACAAGTTCCAAGAAAGCGACTTATAAAGTGTTCTGTTGTATTTGGACCGTCAGCTTATATCTTCGGCTTAGTTAAAAGTATCTCCTATCTCTAAAAAGTGATGTTTTCACCAACACTTGAGCTAGTAGCCACTTTCTTAGATGGGGCTTTCATCTAGCTTGTATAAGTCTTTGTAAGCATTGGAACAAGCTTCAAGAATTTGTTATAAATGTTTGCTAAAAATGATATTAAACTATCTTTCGTATTGATCAAATGTTAGTTAGGTTTAGGAATGATAATGGGGAGAGTGAGCTTCTGTGTAGGTGGATTCTAACAAATATTTTAAAATCTTAATGCAGGGTTTCGGGTATTTCATTTTCACTGTACAAATTTGAATTCTTCGGGAAGATCCGATTTTTAATCTGAAAATTTATTACGTATATTCTCCTCTTCATAAATATGGTTATATACAATATGCCCTCCAGTAGACTAACACTTTGTTTGGATCATTGTTACCCACTGTTTCATAATGTATTGTATTGTATTATACTCTATTGTACTCTATTGCATGGTAGATATAATGTTTGGCAATTCTGTATTGATTGTTGTTTAATAATATTTTAATTATTTGGTTTGATTGTATTGTACTGTATTATAATTTATAAATTTACTAAAATATCTTTTATAATCTAGGATTGGAGGTTTGACTAGATTTAAATAATTAAGGTAAAGGGTAAAATAGAACTTTGAAATAAATTGGTTGTTCCATAAAATAGGGGTTTTCATTGTTACGTAACAACAAAATTTAACAATACAGTACAATATATTTTAAGTAACAATCAAAAAAATATTGTAGGTATAGCAACGATACAATACAATACAATGGATAAGAATGATCCAAACATAATGTTACGGAACTCATTTGATATGAGTGAATTAAGAAAAGGTAAGTAATTTTGATTATAAAAAAATTAATTAACAAATGGGATATAAGTTTTTAAAATTTAGTTAATACAATAGACTCACGTTACAATTTTAATGTATACCATAAAAATGTTTCCTTTCTAAATAAATACTTATTTGGAGCGGGATGAGTTGAATCTTTTACGAATTAAACCGCACCCACCGCAGTGTCATTTCTGAAAGTATTTAAATAACATTTGGTACAAGATTTGTGTACCTTTGATTGTTGCAGCGGAATAAAAATTCACGAACTGAATGATTTGCTCCAAATACTTCTTTGAATCACTAGGAAACAAAGATAATTTCACAAACTAAATGTTTTATTTTGTCTTTAATCTAAATCTTCAGAGTTTTTGTTTTTGTTTTTGTTTTTTTTTTCTGAAGCTTTGAAAAAAGAAAAAAAAATTAATTTTAAAAGGTGTGATTATTAACGTCCCCTTTTTAAAACCAATACTTATCTTTTTCTCGTTTCTTTTTTTTTATTCAGAATATAAATTCTTTGGTTGGTTCGGGTCGGGTCGATCCACATGAGCGACCCAAATCCAAAATTTACATCTCCCACTTTGCACATGGTTAACAAGACCCAAGCCAACATAACAACAATTAAACACACAATTCATACAACAAATAGTTTGTGCGACCTGTGAGCATCACGAGCTTACCTTTAAGTTTTTACAAACCCTACGTAGGAATTCAATCACATGTGGAAAGAATTCATTATTATTAAAAAGGGCATCATTACTCACAATACCCTAGACTTTATTCACTACTTCAATAGTTACTTATTCGATCCCTCATCCTCTTAAAGAGTGTAACTCGAGTTCATGGTTAACTTTATGCACACAATTACACTCAATGTCAATATTGTTAGTGCAATAGCCGGCTTGTGTATATAAGTTTATTATTCATTTAATGTCTTTCCTTTCTACTTGAATCTATCTTCTCCTGTTCAACTACTTTCCTAGACATGCACTGCATTGCCGAATCATTCATGGCTATTAGTAACATGCTAAAGTAGCAACATCGATTGAAACTTCAAGAAACATCAAAAGGTCAAAAGGGTGTTCATTGAAAAGTCATTTTAACTTTTCTGGGTCTCACACAATGAAGAAGCAGGGAATATTTTTTCATTGACCCGTTGATCACTAGACACACGTGGTATGAAACACGTGCTACGATATTTTCACCTTATACTAGTATATGTGTCTCATCATTCGCATTATCCAACATCGTACAGATCTCAGTCTAAACACCTCAAGATGTTTAACCCTAGTTTCTCTTTTCGATTACTCTTTAAACAAATTTTCTTAGATAAACATTTATTTGGCTCATAAAACAAGTCTTAATACGATGGTGAAACTAAACTATGCACGTTTCTCAATGTAAGAGGTGATTGCTCGTGTGAGAGAGTCAATCTTGTGACTTGTTCGACACACTTTATTTCTAAAAAAATATAACATGCATACTACATTTGAACATAAATTCAATTGTTTTATATATAGTAGAGAATATTATAACAATCAATTCATTCTTACAATAATGAAATATCATCATACTTTATGTAAACCTAGAGCCTTAACATGCTTTCCAAACAAGTCTCTAGAGATGGCGTTCGTAAAAGGATCTGCTATCATTGCACGTGTAGGATTGTATTGCAAAGTTATTTCTCTATTTGTCACTACGTCTCTCACAAAGTTATATTTGATGGCGATGTGTTTGATTTTGCTATGATACTTAGGATCCTTTGTGTATGCGATAACCGCTTGACTATCACAACATAGAATCATGGGACCCTTAGAATTCTTTGAAATACTCAAATTCTCAAAGAATCTCTTTAACTAAATAGCTTCTTGTACTGCAGACGCACAAGCCACAAATTCATATTCCATTGTTGAAAGAGCTACGCAAGTTTACTTCTTACGTTTCCATGAAATTTCACCACCATTTAGTAAGAAAGCATAATCGGATGTTGATTTTCTATCATCCCGATCACCAGCCCAATCAACACCGATATAACATCTTATGAGTAAATCATATCCCTTATAACACAGTGTATGATCTGTAGTTACCTTCAGCTATCTAAATATTCTTTTTACTGCTTTCCAATGATCTCTTCCAGGATTGGATTGATACCTGCTAACTAGACTTACGACATAACAAATGTCTGGGCGAGTACACATCATAGCATACATCAAACTCCAGAAAACACTAGAATAAGAAACTCAAGACATGTCTTCCTTTTTTTTCAATCTTTGGACACATTTCAAGGCTTAAATTTTACCCATTTCTACTGGGGTATCCATGGATTTGCAGCTATTCATTGGAAAACGTTCCAATATTTTCTTTATATAAGTTTCTTTGGATAAACTTACAAATTTCTTGGAATGGTCTCTTTGGATCTTAACACCCAATATATAGTCTGCTTCACCTATATCTTTCATATCAAATGATTTTGAAAGCCATGATTTCATAGTTTTCACATACTCCAAATTATTTCCAGCTAATAAACTATCATCTACATAAAGAGAAAGAATTACAAATTTTTTGTTGGACTTTTTAACATAGATGCAATGGTCTTCATCGATCATGGTAAAATCAAATGACATCACCTCCTTATAAAATCTCAGATACCATTGCATTGAAGATTGCTTTAGGCCATAAATTGATCTTTTCAATTCACAAACTTTCTTTTCTTTACCTTTAACAATGAAACCAACTGGTTGTTCCATGTAGATTTCTTCGTTCAATTCTCCATAAAGAAAAGCGTTCTTCACATCCGTTTGGTATAATTCTAGATCTAAACGTACAATAATAGCTAAAAGTAATCATGTAACAACCTGAAAATGACTATGGTAAGTAATGCTTAAACATACCTAGAATGTCTAGATTAGATCGGGTTCACACTGATTGATGCGTGTAGAACTAGACCTCCGAACCTATGAAAAATCCAAGCTAACCAACTTGGTGAGTTATTTGAGCTAGGCAGGTTGGGTCCAGCCATGTAGGGCACCCGAATATAAAGATTCACTCGGATGAGTCTTAATAGGACTTGAAAGGGTTAATCTTAAGTTTGGAGGGTCTAGGGGTAAAATGGTATTTACCAGGCTAAGGGTAGTATTGTAATTACTCTAAGTAATTAATTAACTAACTAACTAATATGGTTAAGGGGAAATTTGGGTAGAGGTGGCCAAATTTGACCCTTTAAGAGAAATCTAGCTCAACCTAGGTTCGAGCCTTGGTGGAAGCAATGATTTAATTGATTAAATTGTATTTAGTGAATTGATTAAATTAATTAATATTTAATTTTCTGATTTAAGAAAAAGGAAAAAATCAGATTTTTTATTAATTAATGATAAATCCTAATTTTACTAAGTCTCCACCTAATCTCCTAATCCTAAGCTAACACCATCACACGTTTCTCTCTACTCCTCTCTCACTTTAACGCTCAACTTTCTGTAAAACAAAAGACAGAAAAAAATATACCAAAGTTCATCCACATTTATGAACTTGATCGCTTAAACTCAAAAGCAAAATAAGTTTAAAAACAAAAAGTAAAAATCAAGTTCTCGGCGGATTGTGTTTGTGATTTCAGTGGTGAGACGTTGGCTTAAGGGGGAGTTTGCATCACGTTGGAACCTCATTGAACGACTTCAGGTATGGTTTTCTTATATCTTGGTTCCTTTCCCAAGAGACCCCTTAGGTTCAGTCTATTCACAATCGAAACCTAAGCTTGTCCCCATTGCATGCCCCTGTCATTAGATCCTCTAAAAGATTCTAAGTATGTGTTGGTATGACTTCTGGTAGATGATTTTAGGGCTCGTTGTGATTACATGTT
The DNA here is from genome assembly GCA_027704765.1 of Solanum habrochaites. Lineage (NCBI taxonomy): Eukaryota > Viridiplantae > Streptophyta > Magnoliopsida > Solanales > Solanaceae > Solanum > Solanum habrochaites. The sequence continues at coordinate 10,140,183 of JAKWJA010002494.1, read as the reverse complement.
TGAATGTGTATTCAGAAATTATGTGAGAAATGAAAGATGTGTTTCAAAAAAGTGAATTACATTAACTTGTTTGTGCATGTGTGTGCCGTGAGTTAGCCATGGTTTGATGCCTGAATTTTTCATGTTAAAATGTTGTATTTTATGTGTATGAATATGTTAATAGTGTGATATTAATATAAGTCTAATGTTTCTGAATAAATGTCACATGAAATACTAAAAGAATTAACAAAAAAAATGAGAGAAAGATGAACTGGAAGATGACACAATTTCCAGCTTGCTGGAAATGTTGATCTCGGGTTGTGTATTGGAGACGGAGCTATATTTTTAAAAAAATTTAATGTGAGGTCATTGAGGATTGAACCAAGACATCACCAAATGCAAATTACATAAAAAATTTATAAGAATAATGAAAGGAAAAATAAATGAGTTGAGTGGGGATTGAACCCACTACCTCTTGAATAGATGAGAGAATTAGGAAAAAAAAGAAACAAAAAAATAAAATACGGTGAGTGGGGACTGAACCCACAACCTCTTGGATAGGTGATAAAGTTAAAGACAAAAACTAAGAGAAATAAAATGAAGTTGTGGGGGATCGATCCCACAACCTCTTCGACTTAAACGGAAAAGAGAGAATGGAAAAGATAGAAAAATATATGAAGGTGATGGGGATCGACCTAGGGTCCCCCAAAACTGAAAAATACAATTTTCAAGTTTAATATAAGATTAAGTGTTTCTCAAGGGATTCGAAATCAGGTTCGCTTGCCTAATTCCGTATTTACACATAAGTCGTACGTGAATAAATGATTAATTGAATGTTTTCTTTAAGGATCGAAACTGAGATCTTGGCATACGTACAGATGCCTAATTCTTGTACCCACCTAACCTTGGGTAAGTCTGATCACTTAGAACGAAATACTGACTGAGCCTCATGCTTGTGTGTGTGGACTCCATAAATGCAGCAGCCGTTATAACGTAAAGTAACCTAAGATGTTTGTGATGAATGTTGACCCCAAAGGTAATTAAGTAAGAGTGTTGAAGACACTAAAAGTCCATGCATTGGCGTATGATGCAATAACATTCCCGTAAAAAGGGGAAGAGTAATTAGGAAAGACAAATGTCTATGCTAACATGATATTGTGACAATATGATACAGATCTAATGTTAAATTGATAGCAATCTCAAATGAGCCTTAAAGTAAATGTTCCCGAAAAAATCTACGCACTCTATGAAATGTAAAGTAATGACGAGATCATCTCTATGGAACCTCTAATGAATTATTACGTTTAGTATATACTTAATACTAATGCTGACAACGAAAAATCATCTATGAGCTATGATTCTTCATGCTAGAAGCCAACTTCTATATGTATGAGAATAAATGTAATAGAACTTTATAACTGAGAACGGATAGGCTAAGCTATAGTGCTATTCCTTCTTTCGAGAAGGCAGAGTTTAATGTAATTCCTCATGAGATGAGACTCTGTCTAGACGGTATGGGTCTCCTTATATATCTCCTATCTTTGAATTATGCAGCCAACATAGGGATCTAGTAGGGTTCACTCCTATATAACGCTAGTCAAATGTTTTGATTTCACTTTGGCGCGGTGATCTACCGTTTTTCATGCGGGTAACACTGGGATTTTCATGATCCTCGCAGATCTATTCCGGTTAGTTTAAAGTTCTCAAAGAAAGAATGAGCTAGCCTCATGTAATGCACACCATGGAATGACTATACCAAAGGTATTTGGGTAGGATAATCAAGAGGTGAACTAGACTTTGTTAATGACACAAGTCATTCTTAGTCATTGTTGCACAGTGAACTTAATGAGAGCTTAAACTACATCCGATTGTATACGGTGTTTACATCGCCTATGAATTGAAAAAATGAAGTATGGACGGTGAATGAATGAAGCAGACTCTGTGTTTGCTAAAGAAGGCTCATAGTTGAGGGCTCAATGTTGGGACCTGCTCATTTTGGGAAAGTCCTACTGCGTTAAGTCATGTTCCAGGATCTCATGTCTATACGAAATAATGAAAGTTGATATTTGCTACAGGCAATATGTTATGTGTATATGCAATATATTAGGTGTTGTGCAATATGATACGTATGATTATGCATGTTACTAACTCTCAGTCCATACTTTACTAATCATATTTAGATCAATTCCACTTGACTTGACTTTCCACAACTCATGTCCGTTAGGAGGAGCTATTTAATTCACGCATTCTTGGTGTGTTCTTGCATAGAACTCATACTTCGTACAATTGGGTACTATTTCCATACATTTATCCTACTACTTCTAAGTTGAAGGTTTAGCTGGACGTTAAGCTTCTGAGGCGACGCAGAAATTTTCCGGATGTGGAGCTTTCATCTCCGGATTTGGTAGGCCCTCATGCTTTCGAGGTGCTTAAGATTTCTTCTAGCTAGGAGGGGAAAAGGGGCCGAGGACCGGGGGGGTAAGACAGATATAGTGGGATAATAGAGTGACGGGGATTGGATGCGGGACGGTGAGATGGTGTTGGGTGGGTGTTGGAGACTAGGTAATAAGGGTGGAAAGGGTTGCCAATCCTTATTCATGAGCAAGTGGAGTATGTTCCACTAGCGTTTCCTTTCTATTTAACTTTCAAAAGTTGTATTGTGCATTTTGTTAACTCTAATATTTATGACTAATCTTATCTTTCATTTGAATTATCTTGATTTGATTGGTTATTGTACACGCTAAAAATGAGTTTATGTCAGATGTAGTATGTAAGGATCAATGTTTTCCAATATAATTGTTTAAGTAAACAAAAGTTCAATTTTTCCACTAAAATAACCTTAGATGAGAACGACGACGATGTAGGTTTATCTGCGATCTCTGACAGAGGTTTCACGAACATCATGTCGTCTGGGGTCTAGATTCTTGTCGTGACAATCGTATGTAATGTAAACTCACAAACTAGGTGAAAAAGTTTTCCTCATAGTCCCTATTCCAACCTATTGCAGTAAAACCGTTTGAATCAAGCGGGCTTTATATTTTTTTCTATTGACCCATCTGATTTATGTTTTTAATTTAGCATTCATTTATTCCAAATAGTTTATGTTTCCTTAGGGAAGTCAAATAGATCCCAGAAGCCTTTGTTGGTTTTCATGGCTCCGCAATTTTCTTTCATCGCTTTAACCATTCTTATCCCTTTCAGGTCTTGATAAGGCCTCAGTTAAGAATTGGTTAATCTAATTCCGGGAGATACCAGGGAAACATAATCCGCAATCTCAATAAGATAATTTATGTACACGTTTTTCTCGTCACTCGTACATATTTGAAGTTCGATTCCTCATAGGTACTTTTGAGATTCATAACTCCACTCGGGGAACCAAATCATTTCTTGAATCCTTGATTAAATCACAAGTATGTTTGACAACCGTTACATGAATCCTTGATTTATATTTCGTCACGTGGCTCAGCTTTACCTATTTCACATCATTCCAACACTTCACCTTTTTGGGAAAATATTTTTCAAAATCTGACACTCTCTCGTGTACAATTTCAGCAATACTTTTCCCAATCCTCTAGTTCATCGATGAACCATACCTTTGAGAGCGTTCAAGGTCCTTATAAGATACATGTCTTCCTTTTGGAACTTATTTACCACCAAACTCACTAACAATGACCTCTTATATGTTCTCCCCAATTTCCATGGTCTAGATTTCAGGTTGTTTTATGACCAGTCTAAGTCCTAAGAGTGGAAGAACACTAACGTAGAAGCACTTTGTTCAATTATGTAAGCCGCAGTCAATATAGCATCTCCCCCAAAAAGATAGAGACACTTTGGTCTGCGCCATCATTGATCTTGTCATGTCTAATAATGTTTTGTCCTTCTTTCATCTACACCATTTTGTTGAGGTTGGTATAAGGACTGAGTTATTGTCTGATAATCGCTTTTGTTCTTTCTCTGTACATAATTCTTCACAATTATTTTGAAAAAATATTCGCTGTCCTCGAAATCGTTTCCTTCAAGCTTTTATGCTTTTATCTAAGTGATTTTCACTTCAGTTCTGATAATCTTTTAAAGAACTCAATGCTTCAGATTTATGAGAAAGCAAATAGACTACCAAAATCGTGACGATCAATCAATAATGTAATGAAATATGTAGCCACCATACCTTGCCCACATTCATTGGACAAAATATCAGAATAAAATTAATTGAAGTGGGACTTCTGCTCTCTTACCTTTCCAAATGATTTTACGTGTAATATTTCCATTCCATCAAGATAATTTTCACAAGTTGGCATTTTACTTTTGGGGTGAAGAAACCTAAATTCCCTTCTTTTGCCACCTATTATTCGATCTTGCCCTATGTGACCTAATCTAGCATGCCATGTATAACATCAACATGCATGTAATTGAAGAACATGTCATTACACAACGATCAACATAAAATATTCTTAAGTTAAAGATACAATCTTAATACGTAAATATGGTTAACGACGCCAAAAACCATATAAAAAAAGGTATCTAGAGTTTCTAACAACCATTACTACTAAAAAAAATTAAACCAACTTCTAAATAACAGACCACAAACACTAGTTTTTTCATCAAATCTTTGGAGTAAATAGGACGTCATGCAACATCAAGGAACGTCCACCACGCAGTCCACTTTGCCAAGTGCTATACTACCTTTGACTTCACGCCTAGCATTATTTCCTACAGATAGAAATCCTTGTGAATTTAGATAAACTCGACAACACTATTCCACAAACACAATCCCTATCTCGATTTACAATCCCGTTATCCCTGAGTCTAATACTCCACATAGGGATAGTTCAGTTTATTAAAGAAGTGCTAGAAATATATGTAGCACTTAGAGATGCGTTATTTAGAAATGCTACCGTTTTGGGATCAGTGCGTTCACAAGCGAAATGCCCCAACATTTGGCAATTGTAGCACTTCATTTTGCTCTTGTCTCTCTTCTTGAAAATACTTTTTCCTTTCTTGGAATTTGGTTGCTTATTTTTCTTAGAGGGTCCTTCCCCAGTCTCTCTGTCTTTCCCATTTCTTTTCCCATTTTTCTTGCACTTGAAACCTCAAGATTTTGTACCACTTAACTCTGCCCAAAGCATTAACAGAAGCCTTAGAAGCACCAAGGCGCTCATCTTCAAGTTCAACATGACATGCAACATCGAAAAAAGTGTTGATTCTATCATTTTGGGTCAAGTTAAACGGTGTATAAGACGTGGGTTTCACAATTATTATAATTTTTCCTTTAAGTTTTAGTGTGTTCAAAGCTCATTGTGTTAATTTTTTAATATAAGTGTCTCTTTATTTTCATGAAATTGTCTAAAGAATGACTGAGGAGGTTTTTTGAAGCCACGAAATACCAGAAAAGTACCACCTACGGAGCTTGTGCGGTCCGTCATGCTCGTGACGGTTCCGTAGGTGGCATCGTAGTGGCACTGCTGATGAAGATGGGAATCCTGACCAATTGTGGGGTTACGGAAAGCATGTCGGACCGTCTAGCCAATGCGGTCTGTCCTTCTTGTTTCGTCATGAAGATTTAGAGTAAGTAGTCCTACTAATCCAAATTCCAAGAGTTCCAAGTGTTTTGACGGAGACCCTGACGGACCGTTGTGCCTGTGAACAATCCGTATACCTACCGTCAGGTATGAAGAGAAGCATAAGACTAATTGCACAAGTATGGACGACGGGTTCCATGACGGTCCTTTGTGACCGACACGACGATATCCGTCGCAAGGCTCCCGTCGCTCCAGCTGCGTTTTGATAGATCTCCACCAATAGAGTCCTTATTAATTAGGTTTTATTTGTTATAAATAGTTTTGAAAAACCAAACCCTCCGTTTTTGAGGTTAACTCGTGTTATTTTTAAGACTCTTTGTTGACTCTTGCGTTATTTTTTAGACTCTTTTGTGAGATCTGATTATTTTGAGATTCTTGAATATTTTGAGACTTTTGTAAATGTATTGTTTGTGACTTTTGCTATTATCAAGTGGCACTTTCGGTGATTTTATTCTTTCTCATTGAATTAAGTGCATGAATTCTTAAACATATATTTGAATATTGTGATTATGACATGTGATATCCAAACTCCATCACTAGGGTTTGTGGGACCCATAGGGCGAAGGGTAATGAGGGTAAACCAACTAAAATAACAATTCTAGAATAGTTTCTTGCAATGTATTGAGTATCTTTCGCTTAGAAAGTTTTTTTAAAACGGATGCCACGTTAAGAACTCGCCTTAATGCTACTTTTGCTGGATCCAAGAGGTAGATAATAGGAAAAGAATTATCAACAATCGATTTGTGTATACTATCTACTAGGCTAGTAGTTGATTGGTACGGGGTAATAACTATGTTAAATATCGACTTTACGGTGCTTAATATGAGAAAGATAAGGGTTAGTATACAACACACGTATCCGAACCAAGGTGCGGAGTGAAATTTTCTAGATGCCGACCAAAGATTTAGAAAATACATAACTTATCACTTTGCATGCAATACTAGAAGAATTGTTATATTTAGAATTTCAAGTTATTGAACCTGGTGGGAACACGCAAACCCTAGTTACTTTTATTATTGATTAACTCAACATTTGAAAGCTGTTAGTTTTGTCTCTTTCAATTTCGCTAGTATTTTCATTTAATTTAGAATATAAAACCAAACCCCCTTTTATATCATTTTTGCTTTCCAAGTAAGTCATTGACTGAACAATAGTAAGAATAGATTGAAGTTAAGTCTAAACTACTTTCCTCGTGGGAACGATCCCAACCTCACTAGGTGTTCCTTTTACTTGACACGATGCTTTAAACATTCTTATTTGAGAGTAAAGGTTGAGTGTTATCATTAACCTTCAATGTTACCAATTATTGGGTAGACGACACCAATTACTGATGAACTTGTTTCTCATCTGAGAAGAACGGCCCGAGCACCACTTGAAGTTTGAGCTATATGTTGAACTTCACCCTGGTTTTTTTCTGAAATATTTTGATCATGACGCTTTTTGGTAGTGTCAAAATATTTGATAGTCAACTGTGGAGGTCGGGTCCCCCCATAACGTTCCTCGTTACATGTTCCCCAAAATGACCAGTAGGGTAATTGTCTCACATTCATGTAGAGGTATCAACTACAACACTAACTATTATCACGTGCAGTAAGAGTTAGCCTTCTTCCAGCTTTGTAAGCTTCAAGAGCCCTTCTGTGTTGTGGGCATATTACCCTGGTTTGGTTCATCTCAAACTGGTTATACTTTCCAAAACATTTCTCTTCAAGTACATACCATATTTACGTCTCCAATGTCGTAAGTATCACCATTAAGTTTTTCACCTTTTGTTTAAGTCAGAATGAACTTTTTTTATGCCATGTCTGTTATTGACATATAATTAGACAAGAATTTTAAATTATGCATGCGACATACACATTAAAGAAAATTAATTCTCATAATCTTTTTAGTTTAATGTAAACTCGAAAAGATACGTCTGCTTCCAACTCATCATCTACCAATTAAATATTTAAAAATCAAAATTCAAATCTACTTTCTTACTGTGTTATAACTAATATATTGTACCTTTGATAACAAGATTTTTAAGTTTAATAACATAATTTGAGATTATACAAGCACATAATTCCTCATCTTGAAAAAAAGAACACTAAAGATTACAATATTCAAATGAAATCCGCTACAAAATCTTCAAGACAACTAATTTAAATCCAAGAAGGTTGACTGGCCATATGTCATGATAACCATCACAGTCATTATACTACCAATCTACCCCCAGGTTCACTAGAGAGAATCTCTGAAATAAAGTTAAAACAAGCGCTCCAAGTTGAAATTTCCTTACAATCAGATCGTTTCAGCCCCTTTTATTGTCAAAAGGAAATATACCAACGGCCGACCATTAGGGGACATCTTCAATGACTCGAACTCTTTTAAATTTTCTCTCTTTTTCCTTCGTATACCTTAAGTTTCCCTGACAGATGGTTATGTCACTCTTAAACACCAATCTTTATGTTTTTAACCCTCGAAAATTGTCTTACGGCGGCTTTACTCTTTAACCTTATCCTTTGCTCGCTTTGATAACTCTCGTGGAGTAGTTGAGCATGTTTCCGTTCAGCCATATCTGAAATGGGAAACTAAATAAACTATGGTTAAGACCATTTAATGAGACCACACTAGTCGCAACTTTTCTTGAAATGACAAGAATCTTCAAGAACGTACGATAACTATCTTAAAAATTTCCTCAGTCACAGAACAAGTGATCACTATTCTTTATTAAATAAGAATATTACTCAGGGCCCGTTAAAAAAAATAAAAAATGAAACACAATCTATTTGACCCTTGATGAAAACCTTATGTTAAATAATACCTAAATACACTACTTTGGTGAACAAAAAATACTACAAAACCATTGTCTTTTTTCATAAAAGTAATAATAAGTTTTATTATTCCAAAAAATGGGTTATAAGTATTTTGTGCTAAACAAAATTTCCTCATCTTATTTTTCTTTTTCTTTTTAATTCTACGAAAAGGCAAAAGAATCCCCTTTTATTTATTTTTTTTTTTTTATTTTTATTTGAATTGTGGGGGACAATCCGTTTTTTTTTCTTGTTCTTTCCAGAAAAGACAAATCAAAAGGAAAGAAAAAAATCTTACACGTTCTCAATTATTTGAAAAAAAAAAATGTGTGTGGGACCATTTTTTTTTTTCCTTTTCTTTTCACTTTTCAATAAAAAAGAGTTGAATTGTCCCTTAAACTCGTTATTTTTTTAAAAAAAAAAATTAACATACGGAACAATGACTTTTCAAGTCATACCAACTCAGAACGCTTTCGTCGTTCAACTTTTATTGTAGTTAAAAACTTATTAAAAAAAATCACCTTGGTGGGTGGTGAGGTCAAAACACGCTTCACGCTTCATTCATAATAGAATAAACATATTCTCTATTTTCCTTCAATCCACACAGAGAAACACTTATTCTCTTCCTAAACAACAAAAAAGACTGAGCATATTTGAATTGTTTCGCAACAAAATATAAAGACATCTCATCGTCCAATACCACGTTGAAAATTGAAGGGATTTTCTTAGATTTTACAATCAAGTTAATTTTCTTTTAACGATGATTAAATTTCACCATAGTTTTAAAAGAAACTATATATTGGATCTTCATATCAATATTCTTGACACAGATAATATGTAGTATATATATTTTATAAAATAAAAAAAAAAAAAAATAAAAATAAAAGAAAAATAAACCAACACACACAAAAAACAAAAAAAACAAACACCAACAAAAAGAAATCAGTACACTATTTCAACTACACTATCAGGGAGCATTTAAACTTGACTCTGATACCAAGGAATTATTTAAATTAACTTTTTGGTACAAGATTTTTGTACCGTTGATTGTTGTAGCGGATAAAATCACTACTGAATGATTTGTCTCCAAATCCTTCCTGGAATCACTAGGAAACAAATAATAGTTTTCACACGAAATATTGTTTTGTTTCGTCATCTAATCTACAGACGTTTTGTTGTTTCTTTTTGTTATTTGTTTCTAATGTTGAATAAAAGAAAAAAAAATATTTTAAAAAGGTGTGATTATTAACGTTTTTTCTCCTTTGTTATTTTTATTCAAAAAAGAAATTCTTGGGTTGGTTTGGGTGGAGTCGATCCACATGGGTGACCCAAACCCAAAACTTACAATCCCTAGTTAGATGCCTTATGCGAAGAGTTGTAAGATGGATAAAGACCCAAGACATTTTAACTCTATATTTGAGGAGAATTGTAATTATTTAAGTGTATTTGCAAATACTTGTGAGAGTATATTAATTCTTTCTATTTGATAATCTATTTATGTTTTCAACTTATAAGTGTAGAATTTTCTCTAGATTTTAATTTTGTATTTGAGAGGAATGAATAAAGAAAGGCTGGTCTGTGATAACGAAGCAAATGCATTTCAGTGTGATGACTTGATTGTTACTTTGATTAAGTTGGTGTTTGAGCACTTGCAAAGAGAGTTTAATTTTTGGCAATTGTTGGAGATTCATATGTTTTGGATTGGTTGTTGGTACAAATTAAAGTCATATACTTATGCATCAAATGGACTTTTAAAATTGTGTTCCTTAATTATATTTTTGATGTTCTGAATTATCTAAGGATAAACAATTTTTTATATTTAGAGGATTGATAAGTTTCATATTAATATTTAACTTTTTGTTTATTTGTTCAATAAAAGGTCATTTAATATAATTTATTCTATTGTATAGGTTTATGTGATTTAGAAGTGATAAAAAAAGAAACATAATGAAACAAGTCAAAATGGAGCTCAAATGAATAGTGTATGACCTAATTACCTTTATTCCTTCAATTTTCATTATTACAAATCATATCATAAGTACTTTAGATACATGCATTTGTTGCGGTTAGATATATGTATTTGAGATACATGTTAGGTAGATACATATTATTTAGTGAATCTAATTAAGGGATATAACTTAATGATATTATTTAAGATGAAAATCACTTGTAATAACTTTTGAGAATATAAAATATCATATCACCTAAAATAAACAAAACAATCAAAATCCTTCCATTTCTTTTGGCGATTCAACAAAGTTTGCATTACTTTTTATTCTTGATTGTACGACCTCACCTACATATATCTGGAGTGTTTACATAAATGTATCTTTTATACATATTAGTCAAATACATATAATTAAATGTACTTAAATAAGAAATCTAGTTGAAATAATTGATTTAAGGATGAAATCACACATATAACAATTTTAGAGTATCTAGTGGTATTAAAACTCCTAAATGTTTTTTCAAAACATTCAAAATCCTTCCAATTTTTTAGAGGATCAACAAACTTTAAAGTCCACCGAAATTCTTCTTAAATATTTTTGACGCTTTTTGGTTCAACAATGGTGAATATCATTGTGTTGTTAAGATCGTGTATCTGAGATTTAATGGTGGATGCATATACATATTTGTAGACACATAAATTATAATTGGATCAAATTCATACAAAAATTGAATTAAATCCATGTTCGTTTGGACTGAATGATTAATTTGGGCTTTACAAATAAATGAGTCCATTTTATTAAAGTTCAAAAGTTCATTTCACCTTGAAGCCCAAACTCATGCCACATGTCACAGTGACTAGGCATCCGAAACCAACAAGTTGACGCCACATGTTCCAAAAAAAAAAAAAAAAAACTAAAAAATAATGAGGTGTTAGTCCCAATCAAGTGCAAGAACCATTACAAAGCATGTCCAGTTCCAAAGTATTCCTTTGGCCAATCATATGCAACCTTGTCCACCCCCCCCCTACAACTATAATAAGGGATGAACATTAACATTCTAAGGGATCCATAGAACACTCTTCCAACAAGCATTCAACAAATTGGAGGAAGCTACAACATCAACATCAATAGTTCTTCGTAGGAGTGATCAACGGAGTTCTTCTCGGAGATCGACTTACAACGACGCAGCGCTTTCTGACGTCCTGGAAATCGACAACATCTCAAGGAAGTCTACATCATCCAACAATTCAGAAACTACGTTACTAAAGGCCCTCGAATCGCGGAGAAATATAGGAGAGAGAATCAAGAGAACAACGGAATGGTACTCACAACGATTCATTAATAAAAATCACATTTTTTCCTTTTATTTATTTTGCTTGTAGTTAATTTTCCACGCTTATGAAAATTTGTCGCGAACAATGTTCAGACACCCCGTTATACAACTCAGATCTTAATTAAGATTGCTACTTATTGGATACACATGTTTTTGATAATGAATCTTCTATTTTTTTAAAAAACTCGATACAAGAATAAATTAACATTGCTACTTATTTGGTACACATGTATTTAATAATAAATCTTATGTCAAATAAAACTAGATACAAGAAATGTAAAATGACATTATCACATACATGTCATTATATCGGATATAAAACAAGATTCAGAACTTTTGAGGTTGAGATACATAACATTAGTTTTAGATACATATAGAAGAAACCATGCTTGATCCTTCTATCTCTGTCGCCACCTACGACGAAAATGATTAATTAATAGAAATACAACACACCACCATGAATTTATCAAAAATGAACTTGAAAAATCTATAAAATGCATGTCTTTAATGATAAAGATTTGCGGAGTTGATGAACATGAATTGTTTGGCTAATCTATCGATTAACATGGAAAGCTTTCTTTGTAACAATTACTTTGATTTGATCTTGTTAGGAAGGAACAACATATGACAAAGTTTGGGTTCAAGAGATTTTGTCGGTCAGGATAATGATATTTTGAGAAGAAGAGAATAGATTAGTCATTGTTGGAATGAAATTGTATGATATATATATATATATATAGGTATTGTGACACCTCTCTTCGATCAACATTCTTATTATTATTTCTTTGCATTTAAAATTAGAAATTATTCATAATGTATATACAGACGTAGGGGAGAAGGTGGGTACGAAGGCAAGGATGATCACGCTGGAGACACAGAGGATGTGTTGGTATTGGGCGTAAGAAAGGGTAACGTTAGAGGGGTCGTTGTAATTGGGGTGGGAAGTTAAGGAGAGGGGGGTTGTAATTAAAAGAGCAAGTATTGTCCTGTGGGAGTCGGGGGGCTAGAGGAGAGGGGGAGATAGGAAGGACTGGGGTGTGTGAGCCTGGGGTGGTCGAGTTGAGGGTAGTTTGGAGGGCGAAGGAGTGGATTCTGGAGGGCGCTAGAGGTAGAAATAAGATGGATGAAGTTAGCTGTACGGGGGTGGGTAGGTGGTGCATGGGAGGGTGTGGGAGGAAGTCTGTATAGAGGGATAGTGAGGCCGGGCTACTGTGTGGAGGGGTAATGGAGATTGATGGTAAGTCGGGCTTTCGCGGCAATCTCTCTCTTCTCTCCTCTCTCTCTCTCTCTCTCTCTCTCCTCTCTCCTCATATCTTCCCCGGTCTATGTTCCCCCTCTCTTCGCTCCCCTTCTTACCCTTCCATTCTCTTCTATTGCCTTTCCCTTCTCCCTTCTTCCTTCCCTCTTTCCCCCTCATGCCCACTCTCCCCCTGGCCTCTGGCTACCTCCCTTGTCCCCGTCCGCCCCTGCTACCCCCCTTCATGCTCCTCTCCGTCTCTACTCCCGTCCCCCCTCCTCACCCTTGTTTTCTCGTTCTTCCTCTTGCTTTCCCTCTCTCTTTCCACCCTTCTACCTTCTCTTCTTCTTCTTCTTCTTCTCTTTTCCCCATCTTCCCCTTCTCATCTTTTGCCCCTTCTCTTCGCTCTTCCCCTCCTCCTCTTTCTCCTCCCCGCAAATAACTAAAGAAAAATTATCTCAATTAATTTTCAATGGTGATTTTTTTAACAATTATTTTAATATAATGGGAGAGTACAATATACAGGGGGAGTAATAATCTCATTTGATTATTATAATTATATCAACAGTTATAAAATAAAATTATCATCTATCAATTCCCCATGAAAATAAAACGTTTACATTAATTTATTGTTCTCCTATACTTAAATTTCCACAGCTTCTAGCCAAGACTACAAGAAAAAGGACGAACTTCATAGGATATTTCGTTTCTAGAGTATTCTTAAATTTTAAGATTGTGACAAAGACAAATTTATTTCAATAAATAATTCTAAATTTTTCTTCAGTTAATAAAATTTGATAAAACAAAATGTAGATCTATGATATATATATTTTGGTTATTATTACTCCTGTTCTTAATATTTTTTTCTTAACTTTTGGGACTTTTTCCTTCATTTATTTAACTATAAATACTAAACTCCTCTTATTCATTTATTAGCACTCCATTAAAGAGGACAATGAAGAGTTTAAACAAATACATTTTTATTTGTTGGCTAATAGAAAATACAAGAAAAATATTTAAGACAATTATACAGAACTTATTACAATCAATCAATTAATATATATATATATATTATATATAATATATAGAATATATATAATATATATAGATTATATATATGTTTTGTGTTATAGATACACACACACTATATATATATATACATTATAGTCTATATCACCTATGTATTTATTATTCGCCTATGTGACATGCCTCATAATAATAAAACAATTATTTTTTTAAATTTCTTTTAGGCTTTTTATATTTTTTTACACAATGATAGTATGTGGTAATATATACCATTGCTATTAATAGTTACTTAATGGTAAGGCCTTACACCTCCTACCTTTTAATAATGTATATAACCCTAACATTTTTATTTAAAAAATATATATACTATATATATAACTCCTAACCTTTCATATTAATACCTCAATTAATTTATTATAAAATATAACTCCTAAATATTACACCTATTAAACCCACTTTGAGACATGTATGATGGTCATTTTATTTTTATTTTTCTTCTTCTTCTTTTTTGGTTTCTTTGTTCTGTTAATTGTTTTATCTTATTTGATCTTATTTTTGCAGGAGAGGGATGTATAATGAAAAATGTTAAATATTTTGCATAGTTTGATTTTGTGAGGTAAAATAATTTGACATGTCTAGTTATCATTATCAGTTTTGTTCTATTGTAATTATACATTTGATATTATTAGTTTGGATTGTTGATGATACAAATCATGATTTTTTATAGAAAAAATAATTTGTTCATTTTCTCTTTTGCTTCTCTTTTTACTTTTTGGGATTTTTTTCTTACTCTTGTAGTTTCTAAAGACACTGATTGTTTTTATTCACTTTGTAAATTTTGAAAATTATGTTATGTTGTGAACATGATCCTTCTTTCCTCTTCAAATCATACATAACTAAATATTTATAATATTTTTGCTTGATTAGTTAACTATAATTGTATGTCTTTTTGTTGTTATTATTGTAAGGATTGTTTATAGTTCTCCGGTTAAACATCCAATGCTATAAGAGCTAATTGGTTCCTTATCATCTTAATTAGTTAATTGAAGAAACGCCAATATATCTTATTTTTAATTTCGTTTTACAATATCTTCCTCCTCACTAGCTATAAAAATGTTATACAAATATATAATAAATATTAGCAATAAAAAGAGTAATATATCACATCTCAATATAAAGTAATAAAATACGAAATATTAAATACAAACATGTTATATAGCTAAGAATCAAATAAATCGATTCCTCTTACAATTTTGTAAAAATAAATAATTTTAACATTGCATTATTTATTATATTATTTATATATAGAAATTATTTATAGGCCAAAAAATTGTTTCACAATTTTCAGAATTTAATCAACAAAAAATTAACAATTTTTTAATTTTATTTTAAAACATCCATAGAATTACTTATTTTTGACAATTTTTAATTTTTCTATTCCTTTTGATTAACTTTTTAATTCTATGTCCCTTTGAAAAATTATTTTAATTAATTTTTCTCTTAGTAGATTTCTCTCCTATAATATAAAATAAGAGAAAAACTATATATTGTTCAAAATAATAGTAATTACTAAAAATAATGTTTATTAGTAGAAGCATATTTAGAGACTTTTAATTAATTTGAAATTTCTAAAAAGAGGTAAAAAAAAAGTCTTATAATAAAATTAAACAGTAAAAAAAGGTGGAGAATTTTACTTAAACATACTTTTGTTTATTACAAAAATATGTAACTTTTTTTTTAATTAATAAACTCACACTTGTTCATCTTTCATAACCTCTATACTTAATTAATACTTATTAGTAATACCTATAACTTTCAACTTTATACCTTCATAACCCCCAATTACTTAATGTGTAAATTTGTGACATCTTAAAGCACATCAAAAGAATATTTCTAACCAAATATATTTATGTTTAGCTTAATTGTCCTCTAGTTTAATCTTGTTATACAGAACCTATCGACAAAGACTACTTTGTGTAATTATTTTTCTTCTAATAAGAATGATACAAAATAAGATATATAAGAGTATGATTGATTTGTTTTTTTGCATGAAATTATAAGATCAAGGTCATTAATAGAATTTAGACTAAAAACAATTCTTGAAAACGTTAAAATGTATTTGTAGATACACTTAGCGGCGGGAGATAATCAAAATTATTATGAAGTTATTTTTAAATTTTCAGTAAAATATGAATGATGAAAAATATAATAAAAATTAATTAAGAGAATTCATATTAAACATTTTGCGTAAATTAATAAAAAGTTAAAGACAAACTAACTTGATTATGTTCAGATATGATGCTAATTATTACTGTTAAAAAATATATAAATTAGTAAAAATACTAAAGACGAGGAAACTTGATTCTTTTAATTACGATGCTAATTGTTGGTGTTTTCTTAATGGAATTAAATAAGCAAAGACTAAAAAAATAAAAAATAAAATAAGAAAAAAGGGAGACTAAAAAATAGCGTTGAAATAAAATTTGAACAAAAATAGAATTATAGAAGAGAATTCATCAAGGAAAAAATTAATACAGATAATTATTTCAAATATACTTATTACTTAACCATTCATCCTCCACTATAATGATTCTAAAAATTTACTTAACTTTTTCTCTTACACTTTAATTATATAAAAGTATTATGTATCGTTAATAATTATTAATATTGATATTATTAGTGAACAATTTTTTTTTTATATTTACCTTATTTAGAAAAAATAAAGAGTCTAATTATAAGTTTTTATTCGATATTATAAGATTTCTTTTTAATCTTAACATAAACCTTTTATCATTCATTTATAATTGCTCATTTGTTACTTATTTCATTATGTATTATAACAACAATATATTTATTTTATGTTAATTCTATATCACTAAAAATCATTTTACCAAACTAAAATCATTTATTACCCATTTCCTTCAAAAGAATTAACATATTGAGAGAAAACTTTAAAGTTAATATACAAATACTGAAGTACTTTTTTAAGTCTTCAAATTATAGGTAGCTTATCTATTACAAATAATTTTTCATATTTTTAAGACTGTTTTTTGACTTGTTACTATTTTAATTCTTTTGATATTTATTTTAAAAAATTTAAAGACTAAAAATTTCACTTTAAATTTCTAACAAAATATCAAAGTTGACCATATTTAATTTTGAGAAATCATTCAAATTGATAATAAAGTCATAAATTCTTAATTATATATTATAACTAACACAAAAGAATAGGTACTATTCAACCAAAAAAAATATAGATATTTGACCGTACTGCTAATTTAAGGATATTTATTTTTGAGAAAAGACATAAAACCACCACTGATGTTGTCTCGGATTTGCAAAAAGACACCTTAACTTTGCAACTGTCCTATTACCCCATTAAACAATTTTGACATATATTATTATGTCATTTTTCGATCAGCCCAAGTTTTAAGAAGCAAGTGTGTTCACACAACAATTATTATATGACACATGTTAATTTAATTTTAAATGTATTTTTTTATCTTAAGTTTTTCCTTTATCTTTTTTTTAAAAAACTTTATTCCTCTTTCTCTTAATTTTTGACTTTTAATTTTGATTTATCTTAAATTTCACATAATCTCCACCTCCCATTTTCAAGTGATTCATTCCTCCATTATCTTTTTTTTTCTTCACCTCCTACACTCAATGTCAAATTGATCCCTACTCCCATTTTTTTTTCTGTTTTCTTTTTCTTTTTCTGGTCGAATTCTTGATAAAATTCATATTTTTTTAGACATTATCGAATTATTGATAGCAAAATTAATTATTTTTCTAAGAAAATTTAGAAGGTATCATAAACTACTCATTTTCATATAAATTTAAAATTAGAAATGATAATTTTTAAAAGAATCATTAATTCTAAAAATTGAAAGAACTTAATTGAAATCGGATAAAAAAAATTATATGATACTTCCTATCATCTTGAAATCTAATGGGTTTATCAAACTGTTCGAAATTTAAGAAAATATTTAGATAAAATTTTAAAATTAAAGAGAGTAAAATTAATTGTAATAAAAAAGAAAGATGAAGTTGTGATAAGTATGATGACATTGAAAGTAAGAAGCTTTAATGGATGGAGATGAGAATGGATTTTTGAAGAAGAAAGAAGAAAGAAGAAAGAGAAAGAAAAAATAAAAACGAAAACAAGTTAAAATAACATGAAAAATAAGAAAATATATTTTATAATAAAATACTTCTAAAAAGTAAAATTATATTATTTATTATAGGTTGCTCACTCGCTTTGAGAGAGTGCACACCACTCTCTATGTCAGGTGGGCGAAAAATTATATAATTATATCTATTCAAAATTGTTTAGTGGGTAATAGGACTTCAGTGTTGACTTTATGTCTTTTCTCTTTATTTTTTGATAAAGTCAATTCATGAGTTCAATTGAAAATTTTCAAATCTAAATGATAAAATTTATTAGCTAATTTATTTGGATTTGAAAATTAAAAACAAATGAAAACTTATATACACCACACGTAGTCCGACTAAATTTACTAGTTAATAATAAAGTATAAAATTATACAGGAGAGGAGAGCACTTATCTGAAGATCATACAAAATCGAAGAATTATTAAATAAAAAAATTATCGCCTCACATAAATTAAAAAATCAAAATTATAATTTATATGTATAAATCAATTCATTAGAAATTAGAATATCTACAATAGATAGTGCAAAATCTAACAAAATATGTATTTAATATTATTCATTGAAGGAGCTCAACATATCGAAAGTTCATAGAATAATGATCACCACGAAGTTTGAGTCCTTTCTTTTTGCTCTTTTGATTTAAAAAAAATGAGGACCATTGGATATTATCGGTTAAGGATCCGATTAAATATAATTAGGTTAAATAATGTTCAATAACCATATAGAATCATGTCATGTGTATTATACATTGGAAAAAATACTACAATATTGATATTAGAATGAAACTATAAATTAGTAAATAACTTATCACAAACATTGTGTCGTGGTTAGTCACTGCCTTGACAATGATTTCGGCCCGACTCCGGTGCAAATCGTAATAACCGGTCGCTCCCCAAGATTTCACAGTTACTCTCAAACACGTGCACTCATGGCTGAGAGTTTGGAGGTTGCGCAAAATCAATTGCCCAAAATATTCTAAGAATAAAATGAGAGGAGGGAAACTTTTTGTTTTCCCTTTTGTTGGATGAGGGGTTAGCTTTCACAAAGGAAGTATTTATATAGGAAATTTCTTTAGGAGATATTGTACAATGAAGAGTTAATTTTAAAAGGAAATAATACATATATTGGACCCTAAATTTGGCTTCAAATTTTAACTTTGACCTCAAACTTTCATATTGCACAAATAGGCACTTTAACTATCCTATCTTTCAATAAATAAACACGCGATTTTTGGAGTCAAAGTGCGTGAAATGTAAACGCTCCCATGTGTATTAGTGAGTCAATCAGTGGCTGCCAACTAACTAAACATTTTACATGTCTTTTTTTTTAAAAAATATCTTACATGTCATTTTGAAACTAAAAAAAATTAAAATTAATTTTCATTAATATAAAAGAGATTCATTAAGGGTAGAATTGTCATTTCAATATTTTTTTTGCCTTCGTGGGCCTCGAAAATTACCCCTCACTCGCGCAGAATGCGTGCATTTCACACATTTTGCCAGGTAGGAATCACATGTTTATTTAATGAAAGATGGGATAGTTAAAGTGCCTATTGTGCACTATGAAAGTTTGAGGTCAAAGTTAAAATTTGAAGCCAAATTTAGGGTTCAATATATGTATTATGTCATTTTAATAACGCAATGTGAATGTTAATGGCATTAAAGGCCATTACAACTCTTGTTTTGTTTTGGAACGGAAAAATTTATTCTCTTTGTAACATATTTTATTTTAGGCATAATACATAAATATGCCCTTTAACTTGGCTTCAAATAACATTTATGCCCTTTAACTTTGGGTGTGCACAAGTACACAGTTAAACTTGTATAAAGTTGAACAAATAGACACACATGTCCTACATGTCATCCTACATGTCATTTTTCGTCCAACGTGGTGTCCTACGTGTATTTTGCCATGTAGGACTCATGTGTATTTATTTAAAAGTTGGATTGTTAAGGTGCATGTTGATGCATAATGAAAGTTGGAGGTTAAAGTTTAAATTTGAAGCCAGGTTTAGGGTCTAATATATGTATTATGCTATTATTTTATTTTCTTTGCATTACAAGAAATGAATAAATGAGAATTAATATCACAATCCCCCACTAATGTAAAAATAAAGGGTAAAAACAAATTTTGGACAAAAGGAAGGAACATGTACTTAAGTGTCAATATCTGTTGATTTGAATTGACACGTAGTGATATACGACAACAATTTAATATATACAAAGTGAAGTACTCTTGAACTGAGTGGATATAAATTAAGACCCCATAACACATACTGTATCCTTAAATTTTAAGCAACCTACGCGATACAAACAAAATGCTTTTATGGTCATGCACACACACGTTGGGTCTTATGAGTGCTGTAGAGACGACCCAAGTCTTTCATAAAAGGCGACCACACCTTTACACTCACGTTGGTGACTCCATCAAGTCTATCTTAAATAGATCACCTTACTGCTATAGAATCCTTAAGAGCAAAATAAGCTCAATCTTATAAAACACTGTCTCACGCCATAGGGATAGAAAATGTGGTGTATATTGAAGACTAACAGGCCCACCACATTACCTCAATCAATGGCTTTAGACCTATCCCCCTCGACATTTCAAGTATTATTTTCCTTGTCAAGCCCTTGGCCATAGGATCCGCCAAATTTATTTCCGACCTTACATATTTCAAGGAAATAACACCCAGTTTCAACAACTAGTTAACTGCACCATGTTTGATGCGAATGTGTCTCTTTTTTTCATTGTACACACTGTTTTTGGCGATTCCAATTGGTGCCTGTGAGTCAAAATAAGAGAAAGTGGTGAAGCTTTTCTTCCCTACAAAGGCATATTTACCAAAAGATTTCTCAGCCACTCAGCTTTTTACCCTGCCAACTCGAGAGGAATGAATTCTGATTTCATAGTAGATCGTGCTATACACGTCAGTTTGAAACATTTCCATGAAATAGAACCTGTACCCAAAGTAAATACACAACCACTGCTGGAGCTAACTTCATCATTGTCAGTTACCCAGTTTGCATCACAAAACCCTCTAAAATAGCAGGAAATTTATTAAAATGCAAACACCAATTCATATTACCTCTCAAATACCTTAGTAAGCGATGAAGAGCATTCAAGTGTTCACTACTGGGTTTATGAGTATATCTACTCAATCTAATAACAGTATAAGCTATATTTGGCCGAGTATAGTTCATGAGAAACATTACACTCCCAATTATTTTAGCATATTCAGTTTGAGAAACACTAGATTCTTTATTTTTCTTCAAGTGTATGCTAGGATCATAAGGAGTTCTCACCGAAACTACATCAAAACAATCAAACTTTTTCAATATTTTTTCTATGTAATGAGACAGACACAAAGAGAAACCATTAGGAGTTCTTTTGATTTTAACTCACAAAATCATAGATGCTTTACAAAGGTCTTTCATTTCAAATTTAGAATACAAAAAGTTTTTAGTCTCATTAATAACATTCAGATTAGGACCATAGATTAACATGTTATGTACATATAAACATTATGACACAATCTAAACCTATCATCTTAGAATAAACACATGTATCAGATGAATTTACAACAAAGTCATTATCCACTAATGTGATATTAAATTTTTTATACCATTGCTTAGGTGCTTGTTTTAGTCCATACAAGGACTTTCTCAGTTTTCATACTTTATCCTCTTGTCCTGGAACCACAAAACCCTCAGGTTGAGTCATATAGATCTCTTCCTCAAAATCACCATTTAGAAATGCAGTTTTAACATCCATTTGATGTACCACTAAATCATGAATAGCGTCTAATGCAATAAGAGTTCTAATGATCGCTAATTTAGTCACAGGAGAATAAGTATCAAAGTAATCAACACCTTTCTTTTGGTTAAAACCCCCGATCATAAGTCTAGCCTTATATTTATCAATTGTACCATCATGTCTTAAATTCTACTTAAATATCCACTTGCTACTTATGTGTTTACAACCTTTAGGCAAATCATGCAAGTCCTAAGTGTGATTCGAAACAATAGAGTCTAACTCACCTTTAATAGCCCCTTTCCAAAATACAACATCTATTGATCTCATTGCTTCATCATAAGTCTTAGGATTGATCTTCTTCTATTAAAAAGCATAGCACACTAATTCAGCATTAGGAAACATTTATCATAATTTTCAGTGTAAGAAGTAGTATAAAACTTAGACCTAAAACTTATCTCAAATTCTACGCTCTACATCCTTCTTAAGTTCTTTGTTCATATTCATTATAATACCTCTGACGAAGATACCGACTGAAAAATTACAACATTATGTAGAATCATTATTTTTCATCATCACTACTGAGATGGCGGCACATGATTTTTAATAACGGAAAAAAGAGGCTCCACAAAATCTGCATCGTCTAGATTCACGAAGAAATAATCATTATAGACCTAAATTTATATGCATCACTATTGTTTGAGCACAACAAATAAAGAGCACATCAGGAAAGTCTTAGAACCAATATTGACTCATTTAAAATCGAGAGTGACCCACCTTACAAACACCCCCACATTTTAAAAATTTTCAACTTAGGAGCTAAATCCTTTCCACAGCTCAAAGATGATGTCTGCTAAGCCTTCTTATCTTACGCGGCTCTATTAAGAAAGCATGCCGACAAGACTGCTTCTTCCCAATATTTGTCCGATAGACTAGAGCTTAAAAGCATAGAGTTCATAATTCCTTAGAGGGTGCTATTTTCCGTTTTGGGCTACAAAACACCATTTTGTTAGGGTGGGGATTCTAAGTATCATTAACTCATGTATATTACCTTTTTCACAAAACTCTTCTAGAAGTTTTAGTACTATAGCACCACCACCAACCACCCATCAGATCTAAATCTCTTTATTTTCCTGTCTAATGATTTCACTCGACTGTAACTTTTCAAAAACATGCTTGAAGTCTAATCTTTAGACTTAAGAAGATAATCCCTTGGTGTATCTAAAAGTTCAGCAACAAAGTTATGTATTACTGTGTTTTCCACTTCTGTTAGACAGTGTTCGTGAAAGCTGCTAAACCTGAATATATTTAGTTCAAGTAATTTCAGTCGTGTCTAGGCTAATAACAGAATTTGAAATAGTTTCGTACATGCTTTGCTCTATACACAGGACAGTTAGAAAAATCAACCAAAGAATTATGTTTGGCATTTCGGCCAAGTCTTTTAATGGAATCATAGAATTATAAACTTTAGTCACCATGCCACAAATTGTTATACTCAACATATAAGCAGAATTTGAATACGTTATTGACATCTATTGAACAATGATTCATGCAAATCATCCGGCACTAAATATACCTTCCCCAACAAGTTTTTCTCCGTGAGATAATTATTCTATCAGCTTCAAAAAAAGTTAAAGGCCTACTATGGTTGAGGAATGGGGCTCGTAAACTAAGGTTTCCTTGGCTACGAAGCGGAACCGACAAAACATTGTTCAAGGATAATGTCTTTCCAGATGTTTTAATTATGAAGTAAAAATTTTCGGCTGGGGGGTTACCATACTGGAGCGGAGCAGTGAGTGGGTTACCCATATATACCACTCTCCTCACTGAACTCCTCAAGTTCCCATGTGATAACGCTTTATTGTGAACAGAATTTCCTTAAGCGTCTGTTCCCTAGTACCTATCCTTCTTGTTACCACCTGATTGCCTCAACGACTACAACAACATCACTGTGGGGGGGGGGGGGCGTTCTTGCCCTCACAAGATTGGCTTGTGACATCACTGTGTCCTTCCTAGCTTGGAGTTTTTCCTTTTCCTTTGATAGCACCTGGCATCTCTGTGACCAACTTTTTCACAAACAAAATATGACGCCCTTGAATTTTTGATTTGACTCGTCCGGCTTGTGGAAGTTGATTTGTTTTCGTCGTAATTTTTAATTTGAATCTCCGCTTGTTGATTGATTTTTTCTTCTTTCAAAAAGTTCCTTTTTTCGAAGACTTGCTTTTGTTTGCCTTGCAACCGTCTTTCACAACAGTATCGCATATTCAAAAGGATTAGCTTTAAAAGAATAACAGAAAGTTTTCTTCCAGTCTTATCTTTAGGACGGTTCGCCAATCTTGCATTCCTCATATTAATAATACGTTCGATCGAATTGGTTAAATTCTTTTTCTTATGTTTTAATTGCTTTTTAATATCACTCCAGAATGGTGGAATTTGTCAGCAAATATTAGCCCGAAATATGCTCCACATCTTCATGTGCCTCGTTGAGGAAACGGATCAAAGTCATGTTCTCATAATTCATGAACTGGTTTCCATTATTAACTTATTATCAACCATTTGGAATTGATCCATTGTCCACAAATATTTTTTCTTTCCTGTCCTCTCAGCACCATTTTCTGTTCAAACTATCCCATATTTTTTTAGCAAGTTTATAGGTAAAAAAATAATCAAATGAATAATTAGTCATAGTGATTAGAAATGCCAGGGGGGGGGGAGCACAGTACGGCCGAACCATTTACTGTGGCGGGTCCCCACCTAAGAACTCTACCCCCGTTTGTTATCCTTTTCATCGCTTCTTTTTTCCCCCATCATCACCCATTTATCACCGTACTAGAAGCAGAAGCAGGTTAGAACACATTCAGAGAAGGTTTGTTTAAATAAAACCAGGATCAAACTGCTAAGGGGGAGGTGCAAAGAAATGAAAAGGGTGGGGACCATGTTTAAAATTTATTTCCAGCCAAAGGGCGCACGTGTGGACAAAGCAATGAAAAGGTGTGGATTCAAAGAAGAGACAGGAGCAAGAGGGGGAGGAGAAAAGCGGCGGTGTGTGGAAAGAGGGGGGAAAAGACGCAGGAGTGATAGTAGAAGGAACTAGAAAGGCGTAAGGGCCGCAGAAATAGTGTTTCGTGCAGCCACTATTTGAAAGCGATGTGATCCGACTGCCTGTGCCCAATGGTAGTAGCGGCGGTCCGCTCGTCCAAGGTTCCACAGTACTTGCGCAAAGATGAATACTCATGGATGAGAGTTTGAAAGTTGCTAAAAAACCACGTGCCCAAAATATAAGGAGAAGAGAAGGAGGGTAATGTGTTTGTTTGTCCCTTATTTGTTGAAGAGGGGTTAGCTTTCACAAAGGAATATTTATATAGGGAAATTTTCTATAGGAGATTTGTACCAATAAGATTTAATTAAATAACGCCAATGTGAATGTTAATGGCTGTCACGCCCGACTACCCCCAAGACGCGGACACCCGAACCCTAGGAACCACAATGATCCCAAGCTAACCCTGCTGGCATGATCAATGACATACTAAGATAATAAACTGTTGCGTAAGCTAATCATACTTAAAAGAAAAGATTGGGGGAATACCCATTTCTATAACTGAGATAATTTTGAAAATATAAGTTTTAATACAAAAGAAATATAACTCAATACTAAGCTAATCTAACTAATATCTGAAAATACTCTACTAGACGTAATACTGGTGACAAAGCCCATCAGAAAAATCTAGCAAAAACTGAAACTAAATGACTAAAGACTGAAATGAACTTCATGACTGTTGTCCTCGGGGTCGGAGAATGAGGACTCACCACATGAATCTGCTGCACTTGAGGAATCGGGAAAATCGATCGATGCGTGATCTCTGGATCCTGAGAACCTTGAACCTACATCACTAGAAATGGTAGCGCAAGGTATGCGTAGTTACTTAAAGTACTGAGCATGTTGATAGGAGTAAAACTGAAATAAAACATAACTGAAGCAAGCACAAAACCAAGTATAAAAATAATTTAACGTGATGTTTCTGATTTCTTAGCTAACGTATCAATGACCAATTTTATAACAATGCTGAAATTTATACTAAATATACTGATAAAATCACAGGGCCAAGAGTCACTGATCTGTGGGAGTCTACTAATAATCTATAATAAAAACCAACCGGAAACCCACATGACCTAATTGGATTCCGATGTATATGCCCCACGAGAGGATCCAATATAACCTGCAAAGGTAATAAAGGCATGCTGGCGTGATCACTAAACTGACTTATTGCCCTAGAGGGTACTTACAACCTCATACTAGCTAGTAGTTGTGGACTATTGATTACGCAAAACCCTGATCCAACCTCGGTTTATGCTACTCCAATGAATTCTGTTAAATTAGGGATTATATCTGAATTTCTTGTAAATACTGTGATCGCTCGAAACTGAACATGCGAAACTGAGAAATCAACATTTAATCTGGGGTAATTATGCATTTAATAACTGAGGCAATTATATATTCCTATACTCAAGTGTTTGAATCTCTGCCTAGCATGTTAATTCCACAAACTACATAAATACAATGTGAGGGTGCTGAAATGGATCATGCAATAATATGAGTAATAACATGATAATTTTATTTGGACATATATTTAATAATTCATCAAGTTATAGTCAAAGTTCTAGAAATCCTAGGATTTAATCTGATAGGGAAAATCTACTTTAAAAAACTAGGACCATGTGTGAAAGGAACCAACTAGTGGAATCCCACATACCTGGTGATGAAATCCACGGAAAAATACTTAAGTTTCTGAATGCTGGGCTTAGAGCTGCTAGGAGCTTTGTAGGTGTCTTGAACTATGTTTCTTTGTTTTATTCTCTCGAGATCTCTTGCTTCTAATTTTGCTTCAGGGGGTTTGATTTAATGCTTGACTTGGATGTGTTTAAAGATTATTTCTTAGGCTTAATTGACTAAATGAGGTGGAGTGGTGGATTTGTGGTCAAAACACGTAACTTAGGGTTAAAGCAGGGGGGGGGGGGGGAGTGGAAAAGGTCAAAATAGGGCGTAGGCGGCGGCTAGAAGGGGGTTGCTGTCGGGCTGAAACGAACGCCAGGAATGAGCGGTCCGTCGTGCGCCTAAGGCCCCGTCGTTGGTCCGTCCGTGAGGGCCTGTTCGACAGGCCTTGTACTAAATGAGCATAACGGTTTACTCGGAGGTGGTTTAGCAGGTCCGTGTCTAGGAAAGATATTCAATCATTTTCGGTGGGTAGGTTCTGGTGAACATAATTTCATTTTATGCTCGAGGTGGGAGTGTATAACATTTTTAAATTTGACCTAGGGGACTTCATTTTCCCCTTAACTTGCTGCAAATCACCTTGGTCAGACCAACGACAGTAGGTCCAGTCACCGTTCGAACCATGCTGGTCATCCATAGCTCTTGCCCGAGAGTGGTTGAAGGGTGGATCCTTGATCGACGGTCACGGACTATGGGATAACCGTCATTGACCTATGGACTGTAAAGTCCGTCTGTCGTCCAGACTTAACCATTTTTGTCTAGGCTGAAATTGTTGGGAGGTTTCTGATCCCAATCTATGGTTTGTGTCAGACGGACCGTGGTTCAGGACTGACGTCCGCCGATGGCCATACCGGTTGGTAGAAACCTGCTGATTTTTCTGAAAACTATTTTTGGTCTATTTTAGCTATGGGGTTGTTACAATGGGCGGAGTGGGTGGACAGCACATTTAACACTCTTGTTTTGTTTTTGAAGCGAAAAAATTTATTCTCTTTTTCTATTTTATTTGTATGTTCTTCTTTGCATTACAATAAATGAATAAGTCTATATAATAATTTATGGTTGAGATTCATTTAAATTATATACTCTTTTTAATAAATAATTTCAAATTATATACTTATCTTAATAATACAAACAACAAAGTTGTCAACTATTTTTTGAGTCTTATGATAACTCTCGATCCGCATACCCGCCAATTTTAATTTTTTTCTTGAAAATATTTGCTTGGATACACTTAATTGCTTTACTTGATAGTTTTAAAAAGTAAAAATAGTTGACAGCTTTGTTGTTTATATTTTTAAAATGAGTACATAATTTAAATTGATTATTGAGATGAATATATAGGGGGGGGATTGGAAATGAATCTAGGGAACCATAAATAATCATAAGATAAAAGGCATGAACTAGCCGATTAGTTGACCCTACGTTGAGTCGCAGTCGTATACTTGAGCATATTTTTTATTCGATATTATCATGATATAAAGAGTTTATATTTATTTAAGAGAGCGAGCAGAATTTCTAGTATTACTTTAAAATAAGAGTAAATTTAGCATGTCAATCAAGAAAATAAGAGTATATCCTGCAAATTGCAAAATATAGGAAAAAACATGTGGATTTAAAGTGAAGAAATAAAAGAAAAAGTAGAGAAGGAAATCTAAAAATTAAGTAAATAATATACATAACAAGGAAAGAAAATAAATATACAATATTAAGTTACGTTTTACTTTTTTAATTTTTTTATTTAAAGCAACTTAAATATTGAACTTTAAAAGTTTATTTTGTTAATTACCTTATAAAAATGTATTTAGACGGTTAGATTTATTACTATTTAAGAATAAGAAAGATGAGTATTGTATTTGTAATGTAATAAGTCATTGCGCTACAAATTATTATAAGCATATAAAAATAGTATTTTCTTGTTTACTTTCATTAATTTATATTATTAAAAAATTATTTAATTTATTATGATAGAGATGTTTGTGATTAGGCAAAGAGAGATGAACCGGATAATAAAATCTACTTAAAAGTATTAATATATTTTGGTAGAAATTCCGAATTTACTGTGAAACTGTTAACGTCTTCACGAGCTGATAAACAACTCATATTACTTTGATTCACTTGGTGGAGTTACATGTTAGCTCTTTATCTTATGTATTTACATTAGAAAATAACATAATTTTAGTGGAAGCAAACTTTTATTTTATTTATCTATCATAAAGCTTACATATTCCTTCCTTATTTTCTTTGGTTAAATCTATTATTTGTTTTATTATTAATACCATATAATAACTCGAAGAATGCATTTAAATGGATACTAAATTAATAAATATTCAGTTGTTGAAACTCTAACATTTGATAAAAAGAAGTGTTAGATGGTGCTAAGTTAATGAATATTTTTCTTCTTTTTGTCGATAAAATAAATATCCCATGAATCTAAGTTAAAATTACAAATCTAAGTACTAAATTTTTTTTTGTAATATAATTTATTTGTTTGAAGTTCGAAAAAGATCATCGTAAATATTATTAATATTGTAATTTTATAAAAAACCAAAAAAGATCATAAATTTAATAAATTTTCAAACCGCGCATAGGGCGGCTAAGTTTACTATTTCTTAAATAAAAAAGAGGAGATGTAATTGAGTAATAAATACGGTAGACGAGAATTAAGAGAGTTGTTGACTCAGAGTGAAAATTAATTAAGGAGATAATTATTCAACCTTAGTTTTACGGAAATGAATATCCATTGATATAGTGCTTTTCATCATATTGATACAAAATATTGATAACTGCCATAACTAGTGATATTGTTGTGAATATGAGGTAGGTGCGAGTGATATATGTCTAATAATGTAGTTTATTCAACTCGGGATTTGAGGCCTGACCCCAGAGTAGACCTCGATTTAGAACCTTATGAAGCTGTGGGTGGCAATACAACCCTAGCCAATTAAGCTCTCTCGTCCACTAGAGAGAGAATGTGTTAAAAGAAAATAGTTCATATATAAGACCACTCTCCTTGCATCCAAATGTTTAAATTAAGTTAGACAGATATATAAAACAAAAATTATGTCCAACTTCTGTCTTTCAACGTCGAGATGAAGATTTTAGTGTGAACATAACACACTAAAATCAAACTATCCACATATATTTGAGGGGGGGGGGGGGGGGGTATAGACAGATACCAAATTGCAGATTTCTAGAAATTCTAAAAATTCTCGAAGAGATATCCATAACCAAGACATATGTTTTAAATAATAACAAACAACACATGTCAAATCCTCTTTTTAAGAATGAAAAAGATTCAAGTAGACAGGCAATTAGGAATATCAATTTGTTGAGCTGATAGTTTAAAAATGTTAGCTATTTATTTAGCAGACACAAAAGCTCACGTGATGTTCCAAAACTAGCTATAATAGAGTAGTTTGACATCATGACACATAAAGGTAGTGTACCATTAATATACCAAGTTCTTTCATAATTGCTACTACACATCATAATTTGTGATAACCAAATTAAAGAACAATATATGATTCTTCATGTGACTGGCGGCTAGGTGAAAGGCAAAGTTTGCACCTAAATGTGTAAAAACACATGAATCACCTTGTTGATATATACCAGGTGATCTTCATGACTCAAAAATCCGTCTGCGGACAACCATTGGAACATGGAAAATAAAACAAAAACCTCTTAAAGCTGAAAATAACAATGATCAAATGAAACATTAAAAAGTTGTCAACACATCCTCCTTTCCTTTTTCATTTTAACATAAAATCATGGGTGCAAAAGTGTGTTGTCTAATTATTCTCAACAAAAATCTGACATCATAAGAATAGTCTTCTCAATACATTTTCACTAATTAAAGTGAACACATATCCTTCAATACAGTCCCAGACACGTTTGACACATGGGAAAAACAAGGATGAAAAAAACAGTTGATACACATGCATGGATGAGACCAAAGGAATGTGAAAACTGGAACTAGTAATATTTATATGGAATAGAGTGAAGCTGCAGCAAATAGAAAGGAGAGGGGGGAGATACCGATAATTCAGGGGAAAATCTGCTAGCACTAACTAGGAAAGATTGTTCAATGGCAACAAACAAGAAGATGAAAGTCAGCACACAAAAATAGTGTAAGAATATCATGAAGGAATAAGCAGAGTACTTCAAATCTAATGAAGATGATAGACTTGACTCATGAGGATAGTGAGACACCGCCAGTAGGAGATGGCACAACAAGAAGTGTATATATATATTGTTGGATTTTGAAAAGGTGTGAATGGAAATTGAAGAGTTGCGACTTTTATGAAGATTGTGACTTTTATAAATGTGCGACCTTTATGAAAATTGTGACTTTTATGGAAATTGTTACTTTATGAAAGGTGACACCTTTCTAGGTTTTGACCTTTTCAGTAAGGGGCACAATAGACCTTATCGCACTATCCTTTATTTCTGAGTAAATAAGGAATTCGGGCTCTCCGTTTAAATAGACTTTATGGACTTGTTCTTCAAACACTAAATCTAGATTCTAAGTTGTTCTTTACTTGCCTGTTGAGTTGGTTTTCGCTGACAGCGGAGTTTTTGGGATCATACTCCTGGTGATTGAGATCCATTTTCCCTCTGGGATGTCCAATCCAAATCAAACCTCGGTGGTTACTAGAGGAGGAATAATTTCCGTAAGGGACACTTTGTGACTTCGTGGACTTGATTTTTCCTATTAAAATATTCTAGATTCGTTACGTGTTTTTCAAAAACGTCGATTTGTGGAATTAATTTCAGTTCTCTATTCTTTTGTTCTTCACTGGTTCATTAAAACTTGGTACTTCGTGTTTCCTGCAAAGGTTTGTTGGATCGTAAAGAGGCTTTAGACACATATTAACAACAATCTTATGTAAGAAGAAAAATATGGCGTATTTTTTTAATCTGTTTCTGATTCTAGTTTCGCTATCTAGTTTTAATTTTCGAGTTGGAAAATGTTCTTAAACTTTGTTCTCTGACAATGTTCAAAGTTTTGTTCTAAGTATTTTTGGAATACAAGATGTACACAGCTTAATGGAAAGCTCTGTTAATGTCATGGGGGGTTAGGGGTTAAACACGAATATGGTGTAAAAACAAGTGTTTTATTCATTCTAGTCGCTGTATATTGAGAACAAGAGCTGCTCGCTTTGGTTTAAGATAAATGGGCTGGATTCAACTGTGGTCGGGATTACTTCTCCATAACTACACGGGGGTCGTTTGCTGAGCTAAAAAAAATGGTTTAGCAAAGGTCGAGTGAGAATGGTAACAAACTTTTTTTTATGGTATTCTGCTGAAAGATTACAGGTAACTTATTAGGAATTATCTCAGGAGGAAATATTTCTGAAGAGTTATCAGCTTTGGATTTTTATTTTTTTAATTAGGTGTTGGTAAATCTTTTGAAAAAGATCTGCAAACCATATGTTGTGGAAATGAATGTTTTAACTACTTCGAAAAATATTGGGGTTACTGTTTAAAATTCTTTTTTTTTAGTTGCAAAAATAGAGTGCATATTTTTTGTTTGATAAAATAGTAATGCCAAAAGGTGATAGTTGAAGACTCTATGATAGAAAAACATTTTATGTGATAAATATAGTGTTTATTCCTGTTTGGACAGGAAAAAAAACTTTTGTAGTTTTGTACTCCATGCGAATGTTAATTTGTCTGATTTTTGTAGCTAAAAAACTTTTGTGATTTTTATACGCTAGATAAATGGGGACTGATGCAATGTTTGAAAATATAAAAACTTCACATTAATCAATGTTGTACTTTTAATTGTCTAAAATTCATTCAATGTTATATAGAATCAATTGGTCCAATTTTTTGTCTTCTTGTTTAGTATTAAAATACTAAGAGGTATGGCTATATGAATAGAAAAAGTACCAGTGAATGTAGAATTTGTTGGATTTTTCTATTTCTATGGATGAACTTTGACTATTGTGTCAACATTTCCAAAGAGATTGCAGCACTAGTAAGTTCTTTCCTAGAAAAATGTTTTTCCAACATGAAAGATGTGAAAAACTATTTTGTAAAATCTTGTAAGGAATATTTTTGGAGCATCACATTTGGAAATGTTTGGGTATTTGCTTATCCGATTAACGGGTGAGTGGGTGGTTTAATTTAACTTTGGAGGCAAAGCAGTTATGAAATTTACTATACTTTGTTATTAGTTTAACCCCAAAATTCAATGGAGTATATTTGATATTTGGTTGTTGGGGAGGGTGTTCTCATTACTAGTATTAGTGTGACGATTATGAAACATCCAAATTATATATAGGAGGGGCGTGGTGTTCAAAATATTGTGGGTACTTTTATGGAATGGGTTTTTTTATCTGGGGGGTTGTGATTTTTCATGAAACGATATGTCTATGATAATAAAAGTATTTGCTAGACATAATAAGGGGGGGGGGGGGGGTTTGTGAATATTCATTTGTATGTTTTGTGTAACATAACAATTGTGATTTCATAAGGGGGGGGGGGGGGGGGGGGGGGGGGGAGTGTCTTTATTGAACCCCGATCAAACTTTGTTCATGGTTAGGTTCCTATAAGCATCATATTGGAAAGTTATGGAATGTCCCCTTCTGAAAAGACAGTTGACATCTAAACCATGTTTGTATCACACAAAATTGTAATTGTAAGAAAGGAACAAAATATTAGTAATGGAAAACTAACAATCGCGAAGCAGTTTTCAAACTCACTCTTTCTGGATTTGTTTCTTGGGGGGGACTGCTTAGGGGTCAATTTTTGGGGGGGGGGAGTGACATGAACACTTGGGGAATGTCAATTACAAACTTGGATAAGAAAAACTGATCACCTTAGAAGTTATTTGCTAACTTTTAGTGGCCATAATAAAATGGTCAAGGTTTTGTGGATCTAAAAGTATGTGTTAGGCATTTTTATAAATCTGTTGAAAGAATTCTAATCCCTTAGAAATTGATTTTACACTGACATTTGCGATATGAAGTTCAACCATATCATGGTGAAACTAGTATTTGTTACGTTTCTGGAATTTCATTAGAAATGACTGTATGTCTATTTGCTAAATGGTAAGGAATAGCATATAAATGGGTCTAGACAATGTAATATCAAAGTTGAAAATCAGTGTGAACATAATGTATAGAAGTGATAAGAATGTGGAGACTAATAATCCTCATTGTTCAAAATTAAGTTTGGGAAATGTGAATATCAACTACTGGCCATATCACCTCATATCTAAGAAAAAATCGGACTTGAAAAAAAATGATGATGCAGTATTTTAAGTTCGGTTTACACACAAAACTGGTGGAGGAACTATCCTTACTGCAAAAGGGGAGCTACAATTGTTTTTTTGTCCTTTAGAAAGAAAGAGCGATTTGTTTGATCAGAATAAATCTTTTCAATATGAGAAATGGAAGACAGGAAATCCTACTTGAAATATTTCAGTCCACAGTGTGGTGTTATCTATCAAGTCCAAGATCTTTATTCCAAAAGATTAAAATAGGACCTATGACTGTGACCTGTAAATGAAACTTGAGTAGTCTAGAGAAGGGTCAAAAAAAGACTGAAATGAAAAGTATGTACTTAATAAGAGATTCAGAGCTTATAAAATGTTTAAAGTACATTTACTTCCTTCGAATATGATTTTTGTAACATTTTTCTATTTTCTGTGTCTCTGTAGACGCATCCTTTTGTGTTTATAATTATTCGAAATATGATTTTGGAAAGAGTTTGTTTTATTTTTTAGAGATATTTTTACGATTTTTTAGGAGTCGCCACTTTAATTTTTGGAGAAAAATTCAAGAAACTTGTTTTTCAAATAATTAAAAACAGAAAAATTGTTGAAAACATTTAAGGGTTCGGATTCCTAGTAGCGTCTAGGCAGGTTTCAAAAAAATCACCTAAGATCCGCCGCTTAACTACGGTTTTTCCGGCGATTAACAATTTTGACTAGTGAGTTTTAACTTTTTGCAATCTTGAAACTGACTTAGTACAGTTTTTATCTACAAATTTGTTAACGAGTTTTTCAAAACATATTTATTGTTTTAAAGATTCCGTTAAAGTAAACCTTTTAAACGTTTATTGTTTTAAGATTCCGTTAAAGTTAAACCTTTTAAACTTTAACTCTAAGAAATTTTCGAATTTAAACATCTATCTTTTGAAAGTTTCAAATCTTTTAGTTTTGAGTTTGATAATGCAAAAGGCGTTCGATGGAGGTTTGGAGTTTTTCTAACTCTAAAACTAACGATAAACCACAGAAAAGCATACGAAATAAGTAACGGGGGGAGGGGAGAGAGAGAGAGAGAGATTTGGGTCCAAACTCGGGTTCTGTTCGCCTTGACCGAGTTTTGGGCCCACCTGTTTTTGGGTTTTTAACCCATTCACCTGTCCTAATCTGAACATACAAAATAAAAATATAAGAAAGTAAAACAACGGGGCTTATGCCCATTACTAAAATAAAAATGCAAAATGATCATAAAAAGGTCTTATGATCCAATCTTTGACTTTCTTCAACTCTTTCAACCAGTTCGACTTCAAAATCTGTCCACCGGATTTATTTCTTGACCCAAACAGATGGAATTAAGCCATTATGGCCTCCTCGAAAATGCGGGAGGAGAAAATTTCGTAGAGAATCCGATGGTTCTCGCATGCAAAGAAAGGGAAGGAATTAAAATCCAATTCATGACACAGGAGAATCCAACATTATAGATTAATTAAAATTCACTATTGACAGAAGCTTAGCAATACCCACTTAGTCATACATAATTAGAAACGAAACTGAAATATCATCTAATGCACGATCTTAAAATTGATGCTTCTAACATCATATGAAACCCACACAAAATTCATCCCTAAGCAACACATTCCAAAGTTAATACCCATGCTAC
This sequence comes from Solanum habrochaites, assembly GCA_027704765.1. Lineage (NCBI taxonomy): Eukaryota > Viridiplantae > Streptophyta > Magnoliopsida > Solanales > Solanaceae > Solanum > Solanum habrochaites. The sequence goes on along the minus strand of JAKWJA010002494.1, from coordinate 10,104,722 downwards.
AAATTCCTATTATGAGTCAGACTATCAAAAGGAAATAAAGAGGGCAGGTTTCACATGTTGCTTTCACTGAAATGGGATAAACAATTACAAGAGAACATTTAACTTCTAACAAAATGATCCATAGAACAATCAAATGAAATTATCTTAAGTTGCAAAGCCCATATTAAAATGTGACAAATATGCCTACAGTATGATCGTAGGGAGGATTTCAACATGATTTAAATTTTTATCTAATCACAACAGAACATCCCTCCTCAAAAGCATGAGTCGGTGAAAATATGAAAATACAAGCATGGTGGACTGAAAAACTCATTAAAAAGACAAAAGGACAACAACGATTAGAACAGAACGCTAGCTGGCTTCGTTAACACCAAACTCGAATCAGGGCATATATCGACCAATACGTAAACTAGAGCAACTTCCAATGTCCAAAAAAAAAAGCACACCCATAAGCAACACTGTCGAGGGAGTTTAGCAGCAAGAGAAATCAAACGACCTTAAAACCAATTCGAAATTAAACCGACCATCACAAGCTGTTGGAGGAGGAGAAAGAACCTCATTCGCATTCCACAAACATACAAGAGTAATGTTGTGTCATAGGAAAATTCCAACTTGAACAAACAGAAACTTAACTGAAACAAAATCCACGATGAAGCGTCTAAACAGGTCGACTAATATTCAGAGGATGACTCCATAGAACAGAACCAACTCAAGACCAATACGATAAGATTTATGCTATGACAAACTCGTAACCGACATATGAGCAGCATCAGACGAGCAAACATAATAGAGCAGAATTATACTATACGATACCTCCTGAACTCGAACCAAACCCAACACATACAACATCTTACAGTTACAGCAAACAAACCATGTACTTAACGTTCACATGTTTAACAGGTTTGAACCCGAAACGAAACAAAACAACCGGTAATGATTAGCAACAGCACCCAGAACACAAAGCAAATAAAAGAACAACCATTCTTGAAGCATAAGAATAAAACGAAGCGATAAAATGGAGCAAGGGGATTACCTGTTCGGAAGCAGCGAAGCAGGGACGAGCGAGCAGAGGAAGCAGTTCAACACGCGACACTAGCGACGAAATGTTCCCTTTTCTTCTTCCTCGTTCGCAAATGCAAGGATTCTCGCCGATTCTTTGGCCAGGAAGAGGTCACGACCAAAAAAAACACACAAAAACTTCTCGAACTTGCTCTAAGAATCTTAAGTCGTTTCTCTTCAATGAACCAAAAGAGAAGAAATTTGTGGCTCTTAAACTAAATGACCTCTCCATAACAGAAAACACCGCAAACTTTCTTTCTAAAAACTACCTTAGTTTACTAAGAAGCAGGACAACAAATTTTAGGACACCAGTTTCTAACCTCCAAAGTTTAGAAAGAAAATCGTCCAATGCCAAAAGTCTAGCAGAATATTTTTGAAAATTTTGTCAACCCCCTTTCTGAAGAACAAAGGGGGTTTATATAGAAGAAGAAGAATTAGAGTTCTGGAGGAGAGGGCTCGCTGAGATTTGAGGCCCATTTCAAATTCAAAATTCGAAAATTCCCCCCAAGCTGAAGGAATATCCCCTGGAGATGCTTCAAAATATCCCATTCCAACGGGTTGATGGCGAGGTGGAGGGTCGAGATGCGTTCGATGTCCTTGCGAACTTCGTGGCGCAAATCCGCGCCATAAGGAAAGATTCCAAGCTGGTGAGGCGAGTCTGGATACTGCTCCATTGTGCGCTCGTACGATTTGCAGAAGAGAAACGGATCCAAAGAGCCATTGCAGCTCGCATGGGAGAGGTCGCGTGAGGGATACGAGGGAAGAGAGATGAGAGGGGGAGTTATGCGTGAGGGATACGTAGGGCGTTTGGAGAGGGGGATTTCTGTTTCTGGGTTTATTTTCTTTTGGGAATGTTGTTGGACGCTTTCTTTCCTGGAAAATGGCTTGAGAGCAGGGGAAAAAGAAGGGAAGAAAGAAAGGGGAAGGGTGTCGGGTCAAGCGTGGGGTGTTTTAGGGTGTGGAGCTTCGAGGGGAATGCCATTGGGTCGAGGGTAATTGGGCTGTCGGGATTGGATGGGTTTAGGTGCGACGGACGAGGGGTATTGGGCTGGGGCGGGAGGTTTGGTTGATTGAAAAAGGACGAGTGGGCTAGGAAGGTAAAAAATTGAAATGGACTGCTGGTGGAATTAGTTAAAATTGGGAAGGGAATTTGGTTGATTAAATAAATAACCAATTGAAATAAAAATGATACATTTGGCCGAATCCTTAAATAAAACGATTTCGTATTAATTAACCAACGAGTTTCTTTATTTTAGTAACAAAAAATAGCGATTCAAAATATAATTATAATTTTGAACTAAAAAGAAACTTACTAAAATAAAATAGTTTGAGATGGTTTTCGAATAATTATGAGATATACGAACTACATACATAATTATGTAAATATGTATATTACCCAAAAATTATGGCAAAGTATTCGAAGTAACATAAAATTCACGTATTATATTATTATATTCGTGTAAATTTTTAAAAATAATTAATTTAAAGTATTTTGAAAAATTTAGGAAATCGTATAATTAACTTACACCGACGCGGGCAAAATTGGGTCCGGTGTCAACAAAAGTGCCTTTCATTTTATTGGGTTGATGAAGGCAAACTCGAGGAAAATGAAATTGAGCCGCAACAATTTGACCAATTGCAATAAATGCACTAGGTATGAAGTCAGGCTATCAGAAAAGAAGTCGCGGGTTTTGTTGTTGTTAATCGTTTTACTGTTTGTTGGGGTTAGCCTGTCCGCCCCAGCCTAACCACTCCCTATCCTCCTCCATTCCCCACCCCTACATACAACTTACCCTTCCTACCATGCGGGCTTTCCATCCTTTCCCCAATCCATTCATTTTCTAAAGGAAGGAATTTGACCAGAGTTTGGAATTATGGCCGAACCATTAAAAACGGGTCTCCTACAATCGCAGGCTATAGGAGGGAATTAGGTCACTTGCTAGTCGATAGCTTGATTTATCGCGTGATTTGGAAAATCAAAAGCACTTAGGACATCGGATTATGAGGTATCGAAATGATCGAGAATAGAATTCGAGAGGCGAATGTTGGAATAAGCAAACTGTTCAAACATTGAATCCGCCTACATATCCTTAAACCTTCGGCATCAGGCTGTGTGTAGCTCGACAGATTGGTGAAAAATGAAATCTATTGGTGCTAGATAACTTGTGGTTTTTGATAGCGACAATTAAATGAGTATGAAAAGGAGCTGTAACATCTATCATGATGTGGAGCTCTTCACATCATAGGTAGAACTTAACGAATAAATTTCTTAAAGCTCTTGGCGCATTGTCACTCAGATTGGAAAACTGGCTTCGGTACAACAAAACTTTCGGAATGCGAGACTGAAACTTACAGAAACTAAGGAAAAACATACATGCCTCGAGATGGGTTGTTTGATCGTGGTTATAGAAGTCGCTACTCGCTCGCGGTCCTAAAGAGTGTTGGATATTCCTCTGTTGGACTGTGTCCCAGTTTGCTGCTAAGAAAAAGTTTCCAACGTTGTGCTGGCATCCTTTTGATGTCGTCCGCACTTGTGGTTTTGGGAGAATTCATCCTTTTGGATTGCTTCGACAAAAGACTGAGATAAAATAGTACAGCTTAAAATGCAAATAAGATGGGAGGACAGTTATTTTACCGTTATCGACCTTCGGTTCTCCTAAATCAACGTGACCGATGGTCGAGTCCAGGCAAATAAAGCTTATGCAGTTGTTGTTTTGCGATATACTCTTCAATGCATTTTTTTATATATGATTGTCAAAATAAACAAATAAAAGTTGATGCAATTAGTTTTGTCTCTTTGTCGTCATGTTCGCTGCTATTCTTGATGTTTACTTTTATTTAAATACACAAAATGCCATTGAGGCCCAATGATAAGGGTTGATCTTTCTTTATCCGTGTAGGTCCTCTGGGGGCATTGAATATCTTCCGCGATAACTATAAATTTCACACAATGCATTTAATTTTCTCGCGATGTATAAATTTTGACGAGGCATGAAACTTCTCGTTCTGCATAATTGTTGACTCGCATGCATGATTTTCCCGCAAGCATGACTTCCGCGGATGAAGGATTTTCCACGAGGGCATGGATCTTTTCGTGATTGCAAAATTTCAGGAGGACTAATCTTCTCGAATGTCAAATTTTCAGCGAGGCGTAAAATCTTCTCGCGATGTATAAATTTTGACGAGGCATAAATCCTTCTCGTGCCGTGATAATGTGAACTCGCGATGCTGATTTCCGCGATGCGATTTTTCAACGAGGCATGGATCCTTATCGTTTGCACAAAATTCAGCGGGTATAACTCTTATCGCGATCTATGTCTAAATGTCGGCGAGAGTATGGAAATCTTTAGAGCATGTTTTTGTATAAATTTGGGTGGACGAGGTATGAAATCTTATCGTCGTGCATAATGTTGTCTCGCAATGGTGATTGCACGATGCATGATTTTCCGCGATGCCATGATTTTCCACAAGCATGGCTTCTACAACATGACTCTGGCGATGCATGATCTTAAGTGTATAAATTTGCGATGCATGAATCTTCAGTGTATAAAGTCCGCCGATGGACATGAATATTTATATCGCCCCCGTGGATATAACGGAAGACGATCTCCAAATTAATATATCGACTGATCGATAATGATAAAATACTAATTATATATCTTGTCTCTTCTGAAGGTAATGCATTGGCTTGATCACAATATCATCTTGCTTTGGATAACGCAATTGCAATAGCGTCTTCTATAGAATCGTGAAATCTTCGCTGAGATTCCTGTTTGATTCACCTTTGAATCTGGCAAGGAACTTTTGTAAATTTCATATATTGGGGAATGTCTTGAAATAAACAAACACATTCAAAAGCATCTTGACATAAACGATATGAACTACCTCCGGCTTTCAGTAAAATCACTGGTTTTGGAGGTAGTTTTCTCCTCTTTGGGAGCTCTCCGTATTCGTCCATCGGGAGAATTCGACCGATTTCAAAGCAAAGCTATAAACCTGCATCCACAGAAAAATTTTCAGTTTTAAAACATACTGATCTGTGTCGATTCCTTCAGTTGTTTGCTCCTTGTCTTGATATCTCCGGTTGATCTCCCGATTTCCCGACTCTTGATAGATAAGAAAATATCTTATGCCAAAACAGATGAAACATAAAAGGGAAATTTTAAGAGAAATAAGAAATCTTAAAAAATAGTATCTTGAAAAGGTCACTGCTAAGTCATGTCATGTCAGACTTAACGAGTTCCTATGAATCCAACACTCGCTGATGAATTGCAGAGGCACTCCGGACTTGTAGGGAAGACCCATAACGAAATTTTGAGGCCATCCTCAAAATTTCTGTCCCAGTTTACTATCTTGCTCATATTTCCCTGTAGTAACCGAACAGATCGTGGAATTTTGAGATTTTCCAAAATTCTTTCCCAGTCGCAAATCTCGAAATATCTTTTAGGCTTGACTTGTTGAAGAGAAGGCTTCTTCTGGAGAATTTTTTAGTCCCTCTAAAAATTCTGTTCCAGGTTCTATTGTAAAAAGGGGAAATAAACTTACGAGATATATGACGAGCCCTTGTAGCCGCATACGTATCCTGTTGAGCAGGAAGAATCAGGTCAATGTAGTCCCCTTAAAGGTTAACAGAAATAAAAATTACAAAGAAACCGACGAGCAGACAAAGCCGCCTACGTATCTCATCTCGAGAAGAATAGGTCGACGTAGTTCAGCATACAAAGAAATAATTGAAATAGGGGAAAATGGGGTGAACGAAGCGACAAGGCCACCTAAGTATCTCGTTCTCGAGCATTCAGGTCTGACGGTAGTCATTGACAAGAGGGATAAGGATTCAAATTGAACAACTACAAGAACAGAACGATTTACAAGTATATAACAAGGAAAAATGACAAAAAATGGGAACTTCGCGCCATATTATCCTCTTGACAGCATGTGAGGTGATAGGCTTGGGCCAACGAGCCACCATCTCTGACAAGACCAAGCACCTCCCGATAGTACTTTACGAACCATGTAAGGACTTGCCAGTAGTGTGTGCGAACTTTCCTTTGTACTCGTCTTGATGAGAAAAAATACGCTTAAGGACCAATTGGACCCGACTTCAAAATTTCTAGGCTCTTACCTTTTGTGAAAAGCGCGGTCATTTCGTCTATCCAACTGGCCCTGGCAAAACGACGACCATTTCTCTTCTCATCAATTAAAAGCTAGTTGACTCAATCCGTTGGCTAACCCACTCAGTGTGCTTAAACTCAGCTTCTTGGATGATCCTAAGACGGTTATCTCGACTTCAAAAGGCACGACTGCCTCTGCTTAGTTATACTAGCAAGTACGGAGTATCCCAAGTCGATGTTCGAACCGCGTTCTATAACCCAGTAGAGCCATAGGGAAAACATTCATGACAACCCCGATGTGTCAATCAGTTTTCTCAAAATCTTCTTTGATTTTTGTGGCGGCCTCTACGGCTTCGTTCATTTGAGGGCGATAAGCAGTTGACCATTCGATGAAATTTTAAATTTTTTTTTTCTTAAATTGTTATTCACATATCTCTTTCATCAGTGAATGTTGAGATTGGCACCGTTATCAATAATGAATACAGCCCCTGGAACTCCAAATATGCAATATCAGATTGTTGCGGACCAAAATCGCGCCACCACTTTCTTGGTTAACGACTGTGTAAGAGGCTTCTTCCACCCACTTGTGTGAAATAATCAATGGCAACCAAAAATTAAAAGATATGTTCCATTGGAAGCGGCCGACCCGACTCTATAGGACCAATGGCACCATTACCAAGATACAATGGCCAAAGCGAAATCCAATCCATTAAGTTCGTGGCACCCCCCATATCAATCGCCGTGCACTTGACACTTTTGGCATTTTTGCATGAATCTACAAAGTATCTCCATTTTATCCAGAAGTAACCATCTGAAGAACCACTCTTTGCAAAAGTAAGCCCCATTCATGTTGTACCGCAAACTCCAGCATGATACTGTTCAATAAGTCTCACAAGAGCTTCACAAATTTCCACACATCTCAAAAGACACAAATCTGGAGTCTCCTATACAGGGACTCTCCATTTAGAAAGAAATTGAAAGCATACGAGTATCGATTCTTCTGATTAGACGTAGCGTCTTCTGGATATGTCCCAGATCCAGTACCTCGTATGTCGAAGTACAAAGGCAAACCATATGATGCGTGATTCAACAGTGGAACAATGGAATGGAATGTTCCTTAAGTATATATCCAGAGGTCGATTGTAATCATATCCGGGATGTTTGATCATGGAAAGCGATGGTGGCAAGAGCGTAGCTCATCATTCTGTATTCTGGAGGATGTCTGAATTGATCCTTGCGTACCTTTTACACAGATTTTTGCACATATTGTACTAATGTACCAATCTTCGGTTTCTTCACAGCCCATTCTCTTGAACCTGATGAAATCAAAAGGTCGAATCTCCAATAACGTCAGTTAACTCGTAAAACATCATGTCAATGGCCATTTTCAAACCAGAATGCAAGCTTCATACTCAGCGCTTGGTTTTGGGTTTGTGAAGTTGAACGTAGTTTAGCCCCATCGGATAGTGCTGACCAGATTCTGATACCAAGAATCGCTCCAACACTTAAAACTGGTGAGAATTCGCCGCTCCATCGAAGAATACTCTCCAACATGGATAAGCTTCAAAAGATATCTTCACCCACAAATGGACACTCTTCATCGTTGAAAATATGTCTTGAAAGGGTCATATCTGTCAACGGGATTTTCCGCAATAGAGGATCAGCCAAAGCTTGTTGCCTTTATGCCTTTCTTGAGTCAGATACACGATATCAACCTCACTACAACAGCACTTGCCAGTTAGCTAACTTTCCAGTCGGCATCGATTTTGGAAAAATGTACTTAAACGATTCCATTCTGGAAAGAGATACGTGGTGTATGAGACAAGTAGTGTCGCAATTTCTGGGCAAGCCAGTCAGAGCACAAACATGTTCTCTCCAGCAAAGTGTAGGGAGATTCGTACGGAGTAAATTTCTTGCTTAGAGTAGATAGCCATTTCCTTCTTCCCCGTCTCATCATGTTGACCAAGTACACATCCCAAGGCATATCTGAACAGAAAAATACAGCAACAAAGGCTCCATCTCGTGCGGAAACATACTGGGTGGGGGTGTATCGGACAAATGGCTCTTGATAGCGTCGAAACAGCAGTTTGGCCCACTCTCTTCAGCCGCTTAGTCAGGGGGTGGTGTCTTCTAGCAACCTGAAAATAGGCTCACATACAATATCATTGTGTGCTAAAACGGCGAGTATTTAGTTTAACCTTACCAAGAAAATCATAACCTCTTCTCCGTTTTCGGTGGAGGTAACTCTTGAACGACTCTTTAAATTGGAAGTGCGAGCTCAATACCTCTCTTGGAAACTATGACCCCAACAAATTCCCAGCTGGGACTCCAAAAGCACATTTGGCGAGATTAGCTTCAAGTTGTGTACCGATGCAAACGTTTCAAAGAATTCCCAGGTGTGTCAAATGATCCGAACTCTCGCGGGATTTGATTATGATGGCGCCAGTAATTCAAGTTCCTTGTGAACATGTCATGGAAAAATAGTCGGTATGGATGCATGTAAGTAGCACCGGCATTCTTGAGTGAACGGCATTAACCTGTAGCGATCACACCCCAAGGTGTGATGAATGCATTTTTTTCTGCGTCTTCTCATCCATCAAAATGTGGTGATACCTTGAGTAACAATCCACAAATGATTGAATCTAATGTTTGGCACAGTTGTCAATCAAATGTGTATATTAGCACGGAAAAATTATCTTTTGGGAAGCCTTGTTGAGGATCTCTGTAATCAACACAAATCATGCTTTTTCCATCTTCTTGGCGACTGAACGACATGGGCCAACTAGGTGGGATACGTGTTACTTTCTACCAATCGAGACTCTATCTGCTGGTGATTTCTTCCTTGAATCTTCAAACTCCATTAGGCTTGAATTTCGGAGGATCTTCTATGAACGGCGAACCTGGGTTGAATGGCAGCTTATGAGACCGACATCAGTACTCAACCCCGCATGTCCACCGAGCTTCCCAGCGACACATCACTGTATGCGGCAACAGAATGAACCAGGCTCTACTTTTGAGTTCATTTAGCTAGGTGCTGATATTCTTACCTCTTTGACACATTCCACATCTCCCAAATTCACGTCTCCGTCTCTTTCAGATCTCGGTTTATGTTGATTCTCGAATGTCGAAATTCTTCTGCAACATAGTCTGGTTCCCCACTTTCTTCATGTTATCATCCTATCATTTTATTGTCTTCATTTTGCTCATTTTAGCCATGACATGAAATGGTGGGGTCTCGCGCCTCTTCCGGACGAGCATCCGATTTAAATATGTATAAAAATAATCCTTCTACCAAAGAGTCCGGAATCAGGAATTGGCGTGGACGTTCAATTGTGGTGCAGCATCTCCTTGGTTCCGACATGCAGAATCAGCTGGCTCGACCTCCTCCTCGATAACCGCATGATCTCCTTGAAAAAGCCACAGACCTTCTCCACTATCTTCAGGTCGGCATGCTCTCCGATGGAAAGATTGATATAGATGCGGACACGATCGGACTTAGTCCTTAGTCGAATCTTGATCCTTTTTCCTTTTATCTTCGGCAATCAATCTGTGGGGATGTACCCCAACAAATACTTTGATCCTGTAGCAAGGACCAGAACTTGGCTCGATCTCCCCCCCCCCCCCCCACCCCCATAGGGAATTATTCCCAATCTAAAACCTAGTTCGAATCCGCTCTGCCAGCCATTAAAGTGGCAATCATTCTGTAACGGCGACATGGGAGTATTGCGGGGCCAAGCCCTCATAGTGGCCAGTTACCAGCTCCACCGTGTAAAAATCCGAAAACTTTGCGGCATTTCGTCCAGACAGGCACTGCTTGCCTGAGTGGCTCTTTCACCGGATAACTAGCTTACTTTTTCCAAATAGTTCATTACTTTGGTGGAGAGTGGAGGGGAGACTCCATCCATGTGAATGAATGGCACTTCCCAAAATGAGGTTGTAGCTGTGTCGAATCCAACACTTGGAACATTGCCCTCGAACTCGCGGGGGGGCCCATTTGGATGAGTTCAATTGTTAACGCTCATAACGTGTCTCTCTGCCCACCGGCGAATTGCTCCACATTGACCTGGTTTTGCTCCAACCCCCCTTTCGAGGTCAAACCCAGCTAGCTGCTTCAATGGGACAAGGAGGAATACTTCAGGCCACGATCGGGTCATATACGAAAACACGGTTGGACGATCTTTCCGCGGCTATCACGAAAGAAATCCAGGCTTGATTTACCCAAGTTGCAATAGTAAGTTTTTCAAAGAGAATTATAGTGAACTTTATTAAGACTTACATTTTATATTGTGGGGAGTTTGACTACATTAAATTAATCAACGTATGCCCTTCTGCTTCTTCTTCTTCTTCTGTGCAGTGCGAGGAGATATCAATATTTGTCGAACATTGTTAATTATTTTTTATGAAAAACTTTCATAATATGTTAAGGCTTGATCGTTCGCTATCATAGGATTGGACTGAAATGTACTTACTTCCTATGGATGCCAATGTTATTCAATCGGCCCTGCCACTTCAAAAGCGCCACATTCTGGGAAAACGTGATGATGCATTTAGGCAGTGTTTGGAAAGGAGCAACCTGGTCGAGTTAGGTTGCTATGGTATATACAGTAACAAACAAGTTCTTTGAAGAAAGATGAGGAAATTAACAATCTAAAACAAAAGCATGCCGATGAATCACTTCTCTTAAAGAAAGATTGAGAGAAGAATGCGACATCTTATTCACTCAATTGCCGCAAAACAACCTGGATTGATTGTCAAGATAACGAGGGTGTGTTGGATCTAACCTTGCTTCACCTATTATGCAAGTAAGTGCACAAAGTGTAAGAGCCAAATATTCCATATTCTCGGGGTCAGCTCAAGAATTCTGGTTCGTCAAAAAGGTATTGGTTTAAGCATTCGAATCGTTAATTGAATAACTGTTCTTTATATTGTGCCAATTGAGGAGTCGTGTGGCTAACATTATGTTTTATGGTAGATGCCAATGGTGTTCAATTAAAAAAATGATGAAACTATTTCTCCCTTTAGCTTTTTGAATCCATCTCATTGTAAAGGCTCTTGTAGGGTCTTTATGGCGTCTGCAACCTTTATGAAAAGCTATTGCTATTATTAATAATTGGGTCTGTTAGCTAGTTGGTTGTGGCTTGTTAGTAATTTATGTGGTGCAGCCTGTGTCTTGGTGGGTAGATTTATTATGGTGATAGATCCTTAATGGTTACTTGTTTAAACTACAGGACAAGCAGAGAAATTGGAGAGGAAAATCGCAGGGGATTTCCTGAAAGCCGATCCCTTCCTCTATTTTTTGTTGTGTCTGTTTGTCACGTCTTGATGATTTTGAAACTTGCCTAGAGATGCAGAGTTGATGATGTTTGGTCTTTTTGTATGCACTAGAGAGCAGTTTGATGGTGATGAACCTTGGCTATGCCTGCAGTTCTTGAAAAATACAGTTCATGTTTGTTATGTATTGATATTTGTGGACATTCTAACAAAAAAAAACAGTTATGAACTGTTTCCAGTGGCATCACGGTTTGTTTGGACTACTTGTGTGTAAGTTTGTACATTGAAGTTTACAACAGAAGACTGCACAAAATAAACTTTGAGTTAATTTTTGAGAGCCAACAACAGAAGACTGCCAAATGTTGTATTCCTTTATAAGTGTTCATTTGTACATGAAATTGTATTTAGATTTGGATGGTTTCTTACAGGAATGCTCTCTGATTATGCACTTCCACCAATTAATTCACAAACATTATAATTTGATTTAAATGGCAGGAAAATGCAGAGGGTAATTGAATTTGAATGGGAAGGAAGTAAACTCGATCATGTGCCAAAATCTGAAGAAATTTTGTGTGTTGTTTCATATACGTGGAAAGCCACTTTTTGGGTTTTAGGAATTTCGTTGGTAATAGAGATCTTTTAAAGCAACACTTTCTTTTTGGGTTGTACATGAAACACTTCTCGAAGTTATTTGAAATTATAGCTTCAATTTAAGTGATAATTAGTTCATTTTGTGGTTTTAGGTCACGGTATGTATGTAAATATAGTATAATATTTGTGCTACTGTAGGCTTATAAATGTTGAGTAACTTGTAGTGTGCTCTAGTAGATAAAATGTTACACTTTGGAAAGTGTTTGCTCTAGGTAGAATAGATGAGATATAAAGTAACAATTTATAAGTGTGCCAGAGAGAGATCAGAGATGAGATATAAAGTATCAATTTATAAGTGTTGTATAGATGACATATAAAGTAGTAACATCTTATAAGTGTTGCAATAGATGAGGATATAAAGTTACACTTATAAATGTTTCAATAGATGAGCTAATAAAAGACAAACACTTTTAAGTGGACCAATAAATCTGAAAAGGCAACGCTTTTAAGTGTAGTCTAACAAAAAATAGGTGTTTGTAATGCACGTCTTCAAAAAGCGTGCCCTCTATACCTTTTGGCTTGCTTAAAGTGTAGCCAAGATGGCAACAGTTAAAAGTGTGTGCTAATGTCAAAGGTTACGTCTTTGGGCGCCCCTAAAAAGTTTTGTTGCTAAATGTCCAAAGTGTAGACTTTATCAAAGCCACACTTTTGTAGTTAGGCATTTACTTACGTGGTGTTGCTGTAGGACGAAAATGGTTTGTAGTAAATATCGAGCTTGCATTTCAAAAGAGTGAAAACAAAATGACTCACAATTGGATGTGCGAGATTTTTGGGAAGCATGAGTAATCATAATAGTGTGGCGATCAGATATAACAGTGCTATTTTAAACTCAGTCCGTCACAAGTGATCCCAAATCCCCCCCCCCCCCCCCCCCTCAAATTCATTAGATGACAATAAATAGAGGTTTTGAGAATTTTATTTAAAATAATACTTAAAACAGTCTTGAATTATAACAATATCCAACAATATTTGAAAGATATGTGATGCAATTGAATCATCGAAAGAATGAAAGTAAATTCACGACGTGAATATATTTACTATGGTAGAGGAGCAGTCTCTTAGGAAAATATTTCAAAAGAGACATGTATCTTAGTCTTACAATGATCTTTGAGCTAGGTGCTCTAGGATAAGGTCGGTGAATAGTTAAAAAGACTCCGGAATTCTTGATAGATATTCTATTTGGCCCAAAACCATTGCATTAGGATGCATTACAACATTCCACAGTTCAAGATGCATAGGTTAGGGCATGGAGGCATGACGTATAACGAAAAAGTCTCGTCATAGACGACATACACATGATACCGTTAGAAAACTACTATCTAGTGAAAATTATCAGAATGGACTATGTAAAGTAAAAGATAAGGTGTGGATCCCCACTTACAAAAAGGACTAATAGTCGAAAGGACGTTAAAAGATCATCTAAGGATGAACGTTACGGCTTGGGACAAGTCATCATGGCGGAACTCTATCTAAGCAGAATGGAGATCCCAAGAGTAGATCAAGGAGAAAAACAAAGTTTGGGAATGACGGTTCGACATTGTCAAAAACTCAATCCCTTCTCATGTGAAGACAAGCTCAGGTACAAGGATACACATTAAGGCTTGTTAAGGAGTTTATAAAGCTTAATGGTTTAATGATGCTAGTTTGGCGAGTTGACCAAATAGTGTATCTACGAGATAACACGATTAGGAATCACCTATGTGCGGGTGAAGTGTAAGGCCCTTCAAGAAGATGATAGTCAAAAGCCCATATATATATCCCACTTATGAAACAAGGAGGGGGGTTCATGGCTTAAACGAAATACAACCGTTAAAGAACCATAAACGGTCAAAGGGTTAATTGTGTGACATATGGTTGTCTAGCGTATACACCAAAGTTCACGGTTCAAAGATACCGCATCTTACCAATGACCGAGATATCCGACTTATGTTCACTCGGAAAGTCCAAGGGGGAGGAAACTACTTATCCAGATGCAATAATTCTTGCTTGGTAAAGTACACCACTGTTCGTTTCTGGTATTCGAGTCATTCACCATTCATGCGGGGGATTGTTGGATTTGGAAAGGTGTGAATGGAAAAATGAAGAGTTGCGAATTTTATAAGGTTGTGGACTTTATGAAAGTTGACGACTTTTATAAAAAGTGTTAATTTTATGGAAAGTGTGAACTTTTATGAAAGGGAACAACCTTCTAAGGTTTGTGACCTTTCCAGTAAAGCACAATAAGAAACTTTTTGCACTATCCTTTATTTTCTATAAATTGAGGGGATTTCCTCTCATTTGAAATCGGAATTTATGGCTTCTTCTTAACTACTAAATCTTAGTATTCTAGGTTAATTTACTGCGTTGAGTGGTTCGCTGACCGGAGTTTTGGTATCTATACTCTGGTGATTGAGATCATTTTACCCTGGAGGTCATATTCCAAATCAAACCTCGGATAATAGAGGGGAATAATTCCTTCAGGGGACACTGTGAATTAAGTGGACGTGATTTTTCCTATTATTATTTTCTAGATTAGGTTACGTTTTCACCCCACCCCCCCTTCTCCGTTTGTTTTCAAACTTGAGATTTGTGAATTAATTTCTAGTTATTCTATTCAGTTTGTTCTTCATGGTTCATAAAACATGGGTAACTTCGGTTTCTGCAAAGTGTGTTGGAACAGTAAGGCTTCTAGAAACCTATTAACAAACAATTCTTATTTAAGAAAAAAATTCGTAGTTTTTTTAAAATCGTTTCTGAGAGTACTAGTTTCAAACTACTAGTTTTTTAACTTGACAGTGATCATATATCCAAAATAAGCAGGTCAAAGTCCCCGAAAGGTCTGTTCTTAGTGACACAGTCTGCAGAGTGGTTTTGAGAGCCAAGAAAGTGGTTGAAGAGCCAAGAAGAACATGAAACTTAAGGAAAATGAAAAAAAGAGTTGATACGACCTGAGGCAAAGATGTTACCGTTGACACATAAATTGTATTGGATCAAATTCATACAAAATTTAAACTAAATCCATGCTCACTTGGGCTAAATAATTAATTTGTGCTTTAGAAATAAATAAGTCTATCTTATTAAATTTAAATACAAGGTTTATTTCACCTTGAAGCCCAAACCCATGCCACATGCCACATTTACTAGGCATCTAAGACCAACAAGATGATGCCATGCGTCCGAATAAGGTGGTAGTCCCAGTCAAATGCAAGAACGAATCAAAATATGCCAAGTGTCAAAATGATATCCTTTGGACAATCACAAGCATTCTTGTCCATTCCCTACAACTATAAATAGGGGATAGACATGACAGTTAAAGGGGATCCAGAAAACTCTTCAACAAGCATTCGTCAAAATGGAGAAAGCTACAACATCAACATCAGTAGATCTTCGAAGGAGTGATCAACAGAGTTGTTTCCGGAGATAGACTTACAACGACGAAGCGCTTTCCGACGTCCCGAAGATCGACACATCTCAAGGAAGTCTATATCATCCGACATTTCAGGAAATACGCTACTGAAGCCCTTCGTATCGCGGAGAAACTTAGGAGAGAGAATCAAGAGAACAATGGAATTGTAATCACAACGATTCAATAATAAAATAACATTTTTCTTTAATTTATTTTGCTTGCAGTTGATTTTCAGCTCCTACAAAAATTTGTTGCAAGCAAATTTGGCACGCCTAGTGGGACCGATTCTACTCTTCATCTCTTTCTCTTGCAAATTAGAAACTACAAAGTCTACTACTGCAATGACCTTCAGAAAGAGTTGTGATTTTTCTTACAAGGATTGTCGTATATGTTGGTGTCAGTCATGTTGGACCGATTACTCGGCGTAAGTTTAAGAATAGTGGGCTAGATGGATTTGAATATTCACTTCTTTAGAGGCAATGAAAAGAAACAACTCTCATACGATGGTCGTAGGTGCAAAACCTAGGGGTAATCTTGCGTCTGTATTCTTCGGAGAATCTTCTCAAATTGGCTCCAACTTTGGTGATTCCAAAGATTAATCGATTCTTCAACTTCAATGAATGTCAATGCTTTGATGGCTGACTCAACTGACATGGACGAGAAGTTTGCGATGATGGAGCAAACCATTGAGGCCTTGAAGAAATTCGTTGATGACAGAAATCTTCATATTGCTCAACTTATGAACAAGTTGGAGACCTTTACACCTGGAGAGTCAAGTCACGTTACCACTTTTCCATCTGGTTTTGATCAAAGAAACAAGGACGTTGAAGACTTTAGCAAATTCAAAAATTTAAAATGAGAAACAATCTACTTCAGTTGCTGCATTATCAGTCCAACAGTTGCAAGACATGATAACGAATACTATCATGGCTCAATATGGCAGAATACGACAAAGTTCCTTGTATTACTCCAAGCCATATACTAGATGGATTGATTGTCTATCAATGCAAACAAACTATCAGCACCAAAGCTACAACAATTTGATGGCAAGGGGAACCCAAGGCAGATTATCACCCACTTTGTTGAAACTTGTAGCAATGCTGGAACACATTGTGCCCCACTTTGTTGAAACTTGTAGGAATGCTGGAACACATTGTGACCTTTTGGTAAAACAGTTTGTTTGTTCGTTCGCTGAAAGAGAATGCATTCGACTGGTACATCCACCTAGAACACGAGTCCCTTGATAGTTAGGAGAAACTCAAGAAGGAATTTCTCAATCGTTTCTACAGTACTTGCCGAACTGTAAGCAAAGAAAGAATGAGCCAGTGGTGGATTACATCAATCGATGGGGATCATTGAGTTTGGACTTCAAAGATCATCTTTTTGAAATATCAGCCATGGAAAGTGTATTCAAGGTATGCATTGGGTACTTTTATACATACTACAAGGAATCAAACCTCGAACTTTTGAGGAACTTGCTACATGAGCACATGATATGGAGTTGAGCATCGCAAGTCATGGGAAGACATCTCCTTTTTCTTATCTGACAAGGGAAAATGAGTTCAAGAAAGGTGTGTGTCACGACCCACAAGTACACCCTAAAAATAGGGCATCCTTGTGTCGTCACACGGAAAATGAGACTTCAAGAAGTCCCATCAGCCTTCTGTCTCATTCATTGCATATAAAAAATATTCTAAAATAGGTAAGAAATTTAACTACTTTTTACTGAGAATAACTCTTTAATAAACAAATACGCAAGCGTAAGATTTTTCATTTATAAACATTAATCTTTACAAATATCTACTTGAACCATCTAAAACTTTAGGTATAACGACCCTTGGGACTAATCCCATACAAGACAATAAATAAAGTCCTATGACATAGGGACATGTGGATTATTGTCCCTCGAATCAATGAGGACTACCAATACTTTAATCTTCAAGCCTTAGAAACCTATCATCCTTCATGAACATCAAGTCTTCCAATTCCCTATATTAAGTCAAAAAGGAAAAGAAGGAGTTAAGCATATTCGATTTCTAATTATGAAGCCATGCAAAAACCGGAAAAAGGGACCTTTAGTAAATACTTCTTTTTCATGATTTAGATTTAAGCATCATAATATAAGCAAAAGAAAAACATTTAACAACTTAGAAACAGATAAGAAATCATTTAACAAAAAGTCACATTTTTAGCAAACATTACGGTGAGTTCACTTCAGCGTACAGTGAACTCAATTCACTGTGAAGTTCCTTTACTTCACTTTAAACACCTTTAGCATGTAATATTCTCAATCAAAGCTATCCTAAGATTCACTTAAATCACACAAAGACCGCCCATACACCCTCTCTAGATGTGCCTAAACGACCTTCAAGATTACTTATAATGAGTCACAACACACTTATAAAGCATCATAAACATCAAGATAAGTTCTCCTACCAAAGGTGATTCTAAGTCTCACTTGAGTGAGTTGTGAAGCGACCACCCATACAATCCCTTACACACACACTTAAGAGATCCTATAGACTCCCTAAGATAGAATCATTCTCACTTAATACATTAACATATAAATGATATGGCATTCTCCTTCTAAAGGCTATCGAAAGACTTACTTAAATAAATTAAGAAGATAACGTTCATAGTGATCTCTTCAAGATTACCTAAATAATCTGAACGACTACCTAAGGCCTTAGATCATGTCCACATAATCAACTACTGCCCCTAACTAGAGTCATCTTAGACTTATCTAGCTAAGATTCCGTGCCCCCATGGCCCCCCCCTCCATCTTAAATAGACAACCCTTTAATTACTCTAGATAGTACTACTTTCATTTTGACATACTTTCTTAACTTAGCCATCTTTCACTAGTTAAGAGACTTCAACACATTGAGGACATTTAAGTAATGTCTTAGACAAGACCTAGGGACTCTCACCAACACCTTCAAAGTCCCATGTGCAATGTCAGATAGCGTCCATATCACCACTAAACTTCTAAACTTCTCTGTGCTAGTAAGTTATCCCATATGATGAGAACTAGGCAATAACTAACATAGACGCATTTAGAAGCATGGAATCCGGAGTTTCTACCTACTCCGATGAGGGTGTTCTACTTGCCAAGGGTGAACTATGACAATCCTATGTAGACACATGATTTAAGGACCATAAAGGGCCTTTTATTCCTCTAGTCCCTCATTCTCAAGTAGAGCTAAATTGTGACTCGTAGTCCCTCATTCTCAATAGAGTACTTTCCATAACATAATCACCGATGCAAGCCTGGTTATATAGAGTAATTGACATTAAAGGATCAGATGAGAGGTTCCTTTTCTCGTTCATAACCTAATAACAAATTTCACCGTTACCAAAGAGGTCAACTAATGGTACATTTTAATTAACGACTAAGATAGCTCTTATACTTTCTCTAAGGATGATATGCTGCCGTTCCATCCCATACCCTATTTCCATCATCCTTACATGAACGAACCATTACGACGACTCTCAATTCAACTTCAATACCTAACTTTACCACACGCATGACCTTCTTACACCCTCTAAGGTCTCACAATATCTTTTATATACATGAAAGGGTGCACAAACCCTACCTAGTAAAACAACTCATATTCACATATCCATTCATACATATTCCAAGTAAGGACAACAAGTCTAACCAAACAAGACACAATATTCTTTCCCTTAATATCACATATAGCATGTATTCTTTTAGAACTTAGGATGACCCTTATCTCTTAATGTCATCCTATAACATTCTTATAATCATGATCAATATAACCATCATAACTCATATAGTACAGTGGAACAATCATGTATCAACATTTAGGACTCCACATATAAGCACATAGTCAATCTCATGACTCTTAACAACATCATAGAAATCACACATACTTTCATATTAATTTCACATGTGAACAGATTGCACATTGATCTACCGTGGTTTCCACGGTATTATTAACTTTTTCCTTAAGTTAGTGTGTCCAAAAGCCTTTTTTGTGCTAATATTTATATAAGTTTCTCTTTATTTTATAGTAATTTGTCAAAGCTGAATGCGGAGTTTTGAGTGAAGAAATGAGAGAGACCACCTACGGAGCTTGTGACGGTCGTCGTCTTGTGGACGGTCCCGTAGGTGGCACAAGTCGTAGTGCACGCTGCAGGAAGATGGGGAAGTCTCACTAAGTGTGGGGTTACGAAGCCTTGTGACCGTCCATCGTGTCTATGATGGTTTAGTCCCTGCAGGTTCTTCTTTGAAGTTTCAGAGAAGTAATCCCCAGTAACCCATATTCGCAAGAGTTGAAGTGTTTTGGAACGAAACCCTCGACGGACCGTTGTAATCCTATGACGTCCGTCATACTTAACCGTCGAGGTATAATATAGACGCGCATAAGAAATTTGTAGTCAAGTATGGGACGATGGAGTCCATGACGGTCCGTCTGACTACGACGATCCGTCGCGGGTCCGTCGACCCGCCCCATTTTGCAGATTTCCAGAATAGAGGCCTTGTTTATTAGGTTTTTTTATTTTTTTATAGATAGTTCAAAAAACCCATTTTTGAGGTGAGACTCGTGGATCATTGTTAGACTCTTATGTGTTAGACACCTTTTTGCTTATCAATTAGACTTTTTTGTGAGATTTTGATTACTTTGAGATTCTTTGCAAGATGATTTTGGTGATTAATCAGTTTCTCTTTCGGATTTTAACTCTTTCTTCTCATTGAAGTACGTATAATGAATTCTTATTTAATAATTTTGAATTTGTGATTATGACTATGAGTAACTAAACTCCATAACTAGGGTTGTGGGAACCATAGCAAAATAATGGTGATAAACTTAACTAAAATAACGATTCTAGAAATCGTGTTTGTTTTTTGCATGTATTCCTAATCTTTCCTCTTAGAAGTCGTTTTTTTTTACGATGGCAAACGTTAGAACTCCCTTAATGCTCTTGATGGACCAGGGAGTATATAATAGAGAAGAATTGCACATATATTTAGTGTATCTATCTAATAGGCTAGTATTGATTGGTACGAGGTAATAACTTAAGTCAAATATCGAATCGGGCTTAATATGAGGTAAAGATAAGGGTTCAGATAGCAACACGCGTAGCCGGACCAAGGTGCGGATTAGTTTTCTAGATGCCGGACCAATGATTTAGAAATACATAACTTATCACTTTCATGCAGATTTTAGAAAGAATTGTTATAGTTATAATTATCCAAGTTATGAACATGTGGGGAAACGTAAACCCTGAGTTACTTGATTAATTGATTAAAATCCAACATTCAAAGTTGTTATGTCCTCTCTCAATTGCGTTAAGTTCTTTTCAATTCCTTAGAAAAGAAACCCCCCTTTTATTGTTTTACATTCCCAGGAATTCTTGACTGAACAATAGTAATACAGACTATTTTCGCTCCTCGTGGAACGATCCAACCTCATTAGTTGGGTTATTTCTGACAACGACCCGCGTTAACTTCTTATTTGAAAGTAAGTTTTAGCGTATCAAATTTTGGCGGCCGCTGCTTGGGCCGATATAACTTTTAGATTAACGTGACTTTTACTAAAGTTAATTGATATTTTCTTGATCTTACTTTGTTTTTATGTTGTGTGTTATTTTTTTTTTTTAGAATTATCCTCCTTGTATGCCAAATACACGAAGAGGGAAGAGAACCCTGTTTCCCTACGATCGACGAATTAGTGTACACTGCGCAATATGAATCAAACTGTAATAATGATGATTACCGAACCAGAACATCCCAGCTCCGATTGATTTTCATGTCAGTTGTTACCCGACATGCGTCCGGGTGACACACCAACAGAGGGACAAAATCCCACTCCACGGCCCCAAGATACTATACTACAAGATGCGATGATAAATAGGCATACTCCGATGGCACTAGTTTTGGGCCTCCTTTTAACCCACATGCCATACTTTTGTGGTAACTAGTAGCCCTGAATAAATGCTCACTGGCCAGGTTTGTTTTCAGTGCTACCTTCGAGGATCCACATGCCCATATCGCTAAGGTAAGGGCATGTGTAAAAGCACTGTGTAGGGAGGCCTGCTTTGGATTTAGATGTATAGGTCTCAGTAGTGTTTTCCCTCTCTCGACTGACCGGAGAGGCTGCTAGTGGTTCACGGAGCTCCCATACAACTCATCTTACTTGGAACCAACTAAGGGATTCTTCCTAGCACGCTACTCCATCCGGCTCCAAGCAACTAAACCACAAAGACGAGTGAAATAACTTTGTGGCCTACCAGGAGAGTCAGTTAGTATTTCTTGGGATTGATTCACCCTCATTATTGAAGTGTTCTAATCACCGTATAGATGATAGTTCCTAAAGGATACTCTAATATCTATCGGGGACATGAGGACATAATAACAAGCATGTTTGGACACTAATGGCAAGGTGGATCATATGGGGCCTGTCCCTTATGATGATATTGCTGAAACATTAGAGAAAATCCCCCAGAATACTACAGCTTGGAGTACTACTAGGAAATCTGATATCATGGAGAAACAACTTCGCAGTGCAGTCCACACACCCAGTCACAGCCACCGTGAGATTCGTGAATAAAATTCTCAATTAGAACTGTACTTAGTTGGTACTAAAACATGTGCACTAGGGGTAGCAGAAAAGATAATTAGTCAACTACTTGGCTTAACCAAACCACCGTCCTAATGATGAATGCATAATGCGGAGGACACGTATGCATAAATGAGCACGGGGTTTCCACCAAGCGCCACGGCTCAATCAGGATAATTGGCAGCCAAGGTCAAGGGAACCAAGGTCGAACTATGGTAACTATAACCGTGAGTGTCATTTTGTGGGTCCGAGATGGAAACTACACCCGCGACAACCACTTCAACAGAGGTAACTACGGTAACAGAAATGAATTAGAATGGGCCCTCTGTCCCTCCTCACAATCGTGAAGTGACTCCTATGGAATGGGGGAGATGTAGGCACTAGTGAGGATATGTTGTACAAATTATGAGAGGTTCGATGCTAGCGATGATCACATAAAGAGTTTAAGGTGTGACTTTTCGCTAGTAATTAGGGCAAAAAGTTGATACACATGCAATATCGATTAAACAGATCGAGTTGCAAATGGACCAAATTCTCTGGACAGTGAACCTCACGGCAACTGGGCACTTTTTCTCCCTAGAAAACACGTCAAAAATCCCCAAAAATGATGCGCAACTGTATGGCGATCACTATACTCGGGGTGGTAAGCAAACCAGTACCCACCTATCCGTCTGATGAGGAAAAATGTGGAAAAAGATGTTGATACAGTGGTAAGGGTAGTGTTGAGGAGAAGAGATCAATGGAAAAGATGCAGAAGTCCCTATGAAGGTAATTCCTTCATGCCTAACACCACCATCCTTCTCTCAGAGATTATTAAAAAGACCGGGATGTAAATATCGGCGTTTTATAACAATGCTAAAGCATCTCTCTATCAATTTCCCCTTTGGTAGACGCTCTAGAAAAAATGCAGGTTATGCACGTTTATGAAAGATCTGTCACAAGAAAGATCGGTCTCTTTTGAGCTGATGATAGACTGGCAGCATTGTCGTTCTATTGCTACAAGTCCCTCGTACAAAAAAATAAAAATTCGGGTGCATTCACTATTCCTTGTACAGTTGGGATCATGACATTTTTGCGAAAGAATATGTGATCTGGGGCAAGAATATAAATCTCATGCCCCTCTGGATCTACAAGGAATTTGGGTTTGGGTGACCCAAAACCCCTGCGATGCGGCTACTGATGGCTGATCGGACAGGTGAAACGGACTATAGTAATACTCCATGATTGCTACCTAAAAGTGGAGTCATTCATCTTTTCCTTCTGATTTTTGTGTATTCTTGATTGTGGAATTCGATGTTGAGTGCCATTATTCTGGGAGACCATTCCTTTCTACACTACGGTAGAGCCTTATTGGATATGGAAAAGGGGCATATGAAAATTGTTCGATTGAACAATGAAGAGCGACTTCAAACGTGTGTAGGACTCTGAGGCAGAGTGGTTGAGATCCAATCAGTATCCGCTATCCCAACAAAGAAAAGATGAAGACGGAGAAGAACAAATAAAGTGCAAAAAAAAGTTTAGGGTTGGGGTTTGGGTGCTTGTAGATAGTTCTGGGTCCCTTGGTCTTCCGGGCAAGCTTCAGTCCAAATGGACTGGCCCTAACTTGATTACCCAAGTAATTCCCCATGGAGAGTTGAGTTAAAAGCCAAGGAGGGAGTGCGGTTTAGATGAATATAGATCGAATAAAAACTCTATTTTGGGCATAAAAGCATCAGGGAATGAAGTGATAGAGGCATACCATCTTGATGAAGTCTGACTAATCAAGTGTCCCTTGCCCTGTCGTGGCCGCGACATTAAAATCAGGGGCTTGTTGGGATGCACCCATACTATAATTGTTTTTAGTAATGGTAGCATTTTTCTCTACTATGGGTTTTTTTAAATTTGCAGAGGCACGTCACCAGGAAATTCCTGCCCGAAAATTACTCTACAAACACAAAAACAAAAGCCAGGCCCTGATGGGATACATCGACGTACCGTTGCGCTTTGACGGACCGTTGGCCTCGACGGACCATCGTAATGCCTCCGTCATACCATTACGTCTTTCTGTTATTCTAAACTAGGGCACCCAGACAGACCCAACGACGGATCGTCACAACTAAACGGACCCACGATCGATGGGGATTCTTGTGTCATTAATAGTCGTAACCCGACCCGACCGGTTGACAACTTTTTCAAAATCAACCGTTTAAAACCCCCGCAACCCCCTCATTTCACCCCCTTTTCCTATACTACTCCCCTATTTCCTTCTCTTTTCAACTTCAACAATCTCTCCCTCTATCAACCGATATTGTCCTCCCAAAAATTCTCCAAAGGCCTAAATTATAATCTACTAGTCGGAGTTTTGTCTATGGGGGGATCTTTTCACCGAGTACTTGCCCATCTGTTTTTTCCTCCCAATTCTAAGGTCTGTTCCTCTAAATTTCTACTCATTTACTTGCATTTTTTTTTATTAATTGTATATCTAGTTCTGTCGCATATTGTTCGTTTCTTTTATATAAGATTCTGTCTAACCTAGGTTAAAAACGTTCAAAATTGCCGTGTTTACAACCCTAGACTTAGGTACTTTCGCATTGATAGTTTCCAAGGTAGTTGGGTTAGACAAATGTAGGTCCAAAACACTACAAGTTTATTTGGGTTCATCGGGACTGCATGGGGTACCCCCAATTCTGTCACTGATCTACAGAACGAGACCCCGATGACGGACCATCGTACCTATGACGGACCGTCGTACCCACAACGGACCGTCGTAGTGTCCGTTCCAAAAGGTATAACACCCCACTTTCCATTTTTTCCAAGTGTCCTTCAACGGACACATGTGACAGACCATTATACCCACGACAGTCCGTCCTGCACAACCGTTCTTGTTGTTAGAGACCCTCTTTCTGAGCGTCTCTCACTTTTTCTAAGTGTCCTTCAATGGACACATGTGACAGACCGTCGTACCCACGACGGTCCGTCTGCATGACCGTTATGACGGTAGAGAACCCCTCTCCTAACGGTCTCTCATTTTTTCTAAGTGTCCTCGACGGACCCTACGACGGACCTCGTCCTGTGACAGGTCCGTCCTGCACATAACGTCATACTAGTTAGAGACTCTCCTTCAGGGTTCTCCATAATATACAGATCCACTAAGACACGACGGACCCCCTGACGGTCCGTCATATCACGACGAGCCGTCCCCCAGGCCCATCGTGTGTCACGTTACCATAGTATGACATACAGTTTTAATTTTTTTTTTGTATGGTTTGTTTGTCTTGTTTGCCACTTCTCTACTAATATTTATCCTCTACAGGTACTATCTGACTATCTACTACTATGGCACCCGAGCAAGATCTAATCTATGCACCGGGGCCGATCGAAGTCTGTCACCCTGTCTGCCCCATGGTCCATTGGCTTTGATGATGAGCGGGAACCCCGAGTCTCTGTGCCCCCAGGCACTTCCACCCCTGCCCGTGCGCACGTGCTCCCAGATCACCCCCAAAGGTGGTGTCCGGCGTAGTCACTGCCTTCCCAGTATGATGAGGAGCGCACACGACCCCGGCCCACCCTCTGGGTCACCACACATGAGAAGGACTTCTGGATTCCTTAGGATTTTCCAGGTCGGAGGAAACCTCCGCTCTGCTGATCTTCCCGCACCCGCCGGACCGCTAACAACAAAGCAATCGGCCCTCCGTCTGCTGAGCTGACAGTTTTGGAATCCACATCGGGGTTCACCAGCTCATGGCCCTCACCCAACCTTTTGACCAGCCCAACCGGTGTGTGTCGATGGGAAAGTTTCAGTCTACTCCGCGCCATGGTCCTCTGACTGACAAAGGAATGATGACTCGACACTCACCTTGGTAGCGGCGGGTCCCTACATGAGTCCCCATGATGCTGGAATTCCAGCAATCTCTTCACCAGGCATCGCCTGTAGTGACACTACTTCGTTCGGACGTTATATGACGAAATGGTCCGAGAGTTCTACGATCCTATGTAGCGACTCTCCGATCTACAATATAGATTTAAGCGGGATGGCCCCGAAAACAGGCCCTACTTACTTTACTGGAGCAGGTCTCTAGTACGGGTCGTGCAAGTTTACATTTCCCCCTGCCTGCCATCGCCGTTTCTATAATCCACGAGGGTGTTGAATGCTACTCGGACCCTCTCACTAACTACGGCGTTTGACTACAAAAACAACTTGTTAAAAGAATGGCCAGTAATTGCGCGAGCCATCGCTGAGAGATACAACCAATCTGTGGATTTCCCTGGCACCGTCAGTTGTGGAGAGGGTGCCGACTGGGTGACCGACTAAAGGAGTCATCAAGAAGGCCAACCTAACCTTTCACGGCCGTCTTGTGCTTATTGGCCGCACTTGCCTTCCCCACAAAAAAATCTGCTGATAATATCGTTACTGGGATCGAGCATGTTGATGGAGGCAATGATGCTTGGGTTCGAGGTGGATTTTCGCGTGGCTTCTCTAGGCATTCATGCACGAGCGGGCTTCAAGGTCACACTACTTACCCTTTCCCGGCATAATCTTTTTTTTTTCTCTGCAGTCCCGCAGGTGTGGCCTATATGCACAATAAATCATCTCAAGAAGACCCTATGGGACAACTGTTGAAGTCGGCCTCATCAGAGATGAGGGCCAATGAGTTGGCCCCACTAGAGGGCCCCATCCAGAGCCTGCCCCACTTGTTGACATATCTTGCTAAATACGTTAGCCCAGGACCACAGACAACGGCTACGCAACGCGGCTACTAACACTACACCCTACCCCGGTCAAGTCTATCCTGGGTAGTAGCCTGCCCTCGAGCTCCTCTCGCACAGCCCCCTACCCGCACTGGTCCCGTTGCCTTGGGGTCCAAAAATTAGAGGCCGCAAATTGCCACACTTTTGCATCAATCCACCTTGGATGCAGATGTCCATACCGCACAGAAGAGCGCCTGGAGCGAAATTTGGGGTACCCCATATACAGAGTAAATATCCGCTGAGGTTAACCAGCGCTTGGATTCCTTTTTGAGTTGAGGGTGCTATCCCGACCACCAGCCCCTCCATGAATGTGTCGACTCTTCAGGCTGCGGTCGACAGCCTTCGCGGCAGCTATTACGCGATCTTAGAGGCTAGGTGCCGAGTCTGAGGCCGCTTCTGTCGAGCCTGCTGAGACCCCAGTTGTTGGGGACCTATTCGCTACTCTTCTGAGATACCCACCCACCTCCCCCTCGAGAGATGCCAAGAGGCATAGGTTCGAGCATAGGACGAGGTGCGAGCACGGAAAAAGGAGCACCGAGAGATGGAGGCCCTGCGAGGAGAGCCTCACTCTGCTGACGGGAGGCGCCTATATGGAGCATCATAGTTAGCGGCTGGGGAGTCTATCTCCCACACTGTGGAGATAGCAGGAGGACTACTGTTGTGCAGTTGTTTCTTGGGATTACCACTGAGGTGTCCAGATTGCAGAGACGTGGGTTCCGGGGAACCGTACCCACCAGCTTCTGATATTACGGCTCTTTGCGCCACAAGGTTTACTTTCCACCTACCACTCTAGTATTAAATTTTTTAAATGCATGGGACAATTGCATGTTTTTTTTTGTTTGGGGGTGGGGTAAATGGAAGTGAGTGTTAGGGATAGAGTCTGAGTACCCAATTCAACTATCCCTCTTTTTAGGGTTTTCTCCTGGCCTGTTTCTTTTCCCCCAAAAGATTGATTACTTTTTCTGTTGAAACCGTCATGTCTATAATTTTGTACAAGTCAATTCTGGAGGCATGATGGATAAATGATATCCTGACAAATTGGAAATGTGCAGACTAGAGCCTAGTAATGATAAATGTGTGGCTCTAAGCATGACATAGAGGTACACCATTGCATTAACCCCGAAGTCTTAAATCGAACTAAGTGTCTGATAATCCGGGAGAGTTGAATGAGATTTCAAGTGAGTCTAAGGAATATTTGAATAGGTCCACTATTTTGTACTGAGTCTAGACTTGCCTGTTAGTCCTGCTAAAAGTAAGAGCTATAATAGACAATGGAAAGGATCATAGGCCCCTTATTCAATATAGGCCACTTTTTGCCTACGTAAAGGAAAACCATGAATCTATCCTTCTTTGATCCAAATGATCGGATCTTAAATAGACCTTCCTTTTTCACCCCAACTTGATCTTTTCTTGGAATAATGTGTTGGCCCTGGTCCCACCCTCCTTGGTACATGTGCACCTCTGCTTATAGCCAAAAGCATAAGTTGTAAGGGTGCTTATGCAGTAACAACCTTTGTTATGGCCCTAGACCCCCACTTTGTGTATTGTGTACCTTGACTCATGACAAGCATGAGTGAGGGTGGCTAGTATGAGGAATGCTTTGAAAGTGGGGGTTGAAAGAACAAAGAGGGAGAAAGAACAAAATTAAAGTGACTCAAGAAATTAGTTGAACAGAGAAGTAAAGAAAAAGAAAAATATACAAGAAATAACCACGCCCCCCCAAAGGAAAAAAGAAGAGAGTCACTTACACAATGAAGAAAGAATTAGAAAATCAAGGTGAAAGAATATGAGAAACTGGGCGACATAAAATGATAGAAAGTGGAATGGTTTAGCCGATATGTCCGGAGGGAAAAAAGTCACTAGTTTACCAAATATACCCTATACCCCACCTGACCCTGAGCCTATTTCAGATAATAAAGTCCATATCGTGATTCTAGGGTTGTATAGCGAACTTAAGGGCAGTGAAAATAAGGGCACAAAGCCTTATGGCAATAATGTGTATGAATGAGTGTGACTTTGTTCGAAGCGAGTGTTGAAAAGTAACCTTATACACAAACTGAAATCATTGTGTGAAAACTGAGGATTTGTTTTAAAGTAGACACTAGTTGGCAATAAACCGGACTTGTTTAGCACCTCTGTGAGCAATTGAAGAGGATAGGTTGTTTTAGTGCATGGTGGAGTCTATTTCTGGTCATGTTCTGATCCCACATAATTCAAGCCTAATAGTGATAGTATGCATAGATTTGATAGATTAATCGGGTTGATTAGTCACATATTGCAAAGATAAACATGGATACTATTGTACAAAGAATTTTGTATTGATCATAGTGGCGTCGCGTGAAGACCAACCAACGAATTTAAGTGTGAGGTGTGATATACTGTTGTTTTTCACGGTATTATTGAATACTTGTTTCATTAGTGTTAGTGTGTCCAAAGCCTTTTTGTGCTAATGTTTATAGTTTCTCTTTATTTATGCCTAATAAATCTGTTCAAGATAGACTGCGGAGATTTGAGCGAAGAATTCAGAAAGACCCACGTACGAGCTTAGTGACTGTCCGTCGTGCTTGTGGACGTCTGTAGGTGGCAGCGTAGTTAGCTGCTGAAGGAAGATTGGGGAAGTCTACCAAGTGGTGGGGTTACGAGCTTGTGACGGGTCCATCGTGTCTATGACGTCCGTCCTGCAGGTTCGTTATGACGTTTTTAGGAGAGTAATCACAATACCATATTCCCAAGAGTTGAAGTGTTTTGGAACAAGACCCTCGACGGACGTTGTGGTCTATGACTGTCCGTCAATACTTACTGTCGAGGTAACTGAAGAGAGCAGCAAAGAAATTGTGACACGTATGGGACGACGGAAAAGATCCCATGACCCCACTTCCGTCGTGACCGCACGACGATCCGTCGCCCAGCTGGCGTTTTGGCAAGATTTCCAGCAAATGAGTCCTTGTTTAATTATGGATTTATTTTTTTATAATAGTGTTTCGAAAACCTCGTTATTGAGGTGAGACGCTGGATCATTATTAGACTCTGTATTTTAGACCCTTTTGGATTATCAATTAGACTTTTGTGAGATTTTTGGATTACTTTGAGATTCTTGCAAGTGATTTTTGGTGATTAACAAGTTTCTAATTTCAGATTTTTTACTCTTCTCATTGAAGTAAGTACATGAATTCTTATTTAATTTATTTGATATTGTTATTATTCTATGAGTAACTAAACTCCATAACTATGGGTTGTGGGGGGTGGGAAAACCATAGACAAATAATAGAATTATAATAAAAAAAAACCCTTAACTAAAATAATGATTCTAGAATAGTGTCTTTGCATGTTTATTAATAATTCCCTCTCCGCTTAGAGTCTTTTTTTAACGTATGGCCAACGTTGAACTCGCCTTAATGCTACTTGTCGGACCAAGGAGAATAGGATAATGGGAAAATAATTATCAACATAGATTTAGTGTATACTATCTAATAGGCTAGTATTGATTGTAACAGGAAATAACTTAGGTCAAATATCGAATACGATGCTTAATCTGAGGTAGCTAAGGGTTAGGATAGCAACACACGTCACCGTGACCAAGGTGCTGGTGGATTTTTCTAGATGCCGGACCAAGGATTTAGAAATACATAACTTATGACATTGCCTGCAATATAAAATATTAAAGAAATTGTTATAGTTGAATATCAAGTTTGAACCGTGGGGAACACGTAAACCCTAGTGGTACTTTGATAATTGATTAAAATCCAACATTCAAAGCTGTTAAGTGTCTCCTCTCAATTGCGTTAGGGGTTATTTTCATTCATTGAAATAGAAAAACCCCCCTTTTATATTAAATGTTTACTTCCAGGAAGTCATTGACTGAACAAATAGTAATAATAGATTGAAGTTAAGTCTGACTATTTTTCCCTCGTGGAAACGATCCCACCTCACTAGTTGGGTTTATTTACTTGACACACCGCTTTACTTCTTATTTGAGAATAAGTTTGGCGTATCATCATACTTCACATAAATAAACTAAGCAATCATCATATACTTCAAGTATTGCCCGACAAGCCATGATCATCATATTGCATAAATAACAGCGACAGCACATCAATTCACATAGCACCGCCACCATAAGTGTGATCTACCATACAATCAGAACATAATTAATGTCTAATTACACATAAATAACAGAATTAGGGCAGCATACCCCTCTCATCTTCCACTCTCGTTCCAATGCTAATCATCCAATTCAATAATAGAAACCCTTACCCAATGCCATAACCAACAATACAAACAATTATATCATAATCAATGAAAACTAATCAATTCATTAACATAATTATAATCTATACAACCTAGATATCAATTGAATATAATTATTGCATCATTAGATAGCCCATAGAAAATTACATTAGAAATTTTAAGCCTTAAGTTAATATCAATTCAATAAGTCTAACATTCCATAGATCTAAGAATATTCAATAATCAATTGATCAAATTGAAACAACTCATAAACCAATTAACCATAATCTATACATGAATCAAAAGCCCATAACAATCTACAAATAAATTCATGAATATCAAAGCATAATCAATTCACCCATATTTTTGTGAAATTTAGAGATTTAATAAGATCAAGGGTTAATCGATAATTTAATTGGAAAACAACAATTATACATCAATTTCATCATATATAAACGTCTGGAAACCATTTATGCAAGAACCCAAGACTTAGAGTAGAAATTGGACTTTTTCATCTTTTTAAAATCTGTGAAAATCATGTTTGAAATTGGTTCTAAGGTGATAGCAAGCCTTAAATGAAGAAATTCCATACCTTATTTTAAGAATACAAATCTAATTGAAGAAGAAACTCCATTGAAGACCCATATTCAAGCTCCATCTTCACTTTGAACTCACATGAAGGTTTTTGGAGAAATTTTAAGAGGGAATCTGTTTTTGATTTTAGGTGTTAGGTTACTCAATGCGAGTTCCTGACTTATATACTCTTAAAATAACCCATAAACACTCAAAACAACCGTCGAAAGACTTATAGGGGCTTGGGGTGAATTTACAGCTTCACCCCTCAACTTAACAAAAAGCTAGCAGAAAACTCACAGACCCATGGACGGATGCATGGACGGTGCGTGGTCTCACCCACGTCCCGTTGATGGGGGTCTCTTGGGTTGATTCAGAGACTCCTCAACCCACAGGAAAGTTGGCTCCATCTACGATACGCATCGACGGGCCGTTGCCTGATCGACCGGCCGTCATTTGGTCACTGCCTGGCAGTGTTGAACTCCTATATTGGTGTCCTCCTTTAGGGCCCTTGTGGGTCCTACATGGAGTCGTATCCAGATGTTTTCACCTAAAATATGTTTGTAAAAACAATTTTGTAGGATGACCTACAAGCATAAGTGTAATCCAAAACGACCACAGTAAAACTTGATAAAAACAACATAACACAAAAACCAAGGGGGTTTTTTAAAAAAGGTCCTTTTCACAAAGGCAAACCTTTTCAAACGTCATGGACGTTTGACCTCCAAACTTTACGAAACTTGACACACTGCCTATATACTCTATAATAAATCATTTAAGGACATTATAACCTAGTGAATCACATATAAACACATAAAACCACATGTGAGGCACATAGGTCACTTCGTCGTTGAACGTCTTGGTCGTCCCTTGACGTTTGACTTCTAAATCACCTAAATACTTAGACACTGTCTCAAACCCACATTATAAACCATTTTAGGACCTTATACCACTAGGACAATCATTCTAGGCTCTAGATTCACCTAAGTCATTTTTGGGGTTTACAGTATGACCTCAAAGATCAAGATGACAGAATCTATGCCGGTGAAAGCAACTTCAATAAAGGTCACCACCAAGAGTAAACTAAAAGAGGAGGAATAACCAAGACAATATCCAAGAGAGGAGAGGGTATAATAAACACTCCTTAGGATACGACTTCCTAAGACATGAGCAACAAATACTAACGTGAATAAACTACAACCATCAAAAAGTTTCAAGCCTTGTACTAGCCTAAATATCAATGGTTCTTCATCACAAAAGGTCCGAAGGCCCATTACATGGGGTGAATTATTTCCTGGAAAATTCTTTTGGGTAGTCAAATTGGTGCGACGCATGTTATTTCCAGCATAGACGAAACAAAGGGAAACAAAGGTGAGCGTAATCCAACAATAATAAAAGAACATCAAACTGATAAAAAAGTTTCCCCATGTTTTGCTACAATCTCCTTCATAGATGATGACTTGTTGTTAGGGTCTAAGATACATAATAGGCCCTTCTTTGTTGTAGGGTCTATTTGAGAACAAAATCTCAATCACATACTAATCGATGGTAGCTTAACAGTCAATATCATGCCAAAAGTTGTTCTTAAAAAACTTGGGATCTCTATTGATGGATTGTCCAAAAGTAACCTAACGATCCAATGTTTCAATCAAAGAGGACAACGATCCATAGGGAAGATTCGTATAGGATTGTCCATTGGCGACGTGGAATCAAACACTTTGATTCATGTCATAGATGACAAACCAACATACAACTTGTTGCTTGGGCTTCCTTGGATTCATGAAAATGGAGTGATACCATCTACTTTGCACCACTGCATGGAGTATGTGAAAGATGGTGAAGTTATCAAAATAGATGCAAACATCAATCCTTTTACTGAGACAAAGTCATATTTTGCATATGCAAAATTCTATTTAGATTCTAGAAAAACAAATATGGAGGAACATGTAGAAGCCGATCCAATTGATCTCAAAGATAGTACAGTTTAATGGGACGCTATCAAGATGTGTAAGAAGACAACGGAAGAGGTTTCCATTAAGCTTTCACCACCTAAAGGAGACTTGCAGAATAATATGGACGACGAGCAACCAATTTTTTGCTATATTCCACGTGAACATCGAAAAAAGGGGAAACCATTGCTAGAGGAATGTACTCAACAAGTCCATCCATCGAAGAAGGAACTTAGTCATATAACATTCCAAGATTTGAATGAGAAAATGACTGTTCCAGTCGCACAAGACCCGTGTATAGATTTGGATCCCTCTAAAAGCAATATCAAAGTTGATAAGATGAAAGGGAACTTTGATCAAAATGTCTTCACATTGTTTGAAAAATTAGGCTATGATTTCTCAAATCCAATGAAGTTAGGAGAACTCACGGATGAAGTCACTGGTGAAAAGATACACGGTCTTACAAAGTCTCAAATGCAGTTGAGAAAGCAAAGATATCATGTCTCCACTACTAAGTTTAGGTTAGGATTCAGCTTGCGGGAGCCTCTTCGGATTTCGTCTAAGAAGGGGAAATAAATAACTTCATCTCACTACACCTCTACAAAAAAAAAGAGGAATCTAAGAAGGGTAAAACACCACGACGGACTTTGGTGTTTGAGTGCATCGTAAGACTAACACCCTGTGTTTTTGCATTTGAAAGATTGGGCCGCAACAATGAAAGAGAGATCTCTAAACAAGTAGACGAATATGCCCCACCTCAAATACCTATGTATTTTATCGCTTGGGAACAAAAACAAAGTCATTATCCGAAGAAGGTTGCTGGAGTATGAAAATCAAGATTCTTGTGATGTAATTGACGACAAGGAGATTCATAGTGTTTTCCCATCATGAATGAAGAGAAAGTTTGTATTGTCAATCACCACAGATGGTTCTTTAAAGGTGAAAAAAAGCACAATTGTTGTCACCAACCAATTTCATGGAGAAACCAAGAAGGAGGAAAGTAAAGCCATCACAGTCTTCGTGGGAAGTGAGGTGGAAGATTCAAACTTGAAACAATCATCCTATCACATAACAGTGAAAGAAGGTCCAAACGTTGATGATACAAATGATGATGCCCAAGAGGCTCTCCCTTAATTCGAGGATGGCATACAGTCAACCATAGACGACCTCAAAGAACTAAATCTAGGCACTCTAGAAGATCTACGTCCAATTTTCATTAGTGCACTTCTTACACCAGAAGAAGAGAGGAAATACTTCAAGTTATTGGTTGAGTTCAAGGATGTTTTTGCTTGGTCGTACAAAGAAATGTCGGGCCTTAGTCCTAGGATAGATATTCATCATCTGGGGATCAAAAAGGGAACACATCCTATAAATTAGTCAGAACGAGTGTTTCATCCAGAGTTGGTCACATAATTGAAGTGGAGGTCAACAAGCTCATCGAAGTTGGATTTGTTCAATAAGTGAAGTAAACTTTGTAGATCTCAAATATTGTACCTATTAAGAAGATAAATGGTCAAATACGTGTCTGCAATGATTTTTGAGATTTGAACAAGGCATGTCCAAAAGATGACTTCCCTCTACCAATCATTGAGCTCATGGTTGATGCTACAACTGGGCATGAAGCTAGGTCATTTATGGATGGTTCTTCTAGATATAATCAAATCAGAATGTCTCCAAAAGATGAAAAATACATTGCATTTCAAACACCGAAAGGGATTTATTGTTACAAAGTGATGTCCTTTGCTCTAAAAAAACTCGGGCCACCTATAACCATGCAATGAAAAACATATTTGATGTAATGATTCATAGGAAGGTGGAATATTACGTGGATGACTTAGTGGTAAAGACGAAGCAAATGGAACACTATCTTGAAGACCTTCAAATTGTTTTTGAAAGGTTAAGGAAGTTTTACTTGAAGATGAATCCGCTCTAATGCGCATTTAGGGTTACCTCAGAAAAGTTTCTTGGTTTCATTGTGCATCACCGTTGAATTGAAGTTGATCCAGCAAAGATTGATGCCATTGAAAAAATTCCTGATTCAAAGAACTTAAAAGGCCTCCGCAGTCTGCAAGGAAATTTGGCATTCATCCGAAGGTTTATTTCTAACCAGGATGGACTATGTTAAACCTTCTACCATTTGATCAAGAAAGATGCTCCTTTTCACTGGGACCAATCATGTTTAAATGCCTTTGAAAGCATCAAAAGATACTTGATGAATGCACCTATATTAGGGTCACCAACTTCTGGAAAGCCATTGATACTATACATTGATTCGCAAGAGCGATCACTTGGGGCACTTCTTGCTCAAGAAAATGAAACTAAAAAGGAACAAACATTGTAATATCTGAGTCGTAGCTTGATAGGAGCTGAGTTGAATTATACGCCCATTGAGAAGATGTGCTTAACATTGCTTTATGAAATAAAAAAAATTGAGGCATTATTTTGAAAGGTACACTAACAAAACAATTTCTCGAGCTGATTCCGTGAAGTTTGTAGTGACTCGACCAGTTCTCTCGGGATGTCTAGCAAGATGGTATATATTGTTTAATAAATATGAAATTATATACACACCTCAAAAAGCTGTGAAAGGGCAAGCACTTTCTAATTTACTTGTTGATCACCCTCTTTCGGGAAAATGGTAAACTTCGAATGAGTTCCCTGATGAAAATGCATTTTTTACTGAAGATTTTTCGGCATGGACAATGCTTTTTTATGGATATGCATGTCGAGAAGGAGTAGGGGAAGGAGTGGTGTTGATATCTCTAGAGAGACTAATTTACAATTATCATTTGTTCTAGCTGAAACGTGTTCGAACAATGGTGCAAAATACCAAGCTTTGACTGTGGTCCTTGAAATGACATCAGATATGAAGATTCCTCATTTGGATGTCTACGGTGACTCACAATTGATCATCAATCAACTCTCAATGAGTTACGAGGTAAAGAAGGAAGATCTTTTTTCATATCACTAGTATGCTACTTTTTTACTTGAAAGGTTTGATCAAGTGTTCTTAAATTACGTCCAAAGAGAAGAAAATCGCAGGGCAGACACTTTGGATAACTTGGCTACAACTATGACACTTGGAGAAAATGAGACAACAAATGTGCATGTATGTCATCGAAGGGTTATTCCTGGTTGTGTTGATCTTCAAGTTGATGAAAGCCACCATACATCTGTTCGAGTGGTTGAAGAAAAATATAGGAGAAAACCACTAATTTAGTATCTTCAAGATGGAATACTACCTGAGGATCCACGAGTAAGAGTAGACATTAAGAGAAGGGAACCACGATTCATCTTTCACGATGAAATGCTGTTTTGTCGTTCTTATGAGGGACTATTCTTGTGGTGTCTTAAAAGAGAAGAAGATCAACAAACAATGGAGGAGGAAAATTATGAAACATGTGGAGCACACCAATCAGGGCCTAAACTTTATTTTCACATCAAGAGGATGGGCTACTATTGGACAACAATGGTGATGGACTGCTTAGAGCATGCAAAAGAGTGTCAAGTGTGTCAATTCCATGCTAATTACATCCATCGATCTCCAGAGGCCCTTCATCCTACTGTAGCGTCATGGCCATTCAATGCATGGGGACTTGATGTTGTTGGACCTCTTCCAAAGTCTTCAAAAGGAAAATTGTATACCTTGGCTGCCACTGACTATTTTTCTAGATGAGCTGAAACTGTACAATTAAAAGAGGTAAAAAAGGACAATGTTGTTGATTTTATCAAATCAAACATAATTTTTAAATATGACATACCAAGATGTGTAATTACTGATAATGGAAAACCGTTCAACAATACACTAATGAGTAGTTTTTGCGAGAAGTTCAGTTTTAAGCAACATAAAACTTCAATGTACAATGCACCTGCCAATGGTCTTGCTAAAGGTTTTAACAAGACACTCGGTAACCTATTGAAGAAAGTAGTTGAAAAGAATAAAAGGGACTGGCATGAGAGACTTGGTGAATCTTTATGGGCATATCGTACAATCTTTAGAACAACTATGAAAGCGACACTATTTTCATTGGTGTATGACGTAGAACTAGTCCTTCCATTGGAGAAGCATATTCCATCATTGCGAATAGCAGTGCAAGAGGCACTTTGAGAAAGTGAGACAACAAATGTGTGTGTGTGTGTGTGTCATCTATGGGTTATTTTTAGTTTTCTTGATCCTAAAATTCATGAAATCCATCATATATGTGTTCGAATGGTTGAAGAAGAAAATTGGAGGAAACCACTAATTAAGTATCTTGAACATGGAAGACTTCCTGAGAATCCACGGTAAGAGCAGACATTAAGAAAAGGGCACCACGATTCATCTTTCATGATGGAATACTATTTCGTCATTCTTTTGAAGGACCATTACTGCTGTGTCTTGACAAAGAAGAAGTTCAACAAACAATGGAAGAGGCACATTCTGGCACATGTAGAGCACACCAATCAGGTCCTAAACTTCATTTTTACATCAAGAGGATGGGTTGCTATTGGACGACAATGGTTATGGACTGCTTAGAGCATGACAGAAAGTGTCAATTGTGTGAATTCCACGCTAATTATATCCATCAATCTCCAGAGGGTCTGCATACAACTGTAGCCTCGTGGCCCTTCGATGCATGGGGACTTGATGTTGTTGGAAATCTTACAAAGGCGCCAAAAGGACAAATGTATATCTTGGCTGCCACTGACTATTTCTCTAGATGGGCTGAAGTTGTACCATTAAAAGAGGTAAAGAAGGAAAGTATTATTGATTTTATCAAATCAAATATAATTTTTAGATATGGCATAGAAAGATGTATAGTAAGTAATAATGGAACACCATTCAACAATAAACTCATGAGTAGTTTGTGCGAGAAGTTCAGTTTTAAGCAACATAAATCTTCAATGTACAATGCACTGCCAATGGTCTTGCTGAAGCTTTTAACAAGACACTTGGTAACCTATTGAAGAAAGTAGTTGCAAAGAATAAAATAGATTGGCATGAGAGAGTTGGTGAAGCTTTGTGGGCATATCGTACAACCTTTTGAATGGC
Organism: Solanum habrochaites; assembly: GCA_027704765.1. Lineage (NCBI taxonomy): Eukaryota > Viridiplantae > Streptophyta > Magnoliopsida > Solanales > Solanaceae > Solanum > Solanum habrochaites. The sequence continues at coordinate 10,066,149 of JAKWJA010002494.1, read as the reverse complement.
TACACAAGCGACGCATATTTCATTGGTGTATGGCGTAGAAGTAGTCCTTCCATTGGAGAAACAAATTCCATCATTGCGAATAGTAGTACAAGATGGACTTACAACTGAAAGCAATGCTCAACTTAGTTTAGCTAACTTGGAGGCATTGGGTGAAAAAAAGATTAGAAGCACAACAAAGGTTAGAGTGTTATCAAGCTCGACTTGCAAGAGTATTCAATAAGAAAGTGTGACCTTGATCATTTCAAGTGGGAGACTTGGTCTTAGCAGTACGGAGATCCATAATCCTCAACAAACGTATTGATGACAAGTTTACATCAATATGGGATGGACAATATGTTGTGAAGGAGGCATATTCAAGTGGGTCTTATAAAATTATCGACCAATATAGTGTAAGGGTTGGTCCAATCAATGGCAAGTTTCTGAAGCAATACTTCCCATGAAGGTTGGCTGCACTTGTTAAGGTATGAACATAAACTGCACGTTATCCTGGACTTCAAGAGTATAAACTGTGTACGACCCAAATATAAAAAAAAATAAAAAATAAAACTCATCCTCTTGAACTACGATATGACTTGATCCTCTTCACCGAGGTACGTAGGCTCTTGAAGTAATCACTCTAAGTTCAGTCAAATGTGTAAAAAATAAAGGGTGTGGTGTCCTTGCGTAATCATCACTCTAGATCTTTAAAAAAATCATTCATCTACCAAATGAGTTCAAATAGGACGCAAACGAGCAAAGTAGAAGATTCTTGAAGCCCTATCCACAACAAAAGAAGTAACTCGTAAACAGAAACTCCTACATTGATTAATGGATATTCAACTATGAAAGTTCAAACTTACATATCAAACATGCTATATTTGGAGTCAACTTCGGGTATTAATTTAATCAATGCAAAAGGAATTTTGATCTAAATTTTTGATATGCAACAAGCTGATGAATTCATTGGCATTGGATGAAGCGACTTGCGATTCTACTTTTTTTTTCTTACGGTGTAGATAATTTGGTGTAATTCACTGGTGCTTCGGTAAGTTACTCAAAATCAGGGGCATCTTTACATACAACATCAAATCGGAATACCCTTCAGATCAAAGATCTATGTTGAAATGGTATAGCCTCAAAAATCATTATTTGAACACTTCAAGTTCAAGAGACAGTATTTTGTTGTTGTCAAGAGTGCACAAAGTTCAGGAAATGGAATTTTTGACATATAATCAACTTGAAAAATTTATTGACTCCTACGCCGCGTTATTGATTTTCTCCCAAAGTTTCTCAAAGATGAAGATTTTAGTGAAGCAGAATTTGAGCTGATTGTTAAAATATATCTGCGATAATCTGGAAATCCTTTGGTCGTGATTTTTATATGTGTTGTACTTCTATGATCTATTCTTCCAACAGAGTGAGAATCACATCATTTCGAGGCTCGTACACTGATTTATTGATTTTCTCCCAAAGATGCGCAAAACATAAGATTCAAGCACGCAGATTTTGAGCAAAGTTTGAAAACAAATCTGTACTAATCCGTAAATCCCATGGATTTGATTTTTATACAGATTGAAGCTATCTAAGTTATATTTACAAAAAAAAAAATTATTGTGATGCTCATACTCCACATTATGAATTTTCTTCCACATGTGCGCAAAGCTGAAGATTCAAGCACACAAATTTTGAGCCAAGTTCGAACTCAAATTTGTACTAAACCATAAATCCCATGGATTTGGTTTTTATACAGATTAAAGATCTCTAAATTATCTTCCAACAAAAAAAGAAGCTCATTATTTCAATATTCTTAATAAACGTTATGAATTTGCTTCCACATGTGCGCAAAGTTGAAGATTCAAGCATGCAAATTTTGAGCCAACTTTGAACTCAAATCTGTACTAAACCATAAATCCCATGGATATGATTTTTATACATATTGAATATCTCTAAGTTATATTTCCAACAAAAAAAAGATAATTTTTCCGATGCTCCTACTTTATGCTATTAATTTTCTTCCACATGTGCGCAAAGATGAAAAAATTAACGTTTTGTTGCAATCATCGTATGAATGCTAATTTATGGAGTCCTTTTCTTTTTCAAATAAATAAAGGGAGCTCCTGGAAACAAACAACAAAAATTCAAAATTCAAGAGGAGAAAATGCTTATTGAAATATAAGTCACTATTTTATTGCTTCAGAAAAAAAAAACACTACACCATAAAGAGCGAATTAGAAAATACTAAGAAAATAAATCAAAAAAATATAACCACGGAAAAAGTTTGAAACATATGATTTCTTGGCGACTTTTCTCAATTGCCCCTTCTAGCTTGGCTAGTTTCTCAACCTCATCATTAGACATCACATTATTTGCCTCACTGGTATGAATCTCGCCCTCCTTAATGGTGACATTCTCTTGAATTTTGAATAAATTCTCTTGATATTTGTTAATGAGCTCGGCAACCTTATTTTTCTTGGAAGATAAGAATTTTAAGTCTTTATCCACATCTGCTAAGGTTGCTTGAAGTTTGTCCATGGATACATCCAACTTTTCATGTGCCATATTTGCACCATCAAGACGGCGTTGCGCATCAGAGAGGGCCTTTTCATGTGATTCTTTAGTTATCTTTGATGATGTTAAAATATCATACTCAACGTACAAATTGAAGAAATTCTGTACATGATCCTCCAAAGAAGAGACATCAATAATGTTTACTTTTCTAATCTCCTCAAGAGTTGAAGTGATACTTGACTCTGAAGAACCTAAGGAAAATTGTGTAATCCATCCACACAATGCGCCCCACATCTTAAAAACAAAGGATGATTTGGCTCGATAAATGGTCTGTTGTGGCTCAAAAGTAGTAGCACAAGGTCTCAATGGCCTACTTGGTGACTTTCTTGGAGGAACTACTTCTAATGAAGGCATCACGTCATTAGAAGGTAACTTTCTTGATAGAACTACTTCTAATGAAGGCATCACATTAATAATGTAAAAATGAAAGTATTTTGCAGCTGCATCACGATCATTAAGATCTAATGTGAAATCTATAACCACGCTATTGTTAAGGTCTCCACCATATAGTTCTTGAAGGTCAAACTATGAAAAAATAATATGAAATAAAAATATGATTAGATTCAATATAAAAAGAGAGAGGGCCTTACTTGTTTTGCTAATTCAAATAGAGGTGCCGAGTTCGGATACTCATCAACAAAGTCGTTATCATCAATGACAATGGTATCTAAAATGTTGATACCACGACAAGCATCATATAGCTCTTGTGCATTTCTTTTTGGATGATTCCAATGATGATCCATTAGACAAGAAGACGCATTGGGTCATCCTAAACCATTCAGTGAAGCATACATTAGAGATTTTTCATCACAAGGCATTTTAAGGTTTGACGTTTGGTCATTATCATTGTCTGATGATACATGAAGTTCATTTGTTGTTGAAGAACCATGGACAACTTTGGAAGCAAGTGAAGTCTCCTTCGAGGCTGATGTGAGGCGCCTCGATTTTAATTTTGTAGGGATATCCCCATCTTTCAAGTTTTTATACTTGGATGAGGTCTTAGCGACTTTCCAAGTATCATTTGACTTCGCTTGAGATTCAGAAGAAAGATGTGACTTTTCCTTTGGTTGATCAAAAGCATCTTTAGATAAAATGGATGTGGACTCTTGCTTTGTCTTCTTCAAAATGATGCAGAAGTTTCCTTTTGAATTATTCATTCTTTGGGATGTCCATCAGTCTACATACTCGTGGGTCATTAAAGGAGCACCCTCTTAAAGGCATGTTGGAATCATGACTTTTGAATAAGTATTAAGTCAAAAAGAAGAATTCAAAAGTTGCACCAGTGTTAATAGTGTACCATCGTTAGGACGTTCCACAAGATCTCTAGGGACATCTTGACAAAAACCAAATTGTCGACTAAATCGTATAGGGCTGTAGGATTCCATGATGAAATTTGAATCATGCCTAAGGGTTACATAAACTGAACGAAGGTTTATGACATATTCATTCCACAAATTTGAAAGCTTGCCATTATTAGTAAGGTGCAAATCTTTCCCTTGAGGCATTGCTAAATGATGGAGTTGACGGGCATCATCCTGTTGAAATAAATTTTGGACGTCAGTAAAATCAAAGAACTTGGCCATCTCCTTGCCAGAAATTTTACGAAGAGGTATCGATCGATGTGAACGATTTGCATGATGATGAGTTATTAAGTATTACCCAAGCCAACCATATACATAGTGTATGGGGAAAATTATTTTTTCCACACTCAAGTTTGAAGAAGTAGAGATTTCTCTCAGGCTGCAATATATGCTTGAAAGAACTGGGACTGCTAAGAAGAACTTCTTTCCATGAGCCATCAAACTCGCACCTTTAAAAACACTAGCGCGCACATGATTTACTTTCTTGTTCAGAAGCACAAATTTGCAAAGCCATCAAGCAAAGAAGGCTTCCAAGTTTGTCTCATCGCTAGGTGATTCTTCCACATCTAACTCGACAAAAGGGTCATTATCCTTGTTAGTCTGTGGTAGAATGTTTGAATCAATGTGTACAGAAGGATTGTGGTTTGATCTTGTCTTTGTGTCTTTGGAACAAATGATGAATTGAATCATTTCCGTACTAACATAAGAACATATAATAATATGTTTGTCTTTACATCACTTCGAGTCAAATATGATAAGGACTTGGCAAAAACAAATCAAGGTATATACATATTTAAAGTTCAAGGACAAATTCATCATTTCATAAATAGTATCCTTCCTATATATAATGAAATAAGAAACTTACAAATCTACTTTTACGACAATGATGCCGACTTTAATAACAAAATGTTATTCTCCGAAAATCTTAACAGATCAGTTTTTGCAAAACTGGTTGAAATTTTAAAGATTAATCCATGCTCTATATTTCTCAAGTTCTTAAAAAGAATTCCAAAGTTTCCCAATTTCTACATTGCACTTAATTGTGATTTTTCTATGGATCAACGAACATATAATTTACCCATCGTCTAAGAAGTTGTTGGTATATGGATGTAACACTTCGAAATCTAAGGCATGTTCTAGAGCCTAACATAAGTGTCAAAAGGCTTAGAAACTGTTTTTAAGGTCTATTTTAATGAATATAAGTCATTTAGGAAGTATAGAAACCAAAACATCCAAGAACCTCCATTGCGTTCGGAAACTAGTTCAATGAGGTGCTAGTGTGCCTTAGCCTATTTGACTAGCTTTTAAGAGTTGGAAAATGATGAATTTTGGTGGACGGGTTTCTTACACGCATTAGAGTTAATTCGTAGTCGAAACGCCTGGAACTACTAACCAAGGACAATCAAGGGCCCTTGAGGAGGACCCTTGCTTATGGGGTCAAAGGATTGGTCAAGGTAGTGTAACCCACGACTTCAATCAATGATCCGTGTGTCAATCGATGGGGCGTTGATTCGCCTCGTCTGTGAACACTTAGTAATTTTCATAAAAACTTGTTTTGGACTAGTTTCTTATCAAAACAACGGATCAACAGGAAGTAGGGTCTTGTGGCCATCGAATCACAGACGGACCGTTGGTCGGGATCTCGTCTGTGAGGGAGCTATTTTGGTACACGTTTTGAATTATTTCATTTAATTAGTTGGATTAGTTAGTAGGTTAATTAGGGGTTAGGGGAGGTGTAATTAAGTTAGTTAACCACCTATATAAATCCCCTAAGCCAATCAGACTAACCTAAGCTCTCATAATTTTTCCAAACCCAAAACTCTCTTCTTTCTCTCTTCTTTCTCTTTCCCCAAAAAACCCCATTGAATACAAAGCTAGAGTTGGCTTAAATGGATGAAAAGGTTCAAATTTCTTTATCAATCATCATCAATTATTATGTTATTGGATTCCTTTCACCTTTGAGACTTCTTTCCTCAAAGGGTTCCATCAAATTGATTTTAAAAGTTGAGATTTCAGGTGGGTTTTCATCCAATTAAAAATTGATGTTGTGAATTATTTGTATATGATTTATTTTGGATATTATGAATATATTTACATGTATTTTAACTCAACTATAGTATATCTTTATGAATTTGTATAGTTTGTAGAAGATGACATATTCCCTATAACCCTAGGTTATGATCTTGATAAGAATGTGTAATGTTGGTTCAATTGAATTTGTTATAGGTTAAATTACTAATAGATGATTTTATTGTATCACCTATGAATAGATTAAGATATATTTGAGTTCTATTACGCTAGTTCTTGGGTAATTGATCTAGGTTATGAATTGTATTATGGATTTGACCTAAGCATCTTTTCTTAAGCTATAAACTAGTGATGAATTGTGATGTAGTGACTCAATTTGATTTTTTATCATGTTGGTTATGGATATTTATGATATTATACCCTTGTTGGGTTAAATTAAGGGTTTATAGTAAAACCTTGATGATGGATTATGAAGAAGACTTCGTAAGTCTTATAATCTCAACTCTTTACTTCAATTATGGTTAGTTTTGGTGAAGTGATAATGTTGTATTGATGTATGTTTTGGGATTGATACAGTTGTTATGATGTTGAATTAAAATGTCTTGACTATGAATCGTGAGGTGTTGTCTAATATGTAAATTTTATATGAAAGGTGATGATTTACCAATGTGCCTTATCATGATATGAAATGTTAATGTGCTAACCTCACCTATACGAATCGAATCAGGATCAACTAGGACAGAAATAAAGCTGTAATGAAAGGACAATAAAAATGAAATTCTTATTGAACTATGATGATGATATTTATACAAGGGTTATACCCTATGACTTACTTTAAGTTATGATTATTAATAAAGGTATGAAAGGCATTTCAAAAGGGTCTCTATATTAGCACCGAGTGAACTAGAGTGAGGAGTATCCCTTCCCACACAAGGAAGGTAGGATCACTATTGTACTCTTGAGATTGGATATCATAATTCAATTAGCATAAAGAGGATACCAATTGTATCTCCTAGTTCTTGAACTATGTTGCCCCCATAGGAACACTAGCTAGTGGATCCACGTAGTTGTTATGTACATGTTTTGGTACTACCTTGGCAAGTAGTCCGCCTTGTTTTGGTGTAGAGTTTCATCACACCGGGTTCGACATTAGCTCATATGGTCTATGTCGATTAAGACAAGATGTTCACAAAAGGTAAAATGAACTAAAGGACTAAACTCTAACTAAGATGATCTAAGAGGTTTAGCTTAGTATAGTTATGGGTATGTGCTCTACCTATACATTTCTCTAGTTAACCTTAAGGGAAGTCTTAGGAGGATGTTCTTATGTATGTATATGCTTATAAATGTAAATGATACGTATATGATGTTATTACATGTTAATGACACTATGTGGTGTTAATTACTCTTATGAACATGTACTTGGTCTATAATGCTAAAGTATGATATTATGTACTCTTAATGATATGCTATGAGAAGTTCGACATTGGTTATGTTTCTTGATAGGTTTACTTGATTAAGTAAGGTTATGGGGATCTACTTGGTTATTGCACAAGTGGACTTAAAAAGGTTCATGAGTAATGGTCTTGCTTTGGTTATGTGAAATGTACTATTATTCATGCTTGTTGAAGTTATAACTTGATGATAGGATGGTATTGATTATATATGCATGTATGTTGATACGTTCATTGAATTGACTATGCTTTGTATTTTTGGTCTTATGATGTGCGTGCCTATGACTTTAGAAATATGTTTTATTGATTGGTATTATGTTGTTGAATGTGCATAAAGATTTTCAAAGCATATTGCATAGTTTATTGAACTGTCCCTTTTTAGCATGATATGATATTATATGTGCATGTGGTCTCATACTTAGTGCAAGTGGTGTACTAACCCCATTTATTTCTTTCCCCCAATATTTTAGGTTCCTGTCGTTGAAGGGTTTTTTGAGACGAGTTTGAAGAAGGCTTGGAATTCTTGTTCATCCAAGTTGGCTAGGTCCTCACTTTCCAAGGGCAATGCCACTATGAAGCCTTTGATGTTGCTTTAGTTTTTAATACTCTAATGTTTCTGTTATTTGTAGTTTTGATGATATCACAAACTCAAGGACCTTGTAAAGGTACCAGATTCTCAACATGAGTTTTGAAGATGTAATGAACTCAGGGACCTCGTAAAGGTACTAGGTTCCCCAACATGACTAGCCTGAAGACTGCCAGCTGGAGAAGGTACAGAAAGTGGGTGCACATTTCTCAACGACGTCAGAAAAGTCAGACCTCTCCAACCAATGGCAAGAGTTTAAGGAAAGGGACTTGTCTATACAAAAGTCAGTTTCCTAAACATTATTCCTTAGTTTTTGCAACTGATAAAGCATTTTTCAAGAAACACTTGCAAAGGCATAGACAATCAAAGAGCAGAAGGAAGTTTCAAATGAAGAAATCTCAGGAGGCAATAGTGTAGGTGTTTAGAATATATTATCGTGGTCTTATATTGTAAACTATTCCTTAAATCTATACAACGGAATAGGGTGCTAGTTGAAATCTAAGTGTTCTAAAAGGGATATCGTAGTGGTAGATAACGTCTACTTAGGCGTTTCAAGCAATCAATAGATATTATGTTTGAACGTGGAGATTAACAAACACTCTTAAATTTGTGTAAATGGTTTTACTTTTGCTGCAAAGATTAGTGAAAATTTCTGAAAATCCTGTGGAGACAAGTCGTGGTTTTTACTCCCTTTAAGCAAGGAGATTTCACGTTAAAATTTTTGTGTTGTTAAACTGCATTTACTTTCTGTTTATCCTTGGTGGTTGTCAAGGGAACTGGTTCCATTACCTGATTAAGGAAGGCATATATCTATCAAGTGGTATCAGAGCGGGCACTTTCTAGCAGGGTTACACCACAAAGAATAGTGATATATGTTCTAGGATTGCGCTCTACTTCTTAATCTAGAAGAAGGTCAATCTTCAACCAGACCTCCTCTTTGACGGACACTTCGAAGTTGGTGAAAGTTAGAAGCATGATTTTCTCCATGGCTGAAGACAGTGAGCTATGGGATATTTTCGTCCAGATAGCCCATTATTTCGATATGATTCAAGAAAAGGCTGGTGAGAATAAAAATAGGCTTGTTCCAAAGCCTAGTAGAAAAAAATATGAGAAGCTGATAGGAAGGAGATCGAAATTGAATTACAAGGCAAAAACTATCTTGTCTTTGGGATAGGCCAGATGAGGGGTAAATCGTTGTCTCAGCCTGGCGGTCTTGCAAAATAAATTTGGGACTACTAAAAAAGTCATGAGGGGAACTGAACAACAAAAAAGTTTAAAGAGTCCACGATTGATAGGCTCCTTCTTGTATGAAAATTCAAGAGTGAAAAGAAGGAGAAACCATTCATGAGATGTTCACAAAATGTCCTCCATTAACCGACGAGTGGAAGCTTGGAGGAACCTATCAGCAGAGCAATGGATGCTTCATTGGAAGTTATAAAGAATCATGGAGATGAATCGAAATCATGATCTTCAAAGAAGGAAGTCAAAAAAGATAGTCTTGATGCTGACAACAAATCTGAGGCGGACTCCAGTGATGATGATATGGTTATCTCATCAATAAATGTCAGAAAATTGTGAGAAAGAAAGAAAGGTTTTAGAAGGGGAAACAAATGGTCCTTGAACGCAACTTCAAAATGATACATGTTACAAGTGTGGAAAATATAGAGACTTTATTAGAGAGGCCTTTACTCAAAAACTGAAAATCTGAATATCAAAAAACCAAGAGGTTGACAAATAGAAGAGAAGGGACCTGAGTACTCAGTAAAATGATCGACAAAGGCTGCTGAACTATCAGGTATAAAAACGGCTACTTGCTTGCATCGAGGGACTCTTCAAAGTGATCAGAAGATCTGATGAACCAAATGACGTATGTCAATGGTTTGTGGTTCATGAAGAGGAAACCATATTCATGGAAATGTTTTCTTTTCATGGATCATTACTATTAATGAAGGAAGAGGCGACCAAGGTACTCTTCTTGATATGAAACATGATATGACATAATTATCTCTTAAAAAATTAAGAACTTTAGCAACAATGTTTTGATTGATTAGATATTGAGGTAAGCCTTCTGAAAGAAAAGAGACATTATGAATGATGAACTTGACAGTAGTTAACGAAAAACAAAGTTAAACTGGAGAGAAAATGTTGTGAAAAATGAAGATAAAAATGGCTTCTCTAGAGTCTGACAATACTGGACTGTAAAAACAGTGTCGTAGATAAATGAAGAAGCTGAAAAGCTAAATGGAAGGTTCAAAATGGTGTACAAGTTGAAACTAAAGAAAACTGAAAACGACTGAGAAAAATCTGGGTGGCTTTGGAGAAGAGCAACAAACTTAGAAAGGATATTGTCAACTAAGGAGAACTTGAAAAAAATCTCTTTAAGTGGACCCCAAAATGTTTAAGTTGATGCAAGTTTAACAAAACAGAGTAATTTCAATTAAGAAGGGTTCGGAAAGTTTGAATATCAATCATCCCTTTAATCCTCACAGTACGTAGTTTTTTGGTCTGAAATTGCTTTTGTCTCATTGTGGTTAAAAATGGGGCCATTTAAAGGAAGAGTGTACGGGGCTGGATAAATCTCATGAAAGACTTTTAATTAACTGATAAGCAAGAGTATCAACAGGAGAGGACCTGGTCCCCCAAATACGTTTCAACAAAAAATGTTAAAAGAACCAAAATTGTTTCTGCTCCAAAATCTTTTGTTATAAAGATCCAAGAACTACCCTATGGAGAGAAACAATCTGATCACTCCCTTGGTCTGTCTTTGGGAAATAAAATTTAAATGGGTCCCCAGCTTACAAGTGATTCTGGTGCAGTGTGAGTGGAGGAGCAGCAGTCAAGGTTAGTATATGGGGACAGTGATGCGTCTAAAACATATGACTTTTGGTGACATCAAAAAATTTCCGTACGTGCATCTCAAGAGTTACTTGGCAAGTGAGGATGTGTGTAGGTGTCTCTTTTGTGCATGGAAAGAAGGGTATATTTGGCGAGTTGGTTAAGTGGGAAAGTCTCGTGAAGAATCAATTGACAATGTGTAGCATGTGATGGGTGAAGTACCAGTCTTTGAGGGGATCTCAAAAATTGTGACTAGGTAAATGAAAGTCAGGTTTACTCTGAGAAGTGCACTGTGGTAGTTACACACCAAAGAAAGTGATTTTCTCATTGCCCTTTCAGAAGTAAAAACATGTATGTGGATAACTTGGAAATGTCTCATGTAGATGATCGACATGTGTTAGTGCTCAAATGAAGTTGTGCTTTTCTTTGGAATTGTAGACTAGGGGCATGTGAGTCATCTTATTGGAATAAAACTGATTTTCTCTAAAGGGACCTGGTCCGAGGTTGCCAAAGTTAGAGTCAGTGTGAAAACAAATATTGTAAGCATGTGTTAAAGGAAAAAAAATCAGATCATCTTAAGTCAAGAACAAGTAACACCATCAAAGAGTATGGAGCTGTTACAACATGGACTTATGTGACCCTGAAGGTTCAAAGCAGCAATGGTAAGAAATAATTCTGGTAATAGGTTGATGATACCTCAAGGTACACATGGACTAGTTCCTAAGATCACAAGCAGAGAACACCTGAAGAATTGGTGTTTCTTCAAAATGATTTCAAATAAATTGGATCACGTGCTTGTTGGGATTAGATCTGGTCATGGAACTGAGTGTTGAAAAACTCAAAAACTGGATCACTTTGATTGGAGAATGGTACTAGTCATAACTTTTCTACTCCAAGAACTCTTAAACATAATGAGTAGTGGAAAGAAAAACAGAACCTTGGTGAACATTGCCAAGGACCATGATTATTGAATCAAAATCTTCTCAAAGTTTCTGGCTGAAGTGTAAAACAGCATGTCTAGGGTACTAAAGGTTTCTAATAAGAGATGTATGGAATAAAGATACCTTGAGTTTCAATAACATAAAGCCTATGTTGAGCTATTTAGGGCGTTTGGCTGCAGAGTTGTGCTGAAAAAAAATGGAAAAAGGATGATATGGGAAAAATTTGATACTAGAAGTGATGAAGGAGGTTTGTTGGATACTCTATCAAGTAAATGATACAGAATCTTCAACAAAGAACTCAATGTGGATTGAAAGAAGCACTCATGTTGCGTTGATGAAGATGGAAATTGAAAAGCGATGCACGAAATGATTGAAGAGAGTGTGATTAAACGTCAATCACAGAAAATTGGAGAAGTGAAACTGGTGCAAACGATCAGTTTAAAAATGGATGTGAAAAATAATCATGTCGTATTTGAAAAGAGTGATGAGTGAACAAGTGTATTAATGTACCTGGTTACTACTCTGAATTCCAATAAGTAGTACCTCAACCTCTCAGAGAAATGTGACATATTGAAGAAGAAGAACTTGTTGATCAGCTCAACCAGTCTTCCTGAGACCAGGATGGAAAACCTAGTTGATCATATCCCCCGATAAATAATTTCTCCTTTGAACTCTGGATTCACACTATATCAAAACAAGAAATATGTTGCACATTAAGCATTCATATCATACTATTGAGCCTAAGAAATGTGAAAGAGGCAATAGGTGATGCGACTGGATCAAACTCAATGCAAGAAGAAACTTCACCAGTGTGAAAGAAGCAAGGTACGGGTTACCTGGTTCCTTCGACCTATTGGGTCCTCGATGCCCTATGGTAGAACAGTCAAAGGAAACAGATGGGTTTTCAGAAAACAAGCCTCGATCAAAAGGAGTGATTACTAGAAAGAAAGCAAAATCCCAGATTAGTTGTTCAAGAAACATCAAGAAAAGGCAATAGATTATGACTGAAACTTTGCACCTGTTGGGAAGGATGGAGGACATCAGAATGCTAAGAGCTTTTACTGCATTCTGGGGTCAAGCTGTATCAAATGGATGTCAAAAGTTTGCGTTTTGAATAGAGATCTGAAAGAGAAATGGTGATTTTTGTGTAAATGAACCTCCTGGGTTTTGAAGATGATGTGAGTTTCCCATCTCATAGTGTTTAGTGAATTAGCTATGTATAGTTGAAACAAACTCCTAGAGCATGGTTATGAAAGGGCTGTCAAAGTTTCTATTGGAGAAGGGTTTACAAAGAGGAAAAAATAGACAAATACCGTTTCTTATTAAAAAGAGACAAGAATTGTTATTGTTCAGGTTTATGTGGTAATATACTTTTTGGAAGCCACTTCAGGAAACTGTGAGACGAATTCTCATCATTAATAGGAAAGGAATTTGACATGAGAGATGGGTGAGTGGACACTCTCCTTGGCCTACAAATCAAGCAATAAGCAAATGGGATCTCAAGTAGCAAGAAGAAGTACATTAAGGAGTTGTTGAAAAAAGTTCAATATGTTTGATTCAAAACGTATTGATACTCATATGGGTACAAACTCCAAGCTGTGTAGAGGATCTGATCTCTTGGGAATTCAAACCATGTATAGGGGAATCATTGGGTCCTTGTTGTATTTGACTGCTAGCAGACCTGAATATGTTTACACGGTTGTTGGAATGGTTGCTAGATTCCAGGCGTTTGGCTCGTGATTCACATCGAAGGCGCAAAACGTATTCTCCGAATACTTAAAGAAGACAGCGACATGGTCCGTTTCTATCCAGCAGTGGGACACTTTGGATCTGTTGGTTTTGCAGATGCTGATTTTGCTGGCTATGAAGTTGGACAGGAAGAGTACTTTTGGAATGACTCATTTCCGCGGTACTCACTCATTCTTGGGGAACCAAGAAACAGAATTCTGTAGCTCTTCAAAGCTGAAGCTGAGATTGTAGAGCTGCTGCATGTGTCATAGTTGTTATGGATCAACACATTGGAGGATTGGATTTTGGTATAATCATCAAAGTTATTCCTCTTACTTTGTGACAATACTAGTGAGTTACTATGGAAAGAAAGAATCCAGTTCACAGAAGAGAACCAAGCACATTGAATGTAGACATTCATTTTTTGAGGTGAGACAGTTGTTAAAAAAGGGGAATATTGTGCTGAATATGTCAAACTGAGGAACAAATTGCCAGATATATTCCACAAAGGCTTTAGTAAGATTCAATTTGACGCTTTCAACAGTTGAATTTCCTTGATGCTAAACTGCAGTACAGGTATCCTTGTGTAATAATTTATGTCTGGTTAGATCATTTTGGTACCTATTGTAGGTATATACTTTCAAGAAGGATAGCAAAGCAAAGAACATGGCTTAGAACAACTGGGAATGAGAAAAGTGTGTTATGGGACCTGGTTCAAGTTCAGGTTAGCATTTGTACATTAATTTATATTGAAAAAATATGGCCGTTGATAATGCCACGTGTCAGTCATCGGTCATTCTGACCATTAGTCCCATCGCTTATTCTTCAAGAGACACGTCAAATCAAGGACCTGGCACCATTTAAAATCCTTTTAAATCCTCCTTCCTTCCTTTTAATTTCTTATTTGTGTCTCAACATTCCTTTACTCAAGAAAAGGGAGAAAGTTAAAAGATAAAATCTAATTTTCATTCCTTTCCTTGTCTTCGAAAAGCTGTCCTTGTTCTTATTCTTGTCAAGATGTTTGATCCTTCTTCAACCTCTAAGTAAATTCTCACTGCTCTTAGTGAGATTGAACCTATTGAATTTTATTCTCCTTCAATAGTAGAGTCCAGATCTAGTGTTCCTTCAAGTTCTCATCAAGATATTCCTGAAAATCCTTCCAGTCCCTAGATCGAATAGCTAGCTAGATTCCCTATTGGACTGGGTCTCACCATGAGGTGTTGCCACCACTCTATTTGAAAGAAAGATTTGCCAGAAATAAATATCTGAGTCAAATCATTTTGGCAGCAAGTGAAGAATAGTACTCGAAAGTCTTGCGATGATAAGAGAAGAAGCCAGGGCTGAACAAAATGGCCTTGCAAGGTTAAGAGGTAAGAGAATACTCAACCCATTTTCGATAAAACTCCAAATTTTTTGGCGTTGTTATCCATTTCTAACTCCTCATATTCTAAAAATTGATGATGAACCCTATCCAATGAAGGTTGAAAGGAGGAGGTTGGGGATCAAGAAAGGGGAAAAGAAAAAGTAGTGGAAGAAGTTCCAGAAGAAGACCATACTGACTAGTCTTGATGCCTGATGCTAGGAGTTGAGGGAGATGCATTGAACAGCTAGTAAGATCTACTGGCTGATGAATCAGGAGTGCCAAGAACATTCCAACGGTGTCTCCAACTTAGAATGCCTGAATCTGCATGTCATAGAGGTGTCTGCCGAAGGAAGAATGGACCCAGAAAAACAAGAAGAAAAAGTAGGAAAAAAAGTGAAGGGAGGGATCCTAAAAGGGTTGAGAAAGCAAAACCCACGAAGAAGAGTTCTACAGGAAACGGAAAAGATCACAGGGACCTGGTACCCAATGAAGGGGTGAAGAGGAGGTCAACATGCAAGAAATTGGTTGACAACTTGAGGAACGCAGGCTTGTGCTGGATGGGAAGAGTCTTTGACATGGAAAATTAAATCATCTTCCTAGCATGGACTCTCTCAATGAACTAGTGAGGCAATTCAGTCATTGATGCATCTATTCAACATGAAATTCCTATCTTCACGGAAGACTGGAAGTGCGTTATTCTACTCAAAATTCAATTTAAGGAGGATGGGAGTTCCTTACAAGAGTAATGATAGTTGCAGTGCCATCTGGAATGAGTTTCTGCCTTGGGAAAAAAATTCTAAGTGTGACCTCGAGAAGCGGAACAAGGTCTGTGATTGGGAAAATTTTTTGTTGAGTTTGGTCCTGGTTTCGAAGCTTCCCACAAAAAAATATGTGGGGTTTTTTAAGAGGGTGATGAAGAGTGGAGTATCAGTTGGTGTTTGAGTTTGTTCAACAAAACTCTCTCCCTCGACTGAAAGAGGACTTCAAGCTATTTGAGATTGTTTTGTGATGGAGTTGTGTGCAGATTTGAAACTTGAATCTACTGGGCTTTGCTGAGCACATGTATAAGACTGTCATTGAGGGAAAGGAATTCATGGGATGGGATTGATACTTTCTTAATGAAGTATTCAATATTTACATTCCTCTGAGTGTTGGCAGGGTGGGACTGTGAAACAAGCTTTTTCAGAGAGCACCTGGATTGAATGGAGTGTCTTGAAGGATAGGGCCATCCCAAGAGAAAAGGAATCAACTCAGAGAAGGACCAAGATCAACTCAAGCATGAGGTTGAGGACTTAACGTCTTATATGTCTTTGGTTGAGTGAAAAAGCTGTGAAATTGCTATACTCAAAGCTTGAACTACTCACTGCACAGACAGAGGGAATGGTACCTTATGTAGGTTCAAGCCATGGAAGGGAAAATGCAGAGTGAGGGATAAGGTTATTGGCTGAAAGAAAAGTGAAATTAAGGAATAATGATGCTTGCAAATCGATCGATCACTCTTATTATTTAGTTAATCCCTTCTCACAAACCTCCCCCTCTTAGTCTGTCCAATCACTTCCTGTTATTCTGTGTGTGCTTTGTATTTGTGTAATTGGATTCTCAGTTGTGTTTAAGGTAAAATGTTTTCTTGGAACCGCTATTTATCTTATCCCCTCGTGTTCTAGCTAATATCATTGTGAATGCTTTCCTTACGTTTGATTGACTATCAAGCTCTGATCTTATATGATAATTATTGATATTATTGGTTTTACTAAGCTCTTTTTTGTGATGCCAAAAGGGGATTATAATGACTGTACGGATAAGGGGAGACTTGTGGTGAGGGGGAAATACAGTAAGGGGAATACAGTGAGGGGGAAATTTCTTTTCAGGAAGATGGAATAGTATCAGGGGAACTAGTTAATAAGCTGGGTGGGGGTGCCTGAGTATATTGTTTCATCATAAAAAGGCGGAACGTATTCGTAGTTTTGATGAGATGACATACTAGGAACCTGTAAGGGTTACCAGGTCTGCAAACATGAGTTTTGAAGGGGTTACATGAACGTAGGGACCTCGTAAAGGTACCAGGTCCCCCAACATGACTAGCCTGAACGATGCCAGCTGGAGAAGGTACAGAAAGTGGGTGCACCATTTTCCAGCAGCGTTAGAAAAGTCAGACCTATCCAACCAATGGCCAAGAGTTTAAGGAAAGGGACTTTGTCTATACAAAAAGTCACTTTCCTAAAAATTATTACCTAGTTGTTGCAACTTGAATGAAAGCGTTTTCAAGAAACACTTTGCCAAAGGTTTTATGGAAAATCAAAGAGTTAGATGAATTATTCAAACAACAAAAACCTTGAAATCTCAGGGAGCATATAGTGTCGTTGTGTAAGAATATATTCTCGTGGTCTTATTATTGAAAACTATTCCTAAATCGTAAAAGAGAAATCAGTTGTTGGAGAATTCTACGTTGTCTAGAAGGATATCGTAGTGGGTAGAATAAAATTCTCTAGGCTGTCACAGCAATACAAAATTATTGCTGAACGTGAGATTTTAAAAAAACTTTTTCAACATTGGTTAACTGGTTTTACTTTTGCTTTGCAAAGATTAGTTGAAACAATTCTGGAAAAATCCGGTGAGACAGGTCGTGGTTTAGCCCTGAGCAAGGAGGTTGCCACGTAAAATTGTTGTGTTGTTAAACTGCATTTAATTTCTGTTTATCCTTGTTTGTGTGTCAAGGGACCTAGTCCATTGACTGATAAGTGAAGGCATATATTCTATCAGTTTCTTTCCTTTTCATTTGGATATTAAACATTGTATGACCGATGTGTCGTCTTATTGTATTGATGTATGTGCTAGACCCAATTTGTTATACTATTATTAGATGGTTATGAGATGAGATGACTATTTGAGACTATGTACAATAAAAGTAGAAGACAAAGTAATCTTCATATACAAAGGTTTTTGTATACTCGATATAACTATACTATGTGTATGTAGAGGTCTATGTAAACCTCCATGTAGTAGTAATAAAAAATTTTAAATTTCCGCTAATTTTGACCTATGAATACAATGATATAAGCTAAGAGGCTAGTCTTAGTCCTCAAAGAGGAGGACGCCGCCGTTTACGTCTAGGGGATACTCCTGGATGTGAAAAAATTTATCAGAGTGTGAGGTTGAATATCTTTGAGTCAATGTTCTTTCAACCACGTCTATGTAGATTTGTACTCATAATTGTGAAGCGCGCCACAATTATGAATAGGAATCTATGTCATTCTTGGGAAACTCTCACTTTCTTGGAAGTACAATATTGTGCCTCTAGAGTGTTAGCTCTATGTGTTTTTAGCATCTAATCCTTTTATTGTGATTATAGGCATTGAATACTCAAAGGAACGCAGTACAAAGACTTGAGAAAGAGATTTCCAATGCGTGAGTTCTTTCCCGTGATGATCAAGTCCCTCCTCTTGAAGAAGATGTGAATGATGACCAAGCTCCGGTCAATCCTCCTCCTTTGAGGGATGGTGTTATAAGGGATGCTCTTTTCCAAATGGCCCAATCTGCTACTACCCAAGCACAATCCACCACTACTCATGCTCAATCCATGATGGCCCAAGCTAATTGGGAGGTTGTACCCCAAGCAAACCAACAAGTTGCTACTATGGCCTCTCATCTAAAGGATTTCCCTAGGATGAATGGCCTACTTTCTATGGGTCCAAGGTTGAAGATCCCTAAGAGTTCCTTGACAAAATCTACAAAATTCCTTATGCCATGGGGTTGAATATTAGTGAGAAATTCAATTTAGATACTTACCAACTCAAAGATGTGGCCCAAACATGGTACATCCAATGGAGAGACGGTAGGCCATTAAGGGGTGGATCGGTGACTTGGGAAGTTTTGAAGAGGCTTTTCTTGATAGATTCTTTCCTAGGGAAAAAGAGGGATTCCAAAGGTGGTGGATTTATCACCAGTCTTCCTAAGGCATGTATGACGTGTCACTGAATTAATCTTTGAGTCAACTTAAATTGCAAATAGCCCCTTCTTGATTCCGACCCTAGGATGAAATGAACCGCTTCGTGACGGGATTGTCGGATGACTTGCAATAAGAATGTCATTCGCCTATGATACATGAAAATATGAAAATTTCTCGTCTCATGGTTCATGCTCAACAATTGTAAGAGGCAAGGACTACGAGGAAAAGAGAGATTAAAAGAGGGTAAGATGTTTTTTGATGGTGGTTCTTCAAAGGGTAGGCTTGATATCCAATACAAGCCTCAGTTAAGAAAATGGTTTCTAATGAAGTTCCTTCTAAGTTTTCTAAGGCTCGTGATTATAGGGTGTCTAACCCTAAGCCTAAAAGGGAAGAGATACTAGTTCACCAACCAAGAAGACAACTTGTGGAAGGTGTGGCAAGAAGCACTATTGTGATTGCCTTAAGGGAATGGATAATTGTTTTGGTTGTAGTAAGAGTGTGCATAAGGTTCGAGATTGACCAAATATGAGGGGCCAAGACAAGCAGAGTGCGCAAGCAAGAGGTTCTAATGATTCTCCGAAGAAGAATAACTTTTATGCTCTCTACTCTACGGGTGCTCAAAAGACTTCTCCCGATGTGGTGAACGGTATGTTGAAAGTCTTCTCTATGGATGTATATATTTTACTTGATCCGGGCGTGCTAAATTATCTTTTTTATTCCCTTTATAGATAAGAAGTTTGAGATTTTAACCGATATTTTAAATGAACCTTTCATAGTGACTACCCTGGTGGCTGAGTCGGTGGTTGCAAATAGGGTATATAGAAATTTTCCTATAATGTTTCCCAATCATTTTACCTATGTTGAAATAGTAGAACTTGATATGTTTCAATTTGATGTCATTTTGGGTATGGATTGGTTGCATGCTTGCTTTGCTTCTATAGATTATAGAACAAGGGTGGTGAAGTTTAACTTTTCAAATGAGCCCGTTTTGGAGTGGAAGGGGGAAATTCTATTCCTAGAGGTCGTATCATTTCTTGTTTTAAAGATTGTAGGATTATCTCTAAAGGGTGTTTATACCATAGAGCAATAGTCAAAGATTTAGACTATGAAATAATTCTCACTGAGTAGGTCCTCGTAGTGAGGGAATTTTTGGAGGTCTTTCTTAATGATCTTCCAAGTATTCCTCCCTAACGGAAAAATAATTTTCGTATCGACTTATTACCGGATACAAATCCCATTTCAATTCCTCCTTATCAGATGGATCCGGCCCCGACGAACCGATGAATGAAAGAGTGAGTTCTCAACCTCAAGATATTTATTAGACAAAGGCTTCATTAGACCTAGTATTGCTCTATGGGGTGCTCCGATTTTTTTTGTGAAGAAGAAATATGGGTCCCTTAGATTGTGCATTGATTATCGCCAACTTAATAAAGTCATTATTAATAACAAGTATCCTCTCCCTTGGATTGACGACTTGTTTGATTAACTCCAAGGGGCAAGTTACTTTTCTAAGATTGACTTGAGATCGGGGTATCACCAACTTAGGGTGAGAGGTGAGAATATACCAAAACTAGCATTTCGGACTAGATATGGTCACTATGAGTTCTTAGTAATGTCATTTGGTTTCACTAATGCTCCAGCGACATTTATGGATCTCATGAATAGGGTGTTTCAAAGTTACCTAGATTCATTTGTCATTGTTTTCATTGACGACACTTTTATATTCGAAAAATATGGGTGATCACATGGAACATTTAAGGGTGGTGTTACAAGTACATAAGGAACATCAATTATTTACCAAGTATAGTTCTGGTTGAGGTTGGTGATGTTTGTTGGTCATATCATCTCTAGTGAGGAATTTGAGGTTGATCCGAGGAAAACCGAGGCAGTCAAGAATTGGCCTAGACCATTGACTAAAACTTACATTAGGATTTTTATGGGTCTAGCGGGTTACTATTGGAGGTTTGTGGATGGTTTTGCATCCATTGCATCTCCTTTGACTACTTTGACCCAAAAGAGTAAGAAATTTGAGTGTCGGAGGCATGTGAGAGAATCTTCCAAATCTTGAAAGATAGACTTACTTCCGCTCCGATGTTGACTTTACTAGAGGGTACCAAGGGTTTCATTGTATATTGTGATGCATCTTTAGTGGGTTTAGGGTGTGTGCTTAATATGGGAAAGTAGTAGCCTATGCTTCGAGACCACCTAAGGTGCACATGAGAGAAATTATCCAACTCATGATCTTGGATTAGAGGCCGTAGTATTTTTCTTGAAAGTATAGAGGCATTATTTGTATTTTGTTCATATTGATGTATATACCGACCAAAGAGTCTACAATATGTGGTTACTTAAAAGGGAAGTCATCTCCAACAGAAGGTGGTTGGTTGTTGAAAGATTACGACATGAGTGTTCTCTATCAACCTGGCAAGGCCAATATGGTTGCGGATTCTCTAAGTCGTATGACCATAGGTAGTGTGTCTCATGTAGAGGAAATCAAGAAAGACCTAGTGAATGATGTTGATAGATTGGCTAGATTGGGTGTTAGGTTGGAAGATTCTCCGAATGGTGGTTTTATGGTCCATCATAACTACGAGTCATCATTGGTAGTTGAGGTGAAGTCCAAAAATATCTTGATCAACCATTGATGGATTTGAAGGAATGATTCTTCGGAAGCTTAATGAGTCATTTTCCTTAGGGGGATAGTGTTTTGAGGTATCAAGGAATGTTGTGTGTTCCCAATGTAGATAGTTTGAGGAACCGATTCTTAAGGAATCTGATGGTTCCCGTTACTCCATTCATCCGGGTTCTACAAAGACGTATCATGACCTTAGGGAAGTGTTTTGGAGAGAAGTCTTGAAAAAGGATATAGTGGAATTTGTTTCTAAATATCCAAATTTCCTACAAGTAAAAGGCGACACCAAAGGTCGGGTGGTTTACTTCAAGAAATCCAAGTTACTACTTGGAAGTGGAAAGACATCAATATGGATTTTGTGGTAGGTTTGCCTTGGACACAAAAGCAATTTGACTCTATATGGGTAGTTGTGGATAGGTTGAACAAATTTGCTTATTTCATTCTCGTCAAGTCTATCTATTTGGCGGAAGATTATGCAAGGATCTTCATAGATTAGATTGTGTGTCGCTATGGTATTTCGTTATCTATCATATTATATAGGGGTGCGTACTTTACATCTATGTTTTGGAGATCATTCCAAAAGGGGTTGGGTACCAATGTGAAGCTAAGCACCACTTTTCATCCTCAAACAAATAGTCAAGCGGAGCGTACTATTCAAACCCTTGAGGATATGCTTAGATATTGCATTATTTTTTTAAGGGAAATTGTGATAAGCAAAATTGGGATAAGATTGACTGTGGTTTAGGTGGAGGAAAATAAACGAGATAAATAGTCAGTATGATTTTTCTACTTCCTCGTCTCCTTTTTTCTATTCATGGATCTTATGAATCCTTGTACCGGTTAGGAGATGTAGGTCTCAATTGGATGGTTTGAAGTAGGTGCAGGTGTTCACTTTTGGATCCTGATTTGATTTATAAGACTTTGGAGAAGGTTTCTATTATAAGGAACGTTTTGCAAACAGGCTTATGTCGAGTATTAAAAATTCTTATGCCTGATCATAGGAGAAGGGAAATTAGAGTATGAAGAAGGTGAGTGAAAGTGTATTTCAAAACAAATTCCCATGAAAGTGGTGTTAGATTTGCCCGAAAGGAAGTTGAGTCCCTCGTTATGTGGGTCCCTATGAAATTTTACCAAACAGGTTGGGTAAGGTGCCAATGAGTTGAAGTTGCCAAGTAGTAAATTGTTGGTTCATCCGATTTGCCAGGTGTCATTGCTTAAGAAGTGTATGGTTTATCCGAGTCTATTCGTCCTATTGAGGCTTGGTATGAAGGATAAACACTCCTATGAGGAGGTTCCGACTCAAACCTTGATAGCAAGTAAATGAGTTTTAAGAACAAGGAAGGTGGCTTCGTTAAGGTGTTATGACGTTCACCTAGTTGAGGGTTGGACATGGGAGGCGAGGCCAACATGAAAGTCTTGTAAACCCTATTATTGTAATTAAGGTTAGTTGTTCTTAATAATAATGAATATAATGACTAAAAATTGAAGTTTCTTGGTTTTTGGTGAAGTTTTGCAAAATGTGCATTTTTGGAGGTCATTATAGTGAGGTCACAGTAAAATTGTGCCTATTTGACTAAAAATTTGTAATTCTTATTATTTTGGGTTATTTGTGCATTTTAATATGGTGAGTCTTTATGAAATGATATTGAGCATGTTGGTAAGTTAATATTTGGCATAATTAACTCATGTATGATATGTTGAGCTCTTGTTGTTGTGAGAAGGATATTCCTCATAATGTGATGTTGAGTCTTATGTATGGTAGTAGAAGTTTTGAATTGCCTCCTGTAAATGATATGATTGATGTTTTAATGTATTGTTGATTGGTTGGGCTGCTAGTCTCGAGTCAATTCCTTCATTTCAAAGATTATAGTGTCATTCGGGGACGAATGTTCGTAAGGGGGGATAATGTAACACTTCCAAAATCTAAGGCATGTTCTAGAGCCTAAAATAAGTTTCAAAAGGTTTGTACACTGTTTTAAGGTCTATTTTAATGAATATAAGTCATTTAGGAAGTTTAGAAACCAAAACGTTCAAGAACGTCCATGACGTTCGGAAACTAGTTCAATGAGGTGCTAGTGTGCCTTAACCTATTTGACTAGATTTTAGGAGTCAAAAAATGATGAATTTTGGTGAAAGGGTATCTAACATGTATTAGAGTTAATTCATAGTCGAAAAATCCGGGCACGATTCAAGAAGTACCAACCAAGGGCCCTTGTGGAGGACCTTTGCTTATGTGGTCAAAGGATTACTCTAGGCAGTGTGACCCACTACTGTAATCGACGATCCGTGTGTCAATCGACAGGGCATAAATTAGCCTCATCGATGAACACTTAGTAATTTTCATCAATACTGGTTTTGGAACATTCTCTGACCAAAAACAAGGACCAACAGGATAGAGGGTCCTGTTGCCATCGTCTCATAGATGGAACGTTGGTTAGGGTCTCGTCTGTGAGGGGTCTGTTTTGCTGAACGTTTTGAATTATTTCATTTAATTAGTTGTCTTATTTAGGAGTTTAATTAGGGGTTAAAGGAGGTATAATAAATCTAGTTAACCACATATATAAAGCCCCTAAGCTAATTAGACTAACCTAAGCTCTCATAATTTCTCAAACCCAAAACTCTCTTCCTTCTTTCTTCTTTATCTCTCCCAAAGAAACCCATGAACTATTACCAATATAGAGTGGGTTTTAAATTTAAAGGGCTTCTTAAAAGGGTTATATTACTATCAATCATCATCAATTAGTAGATATGGGATTCCTTTCACTTGGACCTCTTTACTTCAAAGGTTCTATCAAATGATTTCAAAAGTGGGTTTT
Organism: Solanum habrochaites; assembly: GCA_027704765.1. NCBI lineage: Eukaryota > Viridiplantae > Streptophyta > Magnoliopsida > Solanales > Solanaceae > Solanum > Solanum habrochaites. The sequence continues at coordinate 10,041,912 of JAKWJA010002494.1, read as the reverse complement.
AAAGTGGGTTGTTCACCCAATACGAAATGATGTTGTGAAATTGTTGTTTTGTTTATTATTTATTTTGGATATTATGAATATATTAACATGTATTTTAACTCAATTATGTTATATATTTATGAATTGGCCTAGTTTGTAAAAGACGACATATTCCCCTTAACCCTAGGTTATGATCTTGATATGAATTGTGTAATGTTGGTTCAATTGAATTTCATATTGGTTGAATTACTACTAGATGATTTTATTGTATCACATATGAATAGATTAAGATGAATTTGAGTCCTATCGTTCTAGTTACTTAATAATTGATCTAGGTTATGAATTGTATTATTTATTTGACCTAAGTCTATTGTCTTAAGCTATAAACTAGTTATGAATTGTGATGTAGTGACTCAATTGGCTTTGTTATCATGTTGGTTATTGATATGTGATGATATTATAAACTTTTTCGGTAAGTTAAGGGTTTATGGTAAAACTTCATAATGGATTATGAAGAAGACTTGGTAATTCTTATGATCTCAACTCTTTACTTCAATTATGGTTACTTGTGGTAAAGTGATGATGTTGTATTGAAGTATGTCTTGTATTAGGATTGATAGAGTTGGTAGGATGTTGATTTGAATTGTCTTGACTATGAATTGTGAGGTGTTGTCTAAGATGTAAATGTTATATGAATGGTGATGATTTACTAATGTGCCTTATCATGATATGAAAAAAAAATTGTTAATGTGCTAACCTCACCTATACAAATTGTAATGAAAGGACATACAAATGCAATTCTTATTGAACTATGATGATGATATTTATACAAGGGTTAGACCTAGGGACTTACTTTAAGTAGGATGATGATAAAGGTATGAAAGACCTTTCAAAGGGAATCTTAGTTAGCCACTGAGGGAATGAGGGAGAGCGTTAGGAGTGTTCCTTCCCACATAGGGAAAGGTAGATCAATATTTTACTCCTGAGATTGGAGGATCATAATGCAAGTAGCATTAAAGAGTATCCCAACTATATCTCCTAGTTCTTGAATATGTTGCCCCCATGGAATACTAGCTAGTGGATCCACGTAGTTGCTAGGTTCATGTTTGGTACGACCTTTGGAAGTAGCTGCCTCTCAGTGTGGGTTTTCATGACACGGATGTCACATTAGCTCATTTGGTTCTTATGTCGGTTAGGCAAGAGTTCCAAAAGGTAAAATACACTAAAGGAATGAAACTCTAACTAAGATGACATACGAGGTTTAGCTTAGTCTAAGTAGGGGTAGGGAACTCTACCTTACCATTGCTATCGTTAGGCTTAGCTAAGGTAAAAATCTTAGGAGGATGTTCTTATGTATGTATATGCATATAAATGAAATGATATTGTATATGGTGATCTACCTGTTAATGCCATTAGTGATGTTAATTACTCTTAGGAACATGTACTTGGGTCTATAATGCTAAAGTATGATATTAATGTACTTCTTCTAGATCTGATAGAGAATTCGGAAATGGTTATGGTTCTTCATAGGCTGACTTGATTATGTAAGGTTATGGTGTTTTTGTTTGCTTAGTACTGCACAAGTGGACTTCTTTAAAGGGGTTATGAGCAATGTATTGCTTGGGTTATGTTGAAAATGGACGCTATCAGGCTTGTTGACAGTATAACTTGATGATAAGGTGATATTGATTATATATGCATGTATGTAGATATTTTCATTGACTTGACTATGCTTTGTAGTTTTTCTCTTCTGATGTACATGCCTATGACTTGATGAATATGTTTTATTGACTGCTATTGTCTTGTTGAATGTGCATAAAGGTTTTCAAAGTGTATTGCACTATTTATTGAAATATCCTTTTTTAGCATGATTTGATATTATATGTGCATGTGGTCTCATACTTAAAAGAAGTGGTGTACTAACCACATTTCTTCCTTTTCCTCAACATTTTAGGTTTCGGACGTTGAAGGGATTTTGGAGACGACTTTGAAGAAGGCTTGAAATTCTTGTTCATCCAAGTTGGGTAGGTTCTCACTTTCCGAGGGCAATTCCACTATCAAGCCTATGATGTTGCTTTAGTTTTTAAGACTCTTATGTTTCTTTCTTTTTCATTTGGATATTAAACATTGTATGACCTATGTGTGGTCTTATTTTATTGATGTATGGGCTAGGACCACGTTATTATACTCTTATTAGACGGTTATGAGCTGAAACGACTATTTGAGACTATGTTATATTCTGTATATCTATGTGCAATAAAAGTAGAAGACTAAGTAATCTTCATATACGAAAGGTCTATGTAAACTCTATATAACTATACTATGTGTATGTAAAGGTCTATGTAAACATCCATGTAGTAGTAATAAAAAGTTTTAAATTTCCGCTAATTTTGATCCATGAATGTAATGATGTAAGATAAAAGGCTAGTCTTAGTCCTCAAAGAGGACGACGACACCGGTTACGTCTAGGAGGTATTTCCAGATGTGACAATGGGTTGATGATGAATCAAATAATGTTATTTCTACTCCCCATATTCGAATTCATACGCAATCCAACAATAGCCAGTTGGTACAGTATTACTATGGTTGTTATGATTCGTTACAATATCCTCTGTTATTTCTCTATGGAGAAAATGGATGGCACTGTGGCATTAAAAAATAATACGACAACCCATTTTCTCAAGAAACATTTCTACTACTAATAATGACGGGTTGCCGACTATATCTAACTACTGCTAAATTGATGGCTTTCTTAATGTTGAAGAACAACTTTTACATAAACAAAGGCAAAAGAAAAACACAGTCTCATGGCGCGAGTATTATTGTTATAAACTTCAAATTAGAGATACTGAAGAAAATATTGCTGCTCATTCTTGTAGACTATTCCAACAATATTTTGTACATGAATTTATAAAGGTTGAGAGACAAAGGATATACTTTCTGGTATTCAATCAAGATTTATATAGATATGAAGTACTATATGGATTGGTGGATCATTTAAGACAAGGAGAAAGAGACACCTCAAATATTGGGATAAAAACCTTCCTCCCTGCTAGATTTACTGGAGGTCTACGAGACATGCGTCGTCCATACAAGGATGCTATTGCCTTAGTATACCAATTTGGAAAACATGACATCTTCCTAACTATGACGTGTAATCCTTCGTGGCCAGAAATACATGATTTTGTGTTACCAACTGATGAGGTTCGAAATTTAACTGATTTAATAACTCGAGTTTTTAAAGCAAAAGTCGAAGAATTAATGTCGGATATTACTAAGAAAAAAATCTTTGGTAAAATTGTTGCTTTTATGTACACTAAAAAATTTCAAAAGTGTGGTTTACCCCATGCACATTTCCTTATCATACTTGCTAATAGCTATAAATTATTAACTCCTGAGGCTTATGATCATTTGGTTTCTGTTGAAATACCTAATCCTGCCACAAATAATTATTTATACTCTATAGTTATTGAGCATATGATGCATGGTCCATGCGGTTCTAGTAGTTCATGCATGAAAAAAAAGTACATTGTAAGTTTAAATACCCTCACAATTACGTGACTAAAAACATTTAAGGGCAAGAATTCCTATCCATTTTACAGAAGAAGAAACGGTGGTAAATATTTTAAAATTAGAAATCAATATCTAGATAATTCGTGGGTTGTTCCCTACAACCCATACCTCTTGGCCAAGTTTAACTATCACACGAATGTTGAAATTTGTTCAGATGAAAGTTGTCAAGCATATTTACAAATATATTTGCAAATGACTTGACAAAATTTCTTTTCATATACATAATAATAATGATTAAACTATAGAAATGGATGAAATAAAAGATTACCGATCTGCTAGATGGGTTTCACCACTAGAGGCTATGTGGCGTCTATTTGGCTTTTCTATTAATGAAATGACTCCTGCAGTATATCATCTTCAACTTCATCTTGATCGAAAACAATTTTTCTCATTCCGGACAAGCTCAAATTTAAATTCGGTGTTGAATAATCCTGCAATCAAAAGAACAATGTTAACAGAGTTCTTCTCAATGAACAAAACAAATAAAATTGCAACTGAACTTAACTCGTTATACAATGAATTTCCTGAGCACTTTGTTTGGTCTACAAGTAAAGAAATGTGGACACGAAGAAAACAAGCAATAGCGAAGGTAGTGTCGTCACATGACACCCAAAAGAAGGAGAAAGTTACTATCTTCGATTATTGCTGATGAACATAAAAGGACCAAAATCTTATGAAGATCTTCGAACTGTTAATGGATCATATTATAATTCATTTAAAGAGGTAGCTGAAAAAACAACTTGCTTGCTTCTGATAATAACTTAATAGAGTGTATGTCAGAGGCTATAATTATCAAATGTCATATTGCCTCAGACATTTATTTGCAACACTTTAAGCCTACTGTAGCCCTCCTAATCCAAAAGAATTATGGAAAAAATTTCAATGTCCTATGTCGTAAGATTTTCAAATATACCAAACATATAGCAAAATGATATCTGATGTTCAGTCTTAAATCACATCACCGATATCTTACATTCAATAGGTCATAATATAAATGAGTTCACCCTCATACCAAAGACTATCTCTTCAACTATATCTTCTAGTATAATTCAACAAGTTAAGAGACATCCATCTAGAGTGGAACGTCACTGTAACTACTGAAGAACTATTGTTACATACCCACTTGAACAAAGAACAACAAAAAGCATGCAATATCATGGCATTAGCTACTGCAACCTCTGGTGTTGTAGCTTCTGTACTTCTTGGAGGACGAACTGCTCATTCACATTTTAAACTTCCCATCGACACCCGTGAAAATTGCACATGTAACATTAGTAAATAAAATTCACTTGCTTCCTTAATCCGAGATGCAAAACTAATAATATGGGACGAAGTATCAATGGCCAAAAAAAACATATTGAGACATTCGACTCATTCCTAAAAGATATTATGAACACGAACAAACTCTTTGGTGGAAAGTTGTTATTTTTGGTGGCGACTATAGACAAACTTTCTTGGTTATACAAAATGGGAAAAAAAGACTTTATTAAAGAAATCTTATTAAATTTTACCATTTGGGATTTCCTCAAAAAGTATCAATTGGTGCAAAACGTGTGTGCCAGAACAAATCTGACCTTTTGTGACTATTTACTAAACATTGGAAATGGAAAAGAAAGTGTAAACTTCCCGTGTTATTTTAACGACTAAAAATGATTTTTTAGCTGAAATTAATGAGATATTCATTCATAAATTCCAAGGAAATACTATGACATTTGTTAGAATTGACGAAACCGTTAAACAAAAAGATCAAAGTCAATATGAAGATTTCTTGCACACTTTATATCCCTCTGGCCTACCACCATATAGGTTAACTCTCAAGTGAAATTGTCTTTTTATTCTCTTGCGTAATTTAAATCATTTTGAAGGTTTATGCAATTGAACACAACTAATTTTCCTTAAATTTTAAACCCATGTTACTAGTGCCAAAATTGTCAGTGGTGATTTCAAAGGAAAACATGTTTTTATTCCTCGAATACCATTATTATCTTCACAGGAAGAAAAATTACCTATTTCGTTTAAAAGAACTCAATTTCCAATTCGATTATGTTTTTCCATGAGTATAAATAAAGAACAAGGCCAAACACTAGATTTTGTGGGAATTTCTTTGCGTGAACCCATTTTTTCACTTGGTAAATTCTATGTTGCTTTGTCACACGCAAAAAGTTTTAACCGTGTAAAAATACTAATTCGACCTACTATACCAGATAGTTATGATGATCATTCTACTTGGAATATATAGTATAATGAAATTATTAAAAAGGCATTCTTTTAAATTCATGAATTATCCATATGACATATAAGGATGTAATATCATCTGAGTTATTACTTCAATTCTTGTTCTTTCTATTTAATTCTTTTTCATCTCTGCTATTACGTTATACTCTGTAGTAACCTTTCCTCTTCCCCTCTCTCTTCAAAAGTTGGAACAAAATATTTGTATTTGTGAGTTAACTCCACAAAGGTAAGATTGGATCTGTAAGATACAAATTGTGGATATATGTGGCACCGCAAAAATCAAGGAAAAAAGGGATGAAATATATAAATATGATCCTTCAGGAAAACAGGTACTACATTACTCTTAATCATTCTCTCCTGTACTATTTCAAATATTTTTCTCACATATCAGCAAATCAATCCTCACCATTTACATATTACTAAAAGTCTATGCAACTTTTCCATTGTCATCTTTCTCTTTTCACTATAGGTCTTAAATGTTGAACATACAACAAGATGTTGAATCCCATATGACATTTGTTGTTCTCTTTGGTTGTAAATTTTGGTAAACTGAAAACTTTGATAAAAATTGTCACACCCCTTTTTTGCGCTCGACGGTAGTGTTTTTCCAATTTAAGTGACGGTATTGATTTAGAGATTATTATTATTATTTATTCAGAGTCTCTGCTTGGAATTAAGTTATGGTGTTTCAAGTCACTTTTTTGTTTAATCCCTAATAGTAAATGACTCTTTGTTTGGTCTGCAAACTATAAGATCGAGTAAGGAATTCTGTTAACCGAGGGGAAGGTATTAGGCATACCTCGAGTCAAATGGTTCTAACACAGTCAGTTTTATTGACTTATACTTCTGCCATATCCGGGTGTACCCCTACATGTTACTACCAGTGGTGTCCTCTTTGAGGACTAAGACTAGCCTCTTAGTTTGCATCATTGCATTCATAGGTAAAATTTAGCGGAAAATTTAAAAAATTTCATTATTTCTACTTGGAGGTTTATATCGACCTCTACATACACATAATATATATCTGTATCGAGTATACATAGACCCTTTGTATATTAATGTTAAATAGCTTTCTACTTTTATTGCACATAAGTATATAAAATATATCATAAACATAATAGTCATAATAGTTGTCTCTTCTCATAACCATCTAATAAGAGTGTAAGAACTTGGGCATAATTCCATAAATCAAAGTAAGAATGCCTCACATGGGTGATACAATGTTTCATACTAAAAAGGAAAGAAAGAATTCACTACAAAGAAAACTCCATAAGCTAGATAGTGGCATCGCCGTCGGAATATGAGGACCTACCCTACTTGGATGAATAAGAGATTCAAGACTTCTTCAAGTTGCCTTCCAAAATATTTCAACGATCGGAACCTAAAATGTTGGGGGGATAAGAAAGAAATGGGGTTAGTACGCCACTTGTACTAAGTATGAGACCATATGCACAGATACTTTAAATCATGCTAAGAAAAGGACATTTCATAAAGATATGCAATTTACTCTGAAACCACTTATGCATAATCAACAAGAACATGCCAATCCATAGGACATGTTTATTAAGATAAACATGTTCATTACCAAACCAACATCGTCAAGTCTAGTCAAGTCAACATGCATATCATATAAGTTGATACATACTCAAGTAACTCTATCATCAAGTTATATTAACAATAAGCATGAATAAGAGTACATTTCATTATAAACAAAGCAAGTCAATTACTCATTAAACCCTATAAAGTCAACAAGTGCAATGACCAAGCAAAGCCCCATAACCTAAATCAATCAAGTAACCCAACAAGAATCACGACTAACATCCTACTTCAGAAAAAACATGGCATTTTTAAGCGTTCATATCATCTTACTTTCCCAATATAAACCAACACATATTTGTAAGTGAACTAATCAACATATAGTATCAACAATATGCAAAATCATCATGTGCATGTCATATAACATTATAATCATATTCATACATAATAACATCCTCCCAAGACTTCTTTCAAGGCTAACCAGTGCAATGCTTAGGTAGATTCCCAATACCCCTACCTAGACTAAGATAGAACCTTTAGGTCATTTTAATTAGAGTTCAATCCTTTAGTTCATTTTACCTTTTGGGAACATGTTGCCCTAACCGACATAGACCACATGAGCTAGTGTGGAATCCGATCTCATAAAACCCTACACCAAAGAAACGCGGACTACTTGCCAAGGTAGTACCAAAACATAAAACATAGCAACTATGTGGATCCACTAGCTAGTATTCCTATGGGGGCAACATACCTCAAGAAGTAGAAGATATAATTGGAATCCTATTTGTGCTACATGAATTGTGGTCTCCAATATCAAGAGTACATTAGTGATCCTACCTTCCTATGTGGGAAGGGACACTCCTCACTCTAGTTCACTCGGTGCTAAGCTAGAGTCCCTTTTTGAAATGTCTTTAAGCCTTTATTATCAATCATCACTTAGTTTAGGTAATAGGGTCTAACACTTGTATAACCTCATCATCAACATAGTTTAATAAGAATTGCATGAGTATAAGTCCTTTCATTACATTTCATATAGGTTAGGTTAGCCATTAGCATTTCATATCATGATAAGGCACATTGGTAAATCATTCACCTCCTTATAACATTTACATCTTAAGACAACATCTCAAAATCATAATAAAGACATTTCATTTCAAAATCATACCATCCTATCAATCCTAATACATGGTATAGTCCAATACAACATCATGACTTAATCACAACTAACCATAATTTGAAGTAAAGGATAAAGATTATAAGACTTACCAAGTCTCCTTCATAGTTCAAAATCAATGTCTTACAATAAACCCTTAACTCAACCCAACTTGGGTATACATAATCATAAGTCACTAATCAACATGATAACAAGGCTAGAAGAATAACTACATCACAATTAGATACTATATCATAGCTTAAGACAAGATACTCAGGTCAATTCACTTCCTAACCTAGATCACCTTCTCAAGAACTAGCATGAAAGACTAAAAGTCACTCTAATTTGTTTACGATTAATGTAACAAAATCATCTAATAGTAATTCAACAAATAACCAAGTTAATTGAACCAATTACAACCTAATTCATATCAAGATCAAACCTAGGATTAAGGGTTAATGGTCATCTTCTAAAAACTAGACCAAACAATCAAGATATATCATAATTAAGTTAGAATACATGTTAACCAATTCATATTATCCAATATAAAACATAAATAAACCAATTCATAATACAATTTTCGAGATAGAGAAGAACCCACATGAAAACCCAACTTTTGAAAATACTTTGAAGGAACCCTTTGAGGAAAGAGGTCTCAAAGGTGAATTATATCCCATAGCTCAAAATTTGATGATGAATTGATGGTGAAATCGTCAATTTAAAGACCCCAAATCCCTCGCATAGCTTGTCTTCAATGGTGTCTTCCAATAGAGAGAAAAAGCAGAGAGAAGGAAGAGAGTTTTGTTTCGAGAGTTGTAATTAGACTAATAGGGTTGGGGTCTTTATATGGTGGTTAATTAAGTTAATTAGTCTTACCTTAATCCCTAACAAACCACCAAACCCTTTAATTAATTAGTTAATTCCTACTTAAAAACGTGCAGGAATTTGCAGGCCCCTTCGACAACACCACGATCGACGGATCGTGGATCAATCTACGGCCAATATGCCCTCCCGTGTTGCACATCCGTCGTCTTGGTCAGAGACTTTGAAAAATGAAACCTCCAGGATTTTTTCTACGACACCATCGACGGTGGCATCGACGCCCCGTCGATTAACCAACGGCCCGTCTATGGCATTCGTTGGTGACACTGTCTTTTGACAATTTTTTCTGATTCTTGCAAGGGTCCTCGTCAAGGGCCCTTGGTTGGTCCTTGGGGAGTCATACCCGGACTTTTTCACTATGTATAAATTTAAACACATGTTAGACACGGTTCCATAAATTATTATCATTTTCCGAATCCTAAAAGCTAGTGAAATAGGCTTAGGCACGCTATTAGCTCCTTTAACTAGTTTCCGAACATCATGAACGTTCTTGAACGTCTTGGTTTCTAGACTTCCTAAATGACTTATAAACATTAAAATAGGCCTTAAAACAGTTTCTATACCTTATGATACTTATGTTAAGATTTTAGACACGTCTTGGATTTTTGAAATGTTACATTATCGCCTCCCGGGAACATTTGTCCCCGAATGATACTAAAAATCTTTGGAAGGAAGGAATAGACTCTATACTAGCAGCCCAACCAACAACAATATATAACAGTATCAACCATATCTCTTACACAAGATAATTCAAAAACAATAATTACCACATATAAGGCTCAACATTACATTATGAGGAATATCCTTCTCACAACAACAAAAGATCAACATAGCATTTATAAGTTAATTACATCAAAGTTCAACTTACCAACAAGGTACATATCATTTCATAAAGACTCACCATATCAAAATTTAAAAGATAACTCAAATTAAGCCAAAAGAAAAATTTCAAGTTCAAATGCATAATTTCACAATGATTCATTGTATATCTAAAATGCATCTTTTGCAAGACTTCACTAAAAATCAAGGCAACTTAAACTTTAGTCATTAATTTTCCTTATTAATAAGCACTACTATTCTTAGATATCAAATAGATGAGGGTTAACAGGACCTCATGTCGGCCTCGGCCTCCCATATTGCCCCCTTAACTAGGTGATTCTTCCATAACACCTTTACGGAAGCTATCTCTTTATTCCTTAACTTCCTGACTTGCCTATGAAGAATTTGAACTGAAACATTCTCATAAGAGAGGTTATCCTTCACACCAAGACCCTCAATAGGAAGAATAGACTCGGGATTACCGATAGTCTTTTTAAGCATGGAAACATGGAAAAGCGGATGAACCAAAGCAATTAACTAGGAAGTTTCAATCATAGGAAACCTTACCAACCTTTTGCAAGATTTCATAAGGAACAACATAACAAGGACTCAACTTACCTTTCTTGACAAATCTAACCACCCCTTTCATAGGTGAGATTTTTAAATACACATTATTACCTTCTTCAAACTCCAAATCCCTTCTCCTATGATCGACATAAAACTTTTGCCGACTATAGGTCGTTTGCAGCCAGTTCCTTATGATATGAACTTTATCCAAAGTCATATAAATAAAATCGAGACCAAGAAGTGAAGTCTCACCCACATCAAACCATCCAATAGGACACCTACACCTCCTACCATACAAGGCTTCATAGGGAGCCATGGAGATAGATGAATGAAAACTATTATTATAAGCTAACTCCACCAAAGGCAAATGCTTATCACAATTCCCCTTGAAATCAATAATACAAGCCCTAAGCATATGCTCAAGAGTTTGAATAGTATGATCCGCTTGATCATCCGTTTAGGGATAAAAAGCGGTACTCAACTTAACCTTAGTACCCAACCCTTCTTTGAATGACCTCGAAAACCTAGATGTGAATTGTGCACGCTGATCTGATATAAATAACAGAATACCATAGCGACACACAATCTCATCTATGAAGATCATAGCATAATCCTATGACGAATAAGTAGAGTTGACAGGAAAAAAGTGAGCGGACTTGGTCAACCTATCCACAACCACCCATATAGAGTCACAATGCCTTTGAGTCCGAGGTAAACCCACTAACAAAATCCATGTTGACGTCTTCCAACTTCCTAGTAAGAACTTGGATTTGTTCTAGTAAGCAACCCAGATTTTGATGTTCGGCTTTCACTTGTTCGCAATTTGGACACTTAACAACAAAATCCTCTATGTCCTTCAAATTTTCCTACCTATATACTTCCCTAAGGTCATATTACATTTTTATCGAACCCGGATGAATGGAGTAGCGGGAACCATGGACTTCCTCAAGGATCCGGTTCCTCAATTCATCTACCTTGGAACACACAATCTTCCTTGGTACCATCACCCCTAAGGAGAATGCCTCATTAAGATTTCCAAGGACCGATTCCTTTAACTCCATCAATGATTTTTCAAGGTGTTGTTTGGACATCACCTCAACTACCAACGATGACTCTGAGTTATGATGGACCATGAATTCACCATTCGGAGAATCCTCCAACCTCACACCAAGCCTAGCTAACCTATGAACATCTTTCATTAGGTCTTTCTTGGCTTCATCTATGTGTGACACACTACCCATAGTCATACGACTTAGAGCATCTGCAACCACGTTGGCCTTGCTGGGGTGATTGAGGACACTTATGTCGTAATATTTCAACAATTCTCACTACCTTGTTTTTAGGAGATTCAATTCCTTTTGAGTAAACACGTACTGGAGACTCTTATGATCGGTATAGACATCGACATGGACACCGTACAAGTAATGCCTCCATATTTTCAGGGCAAACACCACGGCCGCTAACTCAAGGTCATGAGTTGGATAGTTTCTCTTATTCACCTTAAGTTGCCTAGAAGCATAGGCTATAACCTTACCATGTTGCACAAGAAAACACCCTAAACACACTCGAAATGCATCACAATACACAACAATTCCTTTTGAACCCTCCGGTGAAGTCAACAGCGGAGCAGAAGTAAACCTATCTTTCACATTCTTCCAACCACTCAAATTTCTTACACTTTTGGGTCAAAGTATTAAAAGGAGATGCAATGGAAGCAAAACCATTCACAAACCTCTGATAATAACCCGCTAAAACCAAGAAACTCCTAATGTCGATCAGAGTCAATGGTCTAGGCCAATTTCTTACCGCTTCTATTTTCCTTGGATCAACCTCAATTGTGTCAGTAGAGATTATATGACCAAGAAATGTCTCCGACCTCAAGCAAAACTCACATTTGCTATACTTGGCAAACAATTGATGTCGTTTAAGTACTTGCAACACCACCCTCAAATGGTTCATGTGATCACCCTCATTTTTTGAATATATCAAGATGTCGTCAATGAAGACAATGACAAAAGAATCTAGGTAATTTCGAAACAACCTATTCATTAGGTCCATAAATGCTGCCGGATCTTTTGTGAGACCAAAGGACATTACTAAGAACTCATAATGACCATATCTAGTCCGAAATGTCGTATTTGGTATATACGAACCTATCACCCTAAGTTGGTGATACCCCAATATCAAGTCAATCTTAGAAAAATAGCTTACCGCTTGGAGTTGATCAAATAGGTCATCAATCCGAGGGAGAGGATACCTATTCTTAATTGTGTCTTTATTGAGTTGACGGTAATCAATACATATTCTTAAGGACCCATCCTTCTTCTTCACAAACAAAACTAGAGCACCCCATAGAGAAATACTAGGTCTACTGAAGCCCTTGTATAGTAAATCTTTGACTTGAGTCTTCAACTCTTTCAATTTGGCTGGAGTAATCAGATAAGGATTAATTGAAATGGGATTTGTACCCGGTAATAAGTCGATACAAAAATCAATTTCCCGTTCAAGAGGAATACTGGGAAGGTCATTAGGAAAGACCTCTGGAAATTCATTCACTATGTGGACCGACTCAATGGGAGGAATTTCGTAGTCTAAATCATAGACTCTTACAATATGGTATAGACAACCTTTAGAAATCATTTTTGCATTCTTTTAGACAATAGATGATACGACCTCTAGGAGTAGAGTTTCCCCCCTTCCACTCTACAACGGGTTCATTTGGAAAGTTAAACTTCACCACCCTTGTCCTACAATCAATAGAGGCAAAACAAGCATGCAACCAATCCATACCAAAAATGACATCAAAATCAAGCATATGAAGTTCTAATAGTTCAACATAAGAAACTCTATTGGGTAACATTATAGCAAAATTTCTATAAACCTTTTTTGCAAAAACCGACTCACCCACCGGAGTAGACACTTTAAAAGGTTCATGCAAAATATCGAGCAAAATGTCAAAATTTTTAGATACTAGTGGGGTAACAAATTATAAAGTAGCACCGGGATCAAGTAAAGAATAGACATCAATAGAGAAAACTTTCAACATACAAGTCACCACATCAGAAGAAGTCTCTTGCTCACCCTTACAGCGAAGAGCATACAAGCGGTTCTTCTTTGGAGCCTCATTTGAACCACTTGCTTGATTTTGAGCACTACCCTTGTCTTGAACCCTCACATTAGGACAATCATTAACCTTCTGCCCACTTTTACAACTACTAAGGCAATTGTCCATTCCCTTAAGACAATCACCATAGTGCTTCTTGCCACACTTTCCATAAATTGGCTTCTCGGTTGGTGAACTAGTGCCCTTTCCCTAATTAGGCTTAGGGTTAGACACCCTGTCAGCACTAGCCTTAGGTAACTTTGAAGTAACTTGATTAGAAACCCATTTCTTAAATCTAGGCTTGTCTTGTATCTCAAGCCTATTCTTTGAAGAACCTCCATCAAAAGATCTTGCCCTCTTAGTATCTCTACTCTTCCTCTTAGCCCTTGCAAAACATCATCATCATTATAGATCAATAATAATTGCATGAGTATAAGTCCTTTAATTACAATTCATATAGGTGAGGCTAGCACATTAGCATTTCATATCATGATAAGGCACATTGGTAAATTATTCACATCCTTGTAACATTTACATCTTAAGCCAACACCTCACAATAATAATCAAGACATTTCAATTCAACATCATACCATCCTATCATTCCTAATACATGGTATATTACAATACAACATCATGACTTAATCACATTTAACCACAATTTGAAGTAAAGGATAGAGATTATAAGACTTACCAAGTCTCCTTCATAGTTCATCATCAAAGTCATACCGTAAAAACTCAATTCAACCTATTTTGGGTATACATCATCATAAGTAAATAATCAACATGATAACAAGGCTATAAGAATCACTACATCATAATTCAATACTAGATGATAGCTTAAGACAAGATACTTAGATCAATTCACTTCCTAACCTAGATCATCTTCACAAAAACTAGCATGAAAGACTACAAATCACTATGATTTGTTCATTATTAATGTAAAAACATCATCTAATAGTAATTCAACCAATAACCAAGTTAATTGAACCAATTACAACCTAACTCATATAAAGATCAAACCTAGAGTTAAGGGTTAAGGTTCATCTTCTACAAACTACACCAAACCATCAAGATATGTCATAATTAATTTTGAATACATGTTAAAAATTTATATTTATCCAATATAAAACATAAACAAACCAATTCATAACATAATTTTAGAGATAGCGAAGAACCCACATGGAAACCCAACTTTTAAAAATACTTTTACGGAACCTTTTGAGGAAAAAGGTCTCAAAGGTGAATTAGATCTCATACCTTAACATTTGATGAAAAATTTATGGTGAAATTGTCCATTTACAGCCGCCAAATCCCTCCCCTAGATTGTATTTAATGGTGTCTTCCAATAGAGTGGAAAGAAGAGAGAAGGAAGAGAGTTTTGTTTTGAGAGTTGTAATTAGACTAATAGGGTTGGGGTCTTTATATGGGGGTTAATAAACTTAATTAGTCTTATCTTAATCCCTAAATAACTATTAAACCATTAATTAAATAGTTAATACCTACTTAAAAACGTGCAAAAAATTGCAGGCCCCATCGACGACACCACGATCAACGGATCGTGGGTCAATCGACGGCCACTGTGCCCTTTCGTGCTGCACATCCTTCGTCTTGGTCAGAGACTATGCGAAATGATCCCTCCAGGATTTTTTATAAGGGACCATAGATGGTGGCATCCACGGTGGCATCCACACCTCCATTGGTTCACCAATGACCCGTCTGTGGTCTCCGTTTGTGACACTGTCTTTTGACAGTTTTTGCTGATTCTTGGAAGGGTCCTTCTCAAAGGCCCTTAGTTGGTCCTTGGGGAGTCGTACCTTGACGTTTTGATCATGTATCAACTTAAAAACATGTTATACACCCTTCCACCAATTTTCATAATTTTTCAATTCCTAAAAGCTAGTCAAATAGGCTTAGGCATGCTAGTACCTCCTTGAACTAGTTTCCGGATGTCATGCACGTTCTTGAATGTTATTGTTTCTATACTTCCTAAACGAATTATAAACATTAAAATAGGCCTTAAAACAGTGTCTAGACCTTATGAAACTCATGTTAGGCTTTAAGACACATCTTAGATTTTCGAAATGTTACAACTTCTTTTAACTATTTTTCGGAGCTCATATTTTTATTGTTGAATTTGTATGTCTTACACCGGATACATATATGCATTCTCAATCTTTCACATTTATAAACATAAGTGTATTCTTTGCATCACACTTGTAAATCTCTTTTTAATAGTAGTATCTACTTTAAATTTATAAAAGTCAATTGTATTATTGGATAAGGTGAATCCCTGCATCCTTATTTTTTAAAATATTATTTTTTTTAAAAATGCGTAATCACATTCTTAATTTAAATCCAACTTAAATATGATTTTACTTTATTTAATATTTGAAAACTCTTAATATTGCATATAATTATGTTACAACCATCTAAAAATAATAATTAGAAACCTAAAAATAATATAGAATCCCAAAGTTTTATTATATTTTACTATCCAAAGACCATGTAATCTTTTGTTGTCCCATTCAGCCTTAATTTCATTTTCTTTCATATCCCTCTTTTGATATCAACATACAGTAAACAAAAGAGTCACAAATCCAAAAAAAATAGAAAAGAAAAAAGAGAAATAGAAGTCATCAAAAGAAAAAATCAAGAAAAAACAAAGATGGAAATATTTTGAGGATGCTGTATTATTTTGAGCATTCCCTTTAAGATGAAAAATGATAATCACACATATTATCTCTTTCCAACATATGTATTGATGGATATGTATATCATTTTTTCCCAAATATGTTAGCTTGAAATATCCATACCTTCTGGACAACAAATGACATACATTAATCTTAAATGATATTTATTCTTTAGCAATTTTCGATGCTAAAGAACATATCAAGGTGTTTTAAGTCCTTTATTCATCTCCTCAATTTTTTTTTACTTTTTTTATGTATTAGTTCCATGACTAGATATAATCTTAAGATCTGACCAAATCCACTTGCATATCATGTCACAAGAATTGAATGGCAAAGAGATACATATATGAAAGACAAATAAAACGGATCAAAGTGACACAAGAAAAACATTAAATTAAGTAAACGATCGAAAGACTTGATGATGAGACAACTAACTAAATTTCAGGCCATAACCATATAATAACTCAAACTATTACAAGACTCAACAAATAAACACATAAAGGAAATGACAGGATGATTTGACTCACTAAAATAAAAATAAAAATAAAAATACACATCTAAATTGTGTAGCAGAAATGACGACAAAATAAACTATCCATACACTTTTTTTTTCTAGAAAAAAAAAAGTGTATCTCAATCACAAAGTTTGACATCTTAACCACTATTTTGCAATTTTCCATTACAGAATCTCCACCGATTTCAATTGTGTTTTCTTGAAAATTGATAGGATTGTTGCACTTTTTGTCATCAGGTATCATATCAATAAAGTGCATGTCATTAGGCGTTGAGGGATGATTTTGAGTAACATTTAGGGGGTCAGCATTTTGGACCACAATCATCTTTGCTTAGATCACTTTTTCCACCTCCCATTTTACTGTGCCCTGGAGCAACAGAGTGATATGCCAACGGATTGCGGGATTTGCATGTGGATCCACACACTTTTGAGGAATCGGCTTGATAATATTCAAATATTTTAATTTCTTAAATAAACTTGTGTAAGACTCTCCAATTGGTGTAAAATTGCTCTTAGACCTTTGACTTCCTTCAAATCCTTGTCTTGGATGAAAATTATAACGTTTCTGAAAATTTTGAGAAGGATGAACATTTTGATGTGTTGGCGCTTGCTATTGATGATTGTTTAGTGGCTACACATATGGTTGTGCCCCATAGACTGCATATTGAGGTGGGATACTAGAGAATTGTGTGTCTTGAATAGGGAGATAATTATGATATTGAGGTGGTGCAGATTGATAAAGTGGATATCTTGGTATTTTTTGTGTTCCTGACACAACATTTGCTACATCCTCTTTCATCTTCTTTCCCCAAAATTTTCAGATCCATTTTTAATCACCTGTGTCTTTGCTTTCAAGGCAACTTGACTTACAATATTTTCAGACTTGATGTCATTATCCACCATTTCACCAATCTTGATTACTTTGGCGAATGTTTTTTCAAAAACGATAAGTAAATGATGAAAGTAGTCTGGTTCTTGCACTTGAAGGAAAACAACAATCATTTCAGACTCTTTCATTGGTGGCTTAATTCTAGTAGCTTTATCCTTCCATCTAATAGCATATTCACAAAAAAAATTTCGTGGTCTTTTTTCTCATGTTTTCAAGTGAAGTATGATCTGGAACTATGCCTATGTTATATTGAAATTGTTGAACGAAACATCAAGCCAAATCATTCCAAGTATGTCAGTTAGAAGTATCTTGATCTATGAACCATTGTGAAGGAATTCCCATCAAACTACCAAAATAAGCCATGAGCAATTCTTATTTGTTTCCAGCCCCTCTCAGTTGATTATCTCTTTAAATGAACTAGATGATCTCCATGTCCAGCATATTTCTCAAACTTTGGAGTTTTAAAATCGATGGATAGATGAACATGGGGAAACCTGCACAAATTATTGAATGCGACACTTTTGTGACCATGTCTCTTACATGTTGTTCCAAACTCTCATTCTCCTTGGAATTTCTTCATCTTCCTCATTTTTTACAACTTTTTCACCTTCAACAGGGGAACTATACTGATGAGTATGAGGGTAAGAGCCTAGAATTTTAAATGTCAATTCAAGGGTATAATCTCGATCATACTGAACTATAGGTAGAGGGTCACAGTTCGATTTCAACTTAAGTATGGGCTGCGAGATGTTATTAGTCAGCGCAGTCGACATGAAGAGTGGATTACTCGTCATTGGTATAATCAAAGGGCGCACTGTAGACGTTCCAGCAACGTTTGATTTGTTAGCATAGGGACCGAATCCAGGTGGATAAATTGGGTCATTTGTCGAAACTTTGATATGGGTGGTGTATTTGTATTAATATAGTCAGAAATTGAAGACGGTGGAGATTTTCCACTCATCCAAGCTTTGTACATCTCTGTCATTTGTTGTCTTAATATCTTTACACCCTCTGTTGACATTGTTTCTTGTGAAGGCATATGGATTAGAACCTCGTCATTGTCCGACTCATTTCCATCTTCGTGATTCATTTTATTTTTTCCTTTTGATCTTGTATTGTAGGGATGAGATGTCAACTTATCCACAAACCAACCACCTTTAAGTTAACTCTGAGTATTGACAGTAAAATTTCAGTGATAACCAAATGTTGCACATCATGCATACAAGTCTTTCTTTTGTAGAATAAGTTTAGAAAGTCCAATAATTAAAGATCAACTATATTTATTCCTTAATTATTTGTTTATATTTTTAAATTATTTCTTTTAAAAAAATAATGCACAATTTCATTTGAATTGCGTACATAACTCACTAGATAAAAATGATAAAGATTGAATGTTTTTTTACTTAACAAGTACATTGTTTTTATAAGTATATTAAAAGCAAAATATTTTTATTTTTCAACTATAAAAAAGAAACATAAATAAAATTTGCTCTTTTATTAAGTTTTGACAATCTTTTATTTTATTTTTTATGAAATGTGTAATAACCTCTAAAAGAAAAAAATATTTTTTTTCTTTTTTTTTTAAATAAAATCAAAAGATAAAATTTAATCACACCAGAATTAGTCAACTTTTAGAGACTTTATAAATAAATGCATTTTCATGTAGCACATAAAATGATCTAAAGGTTGGTCAAGTAAGAGAAGTATACTTGTCTATGACGGACCCAACTCTTGTTCGATACTCACTAAGTCAAATACAAATTATGCAAATGATTAGAGTCTACTAGTGGTAACCATGATCGAAAGGAGATAGGTGTCGAGACTGCAATACTCAAATGGACAACTTTAGTCCGGGAGGGAAAACTTATCGGTAGCAGCGTTATTTCAACTTTATTATTGGTACAACCCCGTCTAACATATGCTACTAGTAAATCCTTCACTGGGTGTCAAGATACTCTAAATTTATCTCAAGGAAAAATAGGATGCATAACTGCATTCCTGTGAATGTGTGTAAGTGTAGTCAAAGGCTCATAAGGTGTGCGTGATAGGAAAAAAAATTAGTTAAGTTCAACAATATAAATATTAAAAATAATAAATGAGAAGCAAATAACTTATTAAGACATAAAAAACAATATACCAATAAAATAAAATAATAAAATAAAGTAAAAGTCAATGTAACAAAGCTCAAATTCTTGTTATTTTCCAGCGGAGTCGCCAGAGATGTCACACTCTTTTTTGCGCTCGACGGCAATGGTTTTCCAATTTAAGTGACAATATTGATTAAGAGATTATTATTAATTTTTACAGTCGCCACTTGAAATTGATTTATGGTGTTCCAAGTAACCTTTTTTGTTTAATCCCTCATCAAAAAGAAATGACTCTTTGTGTAGTCTGCAAACCAGAAATTTGGGTAAGGAATTGTATTAATCGAGGGGAAGGTATTAGGCATCACTCGAGTCCCGTGATTCTAACATGATCGCTTTTATTGACATATACTTCTTTTAACTATTATTTTGATATATATTATATGCTACAATTTTGCTCATATTTTTATTGTTAAACTTTTATTAGTCTTAAATCTGATGCATAACTGCATTCTCAATTTTTGACATTTATAGACATAACTGCCTACTTTGCATCACACTTAAAAATCTATTTTTTTAATATAAGTCTCTATGTTAAATTTATAAAAGTCAATTGTATTATTGGATAAGGTGCAATCATCCTTCACTTTTTTTAATACTTCAAAAGAATGTGTAACCATATTCTTAATTTAAATCGAACTTAAATATGCTTGTACTTTCTTTAAAATTTGAAAACTCTTTATGTTACCTATAATTATGTTACAACCATCTAAAAAATATATATATTATACTAATGAATGATGGTTCACTTAATCTATTTTTAAATTTGTGCTCGCATAAATAACACATATCTATATTAATTAAGTAATTTAATTCATAGTAATTCATGATTCATATCTTCGCATAACAAGATACAACAAATAAAGAAAATATATTGGATCCTAATCAATCAAAAACACCTATATGATATACCATGTTTTACTCTAGATTTAACAATATAAATGTTCAAATATATTTCAATATGATAGTGTCAAAGTTAAACACAAACAAAATTCGAATGACTTCTTAATATTGGAAATCAAGTGTTATATAATCATGAAAAATACATCATACAATAAAAATTAAATATTACCTTACTATAGAATGAATTCACGAAAACAAGATGATCCTAATAAGGAATCACGAACTCGAAACCATGAAAGTGAACCTCGGCCTCAACCTTTGTTTATGAGTAAAAATAATATAATGTGATAGTGATTTTTTTTTTGTTTGCTGGGTGTATGTAGGTGCAGATTTTTTTCCTCTCTGTTTGCTGTTTTTTTTTTCTCTCTTTCTGTGCATGTGTCGTGATTGTATTTTTTTGTATAGCTTTTTTTCTTTTTTCTGTGCGTGAGTGTTGTTCCCTTTTTTTATGCTTTGGAAGTGAATAAATATGTAATGTATAGTAGTATGTAGTGGAGTGGTGTGTGTCAGTGGGGGATTAAGGTGTGAGGAAGTGGGCTAGTGGGGTAGAGTGTAGGTATATAAGTATAGTTACTAACTAATCAATTTAAATTAATATAAATTTATGAAAAATTAAATAGCTAATTAAAAATATAATTAAGAAATATTAGTTTATTACTTAAATCAAAATTAAAAGAATACATATTTTTCATAATTTTTTATTTCTTTTGAAATAATTAAAAAATAAAACTTTACCTTAAAATGATTTTTGTTGTTTCTGTTATAAAGTATTTGTATTATAGTGAATGTTTATCATGTGGAGTCTTTTTAGGATATGGTTAAGAGTCCTACTTGGGGACCAAGTTAGATTTCCCCTATAACTAGAGGGCTCCTCTTCATTGTAAAATGATTCATCAAGAGAAATAATAATTATTTTCTTCTCTTCTCTCTAGTTTCTCTTCTTATTCTATAGTTTCATAACACGTTATCAACATGAGACTCTATTTTCTCAAAAAGCGAAGGTTAAATTTGAAGAATTAATAAGGTATTATTTATTCTTTTTTTAATTTTAATGGTCAATCTTACGAAACTAGAGTTCGTTGCCCTTCAAAGTTCGGGCAAGAACCACCTCTCATTGGTGTTGGATGCTGAAATCCACCTTGATACAATGGGTCTTGCAGACACCATAGAAGAAGAAAATAAGGCATCAAAGCACTTGAAGATGGTCAAACATCCAAAGGCACGTTATGATTGGATGCATATAAGGCTACAAGACTTTAAGTTTATACATGAGTATAATTCTACCATGTTCAAAATAATTTCTCAGTTGAAATTATGTGGAGAAATGATTAGTGAGAATGATTTGATGAAAAAGACGTTCCTCACTTTTCATGCCTCGAATGTGCTCTTGCAGCAACAATATCGAGAGAAATGTTTCAAAAAGTATTCTGACTAATTTCTCATCTTCTTGTGGCTGATTAAAATAATGATTTATTATTGAAAACCCATGAAAATTGGGCTGCTGGATCTAAACTATTTCCTGAAGTGAATAAGGCATACGCCCACCATGCTACGCGTGGAAAATGTCGCGGCCCTAATCATGATCGTGATCGTGGACATGATTAAGATCAAGAACGTAATTCTTTTTTTGGTGTTAATCATTCATAAAATAAAAGGAAAAAAAGAAAGGATGAGAAACATGAAACAACTAGGGAAGGTTGTTTTCGATGTGGTGGAATAGGTTATTATGCACGTGATTGTCGTACCTCAAACATTTGATTGAGCTTTATGAAGAATCACTAAAGAAGAAAGAGAAAAATGTTGAGGCAAATTTTATCTGTGAAAATCAAGTTGACACCATGCACTTTGATGTAGCAGATTTCTTCGCACATCCTAAAGGAAATATAGATCACTAAATTATTGATGGTTCTGTGAACATGGAAGAATCATTTTTTAAGGTAGTAGGTAATAATAAATTTCATGTAATTATGGTTATTTACATGAGTATTAGTATTTTAAATTAGTTTAGACATATTTTGTAGTTCATTAGTTTGTTCCATCTTAATTAAATAATATATATTTTTCATTGATTTATTTATATGATTCTAATATGATAGTGTTAGTTAAATACTAAATTTTATCACGTGTTTGTATTAGATTAGGTCTTTAACTTGATCTAATATAGTCTGTTATTAACTAAAATTAATCATGGTCTTTAACTTGATCTAATGTTAAAAATATGCAATATGTTATTAACTAGGATTAAATAATGATTTTTATTTTATTTTTTCCTAACAACTAGTTTTTTACTTAGAGGAAGCAATAAATTAAGGCTCAATTTCTAATGTTTAATTATTAATATATTAGTTTGAATATATTGTACCCTTTTGACAACACTAATATTTAATGTATATTTATTTTGTGTAAGTCATTTCATGTGAAGATATGGATAATTCTAGAAACATATTATCGAAGTATGAACCTATTTGCTTGATTGATTCTGGTACAACACATACGATATTCAAAAATAAGAAATATTTTTCTCATTTAAGTATGGACAAAATAAATGTTTCTACAATTTTTGATAGTACTAATATGATTGAGGATTTTGGAAGAGTCGTTGTAATTTTGCCAAAGGGAACTAAACTCATCATTAACAATGCTATGTTTTCTCCAAAATCTAAGAGAAACTTGTTGAGTTTTAAAGATATCTGTGAAAATGATTATCATATCCAATAAATGGATGAAATTAATCTTGAATATCTTGGTATCACTAAGAATGTCTCTGGGCAGACATGTGTTATAGAAAAGTTTCATGCTTTATCTTATGGCTTGTATTGGACAAAAATTAGTGCAATTGAGGCACATTTTATAGTAAATAAGAAGTTTACTAATTCCAATACATTTGTACTTTGGCATGATCGTCTGGGACATCCTAGGTCTATAATGATGAGAAGAATTATAGAAATTTTGAATGGTCATCCATTGAAGGATCTAAAAGTTCTTTTAAATGGTGAAATTTCTTGTACTTCTTGTTATCAAGACAAGTTAATTGTGAGACCATCACCAACGAAAGCTGAGATTGAGTCCCCTGCGTTCTTGGAACCTATACATAGGGATATTTGTGGACCTATTCACCCACCTAGTGGGTCATTTGGATACTTTATGATTCTAATAGATGTTTTTTCTAGATGGTCTCATGTGTTCCTATTGTCATCTCGTAACTTGGCATTAGCAAAATTATTGGCCCAAATAATAAGGTTAAGCGCACACTGATAATCAGATTAAGGCCATTCGTCTTGATAATGTTGCAGAGTTTTCATCCAAATCATTTAATGATTTTTGTTTAGCAATTGGGATAAGCGTTGAACACTACATTGCTTATTATCATACTCAGAATGGTCTCTCTAAGTCATTAATTAAACGTCTACAATTACTAATAAGACCATAGATTATGAAAACTATTTTGGCCACTTCTGTGTGGGGACATGCAATTTTGCATGCTGCAACACTTATTCGTCTAAGACAGACAAATTATTATAAGGTTTCTCCATTGCAATTGGTTATGGGTCAAAAACCTAATATATCCTATATAAGAATTTTGGAATGTATGTTGTGTTTGAGTTATCCTCCATTATTCGTATCTTGAACCATTGACTGGATACATGTTTACTGCTCGATTTACAGATTATTGATTTAATGAAACAGTTTTCCCAAAATTAGGAGGAGAGAATAGTGAAATAAAATGAAAACATTTGTGAAAAAAATTGTCATTGTCTCATCTTTATCCATATTCTTCTATTTGTGAGCAAGAAGTACAAAAGATCATTCGTCTGCAGAAAATTGCAAATCAAATGCCAGATGCATTTACTGATTTGAATAGGATTACTAAATCACATATTCCTGCAGATAATGTCCCAATTAGAATTGATGTTCCAATAGAACCATTCACTAGTGTCATAGCTAATGAGTCAAAACCACACTTAAAGTGTGGTAGACCATTGGGTTCTAAAGATCATAATCCTAGAAAAAGAAAGATTAACAATCAATATGAGAATATGAAATAAATATCACATGGAAGTTCAAAATTTAAATAATTCTTATATTCATGAAATAATCAATGAACTTGAAACTCAAGAAAATGATGAATTATCCATAAATTTAAGAGATGTTGAAACTAATCTGAATCGATCAGAAATAATGGTTGATTATGTCATTGCATATAATGTTGCAACAAATATCAGTCAAGATAATGAGGATCTTGAACCTCAATTTGTTATAGAATGTCGACAAAGAAATGATTGACCGAAATGGCATGAAGCAATTCAATCAGAGTTGAATTGACTTGCCAAGCGTGAAGTTTTTGGACATATAGTTCAAACAACTAATGGTATTAAACCTGTTGGTTGCAAATAATTTTTTGTGCGAAAAAATAAAAAAAAATGAAATACAAAGGTATAAAGCACACCTTGTGTCACAAGGATTTTCTCAAAGGTGTGGCGTCGATTATGAAGAGACATACTCACCTATTAAGAATACAATAACATTGCGTTATCTCATTAATTTCACAGTCCATTAGAAACTTGAAATGCATTTGATAGATGTGGTTACAACCTACCTTTATGGATCACTTGATAATGAGATATACATGAAAAATCTTGAAGGGTTAGTGATGCCTAAATCATGTAACTCAAAATCTAGAGAAATGTATTCAATTAAGTTGCAAAGATCATTATATGATTTAAAGAAATCTAAACTCATGTGATATAACCATCTTAGTGAGTATTTAATTAAGAAAGGTTATACAGATAATGCAATATGTCCATATGTTTTTATAAAGAAAATAATATCGAAATTTGTTGTACTTGCTGTTTATGTTGATGACATAAATCTTATTAGAACTCCAATAGGGCTTCAAAAAGCAATTGATTATTTAAAGAACGAATTTGAGATGAAAGATATGGGAAGGACAAAATTATGTCTTGGTTTTAATAATGATATTTTTGTTCATCAATCTGCCTACACAAAGAAAGTGTTGAAAATATTTTGTATAGATGAAGCGCACCCATTAAGTACTCTGATGGTTGTTCATTCACTTGTTGTGAATAAGGATCCATTTCGACCTCAAGAAAAGAATAAGAAAATCTTGGTTCTGAGGTACCATATCTTAGTGCAATTGGTGCATTAATGTATCTTGCAAATACTACAAGACTTGATATAGATTTTGTTGTTAATTTGTTATAAAGGTATAGTTCTACTCCTATTAGGAGACATTGGAATTAGATCAAACACATTTTGCGATATCTTAAAGGGACGATTGATATAAGCTTCTTTTATTCAAGTAATTGTAGCCCCAATCTTGTTGGTTATACTGATGCAGAATATTTATCTGATCAACACAAAGCTCGATGCTAAACATGCTATGTGTTTATATATGGGGGACTGTCATATCATGGATATCTACAAAGCAGTTTATCGTTGCAACTTCATCTAATCATTCTGAGACAATACTTATTTATGAAGAAAGTAGAGAATGTGTGTCGTTAAGGTCTGTGATACATCTCATTCGAGAGAAATGTGGTTTGGAGTGTAATAAAATACCCACCACTTTATATAAAGATAATGCAGCATGCATAGCCCAACTTAAGGGAGGTTCATAAAAGGAGATAGAACAAACCATATTTCACCAAAGATTTTCTAAACACATGAACTTCAAAAGAATGGTGATATAAATGTGGAACAGATTCGTTGAAGTGACAATGTCGCTGATCTATTCACCAAGTCTCTACCAACTGCAACTTTCAAGAACATGGTTCAAAAGTTTGGAATGCGAAGATTCAACTCTTTAGATTGATGTTCTCATTAGGGGGAGTTAATAGGCATTGTACTCTTTTTCCCCTATGAGGTTTTGTCCCACTGGTTGTTCCTTGCAAGATTTTTAGTGAGGCAGCCTATATGCATATCAATAGATATGTGTACTCTTTTACTTTACTAGAGTTTTTCTTTTCTTAAAGATATTTTTAGTTAGATTTTTGACGAGGCACGTCATCTATGAATTTGAAATTCGGGGGGAGTGTTATAAAATATTTGTATTATAGTGAATGTTTATCATGTGGAGTCCTTTTAGGATATGGTTAAGAGACCTACTTGGGGACCAAGTTAGATTTAACCTATAAATAAAGGGCTCCTCTTCATTGTAAAATGATTCATCAAGAGAAATAAGAAGTCTCTCTTCTCTTCTCTTCTCTCTAGTTTCTTCTTCTTAATCTATAGTTTCATAATAGTTTTCAAACATCTTAAAAATAAACATAAGAAAATAATATAAAAGTCAAATATTTAGTTTATATTTAAGCTCTAATAATGGTGTAATTTTTTTAGGTTCGATCAAAAATTATGTGTCTACAAAAATGACTATTTACTAAAGAACAATGACTTATATCTCGACTTCAAATTGTGAAAATAGAAGTCATCATTATTTGTCTGACCAATGGGAGAAATACATGCTCCAGCCTCTTTTGTTAATGCTTTATCTCTTGCTGATTTAATCATGCATTCTTCCTATGTTATTTTTGCCTCTCGGTATTATTATAACTAAAACAACGATACACTATATGACAATGTTTCCCTCTCCCACCTCTCCATTTTTACACTAAAGCTACTAATGTGCTCTTTTAGAATTGGAAATCTTGGTTTTCGGTTGTGCATTTCTGAATTACTTTCCTGGAATTCTGTATTTTTCAACATTCTATTACCTAATCTGAATTCTCAGGTTGTAACAACCCCAACTGCTATTTGTCAAAAAGTTTGAGTACTTTAGAAGTGCAGTTTCTCCTTTAGCTGAATGAAAATGTAGCTACATTACCTTTTCTACAACCATTCATGTAAGTTGTCTATATTTGTGTCAACTATGCTTCAAAACATAGCTAAATTTCATGCTCAGCCACATGAAGATCAAATAAAGGACATTGTTTATGCTGATGACATTTCCTGTTATCAAGATCGGACCAAGATCTACCGCACCTACTACAAAGAAGGAACACGCATGCAACCGTCAAGTTCCAAATATGAAAAATCACTGCATGCTTTTGAATTAGTTTTTGATAAGAAAAGCATATTCGTCAAAATTAAGAAAAATAATGTGAATACATTGCCACTTCCCACAAAACTTACTCTCACATCCTTTATAGATATTACGCATCAGATACTCCAATCAACGTCTGATCTAAACAAGAAAGAATTTGGTATATCTATTCTACCATTTAGTTAAAATTGTGAACTTACAGTTCAAATGTACATATGCTCTTTTTAAGTGTCGTCCTCAACAGATATACTACCAAGCGTTGTCAATTGTTTCCAGCAAGACATCTTACAACTATGAACAAAAGGCTGCAGGAACTTATTGTTATGGATATATTGTAAGTATATTTGGTTAACCTAAAAGGAATTTGATTGTTTCTTTTCATAAACTTTTAAACGATAAATATGCACATAAATTTGTTGCACTCTACAGTAAACACACTTTCACCTTCACTATATGGGATCAAACAATTATGGATAACGAAGGCAATAAAGTGTTGCAGCGCCTCCATGAATATCCTATAATACTCGCAAGTCGTATCAGAGGATTATGATACAAAGGTAAGGTACAAATAAATAATAGCTTATGTTTAGCCTAATGACTTACCAATATTATAGGTTTCAATATTATTGGTTCACATACATTGGTTTTCTATTTGTATAAAAGGTCTTTTATTGGTCAAAAAATCAACTTTTGTATTGGATAACTCTTGTGGCACAATCACATGAGTTTACCTACACATGTTTGCACAACAAACTGTAGAGTAGAATTGTGATTTGGCAACATAACAACCAATAGGTTCTGATTATGATAGTCTTTCAAATTATTTATGTTGTTATCTTAGTAGCTTGGATTGTTGTATATTGAATACTACCAGGTTTAAAATTTATGTATCATCTATAATATAGAGGAAGAAAAAGTGATGGGAGTAGGGAAGATGAGGGGTTTTTTACTATGTTTTTCTTTGTGGGGGGTTTTTGTATTTGGAATTTTATGTATAATCTGTTACTTTAGTAAAGTAATGAGAGACAAATGCTGATACCATATGACCACGAAATTGAGGATACAGTGTTCTGCCTTTGGCAATGACATAATCCCTATCCTTTAACACTTTTACTGTGGCTGCATAAGTAGAAGGTCTTCCAATGCTTCCCAAATTCTATTGCCTTTATTTGCACCATTGGTTGCATCGTGATTTTTGTATATTCTTAATAGACAAAGGTGGAGTTAGGTGGGGGTTCATGGGTTCGAAAGAATCCAATAGCTCTTTCTTAGGTAGGCATTTGCTTGGCAGCCTTACACTTGGTGACCAACGATCATGGCTTATATGGATTGGGTCGTGACGGAATTCATTTCAGTTTTATTCCTCGACTTTGATAAAGATATCGACACTCTTTGTCTGTGATGCTGGTTTTACCCAACATTTCACTAATGACTGATTAGTCTTTTATCATACTAACTTTAAATAGTCTCAATATGTTATGCTTCTTTTGTATGGTGGGTTTAGATTTCTTCGATTTTGGCTTTCTTTTCTGTCTTCTTTAGCTTAACTTTGTCTTAACTTTGGACTTTGGTCCATTTTGGAGTTTAGTTTGTATTTCTAACTTTTATCTTGCTTGCCTATATTTTAAAATGAAAACAAAAAAGCACAACATGAAATTAACTGTGAAATAGAGAAACACGTTGATAAAAATAAAATCCATCAGAAAATTAATTAATGAAGAAAACAGTAGAAACCTAGTACTTCAATGTTATCCTCTGAACCCTTGCACATATTTTTAAGTTTAAACTGGTTAAACCTAAAACTGAGCTGAAACCTCATTTTTCTACTTCCCGTGTTCTTTCACTCGACAATTACACAGACACATAGGCATCATCAGACATGGCAATATTGCAGCAACTTAAAACCTGATATGCTAAATTATATTTTCAAATTTCAGTTTTTCTTGTCAGGTCCTGAATAGGGTGTTGTTTCATATGTGTACTGTGGTTCATTTCTTGGAAATTCAAGTACATGTTTTAAGTAGGAGAAATTCATTAGATGATGAAATTGGGAGTAATGAGGGAGTATGTCATGATAGAGGTAATTGTAGGGAGTATGTCTATAAGGGTTGTATGAGGGAGGTTTGCTCATATTCGATTATGGAAGTCAATAGAACATCATTAAATTCTTTATTCATAGTGCTTCAAAGTTCTCTCAGTTTTGTTGATTATAAATGCACATTAACATGTTTGACATTTCCTCAACTTATTATTATCTAGTTTAACTCACATGGGGTATCATTGACGACCAAATTCAACACAATAATTCAAATTGATCCTTTATATGGACAATGTCAACAACTACAAGCATGGTATTACATTACTCCTCTATATATTCTCATTTTTCACTGTGTTATTCTACATAGATAAATTAAACACTGTCAACAATTGAGCTTCTTGCAAATTACTAGCAGGATCACAGAGAACAAAGCAACACTTATTTCATTTACTTTGATGAGGACATCCAAATCTGGATCTCTCATCTCCATTCAAGTAGATGAAGAAGTCATTCAAATTGTAAACGCCGAATCACATGAAGATGTTATTCAAAGTAATTAATTCATTATTTAATCGTAAGACTCACTACAAACACCTATATTCACTCTTTTCCTAACAAAGGGACAAACATTTTCAATTAAAATAAAGATATCCTTCATGGCTGACCAAAAGCAATACTATGTTTTAGTATGTTCCAATTGTGGACAGGAAGTCTATTACCTGATCATCATGTGTATTCACTGCATGATCTGCGACCAACACAAAATGCTCATCCACAGGTACCCTATTACTGCACAAAAGACATCAAATTTGTCTACTTCTTAATTCTTTACGACAAGTAATGGCATTTTCGACATACAATCACAGGTGTTGATTTAATGTAAATCTGGAAGATAACTCGGGTAGAACAACATGGATGATTATTAACAAAGAGGGGAAAAAACTACTATCCCTGACTGCGGAACAAATATACGAAAGAACTTCCAGTCAGGTATAAATTCTAACTAAATAATATAGGTACGATTGTTACATAAATAAACTGATTAAAATGATTTCATAAATAATCTTTTCACTCTCACAAAGCAATTGTCCCCCTATTAAATATCTCCACACAGACTTTATCAACAAAGTCTTTTCTATTCGGGCAAAAAAAGCATTTACACGTGCTCCAAATCCAACTGCTACAAAAATATACATCTAGTCGTGCATGGAAAAGGAATATACCCCACATCCTTCTATAGAACCAAACGATAGCAATATCCATGAAGCAAGCAAAAGAATGCTATTTTTTATCCAACATACTAACCAAACATATTTTTTTGAAATAACTTTTATAGTTTATCCAAGCTTTTTTACAGCTACTTTTTACCTTTGTACAGAAAAGGTAAGTGCGACTTCATTTGTTTATGCTATAATCTCAAATACAACTATTTGATAGGAAATACAAAGCTTGCACACTTTTGGAGACCTCATCAGGTCAATCAGTTCCCCACCACTTTGTACAGTTTTTTTTTTTTGCCACAAAGGCCGGTCAACTCTTTTAGCATGAACTCCATTTAGAATCCAACTTCGACGGCCTAACATGCAACTGCACCACTAACATCCGTTTTCCCTCTTTCTTAGCAAGCTTACTATATAACATTACACAAAAGTAATGTAATATATTTCAAACATGACCGCGTCTTCTTTATTTTTGCACTAATAAAAAATTCTCCCGTACAACACCAATACAAAATTCGCCCGTGCAAGCACCCTAGTGTTACTTTTGTTGTTAGTATATATTATTTTTATTGTGTTATGAATTTTTAGATGATTTCTCATTGTTTTTTTCAAGTTCTATTTGAAACTATACACTGATTATTAAGTTTTATCTTCTATGACAAGCTATATTAATTTATTTATTTTTTGCATTATATTATTTAGTTTTGACCTAGTTGTATTTTATGATATTGTAAGATTCATTTACTTCTTTTACTATGGTCATGTTACTCCCTCCGTCCACAATTGTTTGTCAAGATAAAGTCATGCATTTCCCTCAAGAAAAGTTTAATATAAAATGTAATTTGATTAAATATAACCCTACTATACCAAGAATATCAAAAGTCTACATAACTTTTCAATTGAACAAAATGTAGTAATTATTAAGAGAAGAATTGGAAAAAAAGGACTAATTATTTCTTGATTGTTTAAATTGATAATTAATCTGAGCTATCTATTTTTAAAGTATACGTTGTCAAAAACAATTTTTGTAAATGGTGGGGGGCGAAGGAAGAAATTTTTGTTATTTTAGTTTGTTGTAATTAGTTTCCTTCCAACTATTTATAAGTGGGTAGAAGCAGCTGGCGGCCAACATGTCTGCTTCTAGCGAAGGGTCATTTTGAAATTTCAAAAGTTATGTTGTTCTACCTATGGTACTTAACTGCTTATGGTCTTTCACTGTTTATCCTTAAGACCAAAAAATCAAGCATTTTCTTATGTATTTGTTTTTTTTTTTGCCCTTCACAGACTCAAGTGTATCGAAAAAGGTGGGCCCCATTTATATTTTGTTTTGAAAAAATTACAAAAATATATTATACTAAAAACTATTTTAATTTAGCAATAACATGCTTTTTACTTGATCACTTTAAATACATTTACAACATAATTTTGATACATATTATGCAAAATAATTTAAATTGCATACATAATTCACTTTCAATATATATTGAAATTCATCATAGTAATGTTATCTATTATAATAAATAGTAATAAATAAAATGTTTGCTAAAATTAACAAATATTTATTAAAATATATTCATCTAAATAAATTTTCTTTTTATTTATTCAAATGAATTTATTTTAAAAGGCATTTAGAAAGCCAAATAATAAGGGGCTGTTTGGTTACTGGTTAGAGTTATGCAGGTATTAACTATGTAGGGTTTCATTATGCAGGTATTAGTTATGTAAGGCTTAGTTATGCTTGTATTGTCTCCAGTTTTTGTTATGCCAGGTGTGAAGCTAGCAGGATTTAGTTATGCAGATATTAGTTATGCATGGTTTAGTTATGCAAGTTAGTTATGTTGAGTTTAATTATACGGGTATTAACTCAGTGAATATTAGTTATGTAGATATTATTTAGCTACGTAGAGATTACAATACATGAATTATTAACTATTGAATATTAAAGTTCTTGTAAATTATAAATGTATATTATTTACAAAAATAATAATACATGCTAATAAATTGTGAAATATATTCAATAATATATAATTCTAATATTTGGCTAGCATATATACCGTTAAAAAATAGACAATCAATTTATAATATTAAAAAAATATGTATATTTGCATAAATCAATCAAAATTGTAAGTATATCAAAAATAAATAAAAATAATCTATATATAATAAGAAATAAAAACAACACATGTTGATTGATAGAAACAATATAAAGTTTCAATCTTAAAAAATAAGGAAAAGACCTAAAAAGGTTTTTAAATATAAAAAAGAAAATAAAAACAAAAAACCTATATATAGGAAAATAATAATTTTTCCATCCAATTAAAAACAATAAAAATAAATGAATAGGGGTAAATATGTATTTTATCACTGTATCCATGTCTAACTAATTACACATAACTTATTCCACCGTTCTACCATGCATAACTTATACATAGTTCCTTCATAAGTTATGTTGGTATTAATTATGTAAGGACTAACAGAAGCAACAAACATGTATAAGTTATTGTCACATATTGAGGTTTATCCCCTAGACGTAAACCGGCGTTGCATCTCTTTGAGGAAATAAGGACTGCCTATTAGGCTGCATCTTACATCATTGGCAAATTAGCGAAAAACCTTAAAACTGTTCTTTACTTGCTACTTGGTGGTTTACCATAGACCTCTACATACACATAGTCTATATATCGATATATATAGGACCCTTCGTTAAGAAAGATTACTTAGTCTTTTACTTTATTACAAAATAACTATTATAGAAAATAACATAGTCATAATAGTTCTCTCATCTCATAACCATCTAATAAGAGTATATCAAGTTGGGCCTATCCCATACATTAATTCAATAACCCCACATATAGGTCGTACAAATGTTTAGTACTCGATTGAAAGGAAAGAAACATAAGAGTCTTAAACTCATAACAACTCAATTAGCTAGATAGAGGCATTGCCCCTAGAAATTGAGAACCTACGCTACTTGGATGATCAAGATATCCAAGTCTTCTTCAAAGCACTTCAACAATCGGATCCTAAAATGTTGGGGAAAAGGAATAAATGGGGTTAGTACGCCACTTGTACTAAGTATGAGACCATATTTTACACTTTTAAAACCTTATGCACATTCAAGAAGACCATACTAAATCAATAAGACATAGTCATTAAGTCATAGGCACAAGACATACAACATCAAAACTAGTCAAGTCAACATGCATATACTATAATTGAATACATGATCAAGTAACTCTATCATCAAGTCATAATTGCAACATGCATGAATGAGAGTACTTTTCAGCATAACTAAAGAAAAACACTTACCCTATGAAGCCTCATCAGAGTCAAACAAAGTGCATATGACCCAGTAAATTCCCCAATTAACCTTATCAAAAAGTAAAAACTCAACAGAATCATGACCCTTTTTTTTTTTTTGGTTTTTTTTTTTTTTTTTTAAATCCCACTTCACATATTCATAGCATTTTAAGAGTACATAACATAATTGATGTATCTGGTTTCACGGTACTTTCAATGCCTTTTTCTTCAGTTTAGTTTGTGTCTAAGGATTTTTGAAGAGTTTAATGGTATTTTTCTCTTTGTTTGAAGGGAAAAACTGTTCCAGAATGAAAATGCGGAAGAACTGTTTTGAAATTTCCGGAAGAAGTTAGCAGAAGTGAGGACCTACAGAGACATCGACGGTCTCGTCGACCCCCTCGACAGTCGGTAGGTGTCAACCTCGTTTGAGAAAGAAAAATTTTGCTTTTGAGGGAGATCAGGGAATTCTAACCAGTGGGGGTCTACGGAAGGCTATCGACCAAACGTATATCCACGCCGGACGTTTGCACATCCGTCATTGCTAACAGATTCAATATCCAGTACCATCTTGAATAGATCTAAAGTGGCCGAGAACCGGAGGAAGAGCCATAGACGGGACCGTCGTGCACTTAACGGACCGCCATACTGGTCCATTGATGGTAACACTTATTTGGAGAAGAAACCAGTTGAAAAGGATTGAAAGTGTGGAACGACGGAAATCCTCGACGGTCCGTCGGTCCGGTCGTCGACTCAGACGTATTTTTGGGCAGATTTTCTTTAAATAGATTTTCTTTTTATGTTAGGACTTCTTTAAAACCTCATTTTGAGGTTAGACTTTTGGTTATTTTTCTAATTTTTAATATTGGTTGTTGAATATTGGGTTTTGGAAAATACTTCATTTTTTAGAATCATTTATTGCATTATTTTCTCGAATTCAAGTGATTTTGTGGATTTTCTTCAATATCATCAAAGTAAGTACATGACTTATTGTCTAATCAATATGAATTGTGTAATTATGAATATGGGTAACTAAATCCATAACTAGGTTTGTGGGAACCATGGATAAATAACAAGGTAAAAACTAGCTAAAATAACAAATCTAGAATAGTTTCTTGCATGTATTGATAATTCTTTAATTTAGAAGTCTTTTTAACGAGTGCACGCGTTAAAACTCGCCTTTTTGTAACTTGCCTAACCAATGAGGTAGATAATAAGAAAAGAATTATCAACGTAGATTTAGTATAAACTATCTAATAGGCTAGTGTCGATTGGTGCGAAGTGACAAGTAAGCCATACATCGATTATGATGCTTAATATGAGGTAAAGGTAAGGTTTAATAAAGCATACACGTGTAGCCTGACCATGGTGCAGAGTGAAATTGCCTAGTTGCCGGACCAAGGAATTAGGGATACATAACTTACCACTTTGCATGCAAGATACTAGGAAAGGGTTATTATACCTAGAATTACCGTGTTATGAACCTGTGGAGAACACTTATGCCTTAGTTACCTCATCACTTGATAAATCTCAAATATTCATACTTTCTACTTGTTTACTTAGAAATATTTAATTCCCTTTGTTATTTAAAACCCCCGTTTTATTACCTATTTTCAGAAAGGACTTGATTAAATAGAAATAATTGTAGATTAAAGTTAAGTCTAAATCATTTTTCTCGAGGGATCTATCCTAACCTTATAGTTGGGTTCTTTACTTGATACGACCACTTTTACTTCTTTTCGAGAAGTAAATCTGACCGTATCAAATTTTGGCGCAGTTGCCGAGAAAAGTGGATTTTAGATTAACTTTAAGTACATCACCAAAGTTTAGTCAATAATTTTGCTAATTTAACTTTTTCTCTTTGTTTTTGTCTCTCGCAGGTCTAGATTTAGTGTGTGCCAAGTACACGGAGTCGAAGAGAACCAATACTTCCACTTGATCCAGAATTAAATCGCACACTTCACAGAATGAATATTCAAAACAATCCTGCTTATATCGATGATGAGATCAAACCTAAATTTCCTCCGCCGGTTGATGCTCATAATTGAGTGGTTGTTGATAACCTTGACGAAGATAATCCGAGGAGGAAACCTCCCGCCCCACTCCCTCAAGAGTACTATAGGGGAAATGTTAACATCACTGACTCAGATGGTCCAGGCCACTTGTCCTACCTCCTCTACCACAGGTTATACTTTTGTGGTAACTAGCAGTCTGATGCAAATGCTCACAGCTAGAGGTTTGTTTTCGGGACTATCTTTTGAGGACCCACATGCTCACATCGCCAAAGTGAGGTCGGTGTATAAGAGTTGTGTGGGGAGGCCTGATTTGAACATGGCCGTCGTTGGGTCAAGAGTGTTCCCTCTGTCACTGATGGTAGAGGCTTCTATATGGTTTACCGATCTCCCCTATAAATCAATCTATACTTGTAATCAATTGAGGGATGTGCTCTTAGCACGTCACTACCCAATGTCTAAGAAGTTAAACCACAAAGATAGGGTGAACAACTTTGTGGCACTACAGGGAGAATCAGTCAGTAGTTCTTGGGATAGGTTCACCTCGTTCTTGAGAAGTTTTCCCAATCACCGCATCGATGATGAGTCATTGAAAGAGTAATTCTATTGGGAACAAGATGATAATAATAAAGCAGTACTAGATATGATAGCGGGTGGTTCTTATGGGGAGTGTCCTTATGCTGAGATCGCTGAGAAGTTAGAGAAAGTCTCACAAAATAATAAAGCCTGGAGAACTAGGAAGTCAGATACTGGGAGAAACACTTTTGTAGTGCAATCCGCGCACAACCCAGCCACATATGAGATTCGTGAAGAAATGTCTCAAATGAGAACTAAGCTTGGGTTGGTGTTGAAATACGTCACTAGGGGTGCAAAAAAGGTAAATACGGTAAACTACTTGTGTAAACCACCACCGCCGACTGCTGAGTATTACTATGAAGAGAACTCTTATGCGGTAAATGAAAATACGGGGAGTTTCCGACCAAAATCCCAAGGCTCCAATAAGGAGAATTGGCACCAAGGTCAAGAAAATCAAGGTCGGAACTATGGTAATTAAAACCGAGAGGGTCATTATGTCCGAGATGGGAATTACAAACGCGACAACTTCAACCGGGGTAAAAATGGTAATAGGAATGATACGAGTGGGACCTATGTTCCACCTCATAATCAGGAAGTTGCTCCTAGGCATGGTGGAGGTAGTATGGCGCGAGTTGAGGATATGTTGCAGAAAATGATGAGGAGGTTTGATGCTAGCAATGAGAAAATTAAAGAATTCAGGAGTGACTTAGCGAGTATTGGGAAAAGAATTGATGCACATGCAATCTCGATCAATCGTATTGAGTTGCAAATGGCCCAATTGTCTTTGACTGTGAACCACGCCAACCGAGCACTCTTCCTAGCAATACTGTCCAAAATCCAAAAAATAATGGACATTGTATGGCATTCATAACTCGAGGTGGTAAGTAAACCATTGACCCACCGATGTCGTCTAGTGTAGAAAATGTGATAAGAGGTGATGATGAGGTAGTGAAGGTTAGTGGTGAGTTAGGAGACATAATGGGAAAAAAAGCTAAGGTACCCCAAAAGGTGACCCCCATGACTAGACCACCACCTCCATTCCCACAGAGGTTAGTGAAAAAGACCGAGGATGGTAAATATCGGTGTTTTATCACTATGTTCAAACAACTTTCCATCAATGTCCCTTTGATAGAAGCTCTTGAACAAATGCCCGGTTATTCCAAGTTCATGAAAGATATGGTCACTTAGAAAAAAATTGGTCAGTTTTGAGGATGATGATAGAATGCATCATTGTAGCGCTATTGCTACAAGGTATCTAGTGCAAAAGAAAGAAGATCCGGGTGCCTTCACTACTCCATGTACAATCGGGTTATTACACTTTTCGAAATCATTATGTGATCTTCAGGCAATCATAAATCTCATGCCTCTCTCAATTTAAAAGAAGTTGGGTTTGGGTGACCCAAAGCCCAATGCGATGTCTGCTATGATTGTCGATCGAACGATTACTAGCCTATTGGATACTCCACGACTGTGTTAGTACAGGTTTAGTCTTCATATTTCCGGCCGGATTTTGTGATTCTGGATTGTGAGGTTGATTTTGAGGCCTATTATTCTTGAGGACGCCATTCCCCTTTCTATGGGTAGATCTTTGTTCATATGGAAGGGGCAAATGAAATTGTTGGTTGAATAATTAGAAAATTACTTTCAACATTGTGGTAGGTCATAAGGCAAAGTGGTGGAGAATCCTCGATTTTGTCATATCTTACAGTGTTGAAAATTCATCTGAGTACAAATAGAAGAGCGTCTGGGTGTGAACACTAGCGGTAGTGATCGCCTGAAATATTGATAGTGATTGCATTGAGAGTATGGCTCATTGGTTGCGTCACTTGATCGAGCTGATGTTCAATTTAAACCAAAGAAGTTTTGGAGTTAATATGAGCATCTGTGAGTCTCCACCGAAAAACATCTTGAGGAGGCTTCCAAAAGTAGAACTTAAGGCTCTACCACCTCAACTGAGGTATGTATTCTTGGGAAAAGGTGACACTTTTCCGATAATTATTGCATCAGGTTTGAATGTGCATTAAGTTGAGAGTTTGGTGGAGGTGTTAAAAAGGTTCAAAAGATCTGTTGGGTGGACTATTGTAGATATTACTGGGATCCCTCCCAGGATTTTGTTCACATAAAATCCAACTCATGCCCAATGATAAGCCAAGTATTGCGCACTAGGGACGTTTAAATCCTCCTATGCAAGAGGTGGTGAAGAAGGAAATGATCAAGTGGTTGGATGCTGGAGTGTATATCCAATACCGTGCCGATATGTTGGGTATGCCCTGTTTAGTGTGGACCTCAGAAAAGGGATGACTGTTGTCCCCATGAGAAAATGAGCTGGTCCTGATGATACCGGTTGACTGGATGAGATTGTATGAATACCGGAATTAAATGCATGGGAGACCGCGAAGGACCATTTTCTTGTGCCTTTCAGGAATCACTGTGGATAGACTTATACAAAATGGGTGGACTGTGTTTTCTTATGGTTATTCGAATTACTAATCAGATTTTATTGCATCGGAAGATCAAGAGAGAACCACTTTTACTTGTCCTTATGGAACTTCGCGTTCAAAAGAATGTCGTTTGGGTTATGTATGCACGCCAACTTTAAGAGATATATATTTTTATATTCTCCGATATGTGGAGGACACTATTGATGTGTTTATGGATGATTTTTCAATGTTGGTGACTTCTTTGGTGGTTTTGAGTCATTTGGGCCGGAGGTTCTTAAGAGTGTGAAATGTGGCAAAACCTTTTGCGAAAATTGAGAAACATGTCACTTCATGTTAAAAGAAGGTATTGTATTGGGTCATCGCCTTTCAGATAGGGTAGGAGGTTGATTGGCTAAAGTTGAGGTGATGAGAGACTCCTCCACCCATATTTGTAAAGGTGTGAGAAAGTTTTTCTTGGGAATGAGGCTTTTTACCCGAAGGTTTCATCACGGATTTCAAGATTTGCACATCCTTTGTTGTCAAGTTGCTTGAACAAAGAGTGTAAATTTTATTTTTATGAAGCATGGTCTTTAGGCATTTGGTGAGTTGAAGGAAAAGTTGGTGTCTGCACCTATCATCATTTCTCCGGATTGGAGCAAGCCATTTGAGGTGATGTGTGATGCGAGTGGGGTTGCTCTTGGTGTTGTATTCGTACAAATTAGGGACAAAATTCTTCACCCCATTTACTATGCTAGTAAAGACCTTAATGAATCCCAAAAGAACTACAGCGTCACTGAACAAGAGCTCCTTGCAGTAGTCTTTGCTTTCGAGAAATTTCGCTCTTATTTGCATGGCACGGGGGTTATAGTGCATACTGATCATTCCTCTTAGTGCATACTGATCATTCTTCTTTGAGATATTTGATGGCAGGATGCAAACCGAGGTTGATTCGTTGGGTATTAGTATTGCAATAATTTGACTTTGAGGTGAAAGATAGAAAAGGGACTCAAAATCAAGTTGCTGATCACTTGTCCCGATTAAAATATGGATCAATGAGGGAGTTAGGTGAAAAGGTTGAAATTGATGATACTTTCCCTGATGATCACGTACTGGCTGCCTCCCAAGACCTGATTCCATGGTTTACAGATTTTACAAATTATTTGCCTAGTGATATCGTCCCACAAGACTTGTCCTTTCATCAAAGGAATATGTTTATGCATGATGTGAAAAAGTTCTTTTGGGATGTGCCATACTTACGTAGGAGTTGTGTCGATGGTCCTTATTTCGGGGTTGGTGGTGCCGTAAGTTTTAGATGTCAGTGTTTTTGGAGGCCTGGCCATTTTCGCTCTACGTGGACTCATAGTGGTAGCCGACGTCGCCATGATCCTGCAATGTGTCACGATTGTCCATACATCCACCAAATTCTTAATGAGTCCGCCAAGGCATGTTATAGAGCCAAGAGAATAGTGGCATTTTGAGAAAGCCAGAGTTCCCTTTTAAATCCCATTCTGTGGAATTTGAATTTTTTTGAGTGTGGAGGCATTGCTTATGGGCCCTTTGTGAGTTCTCATGGGATAAGTACATTCGTGTGGCAGTCGCCTATGTGTCAAAATGGGGTAAAGCTATCGCCCGTGCGAATAATAAATGAAAGAGTGTCACCTCCCCCCACCACTCCAACCCGCCGCGTTGTTAAAAAAATTCTAGATTTGGCCCCAATGCTATTATCATGATGGGGGATCCCACTTTTGCAACCAGCCGTTTAAGGATTATTGTGAAAAATATGGTTGTTCGGCCATATGAACACCTTCCTTAAACCATCCTCCAACATTGGGCAAGTTGAGTTGTCAAACAGGGAGATTAAGCAGTTTTGGAAAAAACGGTGAATACTAGTATACCGGATTGGTCAAGGGGCTTGACGATGCTCTTTGGTGGCCTACCGGACAGCATACAAGGACTTCCCATAGGTATGTCCCATACCAACTGTATATGGGAAGGCTTGTCACTTACAGATGAATTAGAGCATAAGGCCATTCTGAAATACAGAAATTGAAAATGGATTGAATGAGGCTTTGCGGAATAGAGAATTGTTAAACGGTTGAATGAGCCTTGCTGAATTTTCGGCTTTCCCTTGAGGCATATGAAGTTTCAGCCATTACATAGAAAGATATGGAAGTACCATGAACCAAAATATTGGAGAAGCGTCAATTTTTTTGGTTTGGGATTTGGTGTGCTATTGTTTTTCAATTCTGGTTTGTGTTTTTGTTTCCGGGTAAATCAGTCCCAAATGGATTGTAACCTATTTGGATCACCAACTATTCCCTCATGGTGCGGTGAGTTGGAGAACAAGGAGGGGTGATATTCAAAGGTGAACGGCAGCAAATCAAAGTCTATCTAGGGCATGCTGAACTGGTATAAAAAGTAATCTAGGCGTACCATCTTGATGATTAATAATAATCAGAGTCCTCCTTCGTGCCGCGACGTTACATCAAGTGCTGATTGGGAACAACCCAATATGTATCCTCTCCTAGCCACCTAACGTTTTCATGATTTTTCTAGGCATATTGCATTCTTTTTTGCTTTTATTCGTTATCTACGTCTGAATGATTCTCTATTTTCTTTAGAAGTG
Source organism: Solanum habrochaites (assembly GCA_027704765.1). Taxonomy (NCBI): domain Eukaryota; kingdom Viridiplantae; phylum Streptophyta; class Magnoliopsida; order Solanales; family Solanaceae; genus Solanum; species Solanum habrochaites. The sequence continues at coordinate 9,999,676 of JAKWJA010002494.1, read as the reverse complement.
TTGTCTAGAGCGTAGAGTAGGGTTCGTTTCCAAAAATTCAGAACCTTTGTTTCTGATTTTCTAAAAAAATATTCTAAAGTGTCCGTCGATGGAACCCACTGATGGACCGTCATCCCTTCGACAGTCTGTGCTGCACAATCGTCGACGCTGAAGAACCTTTGTTTCTTATTTACTAAAAAATTTCTTCTAAGTGTCCCTCGACGGACCCCCATGATGGATTGTCGTCCCTTCGACGGATTGTCGATTGATCTGTCAGGCAGTGCTGCACTTCTGCACTGCCATTCCATTCTCTGTTTTAAAAATCTCGGGTTTTTTTGTGATGCGGTTTGCGAAGTGTGTTTAAACAAAGGCTTGATAGAAGGAGGAGATTTAGAGAATGTACGAATAACTTCTTTTTGCAAGTACATATGGCACCCAAGCAAGACCGTGTCTACTCGAGAGGGCATTCTATGTTTGTTGCCCCGCCAAATAGGATGGTCATAGGATCAGATGATGAGTGTCACCCAAAGTACGTGCCACCAAGCACCCTCACTCCTACCCGTGCTGCCCACACCACCAGATCCACTCCCACGAAGGTGGCGCCCGGCAGAGTCACTGCCTCCCAGTCTGAAGAGAGTGCATATTGATCTGCACACCTTCTGGGTCAGCTACACATTTTGAGGGAGCGTATGGCTACGAGGAGGCTTCCGGTTCGGAGGAAGCGTCTGGCTTTGAGGATGCTTTCGAGTCTAAGGAGGCTTATGCTTCTCCTAATGCCGATGCTCCAGGCACTTCGGTTAAGTCTTCCTCGTCTGATGAGGTTGATAGTTCTAATGCTACTCCAGCACCATAGACTGACGTCCCGACTCCAGTTTCTAATCATCCAAACCAGTAGTCTGTCGAGGGCCAATATCAAGTATATGCTGATGCCAAGGTTCCCAATGACAAGGGGGTCATGACCCAGACCCTAACACTCGAGCGCCGGGTTCTCACTCGGAGTCTTCTAACTATGCCAACAGTCCAAACTATATTCACCAAATATCGGCTGGAGTAGATGGCTCCAAATGTGGGCCGCTATAGCAAAGAAATGGTGCGAGAATTCTACGCCTCCTATGTGGCGACTCTCCGGTCTAAGTTGGACAAGCGGGCCAATCTAGCTAGATATGAACCTCTGGAGTACGTTCGAGTCCGTGGCTAGCGGGTTGATATTTCTTTGCCGGCCATTCTCACTTTTCTCTATAGAGTGGACGTTGATGCTACTAGGACCCCCCTCACCGCCGAGTTTGACTATTGGTGGAAGTTGATCAAGGACGGTCGGTTCCAGCGTGAGCCACATGTGAGATAGACCACCAAGCGGTGTATAACACAACACCTCTTCGTGGATGGTTATGCTGCTGATTGGGTTTTGGATCCCAAGGGGAGCATCAAGAAGTCTAACCTCACCTTCACAGCCAAATTCATATGGCTACTGGTCCGACACTGCCTTTCCCCCATTGCTGCTGATAACATTGACACTTGGATCGTGCAGTACTGATCGATTCCATGGTTGCGAGATTCGAGGTGGACTTCGCGTGGCTGTTGCAGGCGGTGATGCATGAGAGGTCCTTTAAGACCACTACTACTTACCCCTTCCTGTGTATGGTCTTTGAGTCGTGTAGGTCTGCAAGAGTGCCCGTGTGGCACATTGATGTGATCAAGACCCCGCCCGACATAGTGGATATTGGCCTCATTCGGGACGAGGACTATGAGTTGGCTCCCCACAGAGGGCCCCGTCAAGAGGTGAAGTCGCTCGGTAAGAACCTGGCGGCCATGGTAGAGCAAGCCCAAGCTACTAATCCAGCTACATCCGAGCATACCGACACAATCCTTGTTGAGTCTATCTAGGGTGCTAGCACTGCTCTGAGCTCCTCCCGCTCGATTCTTTCTGCTACACTGGTCCCGCTTGCTAGGATCCAGAAAATAGAGGCCCAAATGGAGACACTTCGGACTCACATTCAGCCTTGGATGCAGAGGTCTATTGCTGAGGCAGAGGAGCGGATAGAGAAGAAGATGGCCCAGCATACTGAGTGGCAGATCATGGAGGTCCACCAGCGCTTGAATGCATTTGAGTTACGGGTTCTCACCCGACCATCCCCTACAGTAGATTTGATTTCTCTCCAGGATATTGTGGAGAGTTTGAGAGCAGACTTGGATAGCATACTGGAGGCTCGGGTGGCTGAATCTGAGGCCCCTTCTGCAGAGCCTGCTGAGGACATGGTGTTGTCTGCCCTATTCTCCACCACTGTTGTTCCACCATCTCCCCCACGAGATCGTTCCAAGAGGCACCGAGTTAGAGATGAGGATGAGTCTCACGCACGGAAGAAAAAGTGCAATGAGTTGGAGGACACGGGGAGAGCCTCGGTGATTGATGAGGAGGCCCGCCAGTTGAGGGTTCAATAAATGGCTACTGGGGCGTGTAGCTCTAGAGTTTTTGAGGCTTAGAGGAGCACTACTTCTGGGAAACCGGACCCGTCAGTATGTTGATTTTCATCTCTTTGAGCCTAATGTTTGCTTCACCTATCACCCTATTTTATATACTTATATGCATTGGGGACAATTTCATGTCTTTTTGTTGTGGGTGGGGTAAATGGAAAGTGAGTGCTAGGGTGAAGTTTAAGTATCCCAACTCACGATCCTCTCTTGGGTTTTTCTTGCCTGTGTTCTTTTTCCCCAAGATACTGGTTATTTTATTGTTGAACCGACATGTTGGTATCTTTTGTACATAGTATAAAAATGGAATATGAAGCATGATGGATAAATAAAATGATATCCTGATTTAAAGAAAATGTTGCATGACTAGGCATAGTAATTGATGAATGTATGGCTCTAAGCATGACATAGAGATACACCACCGCATAACCCTAAATCTAAAAACTCGAACTAGGTATCTGATAATCTGGTAGAGTAATAAGATGTAAAGTGAGTGTGAGGAAAACTTGAATAGTCCACTTTTGGTACTGAACTTGTACTTTCCTGGTTAGTCATGCTAAAAGTACGTTGGATAGACAATTAGGAAAGGATATAGGCACTTGTTACAAGATAACCAGTCTTTTAGCCTAGATCAACAGAAAACCGGAATGAAAATTACTCCCTACTGATCCAAATGATTTGAGCTTTAAAATAGACCGTTCTTTTGCACCCTAATGATCGTTCAAGGAACATGTGTTGGCCCTGGTGGTCCTCTTTGGACATGTGCAGACTCGTTATGCCAAAGCAGAAGTTTAGGGGTGGCTATGCAGACAAAAAAACCTGGCGTGGCCTGACCAACCTTGGGTATGTGTACTTGAATCAGGACAACATGAGTGGGGAGTGAGGGTGGCTCGTTGAGGACATGCTCCGGAAATGGGGTTGAAAGAAGAACGAAAAGAAAGGAAAAAAACAAAAGAAGAAGAAGAGTGACCAATAAAGTTGAAAGCAAAGTGAAAATTTAAAAAAATCACTTACACAAAAGGAGCAAGAAAGGAAGAAATGTTAAGCGCAAAAAATATTTAAAAAATTAAGAAATAGGGCAGAATAAAATGATGAAAAGGTAGGACGCTTAGCTGTTGTGTCAAGGAGGGCAATAAGTCACTAAAATACATCCAAATTTACCCTACCTAACCTAGAGCCTAAGTTACAAGCTAAGAAAGTCCTATCGTGATCCTAAGAGTCTATTATGGTGAACTTAAAGTAGTGAAAATAAGGGCAAACCTATGGCAACAAGTATAAATGAGGTGTGAAGTTGTTCTGAGAGTGAGTGTTGAAAAAAATAATAGTTATACTCAAACTGAAATCATTGTGTGAAAAATGAGAATATTGTTTTGAAGTGAGTACACTAGTTGCAATACCGGAAAAATGGTACCTTGGTGAGAGCATGCATAAACATAATGAAAATAGTTGGGATTGATAGCCAGATGATTGCGAAAGATAAAATAAGGGTACTCTTGTACAAAGGTTTTGTGGTGAGTCATAGTACGCCCCTTGAGGACAAACAACAAATTTAAGTTGAGGGTGTTGATGTACCGTGCTTTCACGGTACTTCCAATGCTTTTTCCTTAAGTTTAGTGTGTGTCTAAGGCCTTTTTGTAGTAATTTAAATGTGTTTTTCTCTTTATTTGCAGGAAAACTGTCAAGAATGAAAACATGGAAGAACTGTGTTGAAATTGTAGAAGTGATGACCTACGGAGACATCGACGGTCCGTCGACCTCTCAACTGTCCGTAGGTGGCAACCGTCGTTAGAAGAAAAATGCTGCTGAAGGAAGATCGGGGAATTCTTGCCAAGTGTGGGGCTACGGAAGCTATTAACGGACCGTCATATCCACGACGGACCGTCCTGCACATCCGTCATTGCTAACAAAGAGTAGCCCCAATACTTGTCTTGAAAAGATTCTAAGTGTGGAAAAACTAAAGCCATCGATGGACTGTTGTGCACTTAACAGACCGCCATCCTTGTCTGTCGATGATAACAGTGAGTTGGAGAAGAAACCAGTTGAAAAATATTTAATGTGTGGAACGACGGGAGGCCTTGACGGTCCTTCATGGCATCGATGATCCGTCGGTCCGGTCGTCGACTCAGACACATATTGGACAAATTTTCCTTAAATAGATTTCCTTTTTATATTAGGACTTCTTTATTATAAATACTGGTAAAACCCTCATTTTTGAGGTTAGACTCCTAGTTATTTTTCTAATTTGTAATATTGGTTTTTGAATATTGGATTTTGGAAAATACTTCATTTTTTCAAAATCGGTTTTTTTATTGACATTATTTCTCGATTCAAGTGATTTTCTGGATTTTTCTTCAATATCATCAAAGTAAGTACCATGAATTCTTACCTGTTAATCAATAGATGGTGGTAATTATTGAACATGGGTAACTAAATCCAGTAACTAGGTTGTGGGAACCATGAGATAAATACAAGGTAAAAAAAACTAGCTAAAATAACAAATCTAGAAAGTGTTTGATGTATTATTAATTCTTTCGTGTTTTAAAGTTCTTTTAACGAGTTGCACGGGTTAGAACTCGTCTTTTGCTACTGCCAGGACCACCAAGGAGTAGATAATAAGAAAAGAATTATCAACGAGATTAGATACAAAGATCTAATAGGCTAGTGTTGTGATTTGGTGCTGAAGTTGTCCTCCCAAGGGACCCTTGGTTGGTCCTTGGGAAGTAGTACCTGAACTTTTTAACCATGAATAAACTTAAACACGTGTTGGAAACCCTTACACCAATTTTTATCACTTTTTAACTTCCTGAAGCTAGTCAAATAGTCTAAGGCACACTAGCACCTCCTTGAACTAGTTTCTAAACGTCATGGACTTTCTTGGATGTTTTAGTTTCTAGACTTCCTAAATGAGTTATATTCATTAAATTGGACCTTAAAACAGTGTCTAGACCTTATGACACTCATGTTAGGCTATACAACACGTCTTGGATTTTTGAAGTGTTACAGTTATGTCGACTTTTATACCTAATAAAAAACTTCTACCAAACATAGTTAAGCTAATACAACTTTTTATACATGAATAAGATGTCTCTTATACATTAACCAAATGAACCCTTAATGTATTAAAAATGAACTATTTACTTGGATAAGTGGTTATTGTAAGAAAGTCCTTGCATTTGAATACACTTGTCTTATGATGACTTTTTGCATGAAAATTAATGTCCGAGTGCATTGGACACTTGTCTTTTGATAATATCCTCTCTTGGCCTATAAATGACATTTTCTCTTTGAAATGAAAAATGAGACAAAAAAAAACATTTCACATTACTGAAATAGTTTTTTGGGACAGTGCTTGACACAACTCTAGTATTAATATTCTGCACTATTATTTATAAATCATCGTAGTATTATTTATCTCATTTTTAGAATTACTATTTTGCTAAATAATATATTAACATTATTATTGATATTCCCCCAATAATCTAACTAACTAGGGTAAATAATATGTATGTAATACCTCAAAATTTCTCAACTAAGACATTAATCATTCTATAGCACCTCTCAACTCTATTCTTAAAATTTGAATTGTTTGTATAACACCCAAAACTTGAAAAAAGGTTAAATTGGCAGGTCCACACCCGGGAAAAGGAGAGAAACCATAAACCCTTCACTAAAGCGTAAACCCTCGTGCCGGGACCCCCCCCATGGGGAAAGGTACCCAATTATAAAAGGCTTTCAAGTGATGAGTCAATTCGATGGAAGCCCTCAGATGGTCATTGGTTGTCTTGCCTCAGCCGGTTGCGTCAGCTTTGGATTACATTTTCTTGGTGCCCAGAGACCATTACTTAGATCACAAAATCAACATTAGGTTTCGATAGCGTACAAAATCCAAACACACAGAATTTTTAAACACACAGTGACGAATAGGAGAAAGAGAGAGAGGCCGAAGAAGAGTTCGGAAAGGATGGTAACAGATGTGGTGAAAGGACGTAAAGGTTGGAAAAGAGCAATTGGTGAACAAACTAAAAAGGCAGTTTTTAATAGTTAATCACCACTCGGATTTGATTTCATGTTTATTACTTCATGGAAGAAAGTGCTATTTTAACAATTGCGGCATAGCTACAAGAGATATTTACCTAATTTCATTTTAAAAGATAAGAATAGAAAATATTTTTTATTTATAGGAAAAAGGATTTTATTATATCTAAATAAAAATTAAAGACCGAAGTTAATATGATATTATTTCAAAAGTCTATGACATTATTCTATTTAAATTAAAAAACAAGATTAAGAAAAATATTACTATTTCCACATTATTCTATTTAAATTACAAAACGAGATTAAGAAAAATATTATTATTTCCATTTGTTTAGCTAAAAGATTTCAAGAGAAAAATAAAGAAAAGGTATTCTTTAAAAACAATAATTTTATTAGAAAATTTCAAAAATATTACGCTTATTAGAAAAGGTGTTTTTTTGACATAATCAAATAACAACATACACATTTTAGGGTAAAACTATTAGTAGTGAAGACATTTTTAGAATAAATTATTAACTGTAAGGACATTTTAAATAAAATTATTAATAGAGAATATCTTCATTTAATGTGACATAGTTTAAAGCTATTTTTAACACATCTCCATCAAACAAACAACTAATAACAAATTATTAAAAAAATAACGAATAATAAATTAAATTAGTCAACAATTATTACTAATTAAAACTAAGTCAACAAGAATTTAAAAGTAAAATAGAAATATAATCTTCAAAATATGAATTGTTGAAGCTGAATTCCTCATCCTAATGGTTTCTCTTCTTTTTTTTTGAAATCTTTTGAAAAAATGTCATTTACCAGATTCCATCCCGGGTCTGGAAGAGGGGAGTATCACCCTCTACCAGTCGCACCACAACGCCTTTTGGTAATGTGGGTGTCATTTGTTTGTTTATACAGATTGTACATATATACACCTATACATACATCATGTTTTGACCGAAGATCGTGGGTGGCGTGGCACCCCCACAAGCCTAAGTAGATTTGTGTTGTCTTGAATGGTCCACTTGGGGGTGCGTACAGGTCACCCATTAACTTTTAAATATAAGATCAACTTCAAATGACCATATCTGTTAGCACATAACAAATTTGGTGGTCCAAGACCTATTGAATTAAAGTTTTTGAGTCCTCATTCCAACCTACCAAGTTTTCCTCATTTCAAGTTTTGAGTAAAAAGTTATGTTCGTGTTAGTGATGCAGTGTTAGATAGTCGAAGTTTCACGAATGACTTGGCATACGGTGAAGCATTTCACAGGTTGTGGAGCCGAAAATGGTCTGTGAAGCCTCCCTTGTGAGGAACTCCATAAGTTTCTAAGTTGGTATTGTTTTGGTCAGTACAAGAAATCTGGCATTTGGTGGTGACTGTAGTCACCACAGAAAGTCTAAATGTCGACACGAAATACCTTTAATGGAGACACACCAGTCGTAAAAAATAACTGAGTGGTTGAATGTTTATCGGTGCGACAACACCAATCGCCACAGCATACCATCACGAATAACCTTCTGTAGCAACATATGTCTCCATAAACAATTCCTAGAAATATTTTAAGAAATAGGGCCGCCACTGAAAAAGTGTTTATTGCCGGCCCAGAACTATCGCACTCAATAGAATGTTCTTTTTAGTGGATGTCACGACCGGCTAGATACACCCTAACAAATAGGGCAAACCTTAGGTCGCAACGCGCAATCATTGACTCTCACACCACGAAGGTCTTGTAGCAAGCCTTTTAGACATCATCATTATCATATATCACCAAAACAGTATGGCGAATTAAGCTTTTTTTTGCGAAAACATAAAATGGCGGATTCATACCAATAAAGTCTACATATGTCTCAAAAGCTATCTCGACAAACAGGATAACCAATAGTTTGGCACGACCCTAAAAGCTTAACATGAAACAAGAACATAAAAGACAACATAGCGTAGTGTTTTCTCAGATGTTGGAGACATTCATCAACCAATCTACTTTCCTCTGCAAAATCCGTGGAACTCTACCCTTGAAAGCAAATCAATATGCTATACCCGACATGGACAACATTAGCAATTATGCATTTAGTAATACACATGTATGGAAACTATCACAACAGAAACTTAAGAGATCTCAATGCATTCGTCCAAGAATAGAGCAATAATCATAGAAGCATAATACATAAGCATAACATGAATATCTAACATAATAAAGCATTGGTAAAAGTAATAGATCACGTTTCATACCTGAATAATTGGCTATCACGTACTCAAAGAAACTACCCTCACAATCCACCACCTTCCAGTATACTCGTGCAAGGCTAAGGTAGCATCCATACTACTATACGAAAGCTAAGTACACCTCTTTGGCTCATTCTTGATCTCGTCCCGTTGTCATAATTAAACCTAAGTTCATCATATCATATGAGAACTAATGCTCACCTAGGGAAGGCAACCTCAAATCATTACTTGTGCGCAATGATGTTAAGGTCAGCCATACTACCTCAACACACCCAAGTATATCTTGAAGTAACCGTCATCTTGTTTCATTTCCCTCGTAGAAGTCTCTAGTAGAACTACCTTCAATTTGTTAATGGTCACTATCTTAAGTCAACCATGTCAGGAATGGAAACTATAGTCAACTATCCAACTAAACATACATTCATGTGGTTCATGTCTTAGGTAGCTTTTAAGTTTCCATTCACTTGTGCCATTTATGATGGCATCCCCCATACTACATTCCATAGTGAATTCTTCTCAGCACTAACCTAATCCCCATAGCTAACTTATGTTGTAACCTATGTCTATTATAGATTGTCATACTATCTAATAGGCCTAATTTATCATGGAAAGCATCTCATCATACTACCAATCTAACTAAGGAACAGAATACACCAGCCTAGCACCATGCAACTAATCATAGATGCAATCTAATCAAAATGGGCAGCATGATCCTAACTCGAACTACCATGAGAAATCCTATCTCAAGCTTTCCATGAAATACTCCCTTACATTAAAATAAAAGCTACCATTAGGAAGATTATAAGTCTTTCTTTCTCCCGAAAGCTATACCATGATCATGGTTTTCTTATGGTCAAACCAAAGTCACATATACAATGAATTTTCAAAACCTCCAGCTACCATGTGTACTCTAACCCATAGCTCATTTTACTCTGAAAGAAACACCATGAGTAAATCTTACCCCAGATTCCATGAACGATTGTCAAGTCATGTTCTCATATCTGACCATGGCTGAATATATCAACTCAACGCCTACATGGAGATTTAACTATCTCATATCTACCTTGAGACAAGCTTGCCATTCACTCTAAAGCTTCACCATGATGTATTTTCCTGACTCAACGCTACCATTGACTCAGGGTTACCCGTTGGTGCTTGAGACGCAAATAATCCTGAACGTCCACTAATGCACACAGACGGGGACACCATTAAATAGAAATTAAATCAACTCATTACTTTCAAAGATAATCATTTATGTCTTACCCATGCATTACTCATAAGAATACAGTGTTAGGTTCTTAAAGTTTCTCCACCCGAGGTGTTCACAACTATTGGGAGAAGACGTTTACCTTCTCGGTCAATACCTTCTAACACATGTCTCAGGTGCTATAACAAAGAAAGGAAAATCATCAAATCCACAATCAATACTCTCAGTCAATGGCACATGGACCCACCCCCACCCACCCAAGCCGATATCAACAATGGGAGAAGTCCGACATGAAGACGAAGTGAGAGCTCCCTCAAGGCTTCAACTCAATTACAGATGAAGCATTCAAGTCAGATCAGGTAAGGACAAAGGCTAGTCTATACAATGAGCCTAGAGGGTGACCCAACGTCCTGGGGGCAAGACATCCTGAAGAAAGAGTCCTAATCTGTTAAAGGGAGAGATAGGTTGAGTCAAATTAGGAGCAAATAGGAAGAAAAGAACACGGGGGACAGTGGAATCACGATGCAATAACAACCTTCATCACTATCCGCTACACTCGAAGCACCAGGAAACACACCTTATCAAGTTTTCTCATCACATAATTCAACCATGACAACAGAAATAAGCCAGCACAGGAACATTAAGTTGATTTATCCCCAACGGCGAAGGGGATCTACATTATCTAGACCAAACCAGCATCCTTACGCAACATAGCAATCCTTACCCGGCAACCCGCCCGAATTGGGGGTTGGTGAATTTGATTGTCACAAAGTGAAGGAAAAGACGAGGGTACCTATCAACAGGCTATAGAAAACAATGCCATGGAAAGGAAGTAATCTGCACACACACTGCACATTAGTAGCTTTCACAATCCCTACTTGAACACCATTGCAGTGTAATGTTCATGGTCCTAATACTGCGGACCCCCCCGCGCCCCAATTTTGTCTGCTGTCGTCGAGGTCCGGTCTAATGGGGTACTTTTTGCAGAAGTCTACGTGAGACGACTCATTGGAGCTGTAGTTTAACATCTAGAGTCGAGGGAGGGAGTCTTAGTATGGGGGAAAAAGACGTCCCAGATAGAGTGCAGTAAAAAATATTAACCAAATAAATTATTTATAAATTACAGTTAGAACATTCAACCTAACAAAACAATGAACATCGCCGCGACTTGATGGACTTCGATTATTATTGTACACGCTTATCATATTCTTTTAGCCATATTCCATTAGGTTCTTGCAGAGTCAAAGCTAACCTACAATAAACTCACTCGGATATATCATACTTAACAGGAACGAAGAGAAGGTGAATTTCACATATTTCAGCGCGCCTTTACTTAATATGTCTTGCAGTTGCATGTGTCGACAGTAGTTGCCGATCAGACCAAGACGACGTTGAGGCCATCTTATAGGGCTGGCGGAACTGATAGCAGCGACAGGGACGTGTCTCGTGAAAACTGTTTTCAGATTTCGTGGTCACAGACCCTTCTACTAATTGTTCTTCTCGTATCCATTCAACTGCTACGTCTCTCTCACCCAACGCCCTCATCACGGGGCCTTCATCCTGGACCTACGGGCGCGTTCTTAGGAACAAGCGCGCCTCGTTTGGTGGGACTCAACGCATTCTAGCATAAGGTTGGGTTAGCCCCCCCCCTCTCTCGACGCCCATGCCGGGCGCGACACCTATAGTTTTGATCCCACAGACAGTGATTGCTCTTACGACGAGAAATGTTTCACACCTAATAAACGATCCTATAGATTTTCAGGTCAAGCACTCTTCCCTATCAATTTGCTGAAGCTCAAACTCTAACAATAACGCTAAACCATCATCTGCACACATAACTAAGACACGCTAAGCTTACGTCTGAACAGGCTAACTTTCAAAAGCCACCTCCACCAGGACGATCTCGTGGCGCCCTTTTCACCTCCAACCTCCTGTCAACTGCTATATACCAGATGCTTAACACACCAATAATTATCACAGTTTATGGTATACCTTAAACACCCTGTCATGACTCCCCATGGTTAGGCCTTTTGTTTCTACCTACACATTGATCATGATTTGCGGTTGTTATTAAAGTGGCGCGTCACCATCAAGGCCATAATTAACCGATATACATTTAATAGTAGGTTGCCTCTCTTCATCGAAAAGGAATTCGTAAAAGTACTGGTAAATGTGTAGTCGGCCGGACTATAGACATTGAACACTCTTAATAATTCTCTTAGTCTTGTGATAAGGTCATGCTAAGGTGACACTGTTAATATGGAGGCGCTCAGAGGAGTCATTGATTCCATGTATCCTCATAATTTCTGGTCCCGCCTAGATGGTTACCAGCATGAACTGTTGCGGCATTGAAAGATGGTTGACATAGAGGAGACAAGAAACAAATAGTGTTTGGGGGGTGACTTGACCACATGTTCGTGGGGGTTGACGAGAGGACGAGTTGTCATGTTCTATTAGTGACTAAGCATATTAGCCAGTCAGTGTGAAGACGGAAGCTCCCGGGCTCACTTTATGTATCGAGTACTGATTGATTGATAAGGGGTACAGAGGGTTTGAAGGGCAAGGGGGGGGGCGAATGGCCGAGGGCAGACAGGGTGTAAGGGAACAGCACCCGATGCAGGTGTACTCAACAATCGCGCTGGAACACCGGTGGGGCCGGGTACTTGAATGTGCAGCGGACGGATGGGGCGGTGCACGGGAACACAGTGAAACAGGAGAAAGGGTGAACAAAATCGACAGAACAGGCACCGCCTAGCCCAGGAAAGAATGCGGGGCTGGTCGGAGAAATGAGGGGCAGAAGACGACGACACGTCCAGTGGCCGAGTAGTGCTGATCAATGTCAATGGGCAGGATAAAGCACAGACGACAGTCTTTGGGGGCAAAACGGACAATATGAAAGGAGTTAAAGGGCTGTAGTACTGTGGCACCAATCCCACAGCCAAATTTGTGCCGGGGGGGGGGGGCCAGCAAATACTATATCGAAGGGAAGGAGAAAAGTTGGCCATTGAAGGTAACGTATGTTTGCTGGCCAAGCCGCTATTGATGTGATTCGAGAAGTAGAACCGGGGTCAGTGTGCCAAGGAGAGAAACAGGGAAACTGAGTGCCATGGGTACCCATTGGAAAATGACAAACAAGGAGGAGGGAAGAGATAGGTGTGACGTTAGGGATAGAGAGGAGCCCAATTAATGTGTTATTGTAAGAAAAACTCAAGAAAATCTTAGTGTTATTGATGAGAAGACATTGAAACAGAAAAAAGCCACCCGTAAGATACACAGGTTAAAGTTAGGGGCGTATGGCAGGGCGGTACGTGTGATAGTGGGAGGAAGTATTAGGGTAGGCGGGACGGCCCCAAAAAAAGTCAGCTCCGGGTAATACGGTTGGCCATCACCTTAAAAGTGGGTGCTTAAAACACGACCAAACTGATAAAGAGGTGGAATCTGGAAATAAGGTAGGTAGTCTCCATGAATGGACGAAAGTTAAATACTAACATCTTAATTGAGTTACAACTCGCCATTTAGTTACAGTTTAAGTGACCGGGATTGACGTAAAAGAGGTGAAATGAGGCACCATCTTGGGCGGGAGGCGAGAGGGGTAACCCTAATGACTAACACCAGGGTCATCATAAATACGCTAACGTAAGAAGAGAGAGAGAGAGAGAGAGAGAGAGAGAGAGAGAGGAGAGAGAGAGAGGGAGAGAGGGAGTTGGGTCCAACTCCGGTTTCTGTCCGCCTGGACCGGTATTTGGACCCCTTCCGTGTTGGGTTTTAGAACCATTCTATTTGTGCCTGCCTAAACTAATCAAACAATTTAATAAAAAATACAGAAAAGAAAAGACGACAAGGGCTTAGACCCAAAGATAACAAAATACAAAGTTTGAAAAGTAATAAATTTGGGCTTTTGGGCCTAATTCTCCAACTCCGGTCATTTCGAATTCTTCAATCTCTAAACCTGTACGCTGATTTTGTAATGAACTTGACTCGAATGAAAGAATTTTTTATCCTATGTGTCTCCTCTAGATGCAAGGGAAGGAGATAAGAGTTCATGGCGAACTCAGACATAGGAATTCATGCACAAAAGAGATGAAAGGATTAATGATTGATCATGAAAGGGCTCTTTTTTTAAAAAAAATAATCAAACGAATTATTTGGATGTAACCACATACTTCTAATTTTTATAACAAATCAAACACACCCTAAACTATTTATGGTGGAAGGCCAAACATATCAGGAAACACATATGAATTCTTAACAAATAAGCAATTGGAAATGTTAAGAGAAACATGAACACTAGGTCACAAGCAATTTTATTAACATGATAAATGCCAACAGTGAGTCTAGTGACCAATACTAGTGTTAAGACAACTTAAACCAACAAACTTATACCCAGAGGGGTATCACTTCAACAAACAATGGAGATAACATCATTACGCATAAACCTATCATCCATAAGCAACCAAACAGGAAAGGAAAGGAACTTGAAAACTAATATGACTTTTTGCAAAAAAAGAACAAGGGAAGCGATATTTATTTATTTATTTAAGAATAAAATTCTTCCACAAATAAGCGTATTGAATAACCAATTCAGAGCAACCACACTCACTCAGTCTGTACCATTGAAGACGAAGATATAAAAGAATAAACAAGTTTACAAGACTAACAACAAAATATACCTATACTATATGCATCAGCATCTAAAGAGTTATAAAGGGGAGTTTTTAAACAAACATTATGCTAAAAAATGCCCCAAAAAAATATGAACACAATATCCCAAATGGAAACCAGAAGATACAGGCACCACTCAAAATATTCCAGAAAAAATAATAATAGATAAAAATAAATAAATAAATAAATAGAATTAAAAAATAAAAAATGCAAGGTATTGCTAAACTGCCAGAAATCTATACCGAACAAACAGAGATGACAGAAAGCGATGAACAAGACTATGAATCGTGATGAAAACATTAGTATCACCACCCATCCAATCAAAACAAACGAAATCTAAACTATCGAAACGAGAGAGATCTTGGAAATGCGTTAAGAACAGTAGTAAAATGAAACCAGCATGCGATTCAAAAAGAAGAAAACCCTCCAAAGACGTATACATATATAAAAGTTACAACGGAGAACTCAACTCTTAGCAATATTTCTAAGCAAATAAAACAGATACACTAATTTACGATCAAACAGAGAGTCCAAAATCTTAGCAAACACTAGTGTATACAAAGACTCACATAAACCAGAATCCAACAATAAGCACATTTAGAATAAAATGCTTGAACTAAAAAATGATTAATACCTTCCGAGGTGCAGCGATTCTAGGGACGGGACTTGCAAGCAGAGGCGATTCTACCCACCACCGCATGAAAAACTCAAGTCAGTCGTCCAACGAAAGGAACAAATCTTGCCGAAGGTTTAAACAATTCGAAACAAATTTAAATTAACCCATCGTTCAAAGAACGTACAATTGACAGTATCTTTCAACTTTCCTGGTGCCCCCCTTGAAATCTCTCCCAATCTTTTCGACTCCTTTAGATATGTGACTTTTGATTCACTGTAACTCTCCTAAGAAATTTTCTTCCCTTTCTTTTCACGTTAAAGTTTCCAAAAAATATCTCAAAAAAAATCTCCCCCCTCCAAAGTTGTCAAAAGAAGAATACTTATAGGAGGATATTACAGTTTTGATTGGAAGGGAGAATTCGGGTAAGAGCTCCGACTCAGTACCTAAACTCAAAAATCAAAAGAAAAACTTTCAAAAAAATTAGGGCGACCAACTTTATCCGAAGCTTTAACCTTATTTCGGAAACGGAAAGGGGGTGGGATGGCTGGATCGACTCCTAGCGTCCTTGTACTTGACGTGTCTACGTCTCACGCCACCAAGGACAAAATCGCGTACCCTGCTTAAATTGTACGATGAAAAATACAATGAGGGAAGACGACAAAGGCGTCCGGTCGCTTTGTACTGCCGTGAGTTCACGCCGTATGAATGGACGCGTATTTGGACCCATAGTTTGCCACTTTCATCCGATTCCACTGTGAAGCTGTGTATTACGCGTACAACTACATTCACTGGGATTAGAAGTGAAGAGGGGGTTTGGTCGGGTTGCAAGGAATGGGATTGGGTGTTTGAAAACGGGAGTGGGCTGGAGAGTGGGTTGGACTTTTTGCTGGGAATTAAAAGGAATTGGATTGGGTTGAAGAAAATCAAAAGGCCCCTGGAATCTTCATCCATATTATTTAAAAAAATATTCAAATCAATACAAATTAATTGATAAGCCTCTCAATACAAAATAAAATAATCAAATTAAAATACAACATGACTGATCCAATAACGCAAATCATTATATAACTAAGTTAATTAATAAAATACTTAAGCAAAATAATATTTTTTGAGACGATTTTTCAAGTAATCATAAATATGTCACTAATATACATAATTATGTAAAACACGTACATTATCTAGAAATTATAAAAACGTAAAAGATTAACTTAGAATAACTTAAAATTATTTTATTTTGAACTTTATAAAATCTAATTATTTTAAATTATTTAGAATTGAGAAACTCGTTAATTAATTTATATCGGGAAGGTAAAAATTGGATGTCAATAATATATATATATATATATATGGATCCAACTGATTGACTATTTGACACGTGTATTTCTCATGCAACTATGTGCATCCATAGTTCTCTTCATCTTCTTTCTAGTAGTTGTGACCAAATTCTCCATTTTGGATTTTTCAAATTTTTCCTCTCTTTTCTTCACTCTCTTCTCAATACTCTTGTGTGGTTACAGTGTCTGTATAAGGCGTGAAGATATCGGTGAGTGAGACTTTTATATGGAGTTTTTGAAGCTGAGACCGTCTACAGCCCTTTGCTCTGTTATTTATTCATCAATAAACATTTCAATTTGAGCTTTGTTTATCTTCCTAACATATTTTGTATTTCCCCGTGAATTAAATATGCACATTTTGCTTAATCACAAAATATTTTGCACATTGATTCTTTCCAAATATTTGATTATCCGTATAAATGTTTTCTGTTTTCTCTTGGAATTGCCAATAGAATGAACGGAAAAGAGATTGATGAAACAAATGATTTATGCGTCAATTAAATTTAAGCTTTCAATCTGAGCAAAAATTTTCAAATATACGTATGATATTTTGCTTCAACTCTTGAGAAAAATAACCGAACGAGTTGCCTTCAAAGACAAAAAGTTATAACTAATTGATGACAAATATCTTTTTTCATCTTCTTTTGAGTTGAAACATATGTTTAACTTTCTTAAACAATTATACTAAGGTAATATATTGAAAGATATATTTTGTTGTAGTGCAGGAATATTCCAAGCACTTGATTTATACATGTATGCTACCTATGGAATAAATATATTACCTGTTGAACAAATGATGTGCGACAATATTTTGAGGTAGCCTCTTCTCCTTCTTATTTTAGAAAGTCAACATCAATATGACATATTTGATTGATGAAAGTTGTACCAAAAATGTTAACTGTGAAACAAATGATCATGTGCGACAACATCTTGAGGAAGCCTGCCTATTTCTTGTTTTAGAAAATCTATATCAGTATAATGTATTTAATTAGTGAAAGTTGTACCTAAGATGTTTACTGGTCATGATGAAGGTTTGAATATCTTGATATTTGTTTATCCAAATAAGCAATTCTGTATAGTTCATTATTTTCTATGTTTCTATTTATTTAGTAGAATTTCTTTAAAAAGATAGCTTCTTTTTAATGACATGACCAAATTGACTTATTTGAATTAATTTGGAGTTGTAGACATTCATCAGAAAAGATATGCTCTTCTCTGAATAAAAGTAATGTGAATTCTGAATTTACAATTTTCGATATTTATCTCATTAGACAATAATGAGGACATTTGATATTATAGAGTTGAGCTTTTGGGTTTAGAGTTTCAAGATAAAAACCTAAAAAATTAGGTTCAAGTTAACTTGTGGTTTGCATTTTAGATTTTACGACTCTCTTCTGTGCTCAACATCTCAATGCAGAGTTGGAGAGGTTCTACAAGCAGCAACAAGTCCAAGAAGAAACTAAAGAAGTATGTTTGTGTCATCTTGTATGTTGGATCTCTTGCTAAGTAATAGATTTGTGTTATTTTTTAATTTACAAATATTGATTATCTATGCATTAAATTTATTGATCTTATAAGGCTCAAAAATGTGAACAAGATAACATAAACATTGTTTAAGTTGTATTAGTTTCAGTAAGGTCAGAGATGGACTAGGAGGGAAGTACACCTTATATTTTATGAAGCAGGCGAGCAGCACCCTCTCATGTAGAAGCATTTCTACGAGTTGTAGCATGTGCTCATATTCTTCAAGCATATGGTCTTAGTGAAGCATGTTGTTATTTGTAGTTTTGATGATTTGACAAACAATGGGACCTCATAAAGGTATCAGGTTCTCTAATTGTGTATTGCCAGTAATCTTGTTTGAGTATTGCAGAAAAAACAAAACCGGGAACCTAGTCAAAGGTTACCCATGCTCCTCTGAAAGGAGTGCAGTCGATTGCCAGTCTGGATAATGGTACAGAAAGTAGTTGCAACACTTCCCGATGGCCGTCAGAAAAGGGTGACCTTGTTAGCAAATGGCAAAGGAGTTTAGGAAAGCGACTTGCCCACATAAAAGGCACTTTTCCTAACACTTTGGTGTAGTTTTTCAACTGATAAAAAACTTTTCAGAACTCTTGCAAAGGCTACACAAGCAAAGCAGGAATTATCCAAGGACAACAGCAACATCTGGAGCTTTTTCGTCTATTTTGTGTTAGGAATTTTTCTCTTGTTCTTAAATGTAAACCACTCCTAAATCTAGAAAGAAATTGGTGTGTTGTGTTAGAATCTAAGAGTTTCCAGGTGGGATAGCTAGTGGGTAGATTGTTTTCTACTTAGGCGCTTGTTAGCAATAGAGGACTATTGCTTAACTAGATTGATAGACTATTTCTTACGTTTGGTGTATCGTGTTTCGCTTTTGCTTTTTGAAGATTAGTGAAAACGGTATTGAAAATCCTTTGAGACCAGCTCGTGGTGTGTTCCTCCGCTTAAGCAAGGAGGTTCCACGTAAAATCATTGTGTTTTTGATTTACTGCATTTACTTTCCTTATTTTTCTGAAGAAGTAAGGACCTGGTCCATTACTTGTTAAGTGAAGCACATATTCGAGCAGTGGTATCAGAGAGTCAACCATGCCTATCTATTTGGTTAACACTAAGAACTGATTTTGTTCTAGAATTGCACTTCCACTTAACCTCGTCGAAGAGGTCATTCCCACACACAGACCTCCTCGTTTCATGGACATTGCGACAGGTTGTGGAAAGTTGAGATTCACGAACTATCTCATGGCTGAAGATAGCGAGTTATGGATATATCTAGATGGACCTTTTGTTCCAATGATGGAATAAAGGATGGAGAAAAGACCACTAACTTGTCCTAAAAGCCCAGGCAAGAAATATGAGGAGGCTGACAGGAAAAGATTGAAAAGGGTTCAAAGCTAAAACTCTCTGGTCTGTGGGATAGGAAACTCTAGTAACAACAGAGTGTCAGCCTGGAGTCGGCTAAAGAAATTTGTGGATTGCTTGTTTTACTGCACATGAAGGAACTGAACAGTCAAAGATCCAAGATTGACAGCTACCTCCATATGAGTACTTTTCAAAATGAAGGAAGAGAACCTACATACTGTACACCCATTTGTCCTCCCATTCAAATGAGCTGATAAGTTGGCGTGCACCTATAAGCATGTAAGCATTACAAACAAGTCATAACGTGCTTCGAATTCTTCCAAATAAGTCCTTGGGAGAGCAAATTGATGCCATTACAGACAGCCAGACTTGCAACTCTGGTGGCCTGACCATGTATGCTGATTGAAAATCTTAAAACCAATATGAATCGAAACCATGATTTGTCAAAAAGGGAAGTCAAGAGGACAGTCATTATGTTGAATATAATCAGAATGAAGATTCAAGTGATGATGCTGATATGGCATATCTCATCATAGATTTCAAAAGATTGTAAAAAAAAACAAATGTAATAAAAACTGAGGAACAAAAATGGGACTCTAAATGCGCTCAAGGTGATCCCTTGTCTAACAATTGTGGAAAATCTGGCACTTCATCAAGGTGTCCTGTACTCAAGAAGGAAACAAGGACCATCAAAACACAGAGGTACCAAGACAAATGAAGGGACCTGGACCCCTTTACCAGAATCGAAAAGCTGCCTGCGAATATGTTGTCAAAAGGGCTCTTCTGCTGGGTAGATTCCTTCTATGACTCAGAAGATCCTGATGAGCCCAAGCTGTGTCGCTGGTTCTGTGCATGAGGAGAAACTGTCTTCAATAAATGTTGCTCTCATGCACCACACAATGAAGAGAAGACATCGGTAACTCTTCTTACAGAAAAGGACTTGGTAAATATTCTCTTAAACATTGAGACCGTGGGCAAAGTCATGTTCGATTCTGTGATAGAGGTTAACAGTTGAACGAGATACCATGATTGCTGAATCTTGTAAATTTTACATGAAAACAAAGGTCATTTGAAGACACATGTCTAGAATGGTGTGCTCTAATTTAAAAAACTCTGAACTTAAACACAGTTTTGTCAGATTACTGAAGAAGCAGAAAAGCTAAATGGCAAAACCAAATGAGATCCTGCAAGCTTGAATTCAAGTAAAATTGTGGAAAAACTCCTGAAAAGAAATCTTAGTTTTGCCTTGAAAAGATTAACAAATTAAAATGATATGAGAAACTTAGAAAGACTTGAAATTCTCTTAATTGGACCAAATCCTCAATGGCTGTCAATGTGACAAATCAGAGTAATTTCAATAAAAAGGACTAGAAGTTTGAAACATAAGTCCCCTTATAACCCTCACAGTAAGTATGTGTTTGTGTCTGCAATTCTTTTGTTCCCTTCGTGGTAAGAACGGACATTTGGAAGAATGATGTGTTAGCTGGAGAAAATCGTGTGAAAGATACTCTAATTCTGCTGAAAGCAAATTACCAAAATATAGACCTGGTCCTACAGGAGCCTGTCTCAACTCACAAATTGAGAAACAATCTAGTTCTGCTCCTATGGCCTTTTGCTAGAAACTTTCAAAAGTCTACCATACTGGACCAGTACAATCTGATCACGATCCCTTTTCTGCCCTACTGGGACTCAAGCTGAAATGGGTTCCCAGCGTAACAATGTATTTTGGTGCAGGTGTAGTGAGAGGAGAAGCAGTCAATGCTGGTAATATGGATGTGGCTTGCTACAGAACATATGACTTTTGTGTAAAGACTTCTCTCACTCAAGACCCTCCAAGTGGAGGTGTCTCATTTTGTGTGGAAGAAGGGATAACATTTTGGGGAGTTGGCAAAATAGATAGGATCTCTTGAGATTCTATGACAAGTTTATCATGTGGATGGGTTGAAGTACAGCTTGCTAAGTGTCACAACGCTGTGACAAAGGAATAAAAAAAAAAAACCAATAGTCAGGTTTTACTTCGGATAAATGCCATGTGGTGAGTTTAACTACAACAAGGTAATTCTCACTGCACACAAAGTAAAAATATGTATGTGGCAAAACTTGGAAATCCTCTCATGGAGATGACTAACATTCTCATCTTGCTCACAACGAAATGCGATCTTGCATCTAGTGCTGGGACCTTTATTTCATCGTTAGTAAATAAGCTGATTTCAACAGGACCTGGTCCGAGTTGTGCCCAAAATGCAGTTTCTCCTGATAATAAAATGTGTGAAGCTTGTGTTAGAGGAAACAAATCAAGATCATCGTCAAGCCCAAATCATGTAACCCTCATCAGAACCTTAGAGACTGCTTCATATGGACCTTTGGTGGGACCCTTGCGGTTCAAAGCAGAAAGCAGAAATTACATTTGTTGATTGTAATGATTATCAAGATACCCCTGGACTAGATTTTTGAGATCAAAGGCAGAATACAGAAAAAGCTGATGAGCTAGTGAATTTCTTTAAAGATGATTCACCACACCAAATTAATCAAAGGTTGTTTGGCAGGCATTAGATCTGATCATGGTACAGAGTTTGAAAACTCAAACACTTGAAAAATTCTGTATGGAAAATGTAAGTCAAACTCTCGGTCACAACTTCTCTGCTCAAGACTCCTCACAAATGGTAAGTTTGAAAGAAAGACCACAGAACCTTGGTGAACATTGCCAGAACTTGATTATTGAATCAAATCTTTCCTCAAGTTTCTTGCTGAACTTTAACACACCCCAGCATGTCATGTTACCAATAGGTGCTAACAGAGCTGTGTTGAATAAGACTCATATGACTGCCACCAACAGAAAGCCAATGCTAACTCTCTTAGAGCTTTGAATGCAATGTTTTGTGCTAATAATGGGAAGGATGTCTGGGAAAATTTGATACAAGAAGTGATAAGGATATTTTTGGGATATTCTTTCAATCACAAACCTACAAAATATTTCACAAAAACACAATGCAGTGAAGAAAGCATTCATGTTGTTTTTGAATTGAAATGGAGCTGAAGAATGATCTGATCAGATATGATGATGATGTCCTCAACTGCTACCAGCGCAGGAAGATGAAGGTGCTGAAACTGATGCACACAACACCTGAATAATGATTGTGTTGTCAGAATCACAGTTTCCCTGAAGATGAGGCTGAGGTTGAACAGGATGAATAGAGTACTGGTACTATCAAAACGGCCACCTAGTACAGATCGAATCCCCAGGAAGATGATTTTCCCCCCCCCACTCCTAATGCAGAAGACATGATGATCTGTCAAATAGCCTGCTGGCAAGGTCAAGGATGGAAGCTAATAGTTGCACATCCTCTTGATAATCTCATTTCTCCTTTAATTCTGGACTTCAACTAGTCAAAACTAGAAATCTAGTTGCATTCTCACCTCCCATTCCGATATCATCCGTTGAGCCTATAATGTTAAGAATCATTAAGGTGAATGCAAGCTGGATCAATTTCTATGAAATGCAAGAAGAAACTCATCCGTTTTGGAAGAAGTAAGGTATGGTACCGGGGTTCCTCGACCTGAATTCAGAACAATAATAGGAACCAGGGGGGTATTGCAGAAACCAACTTGATGAAAATGGAGTTATTACGAGAATAAATCCAGCTGGTGGTGCATAGGTACATCAGGAAGACGGAATTGACTATGATTAGACTTTTGGCACCTGTTGCCAAATTAGAAGCTAATTAGCATCCTAACTAGCTTTTGGCCTGCTTTTTATGGGATTTGAAGCTGTATCAGACGATGTGAAGAGTGCAATTTCTGAATGGAGATCTCAAAAGGAGGTGTATGTCAAGCAACCTCCTGGTTTTTGAGATGCAGAGCCTACGAAATCATGTTTTCAATTGAATAAGGCATTTTTTATATGTCTGAAACAAGCTCCAGAGAGCTTGGGTATGAAAGATGTCGAGGTTTCTGTTAAGAATGGTTCAAAAGAGGCAAGAAGACCTACTTTGTTCTTACTAAAAGGAACAAGAATGCGTATCATATCCAGTTTAGTGGATTGAATACTGGTTTTTTGGAGCTACTACTTCGAACATCTCTGGTGAAGGAATTCCCTTCCTATCATTTGATGGGGAAAGGAGTTTGAAATTGAGTATGATTGGCAGTTGACATTCTTTCCTGGTGCCTGCAAATCAAAGCAATCATCAAATGGAACTTCAATATGTCCAGGAGAAGTTACATCAAAGAGCTCTGAAGAATTCGATATGTTTGATTCCGTCCAAACCTATTGGGACGACGCCTATGGAACAAATTCCAAGATGATAGTAGAGAATCTGATCCCCTTGTGAATCAGACAATGTCAGAGGAATCATTGGCTCTTGCTATATCTACTGCTAGCAGGCCTGATATTGTGCTATGCGTTGATCAAATGTGTGCCAGATTTCAAGCATGTCCCCTCAGGATTCACACCTAAGAGCTGCAACGTATACTTAGATACTTGAAGAAACAGGGGACCTGCAGGCTCTTTTATCTTGAAGGTGATACTTTTGGACTGGTTGGTTTTGCAGATGCTGATTTTTGCAGGTTATCAAGTTGACAGAAAGACGTACCTCTGGGAATGGCTCATTTCCTAGATCTCACTCGTCTCTTGGGGGCATCCAAGAAGCAGAACTCTGTGGCTCTTTCACGCTGAAGCTGAATATTACTGCTGCACTGTTGTTCTCAATTGCTGTGTATCATGCACACTTCGAAGACTTGGAATCCCATTAAAGCAATTTCCTCTCATGTGTGACAACACTAGTGCTGTGAGTTAAAAATGGGAAAGAACCCAGTTCATCATAAGAGAACAAGGCACATTGATGTCAACATCATTTTTTGTAGAAGACCAGGTGTTGAGAAGGGGTAAATATTGTGCTCACATACTTCCAACGGAGGCACAGTATCAAGACACTTTACCAATGCGCTCGCCAAGGATCACTT
Organism: Solanum habrochaites; assembly: GCA_027704765.1. Classification (NCBI taxonomy): domain Eukaryota; kingdom Viridiplantae; phylum Streptophyta; class Magnoliopsida; order Solanales; family Solanaceae; genus Solanum; species Solanum habrochaites. The sequence continues at coordinate 9,975,314 of JAKWJA010002494.1, read as the reverse complement.
TTAAAAAATCGTTTAAATGTTGGGAATTTGATCTCCAAGTAATGGGCTTTTAGCATACCAACAGTGGCCTCCCTTGATGGTTAAAATTGCAAGTGCAGGTACCTTTGTGGAATCCTTAAATAGTTGAACAAGATGGGCACTGTTGTTATCTTTCGTATGTATTATCCTCACATAGGGAGAAAAACCAAAAACCTGCTCAGCAAAAGAAGAGACTAGAACAATTAAGACTGATTAACTCTATCATGACCTGGTACCTTTCCAAGGTTACATTTTTACATTAAATTTAAAAACAAAAATTTTTTGACCGTTGAAAAGCCACGTGTCCAGTCATCGTTTACTCGTAGCCGATCAGTCAATCGTTTCCTCCTCAACGACGCCCCTAATCAGGGAGCCTGGCAACCCTTTCACTTCTTTTTGTAAAAGGGTCTTTCTTCGTGAAACTCTCATTCGTCTCTTAACTTTACTCTCTCATTATCGAAAGGCTTCTCACTTCAAAGGCATCTCTGTTTTTTTTTGTTCAAAGAACCCTTCCAGCATCACAAAAGCATTGTCTCTCTTCATCTTCTTCTAAGCAATGTTGGAGGCACTTAGTGAAATTTGCGCCCCTTGCTTTCTATTCTCCAACCCCTACTCAACCATACTCCTCCCCACCCCAGTCCTCCACAAAGCACTCCTGATAACCCCTTCTTCTCCATAATCTAAAACTTCTGCAGTGACCTCTGAACTGGGTCCCTTTGAAAGACCTGTTTCCTGACAACATGTTTGAAGTGAATTACCACAAATTGGGGCTGTCCTAGTCTAATATACGTGGAGCAAGTGAGGAACTCGTGATTGAAAGTCTATCATGTGCTAGAAGACTCCAGACAAACCAACTGATGCACTTGGTAGATAAAGGCAAGACCTCTCAACCCATTTTTCGATAAAACCACCCCCGACTTAGGGGCGTTACGCTCTCTTCCTCTTCATCTGAATCTGCAATTGATGAAGAACCATTAAATGGAAAGTTGAGAGGAGAAAAGGACAGGAAAAGGTCTGTGAGACAAGACTCTAAAGAAGACCTAAGTACCAACATAGGTCTGCTGCACAAAAATTGAGGAAAATGGCCTTGAGGCAAGCGCACAATCTGCTGCTGCACGTCAGAATTGCACGAACCTTAAGGTATCACATTTCAAAATACCTAAAGAAAACCTGGTTTAGTTGTCTGGAGATGAGGTTGAAAATAAATAACAAGAAAGTCCGGAAGAAAAGGGAAAGGGTTACAAAAATGTTGAAAAGTCACAGTCAAAAGGGAAGAGATCTGAGAAAAAGAAAGCGGACACGGACCTGGTCCTCAAGCCAGGAAAACGGTAGAATGTCAACTGCCAGGAAATATTTGACAGTCTGAGGAAACAATCAGTCATCGCTGGAAAGTGTTTGATATGGGGGATGTTAATCTTCCGGCAATGGATTCCCTGCAATGACAGGGTGTAGATCCATCTTGGCTTAACCTGTTCAACAGGAATTGCCCCATCCTTCATGAAGAAGAGGTTCGTGAATTATTACAATGTTATTCCTGGAAGATGGAGTCCTCCTCACACGTGTGAACAATATTGCGATGTTCTTTGATGAGGATGTTGTTTGGCAGAATCCTCAAAGTGCTACAGAGGGGACCTGGTCTGTCTGAACAAACATTGCTCTCCCAGAATTTGCATCCCTGATTTCCTAAACTTCCCCAACAGGTTGCTGTGGTATCTATCAGAAAATTATGAAGAGTGAGTATCACTGGTCTTCGAGTTTGTCAACAAGGTGGTTCTTCCTCGCACAGAAACGAGAACTTCTTGCTTACGACTGCTGCTGAGACTTTTACGGAATGGAATGCCCTGTGCAGCTTTGAGGCTCTGAGCCTTGCCCTGTCTCATGATTGAACACATCACAACAACAGTTATTGAGAGGATAGGAGTAACTGGATGGGGATGGATACATTTCTTACTAAGTATTCAAGCACTGGGCTTTCAGATTCCTCTTGTTATTGGAAAACTGGGGACAGTTAAACAACTTTCTCTGAGCATACCTTGTTTGAATTTGAATGTGATTGAAGGCAGAGGCTACCAAAAAGCCAAGATGGCTCACTGTCTTGATGGACCTGGATAAGTTAAATATGAGACTGAAGAACTCACTGTGCGTTGAGTAGTAAGAGGCTGAAATTTCGACTCAAAGCAGAGCTCTAACTGCACAAAGTGATGGGACCCTGGTTCTTTAGTTGGGTACAAGCCTGGAGAAAGAGACCATGGAGTTGAAGAGCGAAAGATAACTGCCTTGCAAGAACAGGCCATCAAGGATAATGATGCTGCCAATGCACGACTCACACTCTTATTAGCGCATCCCTCTCCAAAAAGACCCGCTCTTCGAAATTGTCACTTCATCTCTCCCTGTTCATTTTTTTTTGTGTGGCTGCTCTTCGTGTTGTGAATTTAGTTTTCTTAAGGTATTTATGTTAGATGGCATGTTTGGGTACTTTATTCCTTTGATGTTCTTCCTTTTGTTCTTTTGCGACTGCTTCTTCCTCTAACTGTTTTATTTCTTATTCGCTCTGATCTTGCTCAGTATTTATGATTGACTCACTGGTTTTAACTGCATCCTCCTTTTTATAGCCAAAAGGGGGGAAGTAAAACTGTTAGTAGCTAAATAAGGGGGGATAAACTTTAGTACATAAATAAGGGGCATATACATAAGGGAGAATACAATGTCATGGGAACAATTCTGGTGAGACCTCAGATCAGTACATTTGTTTGTCATCATCAAAAAAGGGGGTGAAAATGTTATTTGCGTAGAGTTTTTATGATTTGACAAACATGGGACCCGTCATAAAGTATCAGGTTCTCTAATTGTGTATTGCAGGTATCTTTTTGAGGGTATTGCAGAAGACCAAAACCAGGTGACCTAGTAAAAGGTACCAGGTCTCATGGAAAAGAGTCAGATCCGATTGCCAGCTGAGATGGTAAGAAATTAGGTGCCACACTTCCGCGATGCGTAAAAAATGTGACGTTTTACAAATGCAAAGGAGTTTAGAAGCGCCGTGCCACGATAAAGGCACATTTCCTAAACCTTGTGTAGTTTTTGGCAACTTGATAAAAACTTTTCAAGAACCTTTCAAAGGCTACACAAAGCCCACGGCAGAATATCCAAGGACAAATGTCAACTCGGGAGCTTTTCGTCTAGTTGTTTTGAATTTATTCGCTTTGCTCTTAAATTGTAAACCACTCTCCAATCTAGAAGGAATTGGTGTGTGTGTTGAGAAGTCTAAGTTGTTCCTCGGTGGGATAGCTAGTGGGTAGATTGTTTTCTTACTTAGGCTTGTGAGCAATAGAGACTATTGCTGAACGGTAATATTGATCTCTTTCTTACGTTTGTGTAATCTGTTCGCTTTTTTGCCTTTTGAAGATGTAGTGAAAACGATTGAAAATCCTGTGAGACGGTCGTGGTTTTACTCCCTTACGCAAGGAGTTTCCCGTAAAATCAATTGTGGTGGATTTTACTACTGCATTAACTTTCTGGTATTTTTCTGAAGTGAAGTAAGGGACCTGGTCCATTACTTGTTAAGTGAAGGCACATATTCTATCACATGTGCTGGTACATTTGTATCGCCACCTAATCAGTTTCATATACCCGGTACAATTGGTCCTCTGGTGCCAAGTATGACTGTGTGCTTGGTGTAGCTGCTCCTGAATTGAAATATGATGCTCTTTTAAGAACACCACGTGGGGAAACATCTGTGAGGCGAGACACTCTGTTCATTGTTTTATGTTTAACGTCCCTTTATTACTTTCCCAATCGATGCTCTCAAGTTATCGCGGGGAGAATACGCTGCAGTCAAAAATTTGGAGATGTTATTTGGGAATAATCATGTTTATTGACTCGGTATGGATATGTGGGAGCAGCTTTGAGTCTTTTCTTGTGATGGTTGTTAATCCAAGTAAACAACAGGTTGAAAAATTGGCCAAATAGAATGGCTTCTCTGGGGATCTTAATTTTTCTTGTGTGAAAATTAAAAGTTGAAAGAGCACATGCTAAGGGAGCTTACTAAAGCTGGAAAAGAGAAGAAGTTCGAAGGGATTCGATTTCATAAAGGCTCTACATCTTCTTTGACATGAAACATGACCTCGACTCCAAACTGCATGCTTAAAAATAATACACCTTGTTCAAGGATGCTAAATGAACTTGCAAGGCTTGAAATTAGCACATTTTCCTTTTGACTGAACTTCCCTCTTTCATGTTTTTTTATTTGTGTTAGTACTATAGATTAAAGAAAAATTAAATCAAGCATGTTGGGCCCGTGCTAAGCAGGCCCATGTCCAATCTTGTGTGTGTGTGTATATATATATATAATATATATAATCTTGTGAGAAATTATTATGAAATATACCTTATTTTTATTTATTTTTTAAAAATACTTGAAGCAAAATATCTTTAGAAGGCTATCACATTATAGATTTCGATAAATTAGTAACATATTTTTTTATTTGTTTCATCATTATAGAACAAAATGAAATTTTTTACTCAATCAATTTTATTTTTTTGGATGAAATTAATATTGTTTTAACAAAAAGAAAATTGTTACATAGATTAAAAAAGATTATAATTTTAAAAGAAATATAAAAAGAAGAAGATAAAACTATTGTTGATAATGTAAAAGTAGAATAGACATATAGAAAATCAATTAGAAAAATTATTATTTCTCAAAATTTTGGAGAGAGTTTAATTTTTAAAATAAATTTGAGGTAATAAAATTTGCACCCACTTAAATTTGACATTGAATTCAATTTTCCCAAGATTGTACACTCAAATTGAAGCATGTGAACTTGCTTATTACTATACTAGTTATGGGCACGTGCACTACAACAAATATGATATATAACTCTTAAATTATTAGCTACGACATCAAATTCGTTACTAACTATTCGCTTTTAGTGATAAAATTTACTTTTCGTGCTTAAATATATAAGACAAGTACTTTTAGTGACGAAACATAAGAATTTGTAGAAAATTTTTGTCCACTAAAGTTTCCCATCAAAAAATTATTTGGTGTCACTTTGTTAAGTAGTGTTAGTATAAAATTTAAAGTTATCGGTGACACATTATTTCATCATTAATAGTGTATGTATGTAACATATCGAAAAATCAAGACGAGTCTTAAAGTCTAATATATGTGTCATGGGGTCTAAACACTTTTTTAAGAACTATGTTAATGAGTATAGGTCATTTAGGAATCAAAACGTCCAAAAACGTCCATGACGTTTGAAAACTAGTTCTAGCAGGTACTAGCGTGCCTAAATCTATTTGACGAGCTTTTTGAAGTCGAAAATCCATGAAAATTGGCAGAACGATAATTAATAGGTGTTTAAGATGATTCGTGGTCGAACATTCCGTATAAGACTCCCCACCCTAGCACGTAGGAGGCAACACTGCTTAGGTTGTAATACCTTGAAAATCCAAGACTCGTGGTAAAGCCTAATATAGGTGGCATAAAGTTTAAACACTGTTTCTAAGTCTATTTTTAATGAATATAGGTCATTTAGAAGGTTTAAGAACCAAAATATCCAAAGACATCCGGGAAGTTAGTTCAAGGAGATGTTAGTCTGCTTAGTATTTTTACTAATTTTTAGAAGTTGGAAATGTATGAAAATGGGCGTAAAGGTAGCTAATGGGTGTTTGACTTGTTTCATGATTGGAACGTATGGGTACGACTCCCTAAGGACCAACCAAGGTCCCTCGAGAAGAGCCCTTGCAGTTTGATGCAGCACTGACTGGCAGGGTGCATCGACGGGGAAGACGACGGTATGTAAGTGGCTCAACGGGGCGTCGATGCCAATCCTTCATCCCACACTTAGAAAGATTTATGAAGTCCCTTGTTTGCTTAGCTACTGTTACACTCCACGGAAAGAGACGACGGGGCGTCGAGGCCACCGTTATCCCATACTTAGAAAAGTTGGAGGAAGCCTCGCCTGCAAAAGTATCTGATAGAGACAAAGGAAGTGCCGGACGGAGGAAGGACTATCCGTCGACCCGCCGACGGACCGTCAACGGGGTCTCGTCGGTGAGGGTCGAATTTCACTAGTGGATTTTTATGATTTCGTTTAAATTAATTAAATGGCTTAGGGGTTAGTTAGTGATTAAAGAGAAACTAATTAAGCTAATTAAGCTCACTATAACAATACCATTTAACCTCATAAACATAAAGCACTCTCAAAAAAACTCTTTCCTTCCCTCGTATTCTCTTTCGCGGACTAGTAACGCACCATTGAAGGCATAGCAGAGCTAGTGTTTGGGCTGTAAAAGGGTGGAGTATCTCAAGTGTTGGGAAACATTAAGGTCTGGGTTTTCTATCACCTTGAGCCCTTTCCTCAAAGGGTTCCTCAAAACTGGATTTCGAAAAAGTTGAGAGTTTTCTTATGGGTTTCATTCAATTACGAAATTGAAGTTATTTGAATTGAGTTGTTAGTGAATCTTAGGTATATGAGTAGATTACATGTAATTCAACTTTTTTATAATAATTGTTATTGGTGTTTTTGTCAATGAAGAAACATGATCTCTATCCCTAAAAACCCTAGGTAGTGTCTTGATTATGTGCATGTTGTGATAATTCAATTGGGTTGTGTTGTGATTAGAGAGTATATACTATGGTGATGTAAGTTGAATTAAGATGAAGTATAGGCATCATTGCTAGTTCTGAGATGTGCTTTTAGGTTATGAATTGATATGTGAAATATGCCTATGATCTGTCTCAAGTTGTGATCTAAAGATGGGAATGTTGTTCATAGAAATGTAAATCGGCCTCCTGATATTTTATTGATTTATCATTATGCTTTGATGTTACTCCCCAATTGGTTGTGAGTTATGGGTTGATGGTAAGTACCTTGATGAATAGCTATGAGAAAGACGTGGTAAGTCTTAGAAGTCTATCTACCTCCAATTGTGATTAAATGTTGTAAGCCAGGAATTACATTGGAGGATGCCTTATATTAGGATTATAGCGGTTGGTATTATGATGTTGGGAATTGAAATGTAGTTGTTATGTTTGAGGGTTGATTAAGGTGTATGTATCCATGTGCTTCAAAGGTTATGAAATGCTGCTAAAGGTGTTTAACCTCACTTATTATATGAATGTTGAGAAAGGACTTAAACTCATACAATTCTTATGGAGATATGATGGATGAAATTATACGAATTGGGTAGGCTATGGACTTAATTAATTAATGATGACTATTAAAGGCTTAAGACATTTCAAAAAACGGACTCTAGCTTAGCACTGAGTGAACTATTAGAGGAGTGTCCATTCCCACTTAGCGGAAGTAGAAGCATTACATATTCTTGAGATTGGAGATTGATAATGAATGACGCATATTATAAAGATGATTCCAAAACTAAAATCCTAGTTATTGAAACTATGTTGTCCCATCATCGGAATACTAGGTTAGTGGTCCCACGCAGTTGCTATGTTTTATGTTTTGTGAATACCTTGGCATGTAGGTCCGCCTTCTTTCGGTGTGGTTGGTATTGTTGTCGGGTTTTATGTAGGGTGATGACACCGAATTCCTACCACTAATCACTTTGTGGTCTATGGCGTCCTAGGTCAAGATGTTCTCAAAGTTACAAAACAAATTTTTAAGGACTTGAAATCTAACTCTTGGAAACCTAAGGGGTCTAACTTAGTCTAGTAGGCGGTATGATACTCTACCTAAACATTTGGCCAACAGTTAGTTCTTGAGGGGAGTTTAGAGGAGGTCTTATAGGTTTATGTTATCATAATTATGATGTATATATATGATTACCATATATCATAGTTTTGATCTCTATGTGATTAGTTCATTATGAGATGACCTTGGATTATACTGATAATATTAGATGAATATGTAAGCCCTAAATGCCAATGATATGTAAAGTTGTACATTGGTCATGTTTCTTGTTGAGGATACTTTATTGAGTAATGGTTAGGGGGCTTTGTTGTCATGTGCATTGTTGACTTTATAAGAACTTTGAGTAATTGTCTTGACCTATTATGATAGGTTTAACTCTTAGTCATTCTTTTGGTATTAGTCATTGATGTTAGGGTGTATGTAGTAACTCATGATTCTAAGTGTGTTGAGAAAGTGTTAATTGTTGGAAGTAAAAAAAATGTTTAGTGATTAGTATGAGGTTACTGGACTTTGCATAAGCCCAAAAAGGGGGGGTATAATTTGTTTTGGGTAAAGTTGGTATGTGTTTTTTAATTATAAAATAGCCATGTTTGAACTAAAATTCCCTTTTAGCCTATTGTGTTTGTAATGTGCATAAGATCTCATATAAGTATATGTGGAATACTTAACCAATTTATTACCTTGTCCCAAACCATTTTAGGTTCCAGTTGTGAAGAGTGGGAAGGCGATATCATTGAAGGCTTGCATTATTCCTTTCATCAAAGTAGGGTAGGGGTCCTCTCAATTTCGAGGGTTATGCATCTTCTAGCTTGGTATTGTTTATGCTCTTATTGAATCGTCATTTCTTTCCTTATTAATTGAATATATTGTACTTTCGTATGACCAACATGGGACTTGGGAATTGATTGTTAAGGGTTATGGCCCATATTGTGACATTCGTTTAGATAGTATAAGACGAGGACAATTGTTGAAGACTAGGTATAAATATATAAGTAGTATATATATAAATATATAATAGGTGTGTCTGTGTGGTGTGTGTGTGTTGGTGTGTGGATGTGTGTGTGTGTGTGTGTGCAATAAAAATAAAAAAGGCTATGTTACCTTCCGATATGAAGGGTCCTATGTATACTCGATATGAATGATATTATTAGGGGTATGGAGGAGGTTATGTATATGAAGGGTCTATGTATACTCGATATGAAATATATTTAGTGTATGTAGAGGTCTATGAAACCTCCGAGTAGAGAAATTAAAAGTTTTAAATTTTTCGGCATTTTCAAACCTTATGAATGTATGATATGAAAACTAAGAGGTAGTTTAGTCCTTTAAAATCGTGACGATGTCGATTACGTCTAGGGGTAAACCACGGATGTGAAAAAACTGTTCAGAGCTGGGCTTGAATATAGTTGAGTGATGTCTTTCTCTCTACCACGTCTATGTAGGTTGTATTTATAATTGTGAGCGCGCCCACCACCTATGCGTCGGAACTTCTATAGCTTAGTAATCCTCTCTTTCTGGAAATCTCATATCATGCCAATAGAGTATACTTATGTGTGCTTTAGCATCTAATCATATGGTGTGTGCTATATGGAAGCATGCCACTCGAAGGAATGCGGCTAGAAGATTGGAGGAGGAAGGTTGATAAATGTGGAGCTTCTCCCCCTGATAAGCAAGTTCCTCCACTTGAGGAGAATGATAATGTTTGAGCAGCCCCGCGCTAAACTCCACCTATGACGGAGGCGGAGATGAAGGCTAATCTTGCTCAAATGGCCAAAGATATGAATACCCAAAGCCACAAGCCGCCAACGGTTCAGGACCAAGCTATGACGGACAGCCAACCGGGATGTGGCTCCCTCGTCCATCAACAAGAAACGACTATGACTCCATGTCTAAGGGACTTCAATCGGATGAACCTCCGAACTTTATGGGCAAGTTTGATGACTACCCCCAAATTGAATTCCTTGATGAGTCTACAAAGTGTAATGCAGGGGGTTGAATTCAAGTGAGAAGGACGGAATTGGCATCATATAACTCAAGGAGGTGGCCCAAACTCGGTATGTGCATTGGAGGGATAATAGGTCGTTGAGGGGTGGTCCAATAACTTGGGAGATATTCAAGGCGGTGTTTCTAGATCAGTTCTTCCCTGGAGAGATAAGGGAGGAAAAGGTGACGGAGTTCATGAATCTTTTCCAAGGAGTGAGGAGTATTCATGAGTACTCTTTTGAATTTGTTAAGTTGTCCAAATATGTTCCTTCCTTAGTCTCTTATCCTAGAGACGAAATGAGCCGTTTTGTGGCGGGGGTGTGGAGGAATTACAAGAGGAGTGTCAATCGTCCATGCTACATGGACCAACATGAAACATCAGTCTTTCTGGTATACGCAAGAAGGGTTGTGGAAGGCAAGAACTAGAGAAAAAGTAGAGATGCTAACAGGGCTAGGTTAAGTTGATGGAGGCTACTAAAAGAATAGTTGAGATACAAGAGAATCACTAAATTTAAGAAACGGGGGTCAAATCAAGTCCCTACCAAATTCCTACAGACTAGTGGTGATGGGGTTTAAACCTAAAATTTAAGAAGGGAAAAGGTTCTCATTCACCAAAGGAGAAGACAACTTGTGGAAATTGTGGTAAAAAACTATGGTGAGGGCCGGGGATGGATAATTGCTTTAAGTTGTGGTAAGAGTGGTCAACAAATGAGAGATGGTCCAAACTGAAGAAGAGTTAATGACAAAGGTAGTGGACCAAGCTCAGCAAGGGTTCTAGTGATGCTACTAAGAAGAACCGCTTCTCTGGCTCTCCGCTCTATGGGGGTGAGCAAAGAGACCTCTCCCGATGTGGTGACCGATATGTTAAAAATCTTTTACCTCTTGATGTGGTATGCTTTACTTGATCTTGGGTTACTACTTCGTCCTTTATACACCTCAGTAGATAAAACGTTTGATGTTGTATACCGATTTGGCATGAGAATTTCTGTGTCTGACCGGGGAGAGAGTGCGGTTGTATCTAAAGATTATATCGAAAGTGTACTATGTCATTGCCCACTAGCGGTTCTATGTTGAGCTAGTAAGAAACGATATGCTTGATTTTGATTATTATATTAGGTATAGATTGGTTTTGCATGGCATGTTTTGCAAGGACAAGAGTGGTGAGGTTTGCTTCCCAAATGAACCCGTTGTTGAGGGAAGGGGGGGAAATTCTTAACAATTAAAGTCGCATCATATCTTGTCTAAAAGCATTGTAAATTGAATCCTCAAAGTGTTTCTCCTATCACATAGAGTAAAGAGTCCAAGTTGGATTTCGAAAATTCTTTACAAAGGTTGTTCCTAATGGACCCTCCGATATCCTCCCAAATGGGAAATTGATTTTGGTATCAATTTACTACCGAAACAAATCCCCATTTCAATCCTCCATATCGGATGGCTTCGGCACGAATTGAAGAGTTGAAGGCTCATCAAATCAAGGATTTGCTGGACAAAAGTTCTTTATAAGGCTAGTATATCTCTATGGGGTGCTCTGGTGTTATTTGTCAAAAAGCAGGATGGGTCTTTGAGATGTGTGTTGGCTAAAGTCAACTCAACAAGGTCACATTAAGAATAAGTTCCCTCTTCCTTGGATTGATGACCTATTTGACCAACTCCAAGGGGCGAGTTACTTTTCAAAGATAGACTTGAGGTCGGGGTATCATCAACTCAGGTTGAGAGGTGAGGATGTACCGAAGACAACCTTTAGGATAGGTATGGGCATTATGAGTTCTTGATCATGTCCTTTGGCCTCACTAATTCTCCGACGGCATTTATGGACCTAATGAGTAGAGTATTTCAAAATTATCTAGATTCATTTGTCATTGTCTTCATTGACGATATCTTGGTACACTCAAAGAATGAGAAAGATCATATGGTCGTTTGAGGGTAGTGTTGCAAACCCTTAAAGAACACCAATTGTATGCCAAATATAGTAAGTATGAGTTTTTGTTGAGATCGGTTACTTTTCTTGGGCACATCATTTCTAGTGAAGGAGTTGAAGTACACCGAAGAAAAACAGAAGCGGTGAAAAATTGGCCTAGACAGACATTAGGAGTTTCTTGGGTTTAGCGGGTTACAATCGGAATTCGTGGATGATTTCGCGTCCAATGCATTTCCTTTGATTACTTTGACCCAAAAAAGTAGAAAGTTTGAGTGGTCGGAGGCTTGTGAGAAGAGCTTCCAATTGTTGAAAGATAAGCTTACTTCCGCTCCGGTGTTGACCTTATCGGAGGGTACAAAGGGTTTTGTGGTGTATTGTGACGCATCTCGAGTGGGTTTGGAGTGTGTGCCTATGCAAAATGGTAAGGTTATAACTTATGCCTCAAGGCAACTAAAAATACATGAGAATAATTATCCCACTCATGACCTTGAATTAGCGGTCGTGGTGTTTGCTTTGAAAATTTGGAGGCATTATTTGTATGGGGTTCATGTGGATGTTTTTACCGATCATAAGAGTCTCCAATATGTGTTTACCCAAAAGGAGTCACATCTCCGACAAAGAAGGTGGCTTGAGTTGTTGAAAGATTATGATATGAGTGTCCTTTATTACCCCGGCAAGACCAATGTAGTTGCGGAAGCCCTAAGTCGGATAACTATGCGTAGTGTATCCCATCTTTATGAAGCCAAAAAGGACCTAGCAATGGAAGTGCATAGGTTTGCTAGGTTGGGGATGAGGTTGGAGAGTGCTCCGGATGGGGGTGTCATAAATCATCATAACTTTGAGTCATCGTTAGTGGTTGAGGTGAAGTCCAAGCAACACCTTGACTTAGCCTTGATGGAGTTGAAAGAATCCGCTATTGCAAGATCAGAATCATGTATCCCTAGGGGGGATGGTTGTGTTAAGTAAACCACCCAAAGGGAGATTGTTGTTGTTGTTCCCGGAGGTCGATGGGTTAGGTTTTGGATCTTAGATGGACGCAATGGATCCCGCTACTCAACATACAAGGGTTGACAAAAATTTACCATGACCTAAGGGAACACAAAAAATATATTGGTTGGAAGGTCTAAAAAGGGATATAGCGGAATTTGTCGCAAGTGTCGGAATTTTCAACAAGGTAAAGGCACGAACACTAAATTCGGGATGGCTTACTACAAGAGATACGAATTCCAACTTGAAAGGTGATGAAGACGTATGTGAAGCCGTCAATATGGACTTTGTAGTAGGTTTACCCCAGACCCAAAAGTCCTATGATTTCAATATGGGTGGTTGTGCGATCGATTAACTAAATCCTCGTTTAAACCCGTCAAAGTCTAATATTCGGCAAAGGATCTGTAGAATCTTCCTAGATGAGATGGTGTGTTTGCATGGGATTCGTTATATCCATAATATGGGATCGGGGGCGCACAATTCACATATAGATTTTAGAGGTCGTTCCAAAAAAGGGTAGGGACTATGGTGAAGATGAGCACCCCTTTCATCCCCAAAAAAGATGGTCAAGCGGAGTGTACGATACAAAACCTTGAAGAGATGCATTAGAGCCTGTGCATTTATTGATTTTAAAGGCAGTTGGGGAAGTCATGTTTAAATAGTGGAGTGCCTACAACAAACAGTTTTTTCATTCATCCATTTCCATGGATCCATATGAAGCATGTATGGTAGAGGTGTATGTTATATTGGATGGTTTGAAGGGGCGATCCATCATTCTTGGTTCCCGGAGTTGATTTATAGACTTTGGAAAAGGGTCAAATAATAAGGAACCGATTGCAAACAGGCCTATAGTAGGCAAAAGTCTATGCTAATAAAGGAGAAGGATTTGGAGTTGAAGAAGAAAGGTCATAGGTGCTAATAAAAAAATTTTCCCAAGAAAGGGGTGGAGAGGTTGGCAAGAAAGAGCAATTGAGTCCTCGCTATGTGGGTCACTATGAAAATTGTTTGGTAAAAGGGTTGGTAAGGTAGCGCTATGAAATGAAACTTCCTAGTGAATGGCTTCGATTCATTCGGTATCTTCCAGTTTCACCAGTTGAAAAAGTGTGTCGGTGATCCGAGTCCAGTTTATTCTATTTAGGATCTTGGTGTCAAGGATAAAAATCTCTTATGAGGTGGAAATTCCAGTTTGAATTCTTGATAGTCAATCAAGAAGTTGAGGAAAGTAAGGGTTATGGAAAAATAAATTAGTTGAGGGTGAAACATGGGAGGTCGAGGCCGATTATAAAATCATTTTATCCTATCTTTTTGATAAATAGGTTGCCATCTTGTATTATATAATTGTGACAGAATGTATTTCTTGTATTTTTTGTGTTGTGAAGTGTTGCAACAAAAGATTTTTGTCAAAAACCTCACAGTAAGTTCTACAGTGAAGTCACTATTAGTATTATACTTTTAAAAAAGCCTTGAAATTTTGTGTTGTTATGTCTGTTGATTTCTTTAAGTTATGTTGTGTATTTTGGTTTTGATAGACGGTGAGTTCTTCTGACATGATAGTCGCTGTTGTTAGTTGAATTGGGTGCTTATTGACTCATGTGAGTATTGTTGCGTTAGCTCATAAGTGTTCTGAGAAGGAAATGCCTCATGATGAAGTGTTTTGAGCCATAGGTGTGGTAATATGAGTTTTGATATTTGATTTATTGAAGTGATATGATTTATGTTAAATTGATATTGTTGATTGGTAGGGCTGCTAGTCTTGGGTCTATTCCTTCCTTTAAAAGAGTTTTAGTGTCTTTCAGGGACGAATGTTCCTAAGGGAGGGATAATGTAACACCTTGAAAATCCAAGACTCATGGTAAAGCCTAGCATAGGTGCATAAAGTTTAAACACTGTTTCTAACTCAATTTTTAATGAATAATGGTCATTTAGAAGGTTTAAGAACCAAAATGTCCAAAGACGTCTGGGAAGTTGGTTCAAGGAGATGTTAGTGTACCTTAGTCTTTTTACTAATTTTTAGAAGTCATAAATGTATGAAAATGGGTATAAGGGTATCTAATGGTTGTTTGACTTGTTTCATGATTGGAATGTATAGGTAAGACTCCCTAAGGACCAACCAAGGGCCCTCGAGGAGAACCTTTGCAGTTTGATGCAGCACTGGCTGGCAGGGTGCATCGACGGGGCAGACAACGGTCCGTAAGTGGCTCGATGGGGCGTCGAGGCCACCGTCGTCCCACACTTAGAAAGATTTGTGAAGTCCCTTGTTTGCCTAGCTACTGTTACGCTCGACGGAAAGGGACGACGGTGCCTCAAGGGCTCGACGAGGCCTCATCGGTTCGACAGGGCGTCAAGGCCACCGTCATACCATACTTAGAAAAGTTGGAGGAAGACTCACCTGAAAAGTATCTAATAGAGACGGCGTAAGTGTACGACGGAGGAAGGAATGTCTGTTGAACCACAGACGGATGGTCAACGGGGTCTCATCGGTGAGGGTCGAATTTCACTGGTGGATTTTTATGATTTCATTTAAATTAAATAAATGGTTTAGGGGTTAGTTAGTGATTAAAGGGAAAATAATTAAGTTAATTAATCCCCTTTATAAATACCTTTAACCCTCATTAGCATAAAGCAACTCTCAAAATAAACTCTCTTCCTTTCTCCTATTTCTCTCTCTACAAGAACTCACCATTAAATTCTAGAAAAACCTAGGGTTTTGGGGCTGGAAAAGGGTGGATTATTCATCAATTGTAATAACATTGAAGTATGGGTTCTATTCACCTTTTAGATCTGTGCTCAAAGGGTTCCTTCAAAAAATAGATTTCAAAAAGTGGTTTTCTTATGGGTTTCATTTCTCAATTACAAATTAAAGATATGAATGCTTTGTTAGTAATTTGGGGTTATATTAGGAAGATGTACATGTAATTCAACTTCTTTATGATAATTGTTGATGTTTGCGTCAATCAAAATTGAAAGCACATGATCCTTCAGAACTTAGTAGTGATCTTTAAAATTATGTAATATGATCATTTCATTGCGTTTATTGTTAATAGAAAAAAATTCTATTCTATGGTGAATTATGGTGAATTAAGATTAATTGGCCTACCATGTTATTATGGAATGTTATTTAGGTTAAAAATTACAAAGTGAAATTAGCTTATGTATCTTGTTGAAGTTTTGATTTCTAAGATGAATTGTGTTATAGAGATGAAATGGACTTATGATTCTATGATTATAATTAGGCTGTGAGGTTACTCACCAATTTGGGTTTGAGTTGTGGGTTGTGATGGTAAGACCTTGATAAAGTATGAGAAAGACTGTAAGTCTTAGAATCTCTATCCTTACTCCAATTGTGATGAATTGTTGTTATTACGTATGATATAAATTGGAGTATGCCTTATATTAGGAGGATAGGGGTATGCTGTTGATGGAAATGTATTGGTATGTGTTGGGTTGATTACGGTGTATGTGGCTATAAGGTGGTGAATGAAGAAAAATATTCCAGTGCCTTAAAATGTTATGAAATGCTAAGTTTTTTACACCTTACTTTATGAATTGTGATGAAGGACTAAACTCATACAATTATTTTATTGAGCTATATATGATGATGATTTACAAGGGGTAGACCATATGGCCTAAATTAAGTTATGATTGAGCATTAAAGGGATTAAAGACATATTCAAAAAGGCGACTCATCTTAGCGAGTGAAACTAGACGAGGAGTGTCCCGTCCCACAGAAGGAAGGTAGGAGCCCTACATTATCTTGAATTGGTATCATAATGAAGACACATAAGAGGATCAGACTAAATCACCTAGTTCTTGAATATGTTGCCCCCATAGGATACGTTGTGGATTCACGTTAGTTGTTATGTTTTTTGTGTTGGTTAAACCTGGGCAAGTAGTCCGCCTTCTGTTGTTGTAGGGTTTATGGACACCGGATTCCACGACTACATCATGTGGTCTATGTAAGTTAGTCAAGATGTTCAAAATGTTAAAAAGAATTAAGGACTTCAACTCTACTTGTATAAACTAAGGGGATCTAGCTTAGTCTAGGTAGGGGTAGGGATTTACCTAAACATGGCACTAGTTCGTCTGAGGGGAGTCTTAGAAGGAGGTTCTTATATTGTTATGTGATGGGATAAATATGGATGTATAATAATGACCATGTCATATTGGTGATATTCTTATTGATTAGTTCATTTATGAATTATGCATTGGATTTACAATGATAATATTAAGATGAAATGTAATCCTAAATGCCATGATATGTAAAGTTGGACATGGTCGTGTTATTGTGAGGGATACTTGATTGAGTAAGGTCTAGGGACTTTCTTGTCATTTGCATTGTTCACTGATAAGAAACTCCTGATTAGTTTTCTTCCTTATTATGATATGTTTTAACTCTGATTCATTCTTGTGATATTAGTCCTTGATGTTAAGGTTGTAACAACTCATGATTCTAAAAAAAAAAAGTGTGTTGAGGTAAGTGTACTTTTTGGGATCGTAGCATGTTTGGTTGATTCTAGATTTACGACTTTGGCATTAAGCAAAAGGGGTGGGAAAATACATGTTTTGATAAAAAGTCCTTTTAGCATATTTTGTTTGTGGGATGTGCCATAAGATCTCATTACTAGTACCATGTGGAATAACTAATCCCATTTTCTTCCCTTTAACAAACAGTTTAGGTTCCGGTTGTGTTGATTGAGTTGGGAAGGCGATACTGTTGAGGCTTGAAATTCTTCTTTCATCCAGTAGGTCAGGTCTCAACTTCGAGGGAACTGCCATCTTCTAGATTGAGCTTTATTATGAGATTATGAATCTTTCCATTCCTTTCCTTTGAAATGAATATTGTAATTTGGTTGTGACCTATATATGTTCTGGTGGAATTGAGTTTAAGGTTTATGCCATATTGTGACATTCGTTTAGATGATATGAGCGAGACAAATGTGAGACTTATAAGAATATATATATATTATATTATATATATATATGCAATAAAAGTAGATGCTACTGTAACCTCCTATATGAAGGGTCTATGTATACTCGATATGAATATATATTATCTGTATCTAGAGGTCTATGTAAACCTCCGAGTAGAGAAAGTAAGAGTTTTAAATTTTTCCGCATTTTTCAACCTATGAATGTAATGACATGAAACTAAGAGGCTAGTCTTAGACCTTAAGGATGACGACGCCGGTTATGTCTAGAGGCTAAACCCGGATGTGACATTGGCAGTGTGCACCAACAAAACATAAACGACGGGGCGTCGATGCCAACCGTCAGCCAACACTTACCATTTTGTTTGAGACCTCGCTTGCATCAGTCTTTGACCAGAACGACAGTTGTGCAGCACGGAAGGCACAGTGCTCATCGACTCACAGACGGATTGTTGATCGGGGTTCCGTCTATGAGGGTAAAATTCCCTGCACATTTTAACTTCATTTAATTTAATTAGTTAGGGGTTAGGTGATTAATTATGGGTTTAAGGGAGTCTAATTAAGTTAATTAATCCCTAATATAAAGGCCCCACCGCATTTAGATTTAAACACTATCTCAAAACACATTCCTTCTTCCTTCTTTTCTTTCTCTCTCTATTTGGAAGACACCATTGAAGACAAGATAGGGGGAGGTTTTGGGGGCTTGGTAAATGACCAGATTTCACCTATTTTTAACATCTTCATCCAACGTGAGGATGATATCTAATTCACCTTTGAGAAGCTTTCCTAAAATGGCTCTTTCAAAGTTATTTCAAAAGTTGGGGTTCAAGTGTGTTTCATACAATTACGAATTTGATGTATGAACTTGAGTTGTTTAGGTTTATTGAGGATCTTAATGAATAGTAACATGTATTGTAGATTGAGTATGTACTTGTGATGGTTTGATCTAAATTGAAAAGCATGATCCTTAACCCTTAACCCTAGGTTTGATCTTGATGTGAATTGGGTTGTGATTGATTCAATTGACTTGATTATTGGTCAAATCACTATTATATGATGTTGTTAGAATAATCATGAACCAATTAGTATGATTTGTAGCCTTTTATGCTAGTTCTTGGGAAGTGATCTAGGTTGTGAGAATTGACCTATGTATCTTGTTATAGGCTTTTATTTAGTATTGAATTATGGTGTAATGACTCTTCTAGTCTTGTTATCATGTTGATTATTGGTTTATGATGTGTTATATCTAAATTGGATTGAATTGAGGGCTTATGGTAAGCCTAAATGATTAACTAAGAACGAGACTTGGTAAGTCTTATGATCTCTATCTTTACTTCCAATTGTGATTAGTTGTGGTTAAAATCATGATGTTATATTGGAGTAAGGCTTGTATTAGGATGGATAGGATCGTATGATTTTGAATTTAAATGTCTTGCCCCATGTGGTGAGGGTTGAATAATATATGCTTGTTAAAGGATGGTGATGACTATCAAGTGCATTATTATGATATGAATGAACTGTTAATAGGCTAACCTCACTTATATGAATTGTAATGAAAAGATTGATACGCATACAATTCTTAGAAGATATTGATGATGATATTAAACGGGGTAGATCGTCATGACCTTAAACAAAGCTTATTGATAATTAAAGGCTTAATAACATTTCAAAAAGGGACTCTAGATTAGACCGAGTGAAACTAGATAGTGAGTGTCCTTCCAACACAGGGAACGGTAGAAGCACTTACATGACGATGAGATTGGGAAACCTACAATGCATTGACGCAAAAGAGGATCCCATACTTAAATCTCCTAGTTCTTATGAACTAGTTGCCACATAGGAATACTAGCTAGTGGATCTACGTAGCTGCTATGGTTTATGTTTTGGTAGTTAGTACTTGGCAAGTAGTCCACCTTCTTTCGGTGTAGGGTTTAGCACCGGGATTACACTAGCTCAGTGGTCTATTTCGGAGGGCAAGATATCCCAAAGTTAATTAAAACAAATTTAAGGACTTGAACTCTAACTTGGATAACAAAAGGGAACTAGCTTAGTCTAGGTATGGGTATGGGACTATACCTAGAAGTTACACTAGTTATCCTTGAGGGGAGTCTTAGGTGGATGTTCTTATATGTTCTTGTTATGATGATTTATGATATGTATATGAAGGACTTGCACATTATTAATACTATGTGTTGACTAGTTCACTTATGAGTACGTGTTAGTTTATGTTGTTAAAGTGAGACGACAAATTGTTATATCTAAAATGCCTGTTATATGAAGAGTAGGGTGTTTGTTAGTAATGAGCTGTTGGGTACTTAATGAGTAAGGTTTATGGGGCTTTGCATGGTCATTCACTTGTGACTTGGATAGGGTTCGGTAAACCTTCAAGAAAAATGTACTTGTATAGTGAGGCCTATTCGGTTTTAAGAATAGAATTGGATAATAGGCATCAAAATTTGCCATTATTGAGTAATATTGGGCATGTGTGAGAATATTTGCTAAATGGGGTTAGCAATTGTTATGAATTAACAAAAACTTATTACTACACCTGAGTTCAAAGGTCCCACTACAAGGCTTGTTTAGGAGTGTACCTTCAATGAAGAGCCTAGGCGGAAATTTCGTATCAATCAGTAAACACATTAAGGACGAGGATCACAAGTGTCAAGCCTAGAAACCATAGAACATAACCATTAAAATGCTCATTAGATAAGCAGTGCCCACGGGACCTAGGTGAGGTACTTGGACAAGGAGTGAAATTTCAAGAAGTGCACGGTTAGGAAAGTTCATAGCAACACATGTGCAAGCACATGTTTAACCGGACGAGAGACAAGCCCAACCGATTCGGTTAGGGCGGTTAGGGGGCAGGCATGTCAAATCGAACCACATGGGGCCGAGCTCCCTAAATAATTCTAGTTCCTAAATAACTAACCTAACTATCTAATTAACCTAGGACTAACTAAAATAAACCAACTAGTGTGCCCGAAATCCTAAGACCTAACCGGGTGACACTAATCGAATAACTAACTAAAGAAACATCCTAGTACCTAACCTAGGATAATCCAAAGGGGTTGTTATGGTCCTAATGACTTAGGGGTACTTTATTAATTACCCTAGGTCACTTAATTAATTAAATTAGCAACTTAATTATATAATTCAATTATTAGTCAAAACCCGAGACCCTAAGTCAAATGTTCTCCTAGTTGTAGTCAATTTAGGAGGGGCGTTTTAGGTAATTTAAGTGGAGGGTTTTTAGGGTAATTTTTGGGACGTGTATATATTGATGTTAGGTCAGGCTTATACCACTTTTACACGTCCCAAATCAGAATCAAACAAAATTTCATTCTCTCTCAAGAAACGCTCTCTTTTTCAAACTCCATTGAAGAACAAGAAAAAATTTAAGGAAGAAGATGAAGGTTTCGAAGTTTCCAATCATATTTCTTGGATTCTTCATCTATAAGGTATGGGTTTTTCACTATTGGTATTCCTTTCCCCAAGAATTACTTTCAAGATAAGTTTTCAAGAACTTCAAATACTAGGGTTTTTATTCTACAAAACGGATTATCTTCCTAACCCTAGATTTATGATTTTTAATGAAAAGTAAACCTTTTCTATATAATTTCGCATGAATTGTTGAGTAATTGATTGATAATGTTCAAAATGTCGTGTAATACATGATCTTTCTCTATGTGATGGTTTCGAATGGGTTGTTTGTAGTGTTTGATAACGTGAAAACGTTAGGGTTAGAATTTTATGTTTGAATGAAACCTTTTATGACCTGTTTACCCTCTCCTATGCTATGTACTGATCTTGTACATGATTTTATGAGTTTTCCTTTATTATGTCATTGAGTATTTCACTAAGTATTATTATGAATATCGCATGATGAATAAGGTTCTTTGAAACAAGAGGTAAGTCTTCTAAAATTGTGATTACTCTAAAATGTTTATGTTAGCCTATAAGTTGTGATGCTATGTTATGAAAAGTATGTATGATGTTTCTATGTCAATATGCTGGCTATGAATATGTAAATTGTGAGATCATGATAAGAACACGAATATGCAAATTTATGATATCCCTTGTATGTTTTACACAAGGTGATTATGTTATGTTAATCTTAGAAAAGAAAGGTTACGATGAAAGGAAAATTCTCCTCTAATCTAAAAGAGAGAATGATCATGTTATACAATGAGATAATCTCCTATAACCTATGATAAGTTTATTATGAAAAACAAATTAAAGGTTATTTCGAGAAAAGGAACTTAAGCTAAGCACCGATGAACTAGATATGGGAAATGTCCCTTCCCTATGAAAAGGTAGGATCACAATGATTCTCATGAGATTGAGGCTGCCATGTAATGTGAAACTATAGGTCTCTAATACATCTCCTAGTTCTTGAACTATGTTTCCACCATAGGATACTAGCTGGTGGATGCACCTAGAAAGCTATGTCTGTAGGTTCTACTTTGGCTGGTAGACCACCTCTTTTCCATGTGGAGAAGACACTAGATTCCATGTTTAGCTCACACAGTCTATGTAGGTTAGGCTTATGTTCTCTCATGTAAAATGTAAGACAAGTAAGTAAACGGCGACTAGGGTGACTTGAGGAGTTTGCTTAGTATAGGTAGTGGTATGGGATACTACCTAGACATTGCACAAGTTGACTCTAAGGGAAGTCCTAGAGATTGTTCTTAATTAATATGATGAGATGAAAGATATATGTTTATTATATATGATGTTACTCTTACATTAATGTTGGCTATTGTGCTGAATATGTTATTTGGATATATTGCTATATGAAGTGATGACTAATTATGTTACAAGTTATGTGAAGCAACGTTTTACTTATGGTCACCTATAGTATTTACTTGGTTGTGTAGGGTTATGGGGTTTCACATGACCATTGCACTTGTAGGTTGGGGATGGGATCATTTTTAAGTGTTTTGTATGTTGAGTTATCTGATTGATTGAATATGAAAAGTTAACATGACTATGATAATATGTCTTTAATTATGTTCATGTTTGATGTCAATGAAATCCTTAATTTGTATATGTTATGGTATGTGCATTGAACATTTTCATATCGCTTAGCATGTTTTCTAATGAAAAGATAAATGATCCTTTTTCATGCATGTCCTTATGTGTTATGTGCATATAGCCATACTTAGTACATATGACATACTAACCCCAACACTTTACATTACTACAACTGTAGGTTCCGACCATTGAAGTTTAAGGAGGTCGATTTGAAGAAGCTTGGAACTCTTTCTCCAAGTCTTGGTAGGTCCTCATGTTCGGGGATGCTATCTTTCATATTCTAGCTTACGTATATTTTTAGTAGTTTTAAGAATACGCTATTTCCATTATGTTCTTTGGATTTTTTTTATAATAAGACCTATATGGCATATTAACTATTATTGGCTAAGTTCAGATTTGCAATTCTTGGATAGTTTCTACATATGTGAGACAGTTTTAGAATATCGTATATTTTTAGAAATCTTAAGTATGAAGTCTAAGTATACTTCATTAGTATATTAAATTTTTTTAATTTTTCCGCAAATTTAACTGTATGATTGTGAAGAAAGCTAAGAAGAGGCTTTTCTGCAACCTCTGAGAGGTTAACGACGCCGATCTCATCCAGGGTGCAGATTCTGGGTGTGACAAACTTGGTATCAGAGCATGACGTTAAATATCCTTACGGTCAATATCTCACTAAACCACATTACCTAGTGTCTTGTTCTTGGTTGTGAAGTGCGCCACAATTATGGATGAGAGGCTATGTGATGAGTAGGAAACTTTTATTTTCTTGATACTCCTATGTCGTGCCTTTAGAGTTTTCACAGTATGTATTGTTTAGCATCTAATCCCATTATTGTGTATATAGGCAATGAACACAAGAAGGACACCCACAAGGAGAGTAGGAAAAGAGATTGCGAATGCGGGAGCTACATCGAAATGTTCCTCAAGTGCAAGCTGCTGCCATTTGATCAAGTTCCGGTGAAACCTCCGGCTATGACGAATGGTGAGGTGAGGGCAACCCTATTCCAAATAGCCCAAGCCATCACCACCCAAGCTCAATCCATCACATCTAAAGCTTACAGGGAGGTTGCACCTCGAGAGAATCAACATGCTAGTACTACGGCTAGCCGTTCGAGATACTTTACGAGAATGAATCCTCTAAAGTACTTTGTATCGAAAGTTGATAAAGACCCCCAATATTTCCTTAATAAGTTCAATAAGATTTTGTTTTCTATGGGGGTGATTACTATGTAGAAGGCTGAACTTGCTACTTATGAACTCAAGGATGTGGCTCAGACATGATACAATTTGTGGAAGAATAGTAGGGCTTTAGGAGATAGTCCCGTGACTTGGGAGATTTTCAAAAAGGCCTTTCTTGACAGATTCTTTCCAAGGGAACAAAGAGAAGCTAAGGTAGAGGAGTTCATTAACCTTTGTCGACGAGGTATGAGTGTTAAGGAATAATCCTTGAAGTTTATTAAGCTATCCAAGTAATCTTCTTCTTTGGTTTATAATGATGCGGATGAAATGAGCTGTTATATAACAGCGTGTCTGAAGAACTTGAAGAAGAATGTCGTGCAGCCATGCTTCATGACAATATGGATCTTTCTAGATTAAGGGTTCATGCTCAAAGAGTTGAGGAATGTCGTCTAAGGAAAAGGTAAGGAAGCTAAGAGAGAAAAGTCGTTTGAAAGTGGTTCTTTTAAGAGTAGGCTTGATGTTCTAGACAAGCCTAAGTTTAAGAAAAGGTTTACAAAACAACTTCCTTCTAATTTCTCCGAGAATCGCAATGATAGAGGTTCTAATCCTAAACCTCAAGAGGGAAGGAATGTTGATCCACCAAAAGAGAGACCAACTTGTGGTAAGTGTGGTAAGAAGCATGGGGGAGAGTGCCTTGTTGGAACTATTGAAGCAAAGTTTTACTTATGGTCTCCTATAGTATCTAATTGGTTGTGTGGGGTTATGGGGCCTCACATGACCATTGCACTTATAGGTTGGGGACAGGATCATTGGTAAGTGTTTTGTATGTTTGGTTATGTTATCGATTGAATATGAAAAGTTAACATGACTATGATTGATGTCAATGAAATCCTCAATTTGTATATGTTACATGGTATGTGCATTGAAGATTTTCATATGGCTCTGCATGTTTTCTAATGAGATGATAAATGATCTTTTTTAATACATGTCCTTATGTGTTATGTGCAGATACCCATACTTAGTTCATGTGGCGTACTAACCCCATTACTTTGCATTACTACAACTGTAGGTTCTGGCAGTTAAAGCTTAAGGAGGTCGATTTGAAGAAGCTTGGAACTCTTTCTCCTAGTCTTGGTAGGTCCTCATGTTCGGGGATGCGATCTTTTATATTCTAGCTTACATAGATTTTTAGTAGTTTTAAGAATACGTTATTTTTATTATGTTCTTTGGATTCTTTTGTAATAAGACCTATATGGCATATTAACTATTATTAGCTAAGTTCAAATTTGAAATTCTTAGACTGTTTCTATATATGTGAGACAGTTTTAGAATATCGTATATTTTTATAAATCTTAAATATGAAGTCTAAGTATACTTCATTAGAATATTAAAAGTTTTTAATTTTTCCATAAATTTAACTGTATGATTGTGATGAAAGCTACGAAGAGGTTTGTCTCCGACCTATGAGAGGTTAACGACACTGGTCTCATCCGGGGTGCAAATTCCGGGTATAACAGGTCCATGGGTAATTGTCTTGTTTTGTTATAATGAAATTTAGTTTTATTCATGCATGTGATGTCATTCCTTGATTATAGGGTTGCAGTAGATTATGGGTTGAAGTATGATGATATGCATAGTACTTGTTTAAGTTAGTAAGCATGTTTTGTTACTTGGTATGACTTACTTGATTATGCATATGACTTTTAAAGGGCAAAATAGCATGGTTTAACTAAATGTTCCTTTTTATCATATTTTAAGCTTATATGTACATGTGGTCTCGTACTTAGTACAAGTGGCGTACTAACCCCATTTCTTTTTTTTTCCCAAACATTTTAGGTTTCAGTGATTGAAGGCTTATTTGAGACGACTTGAAGAATACTTGGATATTCTCTACCATGAGAGTGAGTAGGTCCTCACTTTCCAAGGGCGATGTCAATATCTTGCTTATGAAGTTGCTTTGTTTTTCTAAGACTCTTATGTTCATTCCACTTTCATTTGAGTACGATTTGTATAAGCTTATATATGGCTTCTTTACATTGATGCAGGGCTATGCCCAAATTGCTATGATCTTTAGATGGTATGATATGAGACAATCCTTAAGACTCTGTTCTATCTTATGTATATATTTATGTGCAATGAAAGTAGAAAGCTATGTAACCTTCCTATACGAAGGTTCTATGTATAGTCGATATATAGATATATTATGTGTGTGTAGAGGTCTATGTAAACTTCCAAGTCGAAGTAATAAAAGTTTTAAATTTTATGTGAAATTCGACTTATGAATGTGATGATGTAAACTAAGAGGCTAGTCTTAGTCCTCGAAGAGGGCAACGACACCGATTACATCTAGGGGGTAAACCCGAATGTGACAAACTTGGTATCAGAGCATCAATTTGAATTATCTTATTGTCGATGTCTCTCTCTACCATGTCTATGTAAGTTCGTGTTCATAATTGCGAAACGCACCACACTTATAGACGGGAACCTACATGATGCCTAGGAAACTCTCCTTTTCTTGGAAATCTTATATCGTTCCACTAGAGTATACTTATGGTGTGCTTTTGCATCTAATCTTATTGTTGTGCTTATAGGAATAATGAACGCTCGAATAAATGCGGCACGAACACTTGAAGAGGAAATTGCAAATGCGGAAGCTCCTCCCCGTGGTGAGCAAGTTCCTCTACTTGAAGAAGATGCTAATATGGAACAATCTTCGGTCAATCCTCCACCCTTGACGGATGGAGATATAAGGGCTTCCCTCATCCAATTGTCTCAAGCAGCCACTGTTCAAGCCTAAGCGATGACGGCCCAAGACAACCGAGAGCTTGTACCTCGTCCTCATCAACAACTCAATACTATGGCTTCCCATATAAGGGACTTCACTCAAATGAATCCTCCTTCATTTTATGGGTCTAAGGTTGAGGAAGACCACCAAGAATTCATCGATGAATTCTATAAGATACTCTTTCCTATGGGGTTGTCCACAAGTGAGAAGGTCGAGCAGGCCACTTATCAACTTAAGGACGTGGCTCAAGCATGGTTTGAGCAATGGAGGGATAATAGGCAATTGAGGAGTGGTTCTTTGACTTCGGAAATTTGTAATAAGTCTTTTCTAGATTGGTTATTTCCTAGGGAGATGAGGGAGGCTAAAGTGGTGGAGTTTATCAACCTTCGCCAAAGAGGTATGAGTATTCATGAGTACTCCTTGAAATTCACTATATTGTTGAAATATGCTCCTTCTTTGTTTTACGATCCTAGAGATGAATGAGACTCTTTGTGACAGGGGTGTAAGATAATTTTCAAGAGGAGTTTCATTCGACTATGCTATACGACAACATGAACATTTCTCGTCTTATGGTGCATGCCAAGCATGTGGAAGAGGCAAGGGCTAGGAGGAAGAGTAGAGATGATAAGAGGGAAAGATCTTTTGATAGAGGTTCTTCAAAGAACAGGCTTGAGATACAAGACAAGCCTAGGTTTAGGATGCGGGTTTCAAGTCAAGTTCATTCCAAAGGCTAGTGGTGATAGGATTTCTAACCCTAAGTTCAAAAAGGGAAAGGTACTAATTCACCAACCGAGAAGTCAACTTGTGGAAAGTGTGGCAAGAAGCACTATGGTGATTGCCTTAAGGGGACGAATAATTGTTTTGGTTGTGGTAAAAACAGGCACAAGCTTAGCGATTTACCTAATGTGAGGGGTCAAGACAAGGGTTGTTGTCAAGATCAAGCGAGTGGTTCAAATGAGGCTTCAAAGAAGAACCGCTTTTATGATCTCCGCTCTAGTGGTGAGCAAGAGACTTCTCCCGACGTGGTGATCAGTAATGTTGAAAGTTTTCTCTATTTATGTATATGTCTTACTTAATCCCGGTGCTACCTTATCCTTTGTTACTCCTCTAGTAGCCAAAAAGTTTGATATTTTACCCGATATTTTGCATGAACCTTTTATAGTGTCTACTCCGGTGGGTGAGTCGGTTGTTTCAAAAAGGGTGTATAAAAATTGTCCTATAATATTTTCCAATATAGTTTCTTATGTTGAACTAGTGGAACTCAATATGCTTGATTTTGATATTATATTGGGTATGGATTGGTTGCATGCTTTCTTTGCTTCTATTTATTTTAGGACAAGAGTGGTGAAGTTTAACTTTCAAAATGAATCCATTGTTGAGCGGAAGGGGGGAAACTCTATTCCTAGAGGTCGTATCATCTCTTGTCTAAAAGCATGCAAATTGATCTCTATAGGTTGTCTATACATATTGTAAGAGTACAATATTTAGACTCCGAAATATCTCCCATTGAGACGGTCCCCGTAGTGACTGAATTTCTTGAGATCTTTCCTAATGATCTTCTTGTTATTCCTCTCAAACAAAAAATTGATTTTGGTATCAATTTGCTACCGGACACAAATCCCATTTCAATTCCTCTTTATCGGATGGCTCCAGCCGAATTGAAAGAGTTGAACGCTCAACTGAAAGATTTACTAGACAAAGGCATCATTAGACCTAGTACTTCTCCATGGGGTGCTCCGATTTGGTTTGTGAAGAAGAAGGATGGGTCCTTAAGAATGTATATTGATTACCGCCAACTCAATAAGGTCAAAATCAAGAACAAGTATCCTCCCCCTCAGATTGACGACTTGTTTGACCAACTCCAAGGGGCAAGTTAATTTTCTAAAATTGACTTAAAGTCGGGGTATCAACAACTTAGGGTGATATGTGAGGATATACCAAACGAAATTCAGTACTAGATATGGTCATAATGAGTTCTTAGTAATGTCTTTTGGTATCACTAATGCCCTGGCGGCGTTTATGGTCCTAATGAATAGTGTTTTGAAATTACCTAGATTCATTTGTCACTGTCTTCATTGAGGACATCTTGGTATATTCGAAAAATGAGGGTGATCACATGAACCATTTGAGGGTAGTGTTGAAAGTACTTAAAGAACATCAATTGTTTACCAATTATTACAAATGTGAGTTTTGGTTGAGGTTGGTGACATTTCTTGGTCATATCATCTCTAGTGAGGGAGTTGAGGTTGATACAAGGAAAATGGAGAGGGTGAAAAATTTCCCTAGACTTTTGACTCCAAGTGATATTAGGAGTTTCTTGGGTTTAGCGGGTTATTATCGGAGGTTCCTGGATGGTTTTTCTTCCATTGCATCTCCCTTGACTACTTTGACCCAAAAGAGTAAGAAATTTGAGTGGTCGAAGGCATGTGAGAAGATTTTTTAAATGTTAAAAGATAGGCTTACTTTAGCTCCGGTGTTGACCTTACCGGAGGGTATAAAGGGTGTTGTGTATTGTGACGCATCCCGAGTGGGTTTGGGGTGTGTGTTTATGCAATATGGGAAGGTGATAGCCTATGCTTCTAGGAAACTTAAAGTACACGAGAGAAACTATCTAACTCGTGACCTTGAGTTAGCGGTCGTGGTTTTTGCCTTGAAAATATGGAGGCATTACTTATGTGGTGTTCATGTTGATGTCTTTACCGACCATAAGAGTCTCCAATATGTGTTTACCCAAAAGGATTTGAATCTCCGACCGATAAGGTGGTTAGAATTGTTGAAAGATTATGACATGACTATTTTCTATCACCCCGACAAGGCTAATGTGGTTGGAGATGCCCTAAGTCGAATGACTATGGGTAGTGTATCCCACATTGATGAAACCAAGAAAGACCTAGTGAAGGATGTAAATAGGTTGGATAGGTTGGGTGAGGTTGGAAGATTCTTCGGATGGTGGTTTCATGGTTTGTAACAACTCCGAGTCATCATTAGTAGTTGAGGTGAAGTCCAAACAACACCTTGACAGATCATTGATGGAGTTCAAGGATCGGTCCTTGGAAATCTTAACAAGACATTCTCCTAGGGGGGGATGGTATTTTAAGGTGTCAAGGAAGACTATGTGTTCCCAATGTAGATGGGTTGAGGGATCAGATTCTTGAGGAAGCCCATGGGTCCCGCTACTCAATTCATCCAAATTGGACAAATGTACCATGATCTTAGGGAAATTTATTAGTGGGAAGCAATGAAGAAGGACATAGCGGAGTTTGTTGCTAGGTGTCCGAATTGCCAAAAAGTAAAAGCGAACATCAAAAGTCGGGTGGCTTACTAAAGAAATCCAAGTTCCTACTTGGAAGTGGGAAGACATCAATATGGCTTTTGTAGTAGGTTTACCTCGGACTCAAAAGTTATATGATTCTATATGGGTGATTGTAGATAGGTTAACCAAGTCCGCTCGCTTTATTCCCCTAAGGTCTACTTATTCGGTAGAAAATTATGCTAGGATCTTCATAGATGATATTGTGTTTCGCCATTGTATACCGTTATTCATCATATCGGATCAAGGTGCACATTCACATCTAGGTTTTGGAGGTCTTTCCAAAAAGGGTTGGGTACTAAGGTAAAGTTGAGTACCGATTTTCATCGCCAAACGGATGGTCAAGCGAAGCGAACTATTCAATCCCTTGAGCATATGCTTAGGGATTGTATCATTGATTTCAAAGGAAATTGGGATAAGCACTTGCCTTTGGTAGAGTTTGCTTATAATAATAGTTTTCATTCATCTATTTCTGTGGCTCCCTATGAAGCCTTGTATGGTAGGAGGTGTAGGTCTCCTATAGGGTGGTTTGAAGTGGGAGAGCCTTTGCTTCTTGGTCCAGATTTGATTTATAAAACTTTGGTAAAGTTCATATCATAAGGAACCAGTTGCAAACGGCCTATAGTCAGCAAAAGTCTTATGCCGATCATAGGAAAAGGGATTTAGAGTTTGAACAAGGTGATAAGGTGCATTTGAAAATTTCACCAATGAAAGGGGTGGTTAGATTTTGAAAGAAAGGGAAGTTGAGTCCTCGTTATGTGGGTCCCTATGAAATCTTACAAAAGGCTGTTAAGGTTGCCTACGAATTGAAACTTCCTAGTGAATTGGCTTCGGTTCATCCGATTTTCCGTGTCTCCATGCTTAAAAAGTGTATTGGTTATCCCGAGTATATTCTTCCTATTGAGGGTCTTGGTGTCAAGGATAACCTCTATTATGAGGAATTTCCTGTTCAAATTCTGATATGCAAGTCAAGAAGTTAAGGAATAAAGAGGTGGTTTCCGTAAAAGTGTTATGGAAGAATCACCTAATTGAGGGTGTAACATGGGAGGCCGAGGAGGACATGAAGTATCGTTACCCTCATTTTTTTGATAATTAAGGTTAGTAATTCTTTTTAATAATATAAATATGACTATAAATTGAAGTTTCATGATTTTTAGTGAAGTCTTGCAAAAATGTGCATTTTTTGGGTTGTATACAGTGAGTTAAAATTAGTTGGTGCCCAAAACTTGAAATTTTTGCCTTTTGATTTCTTTCAGTTAGGTTGTGCATTTTGATATGGGGAGTTTTTACGAAATAATATATAGCATGTTTATAAGTTGAACTTTGTCCTAATTGACTTATGTAATGTATGTTGAGCTCATGTGTGTTGTGAGAAGGAAATGTCTCATGATAAAGTGTTTCAGACTTATGTGTGGTAATTGAAGCTTTAAAATTGCCTTGTTGAAATCATATGATTTATGTTGTTTTGATATTATTAATTGGTTGTGTTGCTAGTCTAGAGTTTATTCCTTCCTTCAAAAGAATTTTAGTGTTATTCGGGGACGAATGTTCCTAAGTGGGGGATAATGTAACATTTCGAAAATGCAAGACGAGTCTTAAATCCTAACATAGGTGTCATGGGGTCTAAACACTGTTTTAAGACCTATTTTAATAATTATAGGTCATTTAGGAAGTTTAGGAACCAAAATGTTGAGAAATGTCTATGACGTTCGGAAACTAGTTCTAGAAGTAACTAGTGTGCCTAAGCCTATTTCACGAGCTTTTAGAAGTCGAAAATCCATCAAAATTGGTGGAAGGATAGTTAATAGGTGTTTAATATGATTAGTTGTCAAAAAATCTGGGTACGACTCCCCAAGGACCCACAAAGGGCCCTTGAGGAGGACCTTAGCACGTAAAAGGCAACACTGCTTGGGAAGTGTGCACCAACGAAACATAAACGACGTGGCATGTGTTGATCGACCGGGCGTTGATGCCAACCGTCGACCAACACTTAGCCATTTTGTTGGAGACCTCGCCTGCACCAATCTCTGACCAGAACGGCGGTTGTACAACATGGAAGGCACAGTGCCTATCGACTCACAGAGGGACAGTCGATCGGGGTTCCGTCTGTAAGGGTTAAAATCCCTGCACATTTTAACTTCATTTCATTTAATTATCTAGGGGGTAGGTGATTAATTATTGGTTTAAGGGAGTCTAATTAAGTTAATTAAGCCCCAATATAAAGGCCCCAACCCTCATTAGATTAAACACAACTCTCAAAACAAATCCTCTTCCTTCTCTCTTCTTTCTCTCTCTATTTGGAAGACACCATTGAAGACAAGATAGGGAGAGGTTTTGGGGGATTTAAGGGAATATTTCACCATCAAATATTCATCAAACATTGAGGTATGGGATCTAATTCACCTTTAAGACTTCTTTCCTCAAAGGGCTCCTTCAAAGTATTTCTAAAAGTTGGGTTTTCAAGTGGGTTTCATTCAATTACGAATTTGATGTTATGAACTGAGTTGTTTATGGTTTATTTAGGATATAATGAATATATTAACATGTATTTTAACTTTATTATGATAATTTGTGATTGTTTGATCTAAATTGAAGAGCATGATCCTTAACCCTTAACCCTAGGTTTGATCTTGATGTAAATTGGGTTGTGATTGATTCAATTGACTTTATTATTGGTTAAATAACTATTAGATGATGTTGTTACACTAATCATCAACCAATAAGGATGATTTGTAGCCTTTCATGCTAGTTCTTGGGAAGTGATCTAGGTTCTGAGAATTTACCTAAGTATCTTGTTATAAGCTTTTATTTAGCATTGAATTATGGTGTAGTGACTCTTCTAGTCTTTTTATTATGTTGATTATTGAATTATGATGAGGGTTTATGGAAAGGCCTAAATTATGAACTATGAAGGAGACTTAGTAAGTCTTATGATATCTATCTTTACTTCCAATTGTGATTAGTTGTGGTTAAGTCATGATGTTATATTGGAGTAAGCCTTATATTAGGATTTATAGTATGGTATGATGTTGAATTGAAATGTCTTGACTATGTTGTGAGGTTTATTAAGGTGTATGTGTTATAAGGATGGTGATGACTATCAATGTGCATTATTATGATATGAAATGTTAATATGCTAACCTCACTTATATGAATTGTAATGAAAGGATTTATACTCATATAATCCTTATTGAGCTATTGATGATGATGATTATACAAGGGGTAGACCC
Organism: Solanum habrochaites; assembly: GCA_027704765.1. NCBI lineage: Eukaryota > Viridiplantae > Streptophyta > Magnoliopsida > Solanales > Solanaceae > Solanum > Solanum habrochaites. Next base: position 9,942,284 of record JAKWJA010002494.1, on the reverse strand, counting down.
TATGACCTAAACTAAGTTATGATTGATAATTAAAGGCTTAAAGAGATTTCAAAAAGGGACTTTAACTTAGCACCGAGTGAACTAGATTGAGGAGTGTCGTTTCCCCCACAGGGAAGGTAGGAGCACTAAAGTACTCTTAAGATTGGAGACTACAATGCATGGAGCATAAAGAGGGTCCCAACTATATCTCCTAGTTCTTGAATTATGTTGCCCCATAGGAGTAATATCTAGTGGATCCACGTAGTTGCTACATTTTATGTTTTGGTACTACCTTAGCAAAGTAGTTCGCCTTCCTTCGGTGTAGGATTTTATGACACCGAATTTCACACTAGCTAATGTGATCTATATCGGTTAGAGCAAGATGTTCCCAAAAGGTAAAATGAATTAAAGAATTGAACTCTATCTTAAAAACAAAAAACATAAGGGTTTCTTCTTGAGTTTAGAGGTAAGGGTATGGAGACTTACCTAAGCCATTCAAAGTTAGTTTGAAGGCAGGTCTTAAGAGGAATATATGTATGGTCTGTTTATGATGATTTATGATCATGTATGTGAGGACATTGAAAATTACATTATAATACTATACGTGGACTAGTCACTTAGAAGTATGTGTTGGTTTATGTGTAACGTAAGATGAAAATGTATTATCTAAGTCATGTGATATGAAGTAGGGTGCCTCGTTATGATTCGTTGCGTTACTTGATTGAGTGAGTTAAAGTAAGGTTATGGGGTTTTGATTGGGCATGCACTGTGAAGTGATAGGGATTCATGGGTAATTGTCTTACTTTGGTATATGAAAATTGTACTCTCTTACTCATGATATGATGTCATTCCTTTGTGATAGGATTGTAGTAGGTTATAGGGTTTCAACGTATGATGATATGCATAGTACTTGTTTTTAATTAGGTAAGCATGTTTTGTACTTGATATGACGTACTTGATTAATGATTAAGACTTTTTTAGGCCAAAATATTATGGTTTAAAACTAAATGGTTCCTTTTAGCATATTTCATGTCTATGTTACATGTCGTTCATAATTAGTACAAGTGGAATACTAACCCCATTTTCTTCCCTTTTTTCCCCAAATTTTAGGTTCAGTCGTATTTGTGAAGTCTATTTGAGAATACTTGAAGAAGACTTGGAATCTCTACCATCCAAGTGGGTAGGTCCTCACTTTCTGAGGGCGATTTGTAATATTCGTGCTTATAAAAGTTGCTTTGGTTTCTAAGAATCTATGTTCATGGCCACTTATTTGCGTTAATATTTGTATAAGGACTATATGTGGCTTATTTACATGATGTAGGGGGCTATGCAAAAGTGCAATAATATTTGATGGTATGAGATGAGTGGACAATCCTTAAGACTATGTTTATCTTATGTATATATTGATTGTCGCAATTAAAAGTAGAAGGCTATGTAACCGTTTATAATAAGGGTCTATGTATAATCGATATCTATATATTATGTGTATGTGAGGTCTATGTATAACATCCAAGTAGAAGAGTAGTAGAAGAAGAATAAAAGTTTTAATTTTTCCGCTAATTGACTTATGCAATGTGATGATTAAACTAAGAGGCTAGTTTAGGTCCTCAAGAGGTGACTATGCTGGTTATAATTTTTTTTCTTTAGGGGGGTAGACCCGAATGTGACAATGTAATTCATGATAAACTACGACATCAAATTCGTCTCTAATTATTAGCTTTAAGTGACAGAATTTACTTTTCGTACTTAAATATATGAGACACATACTTTTAGTGACGAAACATAAGAATTTGTAGCAAAGTTTTGTTCACTAGAGTTTCCCACCAAAAAATTAATCGGCGTCATTTGTTAAATAATGTTAGTCACGAATTTAAAATTGTCAGTGACACATTATTTCGTTACTAATAATGTATCTAATTCATGACAAAATATTTTTTGTGTTATAATTTATTAAATTTTGGACACCAAAAAATTTCATCTAAAATAATATTTTGTTACAATATCGACAAATTAGAGTTCGTAGTTATAGTTAAATAGATTACAGTTTATAGTTAAAAATTATATTTAATTATTACATTTATTTCGTCCTTAATAATATAAATAATTGGGTGACAAAAATATTGTGTTGTCCTTAATCACATCTATGATTTAGTGACAGCAAAAAAAATGTCCCACAAAAATATAGGTGTTAAATAGCGAACGACTATCTTCTTAAATTTGTAGTGGAATAGTGCAACTATTTGCCTACGAAAAAAATTCCATATTAAATTTACATTTTTCTACAATTGTTCATTATTACAAACGACAACTTACTACAAGAATAATACAAGTGCTTCATAAGAAGTAGACAGAGTCCATTCGTTAATTGGTAAGTGAAAATATCAAAACCAATGAATTCGGTCGATTTTGTAAAAACGAAAAAGTTCAATACATCAAGTTTCTTAAATTCCGCAATTGTAAGTGCATCATTTGAAAAATACATCCGATTTATAAGTATTGTGATTTGGCACGGTTCTACCACTAGATCGCTAATATTTGTTGATTTAGCACTTTTATTTTTTATTTGATACACTTCCATTAATAAGCACGATTAAAAAAATTGTCAAGTCTTTGTGCTAATTTTTGTGCATGTCTATTGATTTGTGATTGGTAAATTACATAGATTAAGTCGATCTATTTTCTTCTTTCTATAAATATGTACATATTTAATAGTAATTCCACATACGTAGGTAGAGTAACTATACAGAGTAACATCGAAATACAAACTTACAACTTTTGCAAGTAAAATAATATTCATTGAATTTCTTTTTAACTTTTCCCATCAATGTGACAAATTGAAAATAAACAAAAAAATGAAATAGCAATAAAGAAAGCAGAACATAACGGAGGATTCACATACATTATGGACGAAGTACTAAGTTATCGGTATCGCATGTTCAACTTCTGAACCGATTAGTATTTTTTAAATAAATTAAAAAGTTTTAATTTTGAAGAAAAAATTTATTATTGTACGAATAATTTAAAAATTACAAAAATAAATAAATTTTAATTTAAAAAAAATGACCCCAACCACCACACACAAACCAACAAATCGTTTACTGAAAATAGATTTAAAGAGATCCATAAAAAATACAATGTTTAATTATAATATAATATAAAGTTGAAAAATTGTGGGGAGTAAATTTCATGCATTTTGTAATGATTATCAAATTAATAATATAATTATGGTTATACAAAAAGTTAAATTTAAAAGAAGTGAATGAAGCTATAAATAAAACAAAAAATGAACGACAAAAGAGAGTTTGTCTGATGGTTCAATATTCACTTCCAACCTAAAGTATGATCTTGGTAAGTTCATTTTCCCCAAGGTAGCATAATGTTGCGCAGCTCCTGGGAGGTGAGAAAAACTTGAGATAGGAGAGATTACATTATATATATATATATAATATAAACATTTAAGAACAAAATAATTTTTGTAATAAAATATAGTCATTAGTGATGAAATTAGATTTTGTTTAATAAGAAATACATAAACTTTAGAAGAACAATTGAGTTCGTCACTGAATTGTTTTCACTGATTGAGTAAAATATTGTGACGATATAATTTTAATTTGTAGTATAACCTTTATTTAGTGACAAAGCATTACTCATAACTACAAAAAATATATTTTTTACAACAATAAAAATTGTCACAAATATTTTTTAAGCATTTGGAAGAGTATTTTTCTTTTTTAGTTAATATAATACTTTTAGTGACAAGCAATAGCGTCCTTTGGATACTTTTAAAGACACACATTTAGTGACGACTAAGTGACAAATTATTTTTCGTCATACATGATTTTTAGTGACGAAATATGATTTATTAATGATAAAATTATTTGTCCCTAATAATCAAATTTATTGTAATGATGTGTTATACATGTATTATTTCTATCAAGTATTTCAAACTTCCTAAAATGACATGAATATTAGTACAACATATATTTGTAAGTGCTTCCAATTTGAAAGTGAAAAATACAATTTCCATGAAAATATATATTACAAAAATATAAAATAATTGCAAGACTCTATAATGTTAGTCTTGAACAATATACATCAAAGCTAGATAACCGTTAGGATTTATATTCCTAAATCAAACAAATTATAAAAAGGCTCAATAAAATACATTCTTATGAATATTACAATCAAAATTGTTCCCAAAAATAAAAATTGTCATCACCACCAAACCATTGAGTTTGACACTGTACAAAAATACCCATCAATCCCTCTCGCGTTGCTCCTCCTTTCCGCCCATTCTTACGCTTCGTGTCCCCCCACTCTCCGGCCCTCTCATTTGCATTTGCCCTGCTGTTCCTCTCCGTCTTCCCCTCGCCGTTCTCGTCGTCGTTCCCCTTCCCCCTCCCCCCCCCCGGTGCCCAGTGCCCCCCATCTGTTCTGTCGTCGCAGATACTCTCTTCGCCCGCCGCTTCCCGTCCTCTCCCCCCATTCTTTCGGTCCCCGTCCGTCCCCCTCTTTAGTCCTCTTTCTTTCACACCTTAACCCTGCCTTTCGCCCACCCCATCTGGCCGATCTGCGCCTCTTGTCTTCTCCCTCTTCCCCTCTTCTCCCCCTCCTCCCCCTTCCCTCGCCGGTAAGGTTTCCTCATTCACGTCCCCTCCCCGCCCCTCCCCCCGGCCCCCTCCCCCCTACCCCCCCTTCCCATCCCCCTGCCCCCTGATCCCCGGGAAGTACAATCCCCAGTGGCTTGCCCCTCTCAACTTTCATTTGGCCCACCCCTCCCCTGCCTCCCCCCCTGGCCCCCGACCTTTCCCCTTCCCCTTCTGCGCTCCTCCCCCCCGGCTCTCCCGGCCTCGGTCCTCTCTTGCAATTCTCAGTTTCCCTCTTCTTGTCCCCCCCCCCCTTTCTTTTCCTGCTTTCCTCTCTTTTCTTTGTCCCTTTACCTCTGTCTTCTCGCCCTTTCCCTCAGCATCCTGTCCTTTGTTCTTCTGCTCCCTCGCTTCTTGCCGCTTCTGTTTTTCTCATCTTTAGGCCGCCGGCCTCGGCCTGTAGCTGTGCCCCCCCCCCCCCCTCCTTGCTGCTCTCGGGCCCCCCCCCTTGTGGCCCTCTCCTTTCCCCGCCATTTCCTTCGTGTCTCTTTCCCTGTTTCCCTCTCCCCCTTCCCTCTGGGCGCCCTCTTGCTCTGGCCCCCCTCCCTTTCTTTTCCCCTTTTCCCCTTCCAGGCATTTCCCCTCCTGAGCCCCTTCCCTCCTTGCCCCCCTCCCCCTTCTTTTGCTTTCCCCCTTGCCGCGTCCGTGCCTTGGCCGCGTTTCCTCCCTTGTTTTGTCTTTCTTTCATTCCCTTCCTTCCTCCCTCCCTTCTCCTTCTACTGCCTCCCTCCCCCCTTCCCCGTCCCCTTGTTGGGTTCCTACTCTCTCATTCTGTCCTTCCCCTACTTCGTCTGTCCCCCTTCTTCCGTCCCCCCTCTGCTCTCTGCCTCTCTCGCTTATTTTAATAAGTTGATGGAGAAAAAAAACGGAATAACTAAGGGAGTTGCGAATAAAGATAACAAAATGCGTCGTCGTAACCATTTTCTATGAATATTTTTTGGTGGACTTTTTGCAAGTCAACAGCGGGGCACGGGCGAAAAGGCAGAGGGAAGAGAAGAAAAGAAGAAGAAGAAAAAGAGAGAAGAAGAAGAAATGAAAGAGAAGAGAAGATAGCAGGAGAGGGAAGAGGGATAGGTAGGAGCGGAGGGGCGAAGAGGAAAGAGGAGAGAGGAACGAGGGAAGAGGGAAGGCGGAGCGAGGGCAGGAAGAGGAAAAATAGTATATTAATTACTATGAATATTTAATTGGATTTGCTATTTCATAATTTTTTTATTTAGTGTAAGGACTAGACATGCTTAGTTAAACTTAGCTTTTTTATTTCAAACTTTGATATATATATATATATATATTATTGGATTCATCTTATTTTGATAAAAGTTAAAATTCTAATTCAAATGGGGTCTAGGAGTAGTGCATGAATGATTTATGTCCGGGAAATTTTTCAAAATGTCAATTATTTGAGCAGCTTAAGATGACTATAGCAACAATTTCAATATTTAGTAAAAATGTCATTAGGTTTTTATGATAATTATTTATGTTTTTATTATTTATTTTCTATTTAAAGAATATAATTATTTAATAACAAAAAGGACCGAAACAAATAAGGGGGGGGGGAAAGGGAAAATATTTCAAAAAAAAGGGACAAGCTCCTAATTTTCTCATCAGGTACATTTTACAAATAAAATTAAATTTATTTTTTTTCTCTAGAATTTTTACTTTTTTAGAATTAGCATCTTCCCACAATATTTTTATTTAATTATTATAGTTTTTTCCTTCGTTTGTATTCATTCCAATAGGTTGCCGATGGCCGAATTTATTCTAATAGTCATTAAGAAATATATTGTATTTCAGATAGTTTTCCATATAGTTATTTTTTCTTCAAAAATCTTGTATGGCGTCATTTCAATATATGTATTTAGTTGTTATTTCTATTTACGTCGAGCTTTTGGTTTAGATGGGGGATAGGAATATATAAAATAAAAAAATTCGTATGATGAAAAAGTGAAGGGAATATAAAATTGAAAGAAATAATTGAATATTTGGTTGTTGTACTCATTTAAATAAAATACATAACTAGTTGACATACCTTTAGGAATAAATACAAATTAGAAAACATGTCAAATTCAGTTGACAACTTTATTAGTGGATATTTATTCCAATTAATTGTATGCAAATAAAATGTACGCTATTTAAGAATACATTTTATCGTTATATTGTCCTGGTGTTGTATTTAGTTGTCGTTTCAAAAAGATTGTGTCCTGTTCTAAGTAGTATTTATTCTAATGTATATTATTTGTATTTGTATCGAATACACAATAAACTAATATAGAAAGCTGTCTTCTTTATAAAATAAAAACATAACTAGTGACATATATTTGGATGAATACAAATTATGGAAAATACAAGATTCATAAATCTGCAACATGAAATTTTAATAATACCAAATATTGAATAGGTATAATAGTGATTTGAAGGACAAAAATTAAGAAAGCGCTACCAAAATTCTAAAAAAGAACTATAAATACAAAAACACACTAATAGACAATTGGTTCGAAAACTAGTCGATCTTCTTCGGTCTTTTCAAAGATCTCACGAGTAAGACAAAGACTTCTAGTTCTACATTTGCGTCTGAATTTGAGGGAGGTTTTGAACCACAATGATTTGTAAATGTTATTCCATCTTTCTTCCCTCATGTTAGCAGACGGATCATAATTTATACACGATTGTTAAGTACTACATAACTTAAAGGATGAAAATCACCAGAAATTGAGTTGATTAAGATGAATATGAATACCTTCAAGTAAGGCCTCTTGGATTCAGCCATGCCGAGAGTAAAAATTAAACGGAAAACTAAAAAATACAAACAATATTTTTTTAAAATTAAAAAAAAAAAATTAGAAAAGACCAACATCTGAAATTAGGCCTAAAGATTAGAGATACCTCATTCAAGGGATTTTTGTAGATCAATTTTGGATAAAAAAAACAACCAAATTACTATGGAAAAAAATATTTGCAACTTGAATGTGGGAGGAAGGGGGTCTCGAAACTCATGAGACTAGAGGTTCACATGAGAGATGGAAAAAAAAATTGTTAAATGGAAGAGAGAATTCACCATTTGAAGATAAATATGAGAGAATGATTTTTTTTTTTAAAAAAAGGATATATAGAATTAATGAAAAAACACAAGAGAATTAACAATAGGAAGAAAATTGGGACACATTAAATTTTTTTTTAAAATAATGACATTTTTTTCTTTGCGACATTATTGTTATAATATTTATAAAGTATGGATTATTTTAATAAAATATGTTTTATTTGATAAGTTACAATTTTCTCTATTATCCTAAATAATAAACTAGTCGACATAGCATCATTGATACGTGGGAAGAGATAGTTTTTGTCTTCCCTTGAATGACGATTTTGTTTGCTAATTTCATGGAAGGGAAGGGATTCATAGCACAATCTATGAAGGCTCATAAGTAGGAGTATGGAGATAGTGAGTAAAACTTAAAATTCCCAAAAATTTCCAGCTCCTTGATAGATTAATGTTTATCCGATTGTAAACTAGGTTAATTGTATCCTCTCTTTCACGTGATTTGCTTTTTTTTTTGGTAGTCCTAAAAAAGAATAATATATTTTTATATTAAGTAACAATTAACTATAAAATGTCTATTTTATTTTTAGTAATTATTAGAGGCTAAATAAACTTTTCATATATATTTAGTCTATTTTATTTTTAGTAATTATTCAGAGCTACATAAATTTCTATAATTTATTTTAGACTGCAAATTTTAAAAATCTTTCTTAATTTCTTAAATATTATGTCGAGTCAAACTACTCACATAAAATGGGACAGAGAAAGAACTATTTTTGGCGGGTTGTTCCACTTGCTAGAAGTTCCTCTATGCCTACACACCAGTTATGCCTTTTCGTATCATAATATACCCACCCCTGTTATATATCAAAACGTATGCCTAAAAAACTTATGACGGTTTAAGTATATGTTCAATTCAGAATACATAAGTTTTGCTGCAAAAGGTATAGTTGGTACACGATATATATGTCGATTGTGAAGCAAGACAAATGTTTAGTTTATTCTTGTAGGTCGACAGAAGTAAGGCAAAAAAATCCAAACTTATGCGGAGAGAAAAGATACATACACAATTTATGTTAGATACATTGACCCACAAATACTCATTAAAATTTGTAATAGGAGCATCATATTTGAGTCTAAAAGATTAAACACCAAGGGTAAAGAGTTGATGATAACATACTATAAGTATTAAAAATATTTTCAAACCAGAATCACATTATAATGAGATGAGTTGTATTAATTAATAATCAAAATCCCTCATCATATTGTCTTATTAGTAGTGTTTGAAGAAGCCATTTCTGTATCAGGTGTATTTGGTTGTTCTTTAAACTTCTTGTATATGTCTCCTTTGTAAAATTGTCTAGTTCTTGCAACCAATATTAGTGAGGCCATAGCTCCAAAAAATGTGACACAAGCCAGGATAATGAAAGGTAGTTGATAACATTGATTACCAATACAAGTTAGCTCCTTCACAGATGCTCTAGTCAAACCTCTTTTTTCAAGATCCTTCAATGCCTCTCTATCATAAAGTGGTCCAGTAACTTTAACATTCAGAATGTATGACCCAAGAGGGCTAGCCAATTGTCCACAATTGAACAATGTTGAATAGTACTTTAACCCGAAAAGCTCAGAAATTATTGTGAAAAGTAATGGCAATTGAGCACCAAATGAGAAACCGATAATTATAGATGCCACATATAGTGAACCCGGGAATGGAAAAGCGATTAGAAGTAGGCCAATGCATGACAGAAAAAGGACTAATGTCATCATCAGGGTCCGAGGAAATTTGTATCTTACTAGCAGGCTTTCAGAAACGAATCCTGAGAAAATTCTCCCGAAAAAATTCCATATGCTGAGAAGTGACAAGAAGGACTTCACTGTAGTTTTTGGATATCCTAAAGAACCACCTATCTGACCCATGTTATCAACTGCAGTTAGGCTTGATCCAAGTCCACAAAATGTAGCCACGAAAAGAATCAACATATCAGTACTTAGAAGTGCTTGTAAGATGGAATAATCTTCACCTCTTGCTGGTTTTTCAAAGAATATTTTTGAAAACCATGAAGATGTGGAGATCTTAGAGTTGTTGACTTGATCTTTTTGTGGCTGTTGGATTTCGGTTGGTTCCACGATTGTGTTTGCAACTCCTCCATTATGATCAAGTGATGACGTCTGTTTCATTTGACGCCAGATAGCTAACTCCTCTCTAATGAAAACTAAAAGAGGGGAGAAAAGTAAAGCACAGGAGACAGTGGCGGCTACTACATATGCAGCATGAGAAAACGCTATTGCTTTCTCGAGAAGTGTCATGACCATAAGAAACAATGCGAGGACAACTGATATTAACAAGCAGTGGAAAAAAACAGTTTGCTGATTTGGTTGCCTAACGACTTTAATTTCTCGAATGGTATAAACAAAAACGACTGATAATGCAGCAGGCATCCAGGCTATAAGGAGGATAAGAGACTGAGCATCATTTCCATAGACAGCCAAATATAGTTGTGTCAATATAGCTCCACTTAGCCCTGTAAATCCTTTTAAAAGACCTATCATGTTACCTCTACTCTCCGGGAAGTTCCTAACAGAGGTTACAAGAGCTCCTGTATTTGCAAAATTCTGAGAATTTGCTCCAAGGCATATGTATATGCACATTTGCCAAACTTTTGGCTTTGAAATCTTGCCAATAACAGATAGCCATATCATAAAGTAGCCTGTAAAGTTCATAGCTGCACCAACTAGTAGCACGAACCATGTTGGACTTACCTCGGCTAATAGACCAGAGAGAACTCCAACATTAGCTCCTAAATCCTTGAAGAAACCCAAGAGAACAAGTGTTGTCTGATCATATCCAAGAGTGTTTTTTATTTCCTGGGAGTATATCCCGAAAAGGTAAGTAGCCCCTGCTCCGGACATAATAAGGAATGAGGCAAAAAGTGAGAACCATCGTCCTCGAAGCACATGTAACACAAATTGTAAACCTCCACCACCACCACCCCCTTGTGTCTCAACCATATTTACTTGTCTGAAAATTGAACAAACAGTGTCACAATCTTAGCTGACTTTTTGTGATCATAGAATATAATGTTTCTTTCCTTATATGGATTAAAAGGTAGGTACATATATACTCCCTCTATTTCAATTTGTCTTGGCACCCAAGTCTAGAGATAACTATTGAACTTTGTGATCTTATATTCAAGATATGTACTGAAATACTCTTTAATCTTGTGAGAGTCATTTTTTTTAAAAAAAAATGGACTAACAAGGAAAGTAGATTAAAGTAGTTACTTTATGCAACATACAATGGTATGTTCCTCAAACTAAATATGATTAAAAACAATCACTCACCAAATTTGTAACTTAATAGTTTTCTTGTGTGCTTGGCATCAGCTTCCTGTATTAATTGGACTTCACAGCTCCTTGCTTACCAGAAAGTTGATCAAATATCTCACTCTTTACCTTGTTTTTTCCTGGAAAACATAAATTTTAGTATGTCCAAACAGTTTTCAGAATAAAATTCTGGGAAAAAGTGAAAATTATCTATGGCCAAACGAGCAAAATTTTGATGGATAGAGTTACCGACGGACTACCTTTACCAAATTGAAACAACAGTTATTTCCTAAAATAATCTAAGCCAATTAAGCCTTTTCTAAGTTAATAAAAATAATTATTTCCCAAAAAGCCATTTAAGCCCTCTCATTTATGCATCAATCACAATCATTCTAGCCATAATATCCTAACATTGGATGTTTCACTCATACAACGCACTTACGCGAATATACGAAGTTTTGATCTAGAGATTTATCCTCATAATAATATAAATAAATACATTGTAAGATCAGACAAGATTTTAATTAAGTTGTAAGCTTATTCCACGATAATCCCAATTGCAAAAAGCTGATTTAACGATTTTAATTTCATGAATGAAAGAAATTTGAATGGATGTACGTACCATGCATTTTTTGATAAAATTATGGAAGATAATCAGCTTTTCCAAAAATGGAAATTTTCAAATAATTGAGTAAAAGACAGCATAGAGATATTTGTAGCCATGCACGTTTAATGAAAGCTTGATTATGGAAGATACAAGGGATCAGAGAAGAAAATAATTATACATATTTTATTTAATTAAATATCAAAAATCTAACATTTTATATGCCTAAAATATCGATAGGGAAGTATGAACCGTAAATTGAACGTAAATATCGACTTACCGTTGTTTACTTATTTCTTTTTCAAAATCACTTATTTTGAAAAAAATAATAAAAAATAAGGTATTTGACTAAGTAGTAAAGCTGCTTATAAATTGAAGATGGAGTTTTTCAATTGTTGGGAAGAAACTAAATATTTCTATTTCTATTTCATCAAAAAAAAAAGTAGAAACAAAAACTTATTTATTATCAGATATACATATTTACCAAAAATAATATTTGTTTTGAATTTTGTCTATGTAGTAATTTTATTTGTGGAATAGATTTTAAATTTATCTTGCTTCAGATTTTTTATTATATTTAAATTAGGTAATTTATTTGTGCTTCACGCTGTCATAAATAATAATTGCATTAAACTTGCAAATAATTTCTTACTAATATCCATACTTCTAAAATAATGAAAAAATAGATTTTTAAAGAAATATTAGCAATATTTCAACATGAATTTAATTATTTTTTATTATCGAATAACCTAAGAACATGTAATGAATGAATTGTTCACAAAATAATAAATTATTGATTCTTTGATCAACATTAAAAGGAAAATAAAGAAGAAAAAGAATATATATACAAAGGCATTTCATAATAAAAGAATCATTTATGTTGCACAGTTATACAATTGTTATATATGTCTTAAGAGAAAATTTAAACTTTTTTAACATATTCAGAATAGAAATTATGCTTGAACATGAAAGCAATTATAATTTTTCATGTATGATGAATTTCTTCAATTGATAAGTGAGAAATTTCATTTCTATGTAAAAAAATAGATAGTATGTAAGTTTAAATATAGTACTTTTAATTTATAGAATTAAATATAGAATAACAAAACATGAATTCTTGGATTAAGTACAATATTATTTTATATATATCATATATATATATATATTCAAATAACTGTTAGACAATAACTTTGCATATAAACAAAAACACAAATAGTATTGTAACAAACCTGTTAGTCGGTTCTAGAAGTAAAATTATTTTGAAAATAAAACTGACTGGGGGTCGACGGGATCAGGCGATTTGTTTGTGTACGTCATGGTCACGAAGACCGCGAGGGGGCCTCAGTTCCAAAAAACACTTCAACTCTTAAAAATCTGGGTACGCGGGACTAGGGCGGACTATCTGAACTCCGCGACACGGAACTGCCAGCACGGGACCGTCGTAGATACGACCGGACCGTCACAAACCTTTTTAGAAAGTTAAATTCTCTGGAACTTTATGAATGGACCTGCAGGACGGGCAGTCATAGACACGACGGCCGTCACAGGTCGCGTTAAACCTCGACTGGGTCGGGAATTTTTTTTAAATTTAATATTTAAAAAGTTTTTTATTTAAGGGGTTGTTTTTTGGACCACCATTCATGACCCCCCCAAACTTCATGAAATTAGTGGGGTGAGGAGTTGAATAATGTATTTACTTGGTGGTTAAAGAAGTAACCTTGAAATAAATAGTGGCGTTACCTTTTATCCACTTTTATAATTGATTATATGATAATTAGGGTAATTAAAAGAAAAAGAATTTGGAGAGGAAAAAAATAAAAACAGAATAGGAAAGAGAGGGAGAAGAGGAAGGAGGAACCGAAGCGAGGAAAGGAGAAAGGGAAAAGGGAGAGCGAAGAGGAAAGCAAAGACATTGAGAAGTATAAACTTGTTGATCGGATCTCGGTTCGAGGTAGGGTAGGTTATATGGTTATGGTGTATGCAGTTCATAGTAGTAAACTCTTAATAGCGATATTTGATATGTATTGGGTGGTTATTGTTAAAGTCTTTCTATATGCTTGATTGTGGGTTTGTTATGTTGTAATTGTGTAATCTGGGTGGATTAGAATGTTGATACTGGTGAATTCTGTTAACTTGAATCCTCTTCTGTTAAATGACGGCCTCGGACCCATAACGAAAGACATTGATGAAATAAAATTAATGAGATTAGGCGAATCGGGGTGTTTGTTCCACATTTCCGACACGTAGTATATAGTATTAGGGGATCGGGTGTAAATTCGACCACGTAGTATTAGGGGGGATTCGGGTTGTTCACGTTCCGAAACGTATTATTAGGGGATCGGGTTGTCACGTTCCGACACGTTTAGTATTAGGGGACTCGGGGGTGTCACGTTCCGACACGTAGTATAGGAGATCGGGGTGTCACGTTCCGACACGTTAAGTATTAGGGATCGGATGGTAACGTCCGACACGAATAAGAAATAAAGAGAAGTAAATCTGATTATGTTTTTTAAATGATTACTAATTTCGAAGAACCATGTCCCAAATGGGAGTATGGTGTGGAGGCTTGAGTCCTAATAGGTGCGCTTGATGTGTTGTTTTGCCCCTGGTTCTTGTACTTGTTGTTGCGTACCAGTTGGAGTATTGTTGTTGATTTTATAATATTTTTGGATTATATATGCTTTTTCTATTTGAAGTGGCCGATGTGATACCTACATCGTTAATGTCTTGTACTGACCCATTACTTTTATTTCTTTCTTGTTGTTTTGTGGACGTGCAGCAAGTGCACGGGACTTTGACTAGTCCTCACTATACCCAGTCTTCAAAGCACGTCAGATTTTCAGGGTGAGATATTTTCCTAGCCGGGTGGATTTTTTCTGGATTTTCTTCTTAACGTCTGTCTTATGGTCTTTGAAGTCCGGACATGGACCATCTTTCTACTTATTTTAGTTCTTAAATACTCTTAGATTTAGTAAATTGAGGGATTTTAAAGATGTTCTTTGATGTGATTACTTCCCGATTTTGGAACAATGAGTTGTGAGGTCTTCCGCATTTTATTTTGTTCAATATGGTCTTGAAATTGGTAAAATGTTGGGGTTTGGGTTTTGTTTGGCTTCACTCACCTAGGAGAGTGTAAGTTTGTGGTGCAAATCGCGGCTCGTTTTGGTCGTGAAAACTTTAGGTTATCAGAGCTTTAGTTCTTGGTCTCATCAAACAAGAACGAAGTCTGTAGAGTCTTGAGGAACGGTGGGAGGATAGGGAGAGCCCATACTTCTTTGAGAGGGCTATCGGACTTGTAGGAAAAATTCCATTCTTCTTCCTTCGTGCTATTACTTGGTCCAATTGGTTATCTAGGGATAAAAAATTGGTTTTATCGACCTCCTCACTCTATTCGCAGATGGTTAGAAACTAGGAGCAACAAACTGTGCCCACACCAGCAACGCAAGAGACGCAAGACAGGGTGGGTCTGAGCAGCACTGGGGCTGTACTCGAAGAGGAGAAGAGTGCAAGAGTGCGTGGCGGGTAGAGTAGAGGTCGCGGCGGAGGACGAGGACGTCCTCTAGAGGTAGAGGACAAAACACCGGTTCCAAAGTTACTCGGGCGGTTGTCGACCTCATCCACCGCACTGATGAGTGGTAGTAAGGAGAGAGGGTCAGGAAAGGGGGGGGAGGGAAAATGAGCAAAGTGCAGGTATGAGGATTGAGGCAAGAATAAACCACCCCAAACCTTACCCCAGAAGATGATTAAACCAGGTTCTTACTTATTTAGCGGGTTATCTTGATCAAGGACAGGACTCCTCCCGTGGTTTTTGCTACCAGCACCTCAGGTTCCGGGGAGTAAATCATGAAGTGCTTGTGGCTCCGCCCGCATGGATGCCTCATTGGTGGAAGTAGGCAAGTTTCCTAGATTGACTACAGGGGACCATTAAATGACAAGTGATCAGATGAACAAACTTTTTCACTAATTATTGAAAGTTGATTTGAAACCTCCAGTCTTCAGGGTGATGAATCTGAGATGCCTATGATTTTTAGTTGATTGTCATGAGCATGCTACATAAGAGGGACACAGAGTTTAGTAGAACGATTCGGGGGTGAGTTTGTGACTATCAGTTTTAAGGGCAAATGCCAAAAATGAGGTGGCGGTCGTACGTTTGAGTGTCAACCAGCCACATAGGCAACCACCTTGACTTGGGCCATTCATTTCTCTAGCTGTTTTATGGAGAAGAAGTATTATACCCGGACTTTGAGGGACAAGAGGAGAGAGAGTTCCTGAGTTAGAGCAAGGCAGGAGGTTGTCACTGATCTTGAGGCTTAAAATTTCCGGCACGCGCCAGGATGCCATCCCAGCTTTGCGTCAGTCCACAAGAGCAGATTCGCCGTTGTGAAAGGATTGAGGTTCAGATTTGCAGATCCCCGCCTTACAGGTACTTGCTTGAAGCAAAAATTCTTTTCAGGGCAAGTGGTTGACTTGTAATAGAAAGTCGGTAGAGGGGGGGTAGGTAGAGGGGGGGTGAAGCCAAGACAACTCACCACGGTCGTCGACATCTAAGCAGTCCGTACGGGAGGCGAAATTTTGTGGGTCTTTACCAGAGACAGAGTTTCAGGAGGGTACCAGCCGACCTATTCATTCTTCACTACAGGGCTGTAGCGGGGAGCGGGTCCATCGACAGAACCAGTCAAATTTCTCTGAAGTTTGGAGGTTTCCCCAGACTTCGTCATTTCTCACAGAGAACCTAAGCTTGACTCCAGAGATTGTTCTGGATATGGAGAGACTGGACATATAGAGGTATTGTCCAAAACAGAGTACATGCCCCCAATAATTAGAGGTAGAGTTGGTCATGGGACGAGGCCGCCATTCTGGAGGACGGGTGGCAAGGTAATGGTGGTCACCAAATCAGCGGGGTGGCGGGCAAGTTGGAAATACTGCAGCAACAACCATGTTTAGGGGCAAGGGGAAGACATGGTGATAGCGGCCCATTGTTATGCTTTCACCCGGGGGAGATCTGAAGTAGAAGGAGAGAGTAGAGACATCTGATGCTCGTTATCCGGTAAAATTTTTGGTCGTTGTTGGATTGGCATGGTTCTGTTTATTTATTTGATCCTGGATCCACATTTTCATTATGTATCTTTCCCTCATTTGCTAATGGTCTTGATTTATACGTGATGGCTGGGCTAACATTGGGCCTTAATGTGTCTAGTTTTTGTCTCTACTCTTGTGGATGAGTCTGATAGTTGGAGAGGGGGTAATAGGTTTGCCTTTGTGCACTGTTGTGGGAGCAATACCTCATGTGAGATTTGATTATTACTAGAGGTGGTGATTTTGATGTGATTTTCTGGGTATGACTTGGCTTCTCCAAATTTTGACAAATCTTGGATTGTAATGGCTAACGACTGTTTGGGACATTGGCCAAAGACTTGGAACAGATCTACTTAGTGTGGGAGGGTGGTAATACATTTACAACCCAGTCTATTATCTCTTTCTTCGCGCTAAGTGAATGGTTAGTAAAGGTTGTTTAGCCTTCTTGGCACATCGCGGGATGATACTTCCAAAGTACCCTTCGATTTGAGTCGTTTCGATTAGTCTTGTGAGTTTCTGGATGCTGTTCCTGCAGACCTTCCTGGTATGCCACCGGAAGGGATATTGATTTTTTGTATTGATCTGGAGCCGGGTATCGTCCCATTTAATCCCTCCTTATTAGGATGGCTCCAGCTGATTTAAGTTAAGCGAGTTAACAAGGCCCAACTTCAGAGGCGTGTTACTGTAAAGGCTTTTTAGACCCCCCAAGTGCTCCCTGGGGGTGGCTCCTGTCTTATTGTGAAAAAGAAGGATGGGAGTTTTCGATGGATAGACTACAACAACGAATAAGGGGATATTAAGAACAAGTATCCTCTTCCTCGCATTGATGATTTATTCGAATCAGTTTACAAGGTGATTGTACATTCTCAAAGATCGATTTTGAGGATGCTAGTCTACATCAATTGAAAATACAGGCAGCAAATGTGCCAAAGATGCTTTTCGAACCAGGATGGGGCATTATGAATCTTTAGTAATGTCTTTTGGGCTTACGAGATTGCCCATGATTGCTTTCATGAGCCCGATGTGAACGGGATTTTTAAGCCATATCTGGATCTTTGGTGATCGTATTTTATTGAATGATATACTGGTATAAACTCAAAAGAGAAGGAAAGAACATGAGGAGCATTGAGAATGGTATTGGAAGTGTTGAGGAGAGAAAAAGCTTTATGCCAAATTCTCCAAGTGTGAGGTTTTGGCTAGAGATTCAGTGTCCTTCTGGGGGCACGTAGTTTCTAAGGATGGAGGGATGGTGAAATCTTCAAGATGGAAGCAATAAGAGTTGGGTTAAGACCTACTTAATGTTACAGAGGTAAGGAGCTTGGTGCTTCTTAGCTAGCTACTACCGCGATTTTGTCAAGGGATTTTATTTGTTGCTTCCGAAATGACAAATTTGGGCCAAAGCAGACTGTTCCATTTGTATGGTCGGACGAATGTGAAGAATGCTTCCAGAACCTCAAGACCTGTTGGGACTAAGCACCAATTTCTTACCTTGCCAGTGGAAGGGTAAGAATTCATTTGTGTATTGGATGCCATCTTACTTCTGGTTGGGTGAGTGCTCAATGCAGGAGAAGATGTAATCGTATGGCTTCGAGGAAAACTAAAGGTGACATGAACACAACTATCCGACCCATGATTTGGGGTTGGCTGCAGTGTGTTTTGCCTTAAAGCAATGGAGACATTATCTATATGGGGGTTAAGTGGGATAGTCATACAGATTTCATCGTTAGTTTCACAGTATGGTCTTTACTCAGAAAGAAGATTTGAATTTGAGAACAGAGGGAGGTGGATGGGGAACTACTGGAAAGACTTATGATTATTACTATTCTTGTATCACCCAGGGAAAAGCTTAAAGTTTTGTGGCAGAGCTTTAAGTAGAAAAGGCAGGGAGCATGGGAAGTCTAGCCACTTGCAGGTTCTAGACGCCCATTGGGCTAGATGAGGTTCAGACTCTGGATAATGACTTTATGAGGTTGGAATATGGGAATAAGTAAAAAACTTTTGAGAAGGGAGGATTTTTGGCTGTGTGGAGACAAAGATCTTCTTTCTTGACAGATTAAGGGAAAAATAGTGTTATGATTGAGAAGATGAGCAGGGAAAATTCGAGATAAGGTTATTACGAGAAGGTCTGACTCTTATCTTTCCCTGCTGCTTTAATAATTTAAAGGCAAATAATTGATGTGGAAGGCGTTTTGGAATTAAGGGAAGGAATGTGTGTGCCCCGGGTTGTAATGTGATTCACAATATTCTTACAGCGGCTCATAGTTCCAAGGTATTCTGATACATGCCTGGTGTGACCCAAGATGTATCGGACCCTAAAGCAACATTTTTGTTGGCAGTAGGATGGATGAAGCGTGGACATTGTTGAATTTGTTTACCCAAATGCCCGAATTGTCAGCAGGTAAAGTATGAGCACCAGAGGACGGTAGGAAGGAGGAGGAACCCACTCAGAATGCCCCATTCCTGAATTGGAAATGGAAAAAAGAATTTGCAAGGATTTTGTAGGTGGTCTTCCAAAGACATTTGGGAACGTCTGACTCATTTGGGTAATTGTGATAGTTTAAACTAAGTCTGCTCACTTCATTTCCGGTCAAGATGACTTACAGTTAGAGAAGAAGTTAGCCAAAACTCTATATCTCAGAAATTTGTTCGATGCGTGGAGTCCCACTTTCCATTCATATCAGATAGGTGGGTACGGCAATTTACTTTAAGTTTTGTAGGAAAATTGCATGCTGAATTAGGGTACTAGGTTGGATATTAGTATAACCAGCATGTCACCCTCAGACGATGGCTCAGTCTGAGCGAACGATTAAGGTGTTGGAGGATATGCTTCGTGCCTGTGTAATAGATTTTGGTGGTCATTGGGATAAAACTTTTGCCCTTAGCCAGAGTTTTCATACAATAATCGCTATCAATCAAGTATTGATATGGCCCCATTTGAGGCACTGTATGGGAGGCGATGTAGGTATTCCATTGGGTGGTTTGATGCATTATAGGGTGAGGGACCATGGTCACCGGTTATGGTAGGTGGAGGTCGGGTACCGATCTTTTAAGGGAATCGTTAGATATAAAGTTAAAATTCATTCAGGAGAAGTTTCTAGCAGCCCAAAAACAGGCAGAAAAGAAATAGGCAGAGCGAAAGGTTAGGGACGTTGATTTTTTATGGAGGGTGAGCAAGTTGTGAAGGATTCGCCCTGAAAGGGGGTGATTGCGGTTTGGTTAAGCGAGGTAAGATAGACAAGGTATATTTGTCCATTTGACAGCCTGAAGCGCGTGGGGGAGGTGGATTATGAATTGGCATTGGCCATCTAGGACTATCAGGAGTATGCACCCGGTATTTCAGATCTATGCTGAAAATATGAATGAAAAAAAAAAATCCCATGGAGATGGAAGGAGAGGGAAACTACATTATTATTCGTTGGGATTCAGTCCTTCGGAATGAGGAATTTGTCTTATGAGGGGCGCCTATTGCTATTTTAGAGAGCGACGAGTATGCAACTTGAGATCAAGGATATTGCTCCATTCAAGGTTAGTGAAGAAGAATCGGACCAGTTTGAAGGAGTCCACTGGTGGAGAAGAGAATGAGGCTGATTATGCAAAGAAGAAGAATAGAGAAAGAAAAGAATCCACATCCTTTTTACAGATTTCATGTATGTACTTTTCTTCTGCACCTGTTTTTCTATAGGTGATCGTTCGGGGTGAACGCGAACGATGGGTTGTTAAAATTTAGGATCTATCTTGTAAACAACCTGTTTAGTCGGTTTAATAGCTAGTAAAAAAATATTTTGAAAAATAATAACTGACTGGGTCGACGGATCAGGCGACGTTACCGTCATGAGGCTACGGACGGTACCGTCGAAGGCCCTCACGTTCCAAAAAAAATTTTTCAACTCGAAAAATCTGGGTGGGTACTGGGAGCGACTCTCTGAAACTCCATGAGGAAATGCCGCACGGAACGCCGTAGAGATACGACGGACCCGTCATTAAACCCTTTTTAGAAAGTTAATTCTATTTGAACTTTTGACGGACCTGCAGGCCGGACCTCTAGACACGCGGGCCGCGTCACAGGTCGCGTAACCTCGGGACTGGGTCGGAATAATTCTGCTTAAAAGTTTTTTTTTTAAGGGGGTTTTGGACCATTCATGACAAACTTCCTGTGAAAATTAGTGGGGTGAGTTTAATAATTTATTTACTTGGTGGTTAAAAGAAGTAACCTAGAAATAAATAGGTGGGTTACTTATCATCTTTATAATGGATTATATGATAAATTAGGGTAAAAGAAAAAAGGAATTTGGAGAGGAAAAGAAAAAGAACAGGAAAGAAGAGGGAGACAAAGAAAGAGCGAGGGAAAAGGGAGGAATGAAGAAGAGAGAAGAAGAGAAGCAGAAGAAGCGAAGAGGGAAAGCAAACGGCATGAGAAGTAACTTGTTTGTAGCGTTCTTCGGTGGAGGAGGTTATGGTTTATGCTTATATCATAGTGAACTCTTAATAGGGATGATATGTAATTGGGTGGTATCTGTTTAAAAGTCTTTATATGCTGATTGTGGGTTTGTATGTCTGTAATTGTGTAATTGTGGGTGGATTGAATGTTGATTAACTGGTGAATCTTTAATCTGAATTCCTCTCTGTTTAAGATGTGACCGCCTCGCAAATCGAATACTTGATGAACGGAAATTAAAATTAACGAGATTAGTGGATCGGGTTTTCACATTTGCCACAGACACAGAGGGTTTAGGGATCGGGTGTCCGTTCCGACACGTAGTGAGTATTAGGGGATCGGGTGTCACGTTCTGACACCCGTTAGTATGAGGGGGATTCGGGGGTGTTCACGTTCCGACAGTAGTATTAGGGGATCGGGTTGTCAACGTTTCGAACACGTTTATAGGGGGATCGGGTGTCACGCTCCGACACGTAATTAGGGATGTGCTGTCACGTTCCGACCACGATAAGAATAAAGAAGATAGTATCTTGAATCATTGTTAATATACTCAATTTCGAAGAACCAGTCCCAAATGAGATGTGTGGAGGCTTGAGCTCCTTCATCGGGGGCGCTGATGTTTGTGGCCCATGGGTCTTGGACTTTTTGTCTGCTACCTGTGAGTATTGTAGTTGATTGATTTAAATTTATTTGATATAATAGTGCTTCATTTTGAGTTTGGCCGATGATACCTACTCAGTACGTGTTCCTGTAGTGACCCTGACTTTTATTTTCTTTCTTGTTGTTGTGGGAGTGGCAGCAAAGTTGCACCTTGACTTCGACTCGTCCTCACTCTATTATTCTAGCTCGGGATGATTTTCTTCTTCCAACGTCTTGGATGTCTTTTGAAGTTCGGACATGGGACCACTATTTCTACTTATTTTAGGTTCTAAATACACTTAGATTTAGTAATTTTGGGATAGGGATAGATGTTCTTGATGTGATGACTTCAAAGATTTCGGGAACAATGAGGTTTGAGGGTATCGCCATTTTATTTTGTTCACTATGGTTGTGTTTGAAATATTGGTAAAGGTTGGGGTTGGGGTTTGTTGGTTCGCCTCACCTAGGAGGTAAGTGTTGAGGGTCACCGGCGGCTGTTTTTTGGGGTGGTCGTGGACAAGTAATAAAAAAAATAATGTACTCAAAATAACCAATAATACATATGCATAAATTAATGCGGTGTAAAAAGTGTTATTAGAAAAAAAAAAAACATACTGGTATACAAGTAATTTTTGATCCGAATTAAGTTTTACACCCTTTTTATAGCTTAAATATTTTTTTAAAATATTGTGAACTTTTATACTATTTTATTAAGTTTTATTTTTTATGAAAACCACAAAAATTAGAAAACCACTTTAAGGGTATAATTTTTATTTATCATTCAAGTTGTTTAATAAATTAAATTAGTGATTTAATTTTTTATATTTTTTATCTAGCTATTTAATATCTTAATTAAGATTATTATTATTTTATAAACAAAAAAAAATTAAAAGAAATTAAAACCTACCCTATTATGTCCAAGCCCCACTTCACCATTTCTCTCACTCACCCCACACCCCACTCCATTTAAATCCAACACCTCCATACAAATGTAACACATTACATAAAAATATACATTAATAATGGGAGGAGAAAAAAGGAAGAAGTACCCAACAAAAAGGCGAAAGAAGGAACAGTAGAAAGGGGGGAAGAAGAAGTAGGAAACGGTTCCGGGGAGTCGGTACAAAGAAAAAGATCGGAAAGAAAAAGGAAGAGAAATGTGAAAAGAAAAATACACACAAAAAGGAAGAGAATCACCCACAAACAAAAAATCAGTAAATATATTCACAATTTGTTTCATATTTTGCTTTGACTCACAAACAAAAGTTGAAGTTGAGGTTTACTTTCGTGGTTCTTTATTCGAATTATTTTCTTTTGGTGGAATTTTTGCAAGAGGTACCATTTAATTTTTTTTAATAATTTAATATCATGTTTATACAAGATTGGATTGCTAATTATTGAAGTTGTCAATTTCACATGTGGTTATTAAATGAAG
This sequence comes from Solanum habrochaites, assembly GCA_027704765.1. Lineage (NCBI taxonomy): Eukaryota > Viridiplantae > Streptophyta > Magnoliopsida > Solanales > Solanaceae > Solanum > Solanum habrochaites. The sequence continues at coordinate 9,919,109 of JAKWJA010002494.1, read as the reverse complement.
TTATGTTTTTCATATGAAGTTTGTCAACTATTTCATATTTCACTTTATGTTTAGATCCTTATATAAGTTATATTTTGTGGTGAACTTGCTTATAACAAAACCTGTGTGTATTCATATTAAAATAAAACTAAGTTTTATTCAGCTTAAAGTAAAATTATTGTCTAAGTCTATATTATTTTCATGTTTAGTTTTTAATGATAATTTTTTGGGTGTTTATTATGATTCTAATGATAATATACATAGTTACCAAATTTTAATTCATGTCTTACTAATTTGAATGACTTTTTGTTTGATTGTGTTTAGAATGTATTAAATTATATTTTATATTTATAGTATGTGGATTGTCTTACATATTATTTTAGATTCTATTATAAAAATAATAATACTAAAAACTTGTTCGGATTAAGGAGAGGATCATAAAATTGAAAGAAAAAAAGAAAAAAAATAAATAACAATAAAATGAATAAGGAAAAGAGGTGAATACGGAATAACAGAAGAAAGAAAGAGAAAAGAAAAGTGATGAAAGGAACATTGATCAAAAAAGAATAATAGATTAAAATAATTAAAAGAAGTTATGATTTAACAGGAATGGAGAAAAATATACAGGGAAGAAGGAAAAATAAATTTAATAAAAAATTACTTGCCAAAAATGAAAAGAAACAAAAAGTATATAGTATAAAAAAAAAATTTTAGTATGATCAATTAAAAAAAAAACACAACATGTTTTTTTAAAAAAAAGGGTATGAAAAGAAAAGAAAAGGAGAATATTCAATGTAAAAAAAAAACCAAAAATTAAAATAAGGAAAGTGTTAAACCAAAAAAAAAGTGAAAAAAATTAGTACAAAAAGAATAGAAAATAAGAGAGAGAAAAACAAAAATACAATTTAAAAAAAATAAAAAAATTAAAAAAAATTAAAAGAGAGAAATTAAGAAGTACGGCAAATGTTGGAAAGCATGAAAAATTAAATAAATAAATAATAAAAATGTGTTAACAACTTCACAGTTTATAAAATAGTACAGTTTTAAATGTTAATATAATCAAAGAATGATCGGGTAAATAATTTGTCTTAATAAATATAATATCAAAAAATTAGTTTCTTAAGTCATTAAAAAGTCCATTAAAGATGACCGGGCTGAACCACGGGACTCGAGGGTCTGACTAATACCTTTGCCCTCGGTCAATAGACTTCTTACCCGAAACTGGTTCGCAGACCCAAACAAAGAGTCATTTCATTTTGATTAGGGATTTTAAACAATCAGGTGACTGGAAACACCGTTCACTCAATTCCAAGTTGGCGACTCTGAAAAAAACTAAAATAACCCTTTTTGAAAGTCACTTAAATTGAAAAAAAAGTTCCCTTACGCGCTTGCGAACAAAAGGGGAAGGTGTGACATCTCTGGCGACTGCCACTGGGGACTAGAATTCAAGTTGTAAACAGGACTTCTAAATGACACTTATTATTTATTTACGTACTGATCGATTGTGAATATTGTGTTAATGGCATAATGTGTTAGTTGTTTGCTTATTTACCCTTTTGATTAATATGTGAATATCATATAATATTTTTTCTCGCGCATCCATTGAGTCTTCTTGAGAGACTTTATTCGGAGATGCGGAATTACTCTCCGAGCCATGAGAGACCAGAAGAGCGCAACGCTCCTACGAAGGATTATATAGTAACACCTGTCTTTAGGATTGGGAATGGACTAAACAGTGAGGCCAGGAAGCCCTGCTACTGGTAAGATGTACCCTTCTCGACGCGAGTAGTACGCTCGTTTTTATGGACAGTCAGAACCTTCCCATTAGATTGTGAACCTAGTAAAACAAGCCTCAACAAAGACTATACCTAATTAGGAATTCGATTCATCTGCATCATTGGATAATGTTTGAATTAATGGGAGCTCGACACAGGGTCGGAGCCTTTTGCTAGGAGGAAGTATCCCTACTGGGACTATCATTGTACATTATTTGTGTACTTGTTGCATTATGGGACGACTATTATACAAATGTTGATCGACTTTAGATAATGAATTATCAACAAAAAATTAAATTTTATAACGAAACAAAAATATAAATTAAAGGTTTTGACTTATTCTTTGATAAACACAATTTTCTCTATCAAAATTTATATTTCTTTACAAATTAGGAAAAATACTATCATTACCAGCAAGTTTTTCTATATAAAACAAAAAAAAAAACGGTTGAAAAATTTAATTAACAAAAAATAAAATTACAATCGAATATACTAATATTTTATTTTTTGGAAAAGTTGGAGGGCTACTTATATATAAATTTTTGCGTTTAGCTCATCTTGCGTTGAATAACCATATTTTAAAAAAGAAATAAATATAATAAAAATAAAATAAACATAAAAAAAAAAATACTTTTTTTTTGGATGATTTTTAACGTTTTTTTATTAAAAAAAAAATATATTTTTATTAAGACCTATTTGTCTTTATCATTAATATAGGAAAATATGAATCCATTGGAAAGGGAGATAGAGACAAAGAGAGGATCAATCAACCTCGATCATGATATGAGAAGGCCACGACAATCTTGAAGACATGGTTATGAAATATGACAAAACCATGGACGGAGGAATGGTGTTCAAATGCTGGGGATTTCTACGGAAGTATTTTGTCTGTTGAGCACGACGGGATGGGATAGAGGCACTAGTGCAGTTTTTTTTGGGACCCGTTAGGAATGATTCCGTTTTTCTGGTTGTGAACTTCACCCCCACCCTGAGGAAGATAGGGGCATTTCATGGAAAAGAGTAAAAAACATATTACAAAAGGAGAGACTATATGATACAAAACATATTATAATGGGAGGACGGTTCCCTAGAATTAGTGCATATAAGAGAATTGATATAGGTGCGTGTCTCGAGAATGGATGGGGTTCCGTTAGAATTTTTGTACAAAAGATATGCAAAAAGTTGATGGATGCGAAGTGTTGTATGGAAAGAAACTCGTAATTACTGGGTGTCGTTGACTTGGGAAGCACACAGTTATGATGCTATCGTGGTGGATTTTTTTTGGGGATCATGGTATTTCCAAAAAAAGGGAGGAACGATTAGCATGAACTTAGCTGTAGTCATTACAGCTTTGAGAAAAAACCTAATATCACACCCTGTACCAATAGTTATGGCAGACATCTATCGTTACTTTTAATATTGCAGAATGAAAAAAACTACCTTGAGGGTGTAATTTTTTATTACAAAACTATGGATGATGAAACACATTCGTCATCACCCTTTGCGGGACTTTTAAAAGAGGAATGGAATGATTATATTGGAGGCCACAAAGAAAGAAATCAAAGATAAGTTTTCCGAGGGTAGAAGGCTTGGAAAGCCACACCTCAATAATCTAACTGCTGACAAGATTGTGTGGAATTATCATTGGATTTCCATCGGCCGAGGTGATATAATATCTACTTCGAATTATTTATCATAATGGAGTCTTCGAGGGTCCAACCTTACATGCCACTTAGATTCATGCGACCACTGGGCGGACGCCAAGTTTTCTAAACCTAATGAAGCTATGCGAATTCACTGTATGAGTTTCATCCCCAAGATACCTTTAAGGGCAATCAGAGATATTTTAAAGGATTTAGGGGGGGATTGCATACTCTCAAGTCCCCCACGATGGTAAAGGATCGTTACAAGAAGGCGAGGTGGACCAAGGACATACTTAAATGGGTTCCATGATCAGCCCTTCCTAAGGTTATGCCAGAAGGGTCATAAAAGGATACTATAGATCGAGAAGAAAAAAATGGAAGGTTAAAATTAAGCAACGATCGCCCCTCAAAGGTTAAAAGGGAAGCTATAAAATTATACTATGGATATCCTAAGTAATTGGACCTGAACAAAACGCTAAAGGAGGAGGTGGGCCAAAGTGATCGATATTTGAAGTTAGAGTTAGGAAAACCCGCTATAACCATTCTAACCTACAGAAGACTTGGGCATTGCCACAGGCGCTATGGAGCAACAGACAAGAAGAGTATAAGGAACAGAACAAAAGGCGCAGCGTATCTGCACGGCACAGTGTAGACTCCAAACTTTAGTTAACGCCTCTATGAAACGGGAAAGAGAAATAGCAAGGCGTTTCACTGCTTATCAGGCAGAATGTGAGATTGAGAGAGGTTCAAAGGATAACCGAGCGAGAGCACTCCACCTTCAAAATTTGAAGAGCTCCAAGACACAAAGGGAAAATTTGACGCATGAAGTCATAGTGCTCACCACTGGTTACAGGAATTTTATGGAAAATATGGATTGAAAGCCAGAGAGACCGAATACTACAACTCAGGGATGAACTCAAACAATATTTATGCTAGATATTTACACAGGAACGATGAGAGGTTGGGCCGACAGGCCCATGCTTTGGCTCCATAGCTACCGAAAGCGTGGGCGAAGATTGATAAGGGTCTTGGAGATGATGAGATTCGTGTGATTCAGTTTACTTTTCGAGTCTTATGTCTTAGTAGTGATTATTTCATTTTATGATAGTTTTATTTTTTTCTCTTTTCTTTCGTTTGTTTATTTTATTTCATTTTAGAGTCTATCTAAGTTCTAGGTATTCTGTTTTTTTTTGGTTTTTTGTTTTTTCAAATCATCTGTTTAAATATTGAAAAGTGCATTGAAAAAGAATTTGCTTGGTCACCTTATATGCATAGTCATGCAATAAAAAAAATTAATTGTAATATCTTTTCTCGAAACTACGCAAGATCTGATTTATGAGCCAAACATGATACGTAGGCAACCTAGGGGGTTCAATTTAAATTATGTTTATTATATTATTATTATTATTATTATTATTATTAATTTATTATGTATTACTTATTATATTATTATTATTATTCTTTTGTCTTCTTCTCTCTCTTTTAAAAAATGATAATCATTAATGAGAATAATAAAATAAATAAACTAAGTAAAATAAATATAAATAATATATAAATATTAAAAAACTAATGAAGAGAAAGAATGCCTAGGTAAGCCGGGATGAAACATTAAGGTCCTCCAATTAGAAGATGTATGTGGATGCAATGTGCATAATTTCTTAACACTAATATGTTGGTTACTCTATCAGAGAGAGAATAGAGAGATAGAAGAGAGAGAAAAAAAGAGAGACATACTAGCTTTAAAGTAGTTGGTTTGTGGTTAAACTGGCAATACATCCTTTACAACCACAAAGATCGACAAGGAAACAGAAAATGGCCCCCAAAAGACGGGAAGGAAATGAATCGGACAATTGATGAGGAGATCACAAAACCAGATCGTGACTTCACAAGAAATAGGGACAAACAGAAGAGGATATAGGCGTTAACAACAAAACAAAATGGCAGAGATTTACGGGGTTGGATGCGGTGTGGACAAACCTCACCGTCTTCAATCCAAGACTATTGTAATACAAATATGTCTCACCCTATCCAGGTGTCTACAAGCGATCCGATATATTCCCCTGGATTACAGCCCTATGCAAACACATTCAATGTCGATGGAATGGAACTTCTATGGTGCGCCCTTCGGAATATTGCCGATTATAGTAATGCACTTTTGGTCAGCTCCCCAACTAACAGCATGCCCGCTCAAACACGGATGGTGCCCAAATCCAACAGCGTCCTTGCCCAAAGTTCGGCGTGATCAGACGTTTAAAAACTCTTTGAAGAGGCCATTAAAAATTCCAGATCTCATCCCCACATTCATCAATATAGTTTCCCCTGTCGAAATGAGAGGAGAGGATGGTCAAAGAATGAGGAGGAACATGGAAGCATGGAATAAGAAAATAGGAAAATGAAGAAGTTGGAACAGAGTATAAGAGATATTCAAGGTAGGAGGCCACAAAGGCATCATCGTTCAGTGACTCTTGGGCATGTTTCCTCACGTCCATTTGGCCTGCTGGTTTTAAAAACTCCAAAGTTTGAAAAACCTATATGTCACGGAGACCCCATAGCTATCTAAATAGAATATTTGCAACCAATTGAGGAGTGCAGAGGCAAAAAAAGTTGACTTATGACCTATTTGGGGAAAGCTAGTAGGGGATTGCATCGGAAGGTTTCATAGCTTAGGATATCACCAACTGGCACACATGGGATTGATTTGGCTCGATGTTTGTACAACAATTCTAATTGAACTATGACATGTCCCAGATCTCTCCTTGTTAGCCAACATGAGAAAAGAGACCACGGAAAAATTTTCGTGAATATGTTATCAGGATTGGGAGGGAAGAAGTGTGGTTAACCACCGATGAGGAGTCAGAGATGATTAGTTTTCTACAGTCGCAAGAACCTGATTACATTTTTTTCACTATGTTTCTGGCCGTAGGGAGACATTCGTGGATGAAGTTTTAAGTAGGGTAAATGGTGGAAAATGGCATCATTTTGCAAGATTGTTCAATCAAGTGCCTTAAAAGCTACAACAACGTGCTTCAAAATGATTTTCTGGAAAATATGGAGGGGATGGGAAGGAGAGAAAGGAGGATGTGGCCGCTTAGGATCAGGCAGCCTAGGACTCAGTCAAGGTAATTCCCCACAACACTAATTTCCTTTCCCAAGCTCCACAATTATTTTGTTCCATATACTCCATATTCATGTTTTTAATGCACAACCCAATTGCACCCGTCTTATCCAACAATGGCATTGGCACCAACTCACAAAATCATACACCAACCTCAAAATTTCATATCAAAATAAATCTAGAATTCCTTTCGTCCTAGACCACAATACGAAAAAAGGGAAATGGCGTGTTTTTAAAGATTGACGTCACTCCTCCCACTTGGGGAGTCGTATGCAGTATTGTTCCAAAAATTAAGGACGTTGAATTATTTGAGTATATGAGAGGAAAGACTGCCGAATCCCTGCCCCCGAGAACCCCCAGAAATTTGGATTAGTTATCAACATTTTGCGCATATTGGTTTCTAATGCCCCAGGGGCACAACATAGAGAGAGAGGTGGGTATTGAAAAGGGTCATTCAGGATTGATCGCTTTAGCGGAATTATAGTTGAAAGTCCGAGTGAACCAAAATCAATCAAAATCCATTGTCGAGGCATCTGAAAACAAACATGCTAGGAAATGATGAAGGGTCATGAAGAGTTAGGCATCTCCGTATAAGCCAATACTTAGGTGGAAACTTGCATGAGAAGTCAAAATAATGTTGTCGATTAACAACAATGATTTGCATAGGGGCGGAAAGTGTGTTAGAAAAGTTGAGTCCATCAAACAAACCCCTAATAATGTGAAATGAGCCCTGAAGATGTTTGGGCAAGTCGAGTTAAGGCAAAAAGCATTTTGTCCAAAAAAGGCCAAACAAGGCCTATCTGATTTTGTGGCAGGTGGGCCCATATTTCCTCTTGTGATTATAAGGCCAGATCCCAGCTCCAATGGACTAACCCCAAAGCTGTTCCCCTGGAATTATGAGCTACTGTCGTGACATACAAAGGGACAAAGAGTGATGAAGAAAAGGGAATAGATGAAGTGGGACGAATAACCCGTTCAGGAAGATGTTATGTTCCCCGATGGAATTTAAGGAAAAACTAAAATGGACAAAATACAAATAAAGAGTCGGCAGTGAAGGAGAGGCAGAGGAATTCTAAGGAAGATGAAACTAGCAGGGACTACTGCGTGGCTGAGAACAATTAAGAATAAACTCCAGCCCAAAATTCTTTGTTGTCTTTGCTAATAATTTTGAATTGAACATCGTAAGGCTTTGTAATGAAAATTATTGAATGAAAGCACATGTTCCTAGTAAAGTTTACAGTGAGTCAGTTAGAGAAGATTGCTGGGAGAATATTGAGGTTAAAACGGCATCACCTTTTTAGATTGATGAACTACCCCAAAGAAGGTACAGGACCTAAACCTAAAGCCTACATATCACTGTAAAGATGTGAGATGTTTCCATATGTCACGCGAGTTCAATGATGGGAGGAATCTGGATCAAATATTTGTCCTTTATTCAAATCTACATTAAAATTGAATGTTAGTGCTGAAGGGTCCAACCCAACAATGTGATGGGTTAGAGCTTTTGATGGGTCAAAAACAGATGTCATTGGTGTGAGATAGAGCTCGTACTAACCTAGAGGGCCTGGTGAAATTTCGATCGTGAATATTTCAGTGTTGGTATCAAACGCGTCCACCTACAATCTTTGTTGGAGAGGCCATGTGTGCATAAGGCTGATGAAACAGTCCCCTTCAAGTTTGCATCAAGTTGATTAAGTTTGATTACGACCGAACAACAAAGAGAAGTGATTATTTATGGTGGAGGGGGATTGTCCATCTACAAGGACTCTTTCCTCTCATTATCAAGGTGAATAATGAGAATGAGGCACTGGTTTATGAAGCTTTGAGGGTAGTGGTTACTGGAGCATGTCCCCAAAGGGGAGTGTCATTTCAAAACCAAATATGCCCATCGCGTCTGTGTAATGTGCGTGAATGAATTGCTTGAAACATGGGGTTGATCCAGGTAAAGGCTAGGAATTCGTTTTGCAAGGGAGGAGTTATCCAGTGAGCTACGAAAGAAGAATCGGTTACTTGGCTTAGGTACCAACCTAGAGTCGAGGAAAATATGAGACAAAAATGCAGAAGAAGGGAGGATGTATGGTCACTTACCAAGGCCTATACAACCAATCTAACCAAATCTTCATCAAAGCGCCGGCAACAGATCTATCAATCATCTTTTCAGAGCCAGTAATGGAAAGTAATGCGAAGAAGAAATGATCACTATTTTCAAGATTTATTGATTGAGGTTGATATGGTGGGAAACTCGAGGAAGGCACTGGCGACAGAGATGTGCATTCAATTGGTCCTGATGTCAAGCTAACAATGGGAGGCCACCATTTCCCCGTTTGTAAGACGAGTCTTGGTCCGTCTGTCATTGTTTTTCTTTGTCTGTCCGATTCATTTAAGGATTGTACTTCAGATTTTATCGTGTCGTTTTTATTTCAAACATTCTATTTCCTTTTAATTAGGATTGTAATTGCATCGTTATGAGTCTAAATATATTTGTTCGTTTTCTTTATACGGTTTCTTTTCTATGCCGATTATAGTGATATGACATGCATGCAGAATTTTTCGCGATCTAATATCCAATCTAATCTTCAAATAATATTGAAATATATGTCAAGAAATCGAATATGTGAATGAAAAACAACGTATTTGAGGAAAGTAGTAAGGAGGGATTTCAATCATTTTTAAAAATAAGTCAAATCCAAAATGAGTGAAAACTGAGACGATAAATTTTAGGGATCAGGAGGAGGAAACTATTTAAGGAGACTAAGATAAGTGTACAGGTTCGACATCAAAAGGGACGATTATAATCCAGGGCCCTGTTTGATTACAAAGATGTTTTTTGCGTCACTTATGATGACATGCCTGTGATTAAGCACTGACATGGGTTGTTCAACAAGTGCCAATTGATCCTAATGTTCCTCAGATAAAGAGAAGTTGAGAAACTCAAAAACCGGCATTGAGGTCATAAATTAAGAGGATATCACAAAAAACAACTTGAGGCCAAAGTCATTCAAGTCTCTCAATATCCTTCTTGGTTAGCAATATCTACCCGTCCATAAGAAAGACGACAAAGTTCGAATGTGTGTTTGATTATCGTGATTTAATAAGGGCAAGTCCAAAAGAGGATTTTCCTTTGCCAACATCATATTTTTATTGGATAAATGTGCTAAAACAGAGGTTGGCTCTTTGTGGATTGTTATGAGGGCTACCATTCAGATTATTATGGATGATGAAGATGCAGAAAAGGAAAAAAACATCTTTTATCACTCCATGGGGTAACATATTATTATCGTGTTATCCTTTTGGATTAAAAATGCAGTGAATAGAGGAAATTAAATTTATGTGGATGATGTTATCATTAAATCAAAAACAATCAAATCATTGAAGGACTTAGGAGATTCTTCGAGGGCTTCGCGGGGTATATCTCAAGTTATATCCTACAAAATGGTGAAGTGAGATTACCATCGGGGGAAGCTTTTCGGGGTATAGCAAGGTCGAAGAGGTATCGAGTTTGGTCCTTCAAAATAAAAGCAAATCAAGAATTGCACCTCCAAAGAAAAAAAAACTGAGGTTGTGAGCCTTATAGACAGGTTAAAATACATCAGCAGATTCAGTGCTCAAATCACAAACAACTTGTGAGCCTAATCTTTAAGTGTTGAAAAAAGAATGGTACAGTCGAGTGGACCGAAGAATGTCGAAGAAGCTTTTTGAAAAGAAATCAGAAACTTACCTATCGAATCCCCATGCGTTAGTTTCCTCCCGAGCCGAGAAGCTTTGAATTGTTATGTCAGTACTGGATGAATTAGTTTGTTGTGTACTGGGTCAGCATGATGACACTGGACAGGAAAGCGGGGCCCTTTCTTATCTCAGCAAGAAGTTTAGCGTTTACGAAGCAAAGAGACCCCTTCTTGAACGAAATGTGTTGTGCCCTAACTTGGGTAGCAACAGGAGTTGAAACATTAGTCTTCATCGTTACACTACTTATTCATCTCTGTATTGGATCCGTTGCTAATTATTTTTCACAAGCACATGCCCACAGCGCAGGTTGCGAAATGGGCCACTATGGCTCACAAGAGTTGGACCATTATCTATATAACGCGGGGGACCGCCCAATTGAACGTTTCAGCATTGACAGATCATTTGGCAGAGAACCCTATCGAGGAAGAATTAACCACTTAAAACCTATTTTCCAGATGAAGAGATATCTTGTATCGATGAAGGGTATTCACGATAACGATCAAGGTTGAAAGTTAGTCTTTGATAGTGCCTCTAACAGAAAGGAGTTGGAAAGGAGTTGTTCTTATGTGTGAATCAGGAGCTATTACCCTATATTCATCCCAAGCTTAGATTCTATTGTATCAAATAGGTCTGGTATGAAGCGTGCATTTTGGGGCTGAGATTAGTTGTTTGACATCGGCATCCAAGAATTTTTGTGTTAAGGAGGGGGACTCCAGACTTACTAGTTCCTCAAATTCAAGGAGAAAGGAAAATCGAACCCAAAGCTCATACCATATCAACATTGTTTAACAGGTCTGTTTGTCAACGATTCATTTCGATAAAGTTTAGAAACATTCCCAGAGTGCACAATGAGATTGCAGATGCATTGGCCACTTTATCTTCGATGTGCTCAACCTCGATGACGCTCATATCGACCCTTATACATACAAATTCGTGATCAGACATGCTTATTTTGCCCCAACATGGATGAGGAGAATTGATGTAAGCCTTGGGTTTCATGATATTCAAAACATATCTTCGGTTGGAGAGTGTCCTTCGGATGTTAACTATTAAAATCAAAAAAAAAGGACTATTCGACGACTAGCATGGGGTTTTTTCTAGCGTACTGTAAAAGAAGGACACCCGAGTTAGAGTCTTCTAAGGTGTTGTAAAAGGCTCAAGAGGCTTCCACAATCATGATTGACGTACACTCAGGAGTTTGTGGACCTCATATGAAGGATTATGTTCTAGCTAAGAAGATACTTCGAGTGGATATTATTGGCCTCACCATGGAGAGGGGATTCAACGATTTGTTGTAAATGTATGCATATTAAAATACATGGTGATTCTTTGATACATTCTCCCCCTCTGAGTTGCATGCAATTGTTGCTCCATGGCATGTCGTGGCGTGGAATGGGGAATGGATTGTGACTGGACCGATTAGAAACCAAAAAGATCGAATGGTCCAAGGTTCATCTTGGTGGCTATTGATTATTTACAAAGTGGGCGGAAGAGTAACTTTTAAGGTCAGTGACGAGAAGGTGTCGTGGTTGGATTTTCATTCCATTTCAACATCATTGTCGATTGGTATTCCAAAGGTGTTATAAAATTTTATAACGCCACAATCTCAAATCCATTAAGGCAAGAGGTATGCTACCAATTTAAGATGCGCATCGAATATTCGGACTACGTATCACCAAGGGCAAACGGGGATATAGAAGCATGCTATAACAAAAATATAAAAAAGATTTTACTTCGTAGATGGTGCAAAGTTCTCGGACAATTTTTGGGGCATGAAGTTCTTGGCTTTGTGGGTTACGCACACAGTCCGTACGTCAGGGTTGGAATCAATATTCACTGGGTATATGGGACGAGGAGTTAACCGCAGAGTGAGGGGATCCCATCTTTAGAATTGTTGTTGGGGCTGAACATTGATGTGAGGGGTGGACAAAACTCTGGATAGGAGCAATTAAGTTGATTGATGAGAAGCGCCTGACATCAGTATTCATTGGACAATTATATCAGAAAAGAATGGCACGGGCATACAACAAAAAAGGTGCGTCCCAGAACATTTGAAGAGGTGTCAAGTAGTGTTGAGAAGCATTTTGCCCACACATTGCCGAACCAAAGGCCAAAAATTTTCTCCAAAGGGAAAGAGGCCGTTTGTTGTTTTTTAAAAGGGTATCCTAATGGTGCTCTTTACTTAGAAGATATAGAAGGGCAAGAGTGACAGTAAACGGTCGTCAATGATGATGATGTGAAAAGATATTACATATGATTTGAGTTTAGACATTAGAAAAACCCTTATGTTTGGGCTCGACATTTCAAGGGTTCGATTCAATGGAACTCTTTGGTTGAGTGTTGTTTTCCTTGAAGTTGTCAAAAAAAATTGCTGAAACTACGTTCGACCTGATTCTTGTTTCGGCAAGATAGTAGCAGCCCTAATGTGGGTTCGGTTCAACACAACAAATCCAAAAAATTCATATTGTAGTATACTGGGGAAACAGTATTTTGTGATTCATTTGGTCGCTCATCTCGAGCTCAAAATCAACCCATCACTAATGTAATAAAAAAAAGGGTTCTTTGCACAACCCTGATATGTCGTAGTAAGGTCGGGTTAAGGGTGGGGTAAAAATCTAAATGGGCACAATAAGACAAGTGTGAGTAGAAAGGAAATAAAAAATGAGAGGAGTCTTATGGTGTGAAAAATCCTAAGTGGGCACCGTAAGGCGAAAAAGAGTTGAATTCAAAGAGTCTTATTGGTGGGAAAATTCTAACATGCACCATAAGGCGGAGACGTGAGCTGGATTAGTTGATGGAGTAATTAACAGATAGAGTTTTAGCGCAACTAACCTTCGTGAATATCACAAGGGTATAAGGTTCCAAATTATTTATGGACTTCATTAAGTGTCGGGATTCCACTTAAAGATTGAATGATTCAATGTGAGTTGATGAAGAGATTGGATAGACAAGTTCGGAAATCAATTCAAATTTGCATGGCATGATCAGTAGACTCGCTCCACACTCAGATAAGTTGTTTTTCGTTCTTCTTCTTTACTAAACAAAAAGCTTCATCGACTCCTTTTCTTTTATCTCGTACGAGTATGTAATTTCTTATAATTTTTGTCACTTTTTTTGTATGTTATTTGGGTCGAGTCTTTGTCAAAAAAACTAGGAAGGAAATTTCAAGACTCACTACCAAGTCTCTAAATGGTACAGGGAAACATCAGGCTACTGAGTTCTTTCCCCCCGTCTCTCGTTCCGCCGTACGCTTCTTTTCCTCTACCTCCCTGCGGGTTATATGGTAGTCCAACGGTATCTCGTCTGCCATGCTACTTTGGTTATAATCTGTCTTCAAGTTGTTGAATCGAAAAAATTCCTGATTATTATGAAGGCTAAAACATAGTGTATGAGATAAGACATTGGATTTAGGCCAAAATAAGCCAAATGTGGAATGAAAGTACAATCAATCAATAAGAAGTATTGACCGTTGTTGGAAACAAACCAAAGCGTCATAAGTGTTTGAGCCGTCCTTGTTCGAAAAGATGGAAACCAAAAACCAAACCACTACCTTTTCAAACTCACGAATTTTCTTTGTTGAAGAGTAGGGACCACCATAGTTGTTTCAAGATTTTGAGGGGATTTCGAGGAACCTAAATGTTCAACCTAGTCTGCAGCGAGCGAAATGGGAAACCCTAATAATAAAAACTTAGGAATTATATGAAAGTTGGATATATCAGATCAAAAATAGCAATTACTTGAATGTTGGAATATTGTTTTATTTATTATTATATAATTATTTCTCCTTGAAAGAACTGCAAAATAAATGAAGATGAAGATAGCATTCACAATGTTTTTTCGTTGATTTACTTAGTTTGTTGAAAATATTTTATCCTTAGCAGGACCCTCTAGATGAATGGGACTTTTGCAGGACCCTCCTAGGGATGAATGGGACTAACATGACCCTCATGGGATAATGGGAATAACAGGACCACTCTTGGATATGGGATTATACAGACCCTCTGGAGTAGCGGACTAGCCGGAACCCTCCTGGATATGGGACTAGAAGGACCCTCCCTGGATAATGAAAAACAACAGGGACCCTCCTGGATAATGGAATAGCAGGACCCTCAAGATAAGGGACGAGCAGGCCCCTCCTGGATAATGGGACCTCGCAGGAACCCTCTGGATAATGGGACTAACAGGACCATCCTGGATAATGGGACTTAACAAGACCCTCCTGTATAATGGGATTAATAAGCCATCCTAGATAATGGGAACAAGAGGACCCTCCTGGATAATGGGATTAAACAGGACCTCCCTGGATAAGGGACTGCAAGACCTCTTTGCGATTAATGGGATTTCAGGACCCTCCTGGATAAATGGGGAACAACAGACCCTCATGGATAATGGGGAATAGCAGGACCCTCCTGGATTTAATGGGATTAGAAGGAAACCTCATGGATCATGGGATTAGCAGGACCCTCCTTGATAATGGGATTAGCAGGACCTAAGGGATAATGCGAAGCCAGGACCCTCATGGGATAATGGGACTAGCAGGGACCCTCAGGATTAAGGGGAATAGCAGGACCCTCTTGAATTAAGGGGATAGATGACTTTCTAAGAGGATAACAGCCTAGTCTAGATCTTAGTGTCATTTTCTCCTAAAATAAACCACTTCCTAGTCGGAGTTTATGTTTTATATTCAGATTTTCTAATAACTGAGAAAAAATTTTCCCAATGAAATGGGGCAAAAATTTTGTTATTTGTGGTTGTGGTGGTTTTCAGGTTGCCTTCAAGCGAGACTCCCAATTTGGAAATCAAGAACAGTTTTTGTTAGAATTAGAATGATCCATTCAATGATGTTAGAATAGCTTCTTCAAAGTTGCATGTAGCAGAGAGACTTACTCACATCTTTTACTAGTAAACTGCTGAGCAAGGAAAACACGCATTGGTAAGAAGCATTTTTTTCAAATTGTAGTTTTGAAGAATGTCAAAAATTCGCCGTAAGTGGCCAAATTCAGCCTCCATTTCTAATTCTAGGTTAGATATTCACCCCAAAAATCAAGGTGATATCTTAAAGTAAAAATTCAAGTGAAGATTCAAGAAAAAGCTAAAAGGATAGAAGTTTTAATTTGTTTCTTTTCACTATTAGCTTTCAATTGTATATTTTTATGTAAGGATAAGAGTTCGGTCAAAACTTGTCACATTGTGTACTTCTTGTCTGAAAACTATTCGTGTTTCCAGTCAACGAGGGGGCAAACTGTAGACACGTAATTTTGATCGAATTTAAGTTTTATACCCTTTTCAGGCTTACATAGTGTTATAAATAGTTCGGCCTGTATCTTATTTTATATAGAGTTATTTTTGTTATGAAAAACCACCAAAAAATAGAAGAACCGTGAAGGTATATTGTATTTATTCTATTCAATGTTTTAATAAATTAGTGATTTTAATTTTTATATTTTGTGATCTAGCTATTTGAATGCTTCGAATGAAGAGGATGAAGAGGGTATAACAAAAAAATGAAAAGAAAAAGGATCAGACCAGGAGTCCCACCCCCACGTCACATTTGCGCTCCACTCACTCCCCACAACCCCACCATCCCACGCCCAATAATCCAAATCCTCCATACACATGTACACACCAATATACATAAATATATAACCATTAATATGGGAGGATAAAAAAGGAAGAAGAAGAACAGAAAGAAGGAAATGTGGTACAAAAGAAAAAGATCGGAAAGAAAAAGGAAGAGAAACGTGAAAATAAAAATACACACAAAAAGGAAGAGAATCACCCACAAACAAAAAATCAGTAAATAGATTCCACATTTTGTTTCATATTTTGCTTTGACTCACCAAACAAAAGTTGAAGGTTTGGGGTTTACTTTCGCGGGCGGTTCTTAGTTCGAATGTGTTCTTTAGTGGAATTTTCGCAAGAGTACCATTTAATTTTTTTTAATCTTTAAATCCAGTTTATACAAGCATGATTGCAATATATTGAAGTTGGTCAAATTTAACATGTGGTTAAAACCGTTAGGTATTTTTATAGAAGTTGGTTCAAATATGTCATATCAACTTTATGTTTAGATCCTTATATAGTTATATTTTGTGTGAAATTGCTATAACAAAAACCGTGCTGTTGATTTAATATTAAATAACTGCTAGTTTATTTCATGCTTAAGAAAATTATTGTCGTAAGGTCTATTCTTATTTTTCATTTCGTTTTTAAATGGAATAGTGTAGTTATTATTATTTCTTATGATAATATGAATACTTATCCAAATTTTTATATTCATTGTCTTACTAATTTGAAGAATTTTTGTTTGGTTGTGTTAGAAAATGTAATTAAATTATATTTTTAATTATTTAGTGTATTGTCTTAATTATTATTTTAGATTCTATTAGAAATAATAATAATAAATTGTTAGGGATAAGGAGAGGATAATAAATTGAAAAAAAAGACAAGAAAAAAAATAATAAGAAATGGAATAAGGAAAAGAGATTAGAATACGTGAATAACATCAGAGGAAAAGAAATAGTGATGAAAGTGAAAGACATATGAATCACAAAAAAGAATATAGAAAAAAAAAGTTTTTGTTATGATAAAAGAGGAGGAAATTTACAGGAAAATATAAATTAATAAACGTACAAAAGAACTGCAAAAAATGAAAAGAACAAAAAGTATAGTTGTTAAAAAAAATATTTTAGTATTATAATCAAATTAAAAAAAAACACAAACGATTTTTTTAAAACGGGGGTGGGGTAAGAAAAGAAAAAAGAAAAGAAAAAATCAATGTTAAAAACCAAAAATATAAAATAAGGAAAAGTTGAAAACAAAAAAAAACGTAAAAAATTGTACAAAAAGAATAAGAAGGAGAAACTAAAAATACAAATAAAAAATAAAAAAAAATAAAAAAAATAAAAAGAGAGAAATTAAGAAGTAGGCAAAATGTTGAAAGCATGAAAAATAAATAAAATAATATAAAAAGTGTAACAAAACTCACATGTTTATAAAATAGTTCCAGTTTTAAATAGGGTAATATATTTATTTCAAAAACTGAGGAGTAAAATGTTTGTCTTAATAATATCATATTCAAAAATTCGTTTGAAGGCATAAAAGTCCATTAAAGATTAA
The DNA here is from genome assembly GCA_027704765.1 of Solanum habrochaites. Taxonomy (NCBI): domain Eukaryota; kingdom Viridiplantae; phylum Streptophyta; class Magnoliopsida; order Solanales; family Solanaceae; genus Solanum; species Solanum habrochaites. The sequence goes on along the minus strand of JAKWJA010002494.1, from coordinate 9,901,752 downwards.
AGTGCCGTGCTAGAAACAAGGGACTCGAAGGATGACCTAATACCGTCCCCTCGGTCAATAGAATTCCTTACCCGAACTGGTCGCAGACCAAACAAAGAGTCATTTCCTTTTGATTAGGGAATTAAACAAAAGGTGAACTTGAACACCGTAACTCATTCCAGTGGCGATCTGAAAAAATAAATATTCCCTAATAATTACGTCCACGTAAATTGGAAAAAACCTTACGCCGCCGCGCAAAAAAAGGGTGTGACACATACCAGTATATGTAAAAATAGAATGAAATAGAAAGGAAAAATTGAGTCTACTGAATGCACAAGTCCACTTAAGAAAATTATTCCACTCAAATACCAAAGGTTTAAAGAATTATATATTTTCAGAATGGAACGATTTTATTCACTAACTTATTGATACAGAAATAGTGGTGTTAGTAAATCACTCAATGGGAGCAAGGCACACCAATATTTAATTTTGCAGAAGTAGAAGAAGAAGATCAGATGAGAGGAAATCCATCAATTTATAGACAAACAAAAGGGTAGTGTGAAACCAAAAATGTTATTGTGTCTTAGCAGAAAGTTACAAAAGATTGGAAAGTGCAACCCTTTTGAAAAATCAACAACCTTTGTAAAAGTGCAACTCTTCATTAAAGTCACCACTTCTCTGTTAAAAAGTCACAAACTATTCATTAAATTCACAATTTCATTAAAAAAGTCACATTTTTTGAAGAAGGAATGCTAGTTTTGGCAAATAAATCATTAAAAGGAAATTATTGCTGTGTGGGTTGCGCAAAGTAGGAAGAGTTATTTCGGGTTCTCTTTTATCGAAAAAACTGATAATTGAAGGCCCGTTCATGGGACATATATAAATCAATCGATAGGTCGCAATTTTAAGTTCTTTGTTTAACAAATTACAACATATATTTTATTAAATTTTTTAATTTTCTAGCATTGAAAAATTATAAAATAACCCATATCAGATTACATCTCTCTCCTATGTCAATACATCACGATATCTCCGAATACATACATATAATATCTACAAAAATTCTTCATTCCTCTTGGAAACAATTCTATCTTTCTTGGATATAATATCTCTCCTCTCAGTAAATCTATATTCCTCTCAAATACAACTCTCTAGTACGAATTCATCCGTGAATTATGTGTCTACAAGTTTTCTAAATAGCAATGTATCATGGCCGATGTATCCACATGTCTGCTGATAAATCCAAATTTTTTAAATTCTAAGAAGTTTTTTTGTAATTTGAAAAAAAATTAGAATATAATGTAAGTAACTCTTAAACCTACAAAAATTTATGTCATTTTATATGACATATTTTTCTCTATAGCTCAATTTTAAAAATGATGTATTAATAAATTTAATTTAATAACAGTGTTTGAATTTACAAATATCATTTTATTCGTATTAAGAAGACTTATAGTCATATGACTATCTATGATTTGTTTTGACACAATTTTAAAATTAAAAGTATTTTTTAAAAAAAAAATCATTTTAAGTCCAATAAACATACATAAATAGAAATGAGCGAGTACAAATTTTCGTTATGTGTTCTTTTATAACCCATTTTGTTGTTTAACAAAATTTAAATGAAAACTGCTAAACCTTTTCACAATTATGTTTGATAGTTTTTTATCAATAATCTGCGATAATAACCAAAACTTTATATAATAAGGTAATGTAAAGTAACTTACTTCTGAAATTTCAAGTATTGAGAAAATATTCTTCATAAATTGTAAAGCATTCATAGTCTAATATTAATATGCTCTTACTCTCGCGAATGCACAATTTATCATAATTGAAAAGTGGTAAAAGTAGAAATCAAGACTAAAAAAGTGCAATCAATATGATATGAAGTCAATCCGAGATATTGTGGAAGTTAGTTTCTAAGGTATATGATATATAATTCTATGACAAAGTTAATTTGATCCATATATATAATATTTCAAATTTTATCCCAGGAGTTGGTTTATAGTTTCTGAAATACCATTATGCGGTCATCTATGATCTATTCTTCACTATCAACTGATACTTGTTTTTTTAATCTTTTTAGATTGTGTTATTTTGTTTTTTATTAAGCAAAGCTAAAACTTAAATATTATTTTGGAGATAATAGATTAAATAAAAATTATACGAATCCTTATTTGTAAAAAACATTATATACAATTAAAAAAAAAAAAGGGGACACATACTGAATGAGATAAAATAATATTATTTGAAGGTGTAAAATATGTTAAATAAAACTAATGAAGATTTATGTTTAAAAATATTTAGAAATTAAAAAGGGAAATTACATATATGGAAATATTGGTAGGATTATAATGATATGTTGTTCTTAGTAGTTGTGTAGTCGTGAGTGATAAATATTAGATGCATGATTTGAAATTGTCAAGAGCATAAAAGTGAATATATTTTTATTATTAGGATAAGCAAACAATTACAATTGATTTTTAAAAAATAAAATAAAATTGTTTGTGGGCCCACACATGAAACAATTTTTGGTCTCTTGAAAAGGAAAATTGCATTCTTCTAGAAAAAACTATTTTGACAATTACTGATACATTATAAATTAAAACTCCTGTCCATATATGTGGTTATAAATTATTGTAAATATTGTCATTTGGTGCAGTCCTCATCATGGTTCTTATAATATTGTGAAATCTAAATTTTTAATTCTAAGAAATTTTTGTCATTGGAAAAAGAATAGATATACTGTAATTAAACTATTAAACCAACTATGAAATTGTGTCATTTTAATTTAATTTATGTGACATGATTTTTCTCTGTAGTCATTTCAAAACACTGCTTATTATAAATTAAGAACATTTGAGAGTAAAAATGATATATTTAATTCTTGTAAGAGATTTATAGTCAGACGAATATCTATGGTTTGTTTTAGAACCACGAATTTAAAAATAATTAGTTTTAAAAAAACAAAACTTTCATTTAAGTCACAAATAAACATACATAATAGAAATAGAGTGAAGTGCAAATTTAGTTAGTTTGTTGTAACCATTTGTGTTTCACAAAATTAAAATGAAAATGCTAAACCTTTGTTCACACAATTTAGTTTTGTTTTATTATCAATATCTAGTGACAATAACCAAAAATTGTAATATAATAAGGTAGGAAAGTTTTAAAAAGCGGCCTTAAATTCTGAAATTTAGTATTAAGGAAAATATTTATTTAGAATTGTTTAAAGCATTCTTAATAACTATCTTAATATGCTCTTACTATCGAACGAATGACACTAATTTATATAATCACGATTGTAAAAAAGTAGAAATCACTACTAAAAAGTGCAACTTCAATTGTAATGAAGTTCAAACCATAGTATTGTGGAAGTTCCTAAGTATGTGATCTATAATTCTATGAGAAATTAGTTTTTCCCATCTATTTATACTATTTTAAAATTTTGTATCCTGAATTGGTTATGTATTTCTTAAACTACAATTTATGCGATAGATTATCTATTCTACAGCATCAACCTATATTCTTCTCTTTTGTTTTTATCTCTTAGAAATTGTGCATTTTTGTTTCTTATTTAAGCAAAGATGAAAATAAATATAGTTAGAGATTAAAGAAATTCAATTAAAATTAACGAATACTGTATGTTTAAAAAATGTTATATTAATAAAGGGACTATACAGGATGAGATAAAATAATAGTATTTGGAGATAAAATAGGTTAATAAAACATATGAATACTTATCTTGAAAAGTATTTTAATATTAAAAAGGAAATTATATATATGAAAATTGTAGGAGTATAATGAATATGTTCTAGTAGTGATAACATAGCAGAACGAGTTAAATTGTCAAGAGAAACATAAAGGTAAATAATATTTTTCACATTATTATTTAAAAAACAAATACGATTTAAGTTTAAAAATAAAATAACATGAGTTTTGGGCCACACATGAAACAAACTTTTGTGACTCTCGAAAAGAAAATTGGACCTTCTAGAAAACTTATTTTGACAATTAATTATACATTATATAAATTTAAACTTTGTCCATACGAATGTTGAAAATAGTTTAAAATTGTCCAATTGGTGTCCCATCATGACTCTCTATACAGTGGCGAGCCAACATTTGTATGTAGGGTGTTTTCCAACAATCTCATCGCTCTAAAATAGTGTAAATAGGGGTTGTGGTTGTACTTAAATTTTGAAATCAAACACAAACATTAATGATTAATTCTTTTAATTAAATGGTACCCAAATTTTTAAAAATCAAACTACTGTATTTAGTTTTAGGTTCATGTTATATGATAGGAAGTGAAAAACAAGAAAAGGAGGAGAATATTTCATTAGAGTGAAATCACTTTGATTCTTCACATTTCACAAAACCTCATGATTATAACAACGAGAAATGAAAAACATAATAGAATCCACGAGTTTATATTAAAAAAAAATATATAAAGTATTTTCACTTTAGTAGCTGTCAAGACCCAAAACGAGCCGCGTAGTGGATCAACACTTATCTTACTAGGTGAGCGAACCAACAATCTTAAACCGCAACATGTAAACATGGAACCTAATAAACAAAATATAATGCGGAGGAAGACTCAAATCTTATTATATAACCAATAACAAGCTTCTTAAAGTTATCACCTATCCATCCCCAAAATCTGGAAAGTCATCACACAAGAACATCTATCCCCAATTTCTAAATCTAGAGTAATAAGAAAACTAAAATAAGTTAAAAGATGTCATGTCGAACTCAAGGACATCAGGACGTGAAGGAGAGAACAGTCCGACGCAGGAGTAATAGCGAACCTAACAAGCTGATGTGCTGGAAATGGCTAGAGGGAGGACAAGTCGAAGCGATGGGCACGTTGCTGCCACTCCACAAATAACAAAGAAGAAAATTACAAGTAGGGTGGTCAGGCAAGGAAAACGTTACTGGTAAGATCATCGGCAAACTCAAATAGAAAGCAATTATATATCAATAATTTATAAAATCACACTACCATACTCAACAGGGGGCAAAACAAGTACCAGAACCATGGGCAACAACATCAAAGAGCACCTATGAGGACTCCTCAAGCCTCACCCATACTCATTTGGGAAATAGGTTTCTTCACAATGAGTAGTATTACATGAGTTCAAGGTACTTCCTTATTCTTGTGTGTCGGAACGTGACACTACGATCAAATAAAATACGTGTCGGAAGGGACACCCGATCCCTAATACTACGTGTCGAAACGGACACCCGATCCCATAATACTACGTGTCGGAAAGTGACACAGTCCCCTATCCCTAATACTACGTGTCGGAACGTGAACCCGCTCCTAATACTACGTGCGGAACGTGACACCCGATCCACTAATTCATTATTCCATTTATCAAGTCTCGTATGCCAAGGGTGCCATATTAAAGAGAGAATCAAGATTGAAAGAGATTCACAACACAACATACAAAAACAATAAGCAATAGAAGACTTTACAATAACCACCAATACATATCAATCGCTATTTAGAGTACTATGAAGACGCATAACATACCTACCCACCGAAGATCGCGATCAACAAAGTTACTTCTCAATGCCTTTGCTTCATATTCGCTTCTCCCTTTTCTGCTCGTGTCTCCCTCTTCTGTTCTTTTTCGTTTTCCTCTCCAAATTCTTTTTCTTGTACCCTAATTATCATATAAGTCAATATGATAAAAGTAACCCATTATTTATTTTAAGGTAATTCTTTTACCCCCTCCAAGTAAATAACTTATTAAACTCACCCCACTAATTTATGAAGTTTTCATGATGGTCCAAAACACCCCTTAAAACTTTAGCAGAAATCGGGGGGTGACCCATCGAGGTTACGCAACCTTGACGGCCCGTCGTGTCTATGACGGTCGTTGCATGTCCGTCACAAGAATTTAGAGAATTAAAATTCAAGTCAAGGGTTTGTGACGGTCCGTGATGCGCTCCGTCGCGGGTTTGTTCAGAGAGTCGCTCCCAGTACCAGATTTCAGAGTGAAGTGTTTTGGAACGAAGACGTCAGACGCGACCGTGGTGCTAGGACGTTTGGCATACGGCTTCGAAGGGAATGAGGATAGCAACATGAAAATACACATGTGGGGACGACGGGGGGTCCATGACGGTCGTGCGTGATACGTCCCAGGCAGGTTTTATCACAATATGCTTTTTAATGCCCGAAACGACCCTTAAAAAGGTGTGACAATAGATACCAATTTACCATCATCGTCCTCGAACGATCACAAGAAGAAAAACAAGGGCGAAAAAGAGTACCCTGAATCTGCAAAAAGGTGGTGGGTATCTTGCTGCATATAGCCTCCGTCTCCCAAGTGGGACTCTTCAACTAGGCCATCTTCCATTGAACCTTGAGGGCTGAATCTCCTTGATCTCAACTTGCGGATTTCTTATCTAAAATAGCAACAGGATCCTCCTATAGAACAAATTCTCATCAAGAAGAATTGAATACAACGAATAACGTAGTTTCCATCCCAATGGTATTCTTTTCAGCATAGACAACATTGAATACCGGGTGCACTCATGACAGTCTGGAGGCAAGGATAATCATAAGATACCTCCCCCACAGCTTCGAACTTCAAAGGGACCAAATAACCTAGGACTAAGATTTACCTGGCTTACCAAAGCATCACCCTGTCAGGGGAGAAACCTTCAGCAAAAGGACTTGCTCACCCGCCATAACATCAAGTCACTAACCTTTCGATCGACATATTCTTTTTGCCTGTTTTGAGCTGCTTGCTTAGCAGCTTCTCCTGGAACTAATTTACTTTATCTAACGATTCCCTCAAAAGGTCCGGTACCCTTATGGTACTCACCTCAAAGCAACAAACCACCCAATGGGAGACCGACCATCTCCTCCCATACAGGCCTCAAATGAAGCGATATCATACTTGGAGTGATAGCTATTATTGTATGAAAACTTGCTAAGGGTATAAGAAGTTTGTGTTTAAAAATACCAATGACCACCAAAATCTATTACACATGCACGAAGCAGATCTCCAACACCTGAATCGTTTCGCTAAGAACTGACCATCGGTCTCGAGAGGTGAAAAGGCGCGGTAACAAGATCCAACCTAGTACCTAATTAGACTGCAAATGTTATCCAAAAACTTAGAAGTAAATTGCGTACCCCTATCGATATGGGAAAGGGGACTCCATGCAATCGAAACAATTTCTGAGATATAGAGTTTGGCTAACTTCTCTGCATTGTAAGTCATCTTGATGGAATGAAGTGAGCAGACTTAGTGTAACCTCTTCAAACACTTACCCAAATGGGAGTCATACTTTCTCAGGGTCTTTGGGAAGACCAACTACAAAAATCCATTGCAATCTTCTCATGTCCATTCAAGGAATGGGCATTTTCTGAAGTGTCCTAAGGGCCTCTGGTGCTCAACGTACCTGCTGAAAATTCGGGCATTGGGCCAACAAATCAACAATGTCACGCTGCATCCCACTCCACCAAAAAGTTCTTAGAGGTCACGATACATCTTGAGTTGCACCAGGAGTATGAATACCTTGTGAACATGAGCCCTGAAGATAGTGTTGGAACAAATTTTAACCCGGGGCACACAAATTTCCCTTAATTCTCAGAACTCCCTGCCTCATCAATTATTGCCTCTTTAGCAATCACTCGTAAATACACTATCTCGAAATTTAGGACTCAGCTTCTCATCAGTAAAGTAAACTGTTTTCCTTAATATGATCAGAAACGAAGATCTTGCCTCCACACAGGCCAAAATCCCTCCCTTCTCCCGTACTTCCAACATCAAAAGTCATTAGCCAGAAAAACTTCTGAACCTCTATAGCCAATGGAGTCTAGGAAACCTGCAAGTGAGCTAGACTTCCCATGCTCCCTGCATTTAATTAAAGCATCTGCCACAAACATTAGATTTCCTGGGTGGGGATACAAGATAGTATCCGTATAGTCCTGCGGTTAGTAGTTCCATCCCTCCTCTGTCTCAAATTCAAATCTTTCTGAGTATAAAAGACATACTTGTAAACTAGATGATCTGTATAGCTTCACCTAAACCAAGAGATAATGTCTCCAGTGCTTAATGCAAAACAACTGTAGCCAACTCCAAATTGTGGTTCGGATTAGTTGCGTTCATGCACTTCTTGTTGACTCGAAGCATCTAAGCAATTGCAGTCTTCTCCTGCAATTGAGCACTTGCACCCAAACCAGAGTAAGATGCATCACAAATTAGACAAGGAAATTTACCTTTCCACTGGCAAGGAAAGAATTTGGGAAGTAGTCAACAAGGTTTTCTTGAGGTTCTCTGGAAGCTTTCCGTCACCATTGCGTCCGACCATGAAATGGAAACATTCTGCTTTGTCAAATTGTCAGTTGGGAACAGTGGGAAGCAATAAGAAACTCCCTTGACAAATCAACGTTAGTAGCTGCTAAGCCAAACAAAGCTCCTTACCTAGTAAATTAGTAGGTCTTACCAACTCTTCACTAATTCAATATTGAAAGGAATCCACCATCAATCCATCCTTAGAAACTATGTGCCCCAAAGAAGGACATGATCTAGCCAAAAACTCACACTTGGAGAATTTTGGCTAAAGCGTTTTTTCTATCTCAAACAGCTCCCAATACCATTCTCAAATGCTCTTCATGTTTCTGCTCTTTGAGTATACCAGTATATCATCCTAATAAAATACGTAACAAAAGATCCAGATATGGATTTTAAAAATACGTTCATCAGGCTCATGAAAGCATCAAGGGCATTAGTAAGCCCAAAGACATTACTAAAGAATTAATAATCCCATACCTGCGTTCGACAAGCAGTCTTTGGCACATATGTTGTCCGGATTTCAATTGATGAAACCAGGATCTCAATCGATCTTTTGAGAAGGTTACAGCACCTGTAACTGGAATCCGACAAATCATCAATGCGAGGAAGAGGATACTTGTTCTTAATAGTCACCTTACTCAGTTGGCCTATAGTCTATGCACATCGAAAAACTCCATCTTCTTTTTCACAAATAAGACAGGAGCACCCCAAGGGAGCCACTTGGTATAATAAGCCTGACCTAACCAACTGCTGAGTGGGCCTTTAACTCCCTTAAAAGCAGCTGGAGCCATTCGATAAGGGGGTTTAGAAATGGGGCGAGTACACGGCTATAGATCAATGCAAAAATCAATATCCCTATCAGGTGGCATACCAGGAAGTCTGCAGGAAACACATCCAGGAAACTCAAAAGACTATCGAAACAGACTCAACGAAGGTACTTGAAGTATCATCCCTGAGAGGCTTGTGCCAGAATGCCTAAAAAACCTTTACAACCATCCTCTTAGCGCGAGAAAAGAGATAATACGGACTGGGGTGGAAAATGTAGTCACCCTCCCACACTCGTGGACTGTTCCAGGCTGGGCCAGTTACCGTTTTAGCATTACAATCCAAGATTGCCAAATTTGGAGAACGTCAGGTTCATACACAGAATCACATCAAAATCAAAAACCATCTCTCGAATAATCAATCACATGAGTATGCTCCCACCAAACGTCACAAGACAGGAACCATACCCTTTCGCCCTATCACGGACTCACCCACAGGAGGAGAGACACGGAATCGGCATGTCAAGCAAAATCACAGTATAAATCAAGACCATTATCAATGAGAAAGATACATATGAAAATGTTGATTCCAAGATCAAATACTACAGAAGTAATGCAAATCACAGACCAAAAAGATTACCTGTGATAACAGCATAAGATGTCTCCTGCTTATATCTCCCGGGAAAGCATAACAAGGACCTATAACCTGTCTTGCCGTTGCCCCCCTACCATGTTGTGCTGGGTATTTCCAAACTTGGACCGCCCCCCGCTTGAGTGGGACCACCTTACCTTGGCCACCACGTCCTCCAGAAGGCGGTCTCTCAATGACCACCTCTACCTCTAATTATGGGGGTCTGTAACTCTGTTCGGACAATACCTCTAATATGTCCAGTCTCTCAAATCCATAAACAATCTCGGGAGTCAACCCTAGGTCTCTGTGAGAATGACGAAGTCTGGGGATAACCTCCAACTTTGCGAAATGTTGACTGGTTGCGATGGGACCCCCAGATAAGCCTTGTAGTGAAGAATGAATAGGTCGGGATGTCGGTACCCTCTGAACTATGTCTCGGAGTAAGAACCCTAAATTCCCTCCGTACGGAACTTCCTAGATGTCGACGCCGGTGAAGTTGTCTGCTTCAACCCCCTCTACCTCTATAAAAAGTCAACCCATTCTAAAGGATTTTTCTTGCATGCAGTTGTGCCGCAGCTACTTTAAGGTGGGATCTGGCCAAATCTGACCTAATCCTTTACAAAAGCGGGCGAATACGCTTTGTGGAATGAAGCAAAGCTGGGTTGGCCATACTGGATAGTGCCACGAAATTTAGCCTCTAAGCAGTAAAAGACATCCTGCTTGCTCTAGACTCAGGGAAAATCATCTGTCTCCTGTACTCAAAGTTCTGGGTATATTGGAATTCTCATAAAAACAAGATAGAGAATGATGCCCAAGTAATGGTTGTGCCTGTGCCGGTTGAACTAACGTACACCGCCACCACATTTTGGCATTTACCTGAAACTATTAGGCACAAACTCAACCCGAAACGTTCTACTATGTCCAGATTAGTAGCAGCTCAGACAATCAACCAGAAAAATCATCAGGATCCTCAGATTCGCCCCTGAAGACTGGAGGTTTCAACTTCAAGATTTAGTGAAAAGTCATGCTGAATCAATGGTCAGGATTGGCCCTATAGTCATCGAGGGAAACGGGCCTACTGGCCAATGATGGTCGGTCCATGGAGGAGCCAAGTAAGCTGCATGGTGTACTCCCGGAACCTGAGGTGCTGGGCAGAAAACATGGAGGTGTTCTGGCCTGGATCAGATAACCCGCGAAGATAAGTAAGAACCTGGTTAATCATCTTCTGGGGTAGTGTGGGGTGGTAGTAATTTCCTCATCCTGCATTGATCATTTTCCCCTTCCTCACCCTCTGCTACGTACCTCATCAGTCGGGGAGAGGATCACTACTCTATTCATAGATGGACCAGTTTTGTTTGCCCTTGCCTCTAGGGGTCCCGCCTGCGACCCTACCACGACCTCTTGCCCCTTTCCTCTTCGAGCTAAGCCCCAGTGGCTTGTGGCTCAGACGCACCCCTGTCTTGCCGGTGCTTGCTGGTGTGGGGCAAGTTGTTTATCTAGTGCACCCCTCTGCGCAATAGAGGCGGAGGTCAGATACCAATTTGTATCATAGATACACTTGGATCCACGTAATAGCCGACAGACCGAACCCTAGGCATTCCCAAAGTTATAGCCTCCAACGAACAGTTAACGTGTCCCCCCACCGTTCCTCAGACCCCCGCTCGTTTGGTGATGCGACCACGAACCTAAAGCTCTGATACCCGTTTGGCAGGACCCAAAAGCGGCGGTGGCCCCAGGGAACCCTGTGGACTACACGCTCTAGAGCCATCGAGCGGACGAGACCCACCACATCTAAATCCTAACTTTGGCATGGTACCTATATACACACCCTATCATGCGGCCGTACCTGGTTGTCTTCCACACCCCCCACCCTTAACCAATCCCCAGCTTCTAACGCAGGACACCCAGCACCGGTACAAGGTCGCACGGCCCACGATTTCCGGTTTCAAATCGTTCACGTGGGACCACGGCCACGCCTAGCCAAATCAGCTCCACGACGGGGGCCACAAGAGAGTCCCACCACCAGACAGCCTGGGCACCATCGGGGGAAGGACTACGACCCAGTGTGCGACGAGACTGCTGAAGAGCAACCGACGGACACGGGGCAGAGTATCTAACGAAGCCAGCAACTGAGGTGAAAGGCGAAGGGGTGGAAAAGAAACATGTAACAGAGCAATACGTTATGAACGAGGGCTAAAAAAAAAAATATGGCTCCAGTCCGAAATTCAAGACATCAAGGACGTGAAGCGTAGAGATCCGAGTCGCGCTAGGAGTAATAGCCACCTGAAGTCTGAATGCTGGAAACTGGTTTAGAGTTGAGGACGAGCGAAGTCCGAGGGCACGCTTGCTGCACTACCCACAAATAACAAAGAAGAAAGAAAATTACAAGTAGGGGTCGTACAAGGACAGCACGGTCACTTGAGTAGGATATCGGCCAAAAAACTAAAAAAGCTGCAAAGCAAATAAAAAAATATGATATCAAATATATATTCTATAAAATCAACTACAATACTCCACAGGTGGCAACAACAAGTACACGAACCATGGGCAACAAATCAAGCGCACCTATGAGGACTCCAGCTCCACACCATACTCATTTGGGACATTAGGTCTTCGAAATGAGTATTATAACATGATTCAAGGTTACTTCTCTTTATTCTTGTCGGTGGCAGAAAGTGACACCTCGATCCCTAATACTCCGTGTATCGGAATCTGTGAACACACGATCCCCATAATACGTGGTCGGAAGTGACACACCGATTCACTAATACTACGTGTCGGAACGTGACAACCCGCTTACCCTAATACTAGTGTACGGAACGTGACACCGATTCCACAATTCATAATTTTCATTTCATCAGGGTCTTCGTTATGCCAAGGTGCCATATTAAATAGGAATTCAAGATTGAAGTTCACAATCACAAATCACACAACAATCAAGCATATAGAAAGGACTGTACAATACCCCCAATACATATCAATCGCTATTTAGAGTTTACGATGAAGAGCAATAAACCATTAACCTCCTCCACGAAAGAATCGCGATCAACAAGTTATTATCCAATGCCTTCTTTGATTTCTCTTCGCTTCTCCCTTTTCTCGCTCGTTTCCCTCTCTTGCTCCTTTCCTTTTTTTTTTCCTCTCACATTCTTTTCTTTAACCCTTAAGGATCATGATAATCATATGATATAAAAGTAACCCATATTATTTAAGGTTATTCTTTTAACCCAAAGATAAATAACTTATAAACTCACCCCAAACTTACATTATGAAGGTTTGTCAGGAATGGTCCAAAAACCCCGTAAAAATTTTTAGCAGGAATCCGACCCATAGAGGTACGCAACCTGGACGGATCTGTGTCTATGACGGTCCGTCCTGCAGGTCCGTCACAAGATTAGAGAATTAAATTCAGTCAAGGGTTTGTGTGACGGTACGTGTTTATCGACGACCAGTCAGTGCGGCAAGCTCCGTCGCGAGTTTTATTTTACCGTTAGACGTCGCTCCCAGTACCCAGATTCAGAGTTAAAGGTTTTGGCACGAAGACGTCGACGACAGTTGTGCCTATGACGGTTCGTCTATTGTCGTCGAGGGCAATGAGGCTGGAGCAACGAGGACAATTAACACTAGTGTGGGACGACGGGGTCCATGACGGTCCTCTGGCCATGACGGGTCGTCGCTCGCGTGATCCCTGTCACGAAGATCGGACAGAGTATGAGAGACCACCAGAGACATGGAAAGGTAGGGAACACAGGATACCGCGCGAATAGCCTACAGGATCCTAAAGTAAATTTTTTCACAAATGATTTACTACTCTGTGCCGAAACGACTAAAAAATGTCGTACAGATAAGCTTGATGGAATAAATAATAGTAATTTTTATTATGAACTATTAAATTAAATAATTCTTTTAATTTTTAATGACAAAAAAATCAAAGTCATTTAACGGGGGGGGGGGGATCGAGATCCCGGCAAGTTGAAAAGAACTTAGATAGTAGAGTTGACGACTCAAACCCTAAGCAGAAAATTTGATGTTTGTTAGGTGTCAAGTAAAATGATTATTTAACATGTTAATTAGTATTTTTTTTTAAATACATGTAATTTTTGCGAAGGGGTAATGTCCAAAGGATAGCTATGACCCTGCTTCTATATAATAGAAACTATATGTTATCCAGGAAGATTCATATCAATAATTAAGGTTTTTTGATATTTCATCATAAGTAAATTTATTGAATTTTGAAATTGAAGTATTACATTTTTAATTTAATTATAATTATAATTTATAATGGATATTTAAAATACTTTATCTCTATTAATTATAATTATTATTATATTAAAAGTGCATTGATACTTTTAAGTTTTCCTAATTTGAGTCTCAAAAGTACTTCTAAAAATAGATTAGTTAAATATAATTTATTTATTAAAAGTACTTTTTAAATGAATTAGTCAAAACACAAATTATAATTTTTTCAAGAACACTTTTTTGAAAATATATTTTGAGCAGTAATATCAAACATACTCTAAATATCTATATGTATTGTATAATAAGATATATCAAACTTACATATCTACAGGCTCATTTGAAACTAGATTAGATTGTAATTATCCTGTAGTGGTGTTTTAAGTTCAATAAGTAGCAATATTGTATGGTGAATTTCTGTGCTAACCGACTCTTGAGCCTAATTTCATGTCTCATCACTTCATTTTATCAAATTAGGCATCGTAATAAGGTAAAAAGAATCTAGAGTTGAAGAGCTTATGGAGAATTCTAGAACTCTTTAAGATATTTTCAAGAAGCTTTAGAATTCTCTAAAATAAGATATTTTCAAGGAATTTTAGAATTTCTTAAAATATGTAGAGAATTCTAATTATGGGACCAAAGTATAAATATTGGAGAGACTTATCAAATAATTTTTATTTGCACTCTAAACCTTAGGTTATAGTATAAATACATGGAACAGACATCACTCAAGTTATAAAACATTTTCCAATTAACAAAGCATTCTTCAAAAATATTTCGTGTGTCTTTTAGGTTATTGAATTCGTAGTGATGTTGGTTTCAAACGTTTGTAAGAAGCTTCCAAGTTCATGGAAAGTTAGTGAGTAGTTGTTCAAGTACACACAAGTTTTGTAGTGAATTTCTAAGTCTGTGACATACGGAGTTCGTCGGGTCTTAATAGTGCATACTTGCGTTGACTAAGCTGTTTATCTAAACCCACTAAAAAATTTTAATATTCAAAAAAAAAAGGAATATATTAAATATTTAATTATTTATCATATAATAACAATTTAAAAGTACTATTAAAACAAATACTTTTGCATAAACCAATATAATTAGGCAGCATAGAGGCATTTACAGCCATCCACGTATAATGAAAGCTTGATTATGGAAGATACAAGCTAAGGGATTGAAGAAGAAAATAATTATATATATTTTATTGAGTTAATTATAAAAAATCTGACATTTTCTATGCGTAAAATGTCAAGAAAGTATGAATCGTAAATTGAACATAAGGATCGTCTTACCGTTGTTTACTCTTAGGATGTTTCTTTTTCAAAATCACTTATTCTGAGAAAAAATATTAATTTTTTTTAAAAAATAAGATATTTTGACTAATCAGTAAAGTTGTTTATAAAACATAAGAGTTTTTGAATGGTTGTGAAGAAACTAAATATTTGTACTTCTTGAAAAAAGCAGAAATCAAAAATTATTCATTGTCATATATTTTATTTATCCAGTGATTTTATTTGTGATATAGTTTTCAAATTTATTTTGCTTGATATTTTTAAGTATTTTATTAATTTTTATATGTACATTGTAATTAATAAAAAATAAAATTTGATCACTAGATATTAAAATACTCGGGCACGATAAAAATTTAATATAAAAGTGCATTGACAAATTCCTTTTTTCCTAATTGACTCTCAAAAGTAATTTTTAATTTTTGTTATCAAAACACATGTTGTTGATAAATATACTGTTCAAAGGAAGAATTCAAAAAAAAAACAATATAAAATCTGGCAAACCTAGACTGTTCGAAAAAGCTAGTTCTAAAAACGGTAATGTCAAGCATACTTTAAATATGTATGAGTATGGTATATTTAGATATATAAAATTTATATATCTACGGGCTCGTTTGAAACTTGATTAGGTATGGTAATTATCTCATAGTGTGTTTTAATTTCAATAGGTAGCAATATTGCTTGGTGAATTTCTGTGCTAACCGACCTTTTTGAGCATAATGTAATGTCCCATCACTTCATTGTTCAGATTCGGTATTAATACCGAAATAAGGGGAAAATAATTTAGAGTTGAGGAAAGGCTTATTTAGGACTCGTAAATTTCTTTAGAATTTTCTAGAATATGTAAAGATGGGACCAAAGTATAAATCTCGTAGGAATTTATCAAATAATTTTTATTTACACTCTAGATCCTAGATTGTATTATAAATAGATGGCATATTCATTTGTAGAACATCACTCAAGTTGTAAAACACTCTCCACTAACAAATCTTCCTTTCAAAATTAGTTTGTTCAAAGACTGTTGAAACTTACTACGATCTTAAAAAGTAGTTGAATATATGACGTTACTACGTACGCACACCTGCACAGAACTTTAGTGTAATTAGACCTTGAAAGATTAGTGAGTAAGTTGCCTAGTACCACAAAGAGTTTAGTGAAATTCTAAATATGCGACACTAAGGAGTCTTCTTGCAATACTTAGTAGAATAAAATCTTTTATTATAACCCACCGAAAAAGTTTAATATTCAATATATAGGAATATTTAAAAAATCTAATTATTTGTCCTATAATAACAATTTAAAAGTAGTATTCAAACAAATAATTAGTGGACATAAATCGACTTGGAAAAATAAGGACGCATAAGCAGGCAGCAAGCTGGGACGAGGACTAGTACTTTTTTTTTGAACAAAATATTCAGTCATTTCTACGGCAACACAAGTGTAACGATTCTTTTGATCGTTTTGAGTACTAGAACTTTTTATTTCATAAATACTTTTTCGATAAATT
Source organism: Solanum habrochaites (assembly GCA_027704765.1). NCBI lineage: Eukaryota > Viridiplantae > Streptophyta > Magnoliopsida > Solanales > Solanaceae > Solanum > Solanum habrochaites. The sequence goes on along the minus strand of JAKWJA010002494.1, from coordinate 9,885,034 downwards.
TTAAATTGTGCTTTGGACTACTAAAATTTATAACTATGAAATTAATGGGATATTGTTTTATAATTTAATTTAGTTAGTTGATTAAAGAAAAACTTATATTAAAATAGGAAATATGGGTCACCATACCAATTTTATAATTAAATTACATAATATTAGGTAAAAATAAAATAAAATAAAACAACACCTGTAGAAAAAAAAGAGAGAAAGAAAATCGGTAAAGAGGAGAGGGAGAGAGAAGGAAAATAGACTTAGCGAAATTTTCAGGCGGCGGTTACTAGTGAAGACCGACATCCGGTATGTTATTCCCCACTTGGACTAATTAATTGGTGTTTAGAATTACAATTGGCGTGTATGCAACGAGGTGAAGGAGACGTTTGGGTGGTAGTAATGTAGTATACAAGTTAATAGTAATATTATATATTGTTGATTGGACCGAATAAGATACAAATGTACTAGTATATATGATTAAAAAGAGATGTAGATTGATTAAGCGAAAACAACAATACTGGTGCATGTGTAAAACCATAGAACGTTAATTTACTTAAGTAATAATAATAAAAAAACTGAAGATAGATGAGGAAGGAAGCATCGAGAAGCTTAGTCTTTCATGTTTGTGTGTAGGGGACATATGGATAAAACAATAATATATATTATAGTAATAAAGTGAAAGTGGGAAAGCTTTAATAGCATTAATGATCAGTGATGGAGGCATAGTATTATTATATAATGAGTAAAGTTAGGGGGTAAGAAAATTAAGGGTGGCATTTATATGAACGTGTCTAGATAATATAACCAATGTTAGTTAGTATGTACCATATGTCAATATGGGAACTGAAGGTGCAGAGTTAAGTGCGGACTGCCACTGGTTCGTTGAATTGAAACGGTTCATAGGCATGAGGAAGCAAAGACATTGTAGAGGTAGCTTGCTGATTTCGGTTCTTCGGTGGAGGTAGGTTGGTTAGATTTCTTCTCTGTAATAGATAAACTATTAAATAGCTGATTGATATGTATTGGGATATGTAAAGTCTCTTATGTACTTGATGTATGATTGCTAGTTTGATGGTGGTTGTGCGTGGCCTAAACATTATGAGGACTGTTGAATTTCTAATCTTGACCCTCTCTATTAAAATGACGACTTGAATAAGACGGGCTTGATGAAATAAAATAGTGAGATAATTGGATAGATGTCACGTTCCGACATGTATTATGGATCGGAGTGTCACGTTCCGACACGGTATATGGGATCGGGGAGGTCACGTTCCGACACGATAACATTAAAGGAAAGTAATCGATAACTTAATATATCCAATCTTAAAGAACCTATTCCCAAATGAGTCTGGGTGAGCATGAGTCCTCATTGGTGGCTTGATGTTCTCTGATGATTGAGGTGTAATCTATTATTGGTGTGTTTTGTCAATGGTTCATGGGTTGTGTGTTTTTACTATCAGTTAAAGTATCGTAGTTTCTGATTTTTATATTATTGAGGGTTCAATGTTATTGTTTTCTAGTTTGAGTTGGCCGATGATACTATGTGCGTACGGTTCGCCTTTGTACTTACCCAATTGTATTTTTATTATTTGTTCTTTGTGGAGGGCAGCAAGACCTCGTACTTCAACTCGCACTTAGTCTAGTCAGTCTCCCGCAAATCAGAAGTTCATGGTGAGATATTATTTTCTAGCCCGTGTGGATTCTTCATTCACGTCCTTGATGTCTTTTGAAATCGGACATGGACAATCTATTTACTTATTTTGGTCTTAAATACTCTTAGACTTGGTTAATTGAGATAGATGTTCTGATGTGATTGAATTCAACATTTTGAGGATAATAAGTGTTAAACTTTAGAAGCGTACTTAATTGGTTTACATAATAAGTTTGGATCTTCCGCCTTATTTTGTTATTCATAGTTGAACTATTGGTACATGTGGGGGTTGGCGTTATATTTGTTGGTTCGCTCATCCTAGAGTTAAGTGGGGATGCACTCAAGACTCGGTTTGGATCGTGACAAACGTAGGTATCAGAGCGTTCGGTCGTGTGGTTCTCATTCACACAAGAAACAAGTCTAGTAGAGTCTTGAGGAGGAAGGACGGAAACGGTATGGGGACACCTTATTTCTTAGAGCAGAGCTATGGACTTCAGGAGGAAAAACCCATTCTTCTTTCTTTCGTTTTATTACTTGGATCAAATTGGTATCTAGGTTGATACAAATTGGATTGAATCTTTGCACTCTATATCGCAGATGGTTAGAACTAGAGCAAAAACTGTCGCCAACACCAACAACGGCAAGAGAGGATGCGTCTGAACCAATCATGGGGCGCTTGTTAACTCGAGAGGAGCAGTGGCAAGAGGTCGTGGTAGGGGTCGCAGGAAGACGCCCACTAGAGGAGAGGGAAACACCTGGTCCAAGCTAGGAGTAGAGCAGTGACGCTCCCACCGGACTGATGAGGTAGTGAGAGAGGGTGAGGAAGGGGAAAAGAAGCAGGTTCAGGGATAAGGACCCTGCCAGTCCGCCCCAGCCTACCTAGAGATGATTATTAATCAGGTCTTATTATCTTATCGGGTTATCTGATCAGGGCCAGGACACCTCCAGATGTTGGCGCACCGTACCTCAGGTCAGGGAGTACACATGCAGCTGTTGTCGGCTAACGAATGGCTGCATCATGGAAGAGTAGGCACGTTTCATCGAGTGCTAAGGGTCTATAATGACAGGTGATCAGCATGAACTTTCATTAGTTCTTAAGTTGAAACTCTAAGTCTCAAAGGGGTGCTGAATCTGAAGTATGCATTGATTTATGGTTGAATGAGGCAGGCTTCTCATAAGATGGAAATAGTTAAAACGATTGGTGGTGAATAGGGACTACCATTTTCAGGGGGATGCCAAAATGTGGTGGCGGTCGTAGTTGAGGTGTCACCAGAAGAAAGGCACCACTATGACTTGGCGATCATTTTATAGCTTATTTATGGAGAAGTATATACCCCCGACTTTGAGGGATCGGGAGGAGAGATGAGTTCCTGAGCCTAGAGAAGGAAGGATGTTGTGTGCTGCTTATGAGGCCGAATTTTCATGCACCTATAACAGGTATGCCCACTCACCTTTCTTCAGTCCAAAAGAGCGGATTCGCCGCCTTGTGAAAGATTGAGGTTGATTTGCAGATTCATCCTACAAGTAGTTAACGAGCCAGGCAAAAAGACTACTCACCTGTCCCCCCAGGGCGTCTAAGGGGTTTGGGATTTTGGGAATACGTAGAGGGGTGAGCCAGACGAATTCATCCACATTCACGCAAACAGCCGGAGGACGGACCGACACGTTCGTCGAACAATGTAGGTTCCGACACCGCGTCAGTGCTACGCGGGGGTGGCAGACAACAGTGTGGACCGAGTGGGGGCACGCGCAGTTCGACGCCGCCGCAGGGCAGGGCCTCCGGCGTGACCACGCGAGGTATCCAGCCCGTCCCTCAGTCTTCATGCAGGTTCAGTGGGGCCATGTGCCAGAATGTCAGCATTTTTTGAGTTAGGAGGTTATCTCCAGACTTGTCATTTCACAGAGCGTTTTACTTGACTCCAGAAAGTGGTTATGGAGTGGAAGAGGCTGGACTAGTAGGAAATATTGTCACAAAACAGAGTTACAAACCCCCAGTATTAGAGGTAGCCGCGTGGTAATGGTAGAGGCCGCCATTCTGAGGACGTGGTGTCCAAGGTAATGGGTGCGTCCCAAATCAGTCGGGTGGCGAGGCAAGTTTGAACTACTGCAGTGAAGCTTGTAGGGAATGGACAAAAAGGGGATCTGGCCCATGTATGCGTCCCGGGAGGTCTGAAAGCAAGAGAAGAGACATCTGATGTTGTTATCACAGGTACTCTTTTGTGGATGATTGCATGGCTTTTATTAGTTTGATCCTGGATCCACATTTTCATATGTATATTCCGATTTAGCTACTGGTCTTGATTTTATTGTGATTTTCTTGAAATGCCTGATTCGTGTCTCTACCCGTTAGGTGTTGAGTCTGTGATAGTTGAGAAGGTAGTATAGGTCTTGCCTTGTGACTTTGGGGGGAGCATACTTATGTAGATTGATATTTTTTAGAGACTGTGATTGTGATTGTAATTATAGGTATGACTTGCTTTCTCAAATTTTGCAATCGTAGATTGTACTGCTAAAACTGTGAACATTGGGCCAAAGGCCATGGGACAGATCCGCTAGTGTGGGATGGTGACTTATATTCCATCCAGTTCGTATTATCTCTTTTCTTCGTGCTAGAGGATTGATTGTAAGGGTGTTAGCTTTCTTTGCACATTCAGGATGATACTGTCAAAAGTACCTTCGATTGGTCTCAGACGCGCTAGTAGGGAGTTTCTGGAGGTGTTTCTGACCAGACCTCTGGTATGCCACGGATAGGGAATATGATTTTTGTATGGATCTGGAGCTGGGTCTCGCACCATTCCCTTCCCCATTATAGAATGGCTCCAGCTGAGTTTAAGAGGCGTTAAAAGGCCCAACTTTCAGGAGTTTTAGGTAAAGGTTTTATAGACCGAGTTCATCCCCTTGCGGGTGCTCCTGTTTATTGGTGAAGAGAAGAAGATGGAAGGTAGGATGTTGTCCTAGGACCAGGCAACTAAATAGGTAAATCTTAAGAAACAAGTATCCCATTCCTCGCATTGATGATTGTCGATCAGTTACAGGGCTTGTGTTTCCTTAAATTGATTTGGATTCGTATCATCAATGAAAATAACGGGCAAACAGATGCCAAAGACTGCTTGCTTTTCGAACCAGGTATGGGCCATTATGAATTCTTAGTAATGTCTTTGGGTCTGACGAATACCCTGCTGCTTCAGTAGCATGTGAACGGGATTTTTAAGCCATATCTGGACGCTGTGGTTTATTGTATCATTGATGATATCTGATATACTCAAAGAGCAGAAAAGAACATGAGAAAATTTGAGAATGTATTGAGTTGGTTAAGGGAGAAAGGCTCTTTATGCCAACTTCTGCCAAGTGTGAGTTTTTGGCTTGATTCAGTGTCCTTTTGGGACACGTGGTTCTAAGATGGAGTGATGGGGGATCCTTCTGAAGATTGAAGCAGTGAAGAGTGGTACGACATACTAATGTGGATAGAGGTAAGGGCTTTGTTGGTTTAGGAGCTACTACAGTCGAGTCGTACAGGGATTTCTATCACGCTACTTGACTTCTCCAGCCCGCATCAAATATTGAATTTCTAAGCAGACTGTTCCAATTTGTATGGTCGGACGAAATGTGAAGAAAGCTGAACAGAGGCCAAACTGCCAAAGAACCTTGGTAGGAATACTGCACCAATTCTACCGTGCCAGAGTGGAAGGTAAGGATTTTGTGTTATGTGATGAATCTTATTCTGGTTTGGGTTGGCAGTGCTAATGCAGGAGAGGATGTAATTTGTTATGCTGCGATGGCATTGAAAGTTCATGAACGTAACTAGCGACGCATGATTTGGAGTTGGCTTGCAGTTGTATTGCATATTTTAAAGCAATGGAGACATTACTCTATATGGGTCAAGTTGTGAAGTTTATACAGATCATCGTCGTTACAATATGTCTGTACTCAGAAGATTTGATTTGAGGCAAAGGAGGGGATGGTGGAACTATGATAAAGACGATGATATTCTCTTTTGTATCCCCAGGGAAAAGCGAATATTGTGGCAGATGCTTTAAGTTTAGCAAGCAGGGCCGCAGGGGTAGTAGCCCATTACAGGTTTCTATACGCCCATGGCTAGAGAGGTTCAGACTTTGGCTATTGACTTTATGAGGTGGGGGAAGACGAGAGAAAGGAGTTTTTTGGCCTGTGTGGAGGCAAGATCTTCTTTCTTGAAAGATTAAGGAAATCAGTTTGCTGATGAGAAGTGAGCCGCATGAGATATCGGTATTGCGAGAGAGGAGCGGTAAGAGGAAGCAATAGCAATTGATGAAGAAAGGCGTCTCTTGAGGATTAAGGGAAGGTATATGTGCCCAGTGTGGGTGATTTGATAACAGATTTTACAGGGGCTAATAGTTCAAGGTATTCTATACAGTCTGGTGAACCCAAGATGTATCGTGATCTAAAGCAACAATGGGGGTGGAGGAGGGGGGGGCGGGGGGGGGGTTGGGAGCGGGGTGGGGGAGGGGGGGGTGTGGGGGGTGGGGGTGGGGGGGGGGCGGGGGGGGGGGGGGGGGGGGGGTTGGGGGGGAGGGGTGGAGGGTGGGGGGGGGGGGGGGGGGGGGTGTGGGTGAAAAAAATGCCAAACAAAAAAAAAACAAAAAAAAAAAAAAAAAAAAAACAAAAAAAAATTTGATTTTTGTGTGGGGGCGGGGGATGGGGAGGGGGGGGGGGGGGGGGTGGGGGGGGGGGGGGGGGGGGCTGTGTGGGGGGGGGGGTGTGTGTGGGGTGGGTTGGCGGGGGTGGGGGGTGGGGTGGTGGGGGGGGGGGGTGGTGGGGGGGGGGGTGGGGGGAGTGGGGTAGGGGTGTGAGGGGGGGTGATGGTGGGGGGGAGGGGGGGGGGGGGGGTGGGGGGGAGTGGGGGGTTGGGGGTGGGGCGGGGGGGGGGGGGGGGCGGGGGGGGGGGTGGGGGGGGGGGGGGGCGGGTGGGGGGGGGGGGTTGGGGGGGGGGGGTGTGGTAGGGGGGTGGGGATGGGGGGGGGTGGAGGTGGGGGGGGGGGGCTGGGGGCGGGGGGGGGGGGTGGGGGGTGGGGGGTGGTGGGGGGTGGGGGGGGGGGGGGGGTGGGGGGGTGTTGGGGGGGGGGGGGGGGTGGGGGGGGTGGGGGGGGGGGGAGAGGGGTGGGGGGGGGGGAGTGCGGGTGGGCTGTGGGGGGGGAGGGGGGGGGGGTGGGGGGGGGTGGGGGTGGGGGGGAGGGGGTGGGGGTGGGGGGGGGCGGGAGGGGGGGGGGGGGGGGGGGGGGAGGGGGGGGGTGGGGGGTGGGGGGGGGGGGGGGGGGAGGGGGTGGGGGGCGGGGGGGGGGGGAGCAGGGGGGGTGGGGGGGGGGGTGGTGGGGGGGGGGGGGGGGGGGTGGGGGGGGGGCGTGGGGGGGTTTGTGGGGGGGGGGGTGGGGGTGGGGGGGGGGGGGGTGGGGGGGGTCGGGGGGGGGGTGGGGTGGGTGAGGGCGGTGGGGGGGGTTGGGGGGTGGGTGGGGGCGGGCGAGAGGGGGGGAGGTGGGGGTGGGTGGGGGTGGGGGGTGGGGGTGGGGGGGGGGGGTTGGGGAGTGGGGTAGGGGGGCGGTGGGCGGGGGGGTGGGGGGGGGGGTTGGGGGGGGGGGGGGGGGGGTGGGGGAGGGGGGCGGTGGGGGGGGGTGGGGGGCGGGTGGGGGTGGGGGGCGGGGGGGGGGAGGGGGGGGGTGGGGGGTGGCGGGGGGGGGTGGGCTGGGGGGGGAGGGGGGGGGTGGGGGGGGGGTGGTGGGGGGGGGGTCGGGGGTGGGGGGGGGCTGGGGTGGGGGGGGTGGGGGGGGGGGGGGGGGGTGGGGGGGGGGGGGGGTGGGAAGGAGGGGGGGGGGGATGGTTGGGGGGGGGTTGGGGTGTGGGGGGGGGTTGGTGGGGGGGGGTGGGGGGGTGGGGGGGGGTGGGGGGGGGGGGGGGTGTGGGGGGGGGTGGGGGGGGTGGTGGGGGGTGTGGTGGGTGGGGGGTGGGGGGGGGGGGGGTGGGGGGAGGGCGGTCGGGGGGGGGTGGGGGGGTGGGGGGGGGGGGGGGGCGGTGTGGGGGAGGGGGGGGGTGGTGCGGGGGGGGGGGGGGGGGTGGGGTGGTGAGGTGGGGGGGGGGGGGGGTGGGGGGGGGGGGTGGGGGAGGGGGGGGGGGGTGTGGGGGGGGGTGGGGGGGGGTGGGGGGGGGAGGTGGGGGTGGGGGGGGGGGGGGGGGTTGTTATAAAAAAAAAAAAAAAAAAAAACACAAAAAAAAAAAAAAAAAAAAAAAATAAAAAAAAAAAAAAAAGGGGGGGGGGGGGGGGGGGGGGGGGGGGGGGGGGGGGGGGGTTTGTTTTTTTTTTTTTTTTTTTTTTTTTTGGTGGTTTTGTTTGTTTTGGTTTTTGTTTTTTTGGGTGGGGGGGGGGGGGTGGGGGGGGGGTTGGTGGGGGGGTGGGGGGGGGTGGGGGGGGGGGGGGGGGGGGGGGGGGGGGGGGGGGGGGGGGGGGGTTGGGGGGGGGGGGGTGGGGGGGGGCGGGGTGGGGGGGGGGGGGGGGGGGGGGTGTGTGGTGGGGGGGGAGGGGGGGGGGGGGGGGGGGGGGGGGCGGGGGGGGGTGGGGGGGGGGGGGGGGGGGGGGGGTGGGGGGTGGTGGGGGGGGGGGGGGGGGGGGGGGGGGGGGGGGGGGGCGGGGAGGGGGGGTGGGGGGGGGTGGGGGGGAGGGGGGGGGGGGGGGTGGGGGGGGTGGGGGGGGGGGGGGGTGGGGGGGGGGGGGGGGGGGGGGGGGGGGGGGGGAGGGTGGTAGGGGGGGTGGCGGGGGGGGGGGGGGGGGGTGGGGGGCGGGTGCGGGGGGGGGGGGGGGGGGGGGTGGGGGGGGGGGGGGGGGAGGGGGGTGTGTGGGGGGGGTTGGGGGTGGGTGGGGGAGGGGGGGGGGTGTTGGGTGGGTGGGGGGGGGGGGGGGTGGGGGGGCGAGGGCGGTGGGGGGGGGGGGGGGGGTGGGGGGGGGGGGGGGGGGGCGGGGGGTGGGGGGGGGGGTTGGGGGTGGGGTTGGGGGGGGGGTGTGGCGGCGTGGGCGGGGGGGGGGGGGGGGGGGGGGGGGGGGTGGGGGGGGGGGTGGGGGTGGGGGGGGGGGGTGGGGGGTGGGGGGGGGTTGGTCGGGGTGGGGGGGGGGGGGGGGGGGGGGGGGGGTGGGGGGGGGGGGTGGGGGGGGGGGGGGGGGGCGGTGTGGGGGGGGGGGGGGGTGGGGGGGGGGGGTACCCAACACAACACACAACATTGTTGATTTTGGTGCCCAAATGCCGACTTGTCAGCAGGTAAAGTGATGAACACCAGAGGGTGGAGGAACACTTCAGAGAATGCCAATCCTGAATGAAGTAGGAAAGAATTCACAATGGGTCGTAGTTGATCTTCCAAAGACATTGGGTAAGTTTTGATTCTTATTTGGGTAATTGTGACAGGTAACTAAGTCTTCTCATTCATTCCGGTAAGTTGACTTACCATGCCGGAGACGGTTAGCCAAACTTCTGTCTCTGAGATTGTTCGATTGCATGGAGTTCACTTTTATAATATCAGAGATAGAGGTACGCAATTCTATTTCTATGTTTTGGAGGACATTACATGCTGAATTATGGTACTAAGACTGGATATAGACGGCATTTCACCCTCAGACCGATGGTCAGTCAGAGCGAAGAACTTCAAGTGTGGAGGATATGATTCGTGCGTGGGTGATAGATTTGTGTCATTGGGATAAATTCTTACCCTTAGCAGAGTTTTTTCATTAACAATACGATCATTCGAGTATTGAGAGAGTATTGATATGGCCCATTTAAAGAATGTATGGAGGAGATGTAGGTCCCAGGATTGGTTGGTGTATGCATTTTTGAGGTTATAGAACCTTGGTTTGGTAGGATCTTCTGAGGGAATCATTAGGCAAATGAAATTTATTCAAGAAAAAGCTTTACCAGCTCAGAGTAGGCAGAAGAAAATGCAGAGAAAGGTAGAGACTGGATTTTATGGAGGGTGAACAAGTCTTTGAAGGTTTCACCCATGAAAGTCTGTGATGTGATGCCGATTGTTAAGAGCGGTAAGTTCAGTCCGCTCCGAGGTATATGGACCATTGGAAGTACTTAAGCGGTGAGGAGGTGGCCTATGAATGAGGCCTTGCCGCCAGGAATGTCAGGATGGTGGTGCACATGGGTTATTTCATGTGGTCATATGCTGTGAAAAATACCGTGGTGATGGAACTACATTATTCGTTGGGATATTCAGTCTTCTTGATGAGGAATCTGTTTATGAGGCGGAGCTGTTGCTATTCTAGATAGGGAGGTCCGAAAGTTGAGCCAAAGGGGAATGGGAGACTGATCTATCAAGGTCAGTGGAAGAATCGGTAGTCAGTTGAAGAGTCCACTTGGAAGATATGAGTGTGATATGCGAGAAAGATATACCACATCTTTTTACAAAGGCAAGAAGACTCATTCTCGCCCTCGCTTTCGTTTTGATCCATTACGAGGATGGAACAATGGGTAAAATTGATTATCATGTAACGACTCTTTGGTCGTTTTGCGTTACTAGAGACTTTTTATTTCATAAAATTTCGATAGATATTAAATGGGTGCCTTCTTTGGACTATTAATATTTAACTATGAAATTAATTTTGGGGAGGTAGTTTAGTTTTACTAATTTATTAGTTAGTGGTAAGAAAATAATATTAAAAGAAATAGTGGGTCACTTTTATACTTTTATAATTAGTGACATAATTTACGTATAAAAATAAAATAAAATAAAATACCAAACCTGAAGAAGGAAAAAAAAAAGAGAACAAGAAAAATTGGGAGAAAAGAGGGGAGAAGGAAAAATAGATGCCCTAGCGGAAAGTTTCAGGCGGCGGTCTACTAGTGAGAGCGACATCCAGTGAATGTCTTATCCCCAATTGACTTCTTATTAATTGTCTGTTTAGAATTACAAGTAGGAGTAGCACGAGGAAGGAGACGTGGGGTGTCAATGTAGTGTTACAAGTAATAGTATAATTATATTGTTGATTGGAAAGAAAATAAGCTACATATTTACTAGGTATTCTATGATGAAAAAGAGATGTAGATTGATAAAGGAAAACAATGGTTTGCCTGTAAAACAATATTAAAGATTAATTACTTAATTATTAATATAATAAAAAAATAAGATGAGGAAGGAAAGCATCGAGAAGCATAGTTTAATTTAATGTTTTTGTGTGTAGAGGAAATTATGGATATAAAAAAATAATAATATTTATTTATACTAATAAAGTGAAAGTGGGAAAAACTTTAATAGCCATTAATGATTCAGTGATGGAGACATATTATTTATTATATAATTATTATAATGTTAGGGGGTAAGAAAATTTAAGAGTGTTGTTGACATTATAGAAAAGGTCTATCATTAATATAACAATGTTAGTATGTATGTCGTATGTAATATGGGAACGGAAATGTCGCAGATTTAACGTGAGGACTGCACTGTTCGCCACCAGTGGCTTTTAGGTTTTTTTTTTTTGTTTTAGGATGGGATATTATAACTTTTATATTATATTATTTAATAAACTTAAAGTTTGATATATTGGATAGGTATAAATTAGGTGTGTGTAGAATTATTTTAATCTTCAGTCAAAGTTTATGATAATTGAGATGGAAGAAAATTTTTTTTAGGTTTGGAATTTTAGGGAAATTGATACATAATAGTGAATGTAGGGGTATAGGCGTAGATTACGTTAACGGAGTGTGTATTGTCTTGCTGAACTTACACAACTGTGGTGGTACTATATATATTGAGCCATAAATGAAAAGGTTTATAGGCATTGAGGAAAGCAAAGGCATTGGAGAGGTAGCTGGCTTGATTTCGTCTCGGGTGGAGGTAGGTTATGAATTTATTTCTATGTAATAGAAACTCTAAATAAGAGATGTGATATGTATTGAGGGAGATGGTTGAAGTCTCCTATGTCGTGATTGTATGATGGATGTTTTGATTGTGTGGTTTGTTTGGTTGGCCTCTAAAAATTATGAGACTGGGGGAATTTCTAAGCTTGACACTCTCTCTTAAAATACGCCTGGAATAAGAAGATGCTTGATGACAGAAAATAAATGAGATAAATGGATTCGGAAGGTCAAGTTCCGAAAAGATTCTTATGGGATCGGAGTGTACTTCCGACACGGTATATGGCGATCGGAGAGCCTAGTGTCACCGTTCCGACACGATAACATTTAAAGGAAAATGTAATCTTGAATTAAACTTAATCTACTCAAACTTCAAAGACCTATCCCAAATGAGTATGGTGGGAGGCATGAAGTCTCATTGGTTGTGCTTGATGTTGTGGTGATGGTGGTTTGTACCTATTATGGTTATGTTGTCAATGGTTCCTGTGTTTGTTTGTTTACTATTTGTTAAGTATCGTAGTTGATTTATATTATTATTCAAATGTATATGTTTCATTTTCGAGTTGACGATTGATACCTACCCGAGTGTTCCTTTGTGTACTTACACCTACTTTGTATTTTCTTCTTTGTTCTTTGTGGAGTGCAGAAGTGTACATGACGTCAACTCGCCCTTAGCTCTAGTCAGTCTCCAGCACAATCAGAGGTCAGGATGAGCTAGTATTCTAGCTCTGTGCTGGATTCTATCATTACGTCTTGATGTCTTTTGAAACGGACAGGGACAATTTTTTACTTATGTTGGATTTCTGAAATATCTAAGATGGTTAATTGAGGATAGATGTTCTTGATGTGATGACTTCCACATTTTGAGGATAATAAGTGTTAAACTTTAGAAGCTTACTTAATTGGTTACATTAATAAGTTTTGGATCTTCCGCATTATTTTGTTATTCATAGTTGAACTATTGGTAAATGTTGGGGTTTATATTTGTTGGTTCGCTCACCTAGTAGGTTAAGTGTGGGTGCCACTCTTGACTCGTTTTGGGTCGTGACAACAAGACTTGGTCTTGGTGTGATTTCTTCAACAATATTTAACTCAATCATTTATATTTTCACAATTAAAAGATAAGAGGAAAAAAATAGGCTCATAATATAATATAATCGTTATTGACAATGTTCAACAAAATCCAAAGTTTTGAATTACCTCTTTGAGGTTCATATATATACATTTTCGAGCTAGCAGAATAGACAATAGTAATTAGTTAAAAGTAAGGATAATAAAATAGTACATCTCAACTTAATAGTTTATGCTTAGGTTTATGGAGTTAATATTTTAAAATATTATTGAACTATGAGAAATTATCTAGTAAAATAGTTTAGTTTAAATTTTTTATATTCTAAAATCATTAAATTATATTTTTCAATAAAATTAACCTACCTGACATGGTAAAAGTAAACATTTTTTTTATGCCATGTAATATGACTAGTGGCGTAAACAGAATTTTGATAAGCGGTATTGTTATATGAAAATATGTATTTTCACATTATATTAAGAAAAAATAATTAAAATATACTAATAAAACATAAATTAAGTAAACAGTACAACTTTTCGCTAGAAATTTTCATAAAAATTAAGTTCATAATAAAATTATGAAAAAATTCTAGAAGTTCCAAGTAGAACAAAAAAACTGGAAAAAAATACTAATAAAATTGTGGTCACCAATGTAGAACCTGAGCTCCTATTACAAATGTCATGCCTCCAACCAACAAGCCAAGATTAATTGTTAGTGCATGTATTATGATTTATTTTAATAAGTAGTTACGTTATGTTATCTCACATTATTTATATTATAGTAAAGGAAAATTTTAACGAAGCAGTGTTGGTTGACACACCTCAACATCAGGGCCATAGTTATTGTGGGTTGAACACCCTTCGTTGAAAAATATAGCAATACATTGATACCCTAAATTAGTACTTATTGATTTTGGACACTTTACTTTATACAGCCACGTTTAGCTTGGTTGTTTTTGGGGATGAAAGAGTAGCGCACAGGGCCCTGGGAGCGCGCAAGTTCGATCCCTGACAACATCATTTGTCATTTATGCCATTTTAAAAAGACCTATTTTTAGTTACTACATTTGTCATTTATGCCATTTTAAAAAGACCTTTTTTTAGTTACTTTATAAATTAAATAATACTTGATAAATCTATTATCAGAAATAATTTAAAAATAATATTATTTATAAAATAGTCTTTAATTAGATACAACTTCAAAATTTAAGAAAAACATTAAAAATTTAGAAGCCAATCACAATTTTAATTTATTTGACTTTGACTTTTAAAAAAAAAAACTATTTTGTTATAAACGTATTTGTATTATAGTGAATGACTAATTATGTGGAGTCTTTTTAGGGTATGGTTATGAATCTTATTTCGGGACCAAGTTAGATTGTTCATATAAATAAATGAATTTTCCTCCATTTACAATCAGATCTGTGAATCCTGAATATACTTCAATAGGAATAAGAAGTCTTCTCTCTTCCCCCTAATTTGATCTATCTTGCTAAATTTTTACTAGTCAGAACATATTATAAGGCACAAAATTCTAACCAAGTGAGTAACGTTGCAATAAGAAATATTGTGATGCTACTGTTAAAGAATGAAACGAGGTTTCATATCTCCATTAGCTCTACTAGTTTTAAATTTTCAATCCCTTATTTACTCCCAACAAACTCCAATGTGATACAGAATATCCTAACTCCCAAAATTAATACTTATTCCTTCTTATTTCATCAACAACATGCACATCCCTATCCCACACCAAAAATGGAATCAATTTCAAAAATAGATTTTTATCGTGTCAACAATAGAATTTCAGATTATAATAATAAAAAAGTAAAACCTAAACAGCAAGTTGAAAAACAAATCGTTATTTCTTAAAAAACGATCAAATTAGAAATAATAAACAAAATAAGATAAAAAGCCAAAAAACGAGCAAAGAAATTAGAAATTAAAATGATTGAATCATAAAAATTCTAGTGGAATCAAATTTAGAAAAAGTCTTTACTTTTGGTCGATGATTTTTTTTAAAATAACAAATGCATGCAGATTGAGAATAATAAGGTAGAAGAAATAGGAAAAAGAAAAACTAACAACAAAAATTACAAATCAAATAATAGGAAAGAAAATCAATGAGTGATATACCTTATAAATCACTAATTTATCTTTATATTATGGAAGCATAGTGGTATTTACTTATATTAGGAGTTCTATTCAATTGATTATTTAGTATTAAATAATATTTATTTCTTATTCCTCTATGTTTAGAGTATTTATTCTTGAAATTAAAAATTAGAAAGTGCGTATTTGATTGGCATGGTGATACAGGTCGAATTTTCAAATCTACATGAAATAACAAGTTCAAAAAAGAGAAAGATAATAGTTGGATCTAGTCATTAAACGCAGTGATCCCGCCTCAAGACACAATGTATCTGCAGTATTTTGATTCTTAACTTAGTCTTGTTAGTTTTAGTATTGATTCGATTATCATGCTACAACGCTGTTTGTTCCACGAATCTGATACTTAATTTTCAATATAGCCTCATTATTTTGATTTAAAAAACACTATTGTTATCAAATTAGATATCTGATACATAAATACGTAAAACATGATAATCTTTACTTGTATCAAATACTAATCAAACTACTACATGAGACCTGTATAGATTACACTTCATTCAGCTTGCACACACATATTCTGTCACAACCTGATTGTATCAAGTGACCATTATTATAACAAAAAGGCAATTATGAGAAAAAAAAAAGTGCAATAAACTTGAAATTTTTCACAATGCAATATTTGATTTTCAAGGCCAAACAATGTATCCTTTCTTCTAGTAGAATCATGAGGAATGATGAATACTCTGCATGATTCAAAAAATTTGTTAACATTAAAGAACTTAGTGATATCATCAGTGGTAGAAAACCGTTATTTCTATAGCATCATCACAAACAATCAACAAATAAAACTTATTCGACTAAGATCGAGGTACAAAATGACAAACTTTATCTGATACATACCTCTTCTGAACCATTTGATCTCTTTTACAACAAAATATATGATAATGTATCATCTATAAAAGATAGATATTCACAAATAACACAAGATATACAAATAGTAATGTATCATGTTAGATATTTGGTATGAAAGAATAATTTCTAAATTAATATACCCTGATCAAAGAGTAACTTGTTGATCTTTAATTGCCAAGATTACTTTATTAATGTATCTACATTAATAGGAGCTATAGTATATTCAATTTATACAAGAAACACAACTAATCAATGTATCCGATTGAAGGTCATCTCAAAAAATAAAAAAAATCGATCGATGAACAACACAATATAAGTAGTTCATACCTCTGATTGTCATATCGTTTTTACTATGCAATTAAAATCGGATCTATTCTATACATTGCAAATCGAGAATTCATCTTTTCCGATTTTGCATGTCAGGATTTTGTTTTTTTCCAGATTCTTCATTGTTTTAGCAAATAATATGCAAAAATATCATGGATGTGCCTTTCTCATGTTTGGTGATTGTTAATCAAAATTGAAAAGATCTTCGAGGACTTGGAAGAAGAAAATTTAAAATCCTCACTTATATATCTTTCATATCACCTGATTTTCAGATTTCTTGAACGTATTCATTGATTCATGTATCGGCTATGTTTTCACTTTCAAAAATAAATATAGATTGGGAAAGAATGGAAGTGAAAATTGAATTGTTTGATATTGTTGAATACCATATGAATTTGGAATAGAATTGAGAAGAAACAATTTAAATTTGAATTGAAGGCGGGGAATGATTTGGAAGAGATTGGAGAAGAAATTTAAATTTTTATTTGATTTAAATCTGCTACTGATTTGACAAGAGAAAACAATAAATTAGCGTGATTGGAGGAACTAACAATAATTTTCTATTCTCTCCTTGAAAAATGGAACTGAATTTTGTTTTAAGTATCAACTTATTTGCTATGTATTTCTCGAATACGATTATATAAGAATGGTCGTAAATTAAAAAAAAGGCGATAAAAGTAAGTTAATCTTACTCTGGATTTACGATAAGTTATACATTTATATGTTTTGCTATATTGTAACACTAATCCACGAAAAAGTAGAAATCTATTACAAGTTATGCATTAAGATTTGTAATACTTTTCAATTATTATTTAATTTATCTTATGTTGTGAATACTTATATTCAATTTCCAATATGGTGCCGATAAAGTAGTATAAATCTTATACTCCTTAATTTTCATTTAATATATATTAGCATTACTTACTAGTAACCAAGGCTTGCAAAGTGAAAAAATTATTAAATGCTCTAGAGTGAGTCTCAATTTAGGATAATACTTTGGACTCAAGTCTTATTGCATCAAGAGGATAAGAAGATTGATTCATGTCCAATCGTACCAAGAGGGTTGTAACACCTTGAAAATTCAAGACACATTATAAAGCCAAAAGGGTCATAACTCGAAGTAGGGTTTGAAGTCCAAGTGTAAGACATATAGGTTATTAGCTCAAAGACCCAACAAAACGTCCATGCACGTCCATGGGAAGGTTGGTTTCAAAGGGATGTAGCCTATTTGACTAACTTTTGGGAGTCGAAAATGTACGATTGGTGGAAAGGTAGCTAATAGGTATTTTAGTGGTTTCATGGTCGAAACATCCGGGTACGAATCCCTAAGGACGAACCAAGTGCCCTTAAGGAGGACCCTTGTAGTTTGATACAACACTAGCTGGCAATGTGCATCGATGGGACAGAAGATGGCTCGTGTGTGGATTGACGGGGCGTTGATGCCACCGTCGTCCCACACTTAGGCTGGTGGATAAGAATCCTTCACCCGCACAACCTCTGAAATCATCGACGGAGTGCAGAGGTGTAGGCTACGATCCATGTGCGGATCGACGGGAGTTGATTGCCTGCCACCAACCACTACCCCCCGTCGCTACACTTAGACAATGGAGAAATCCCCTCGCCGCACAAGTCTCTGGACCAAGACGAACAGGTTCAGGACGGAGAGGGGGATGGAGGTAAGGTTTTGTACTCACGACGACACGTAAGCGGGGTCTCATCTGTGTGAGGGTCCTAAGGTGTACACGTTTTAGTTCGTTTATTTAATTAATTAGGAGTTTAGGGGTTAGTTGGGGATTAAAGGGAGCCAGTTAAGCTGATAAGTTTCTCCACGATAAAAATACCCTCAACCCTCCATTAACCTAATAACAAGCTCACAAAATAAACTCTGTTCCTTCTCTTATTTATTCTCTCCATGAACAACATTGAAGACCTGAGCTAGGATAGGGTGTTTGGGGGGATGGTACTAGGGATGAATTCACCATAAATTCTTGACAAAATGTAAGGCTATGGGTCTATTCAGCCTTTTGAGACTCTTTCCTCAAAGGTTCCTTCATAAACTAGATTTAATAAGTTGAGTTTCCTGAGTTCATTTCAATTACGAAAATTGGACGTTAGGATTGAAGATTTTAATGATTTCTTGGGTGAATTGCGTAGATTAACAGGCCAATTCACTTTTTTATGATAATTGTTATGGTTTAGTCTAAATGAAGATAGATCCTCCATCCTCGAAAATAGGTTGTGATCTAAACCTAATTATATGTGACATGCACTTGAGTTGGTTGTTGATTTGATTATATACTATGGTGTTATTATGATTTAAATTAGATGAATTATAGGACTTAGTTTCATTGATTTCTTAGATGATGATTTCGGTATGATTATAATGTGAAATTAGCCTATTTGTATTTCTCTCAAGTGGTGATCTAGAGTTGATTGTGTTATAGAGCTGCATTGTCCTTGTTATCTTATTGGTATCAGGTTGATGATGTTACTCCCAAATGGGTGAGTTATGGGTTGATGGTAATTTAAACCTTTGATGGTAGACTATGGGAAGGGAAGATGACAATTTTACTCCAATTGTTGATTAATTGTTGTTAAAGTCATGATATTACTAAGTGTATGACTTATATTAGGATCATAGGGGGGTATGATGGTGAATTTAAATGTCTGACGATGTTGTAAGTTGATAAGTGTTTATGTGATAAGGATGGTAGAAAAGTCCAATGTTCCTATATGCTTAAACTGCTATGGTTTAAACTCACCGATATGCAATTGTGACGAAAGAAATTATACTCAAAAAATTCTAGTTAAGCTATTTATGAGATGGTTATACAAGGGGTCAGTACTCTATAGCCTACATTAAAAGCTATGATGATAGTTAAAGTCTTAAAGACATTTCAAAAGGGGACTTCTTAGCTAGCACCGATGTGACTAGATTGAGGAGTGTCACCTTGCCCACATAGAGAAGGTAGGAACCACTAGATACTCTTGAGATTTGGTAGACTATAAGGCCATGGTGAATAAGAGGTCTCAAAACTATATCTCCTGTTCTTGAACTATGTGCCCCCATAGAATACTAAGCTAGGGATAGTTAGTTTGCTTGTTCATGTTTTGGTACTACCTTTGACAAGTAGTTCACCCGTTTTCAGGTGTTAGGATTGTTGTTTTGGTAGGATTTTATTGACACAGATCCACATAGCTAGTGGTCTATGTCGTTAGGGCAAGATGTTCCAAAAAGACAAAACGAATTAACGGACTTGAACTCTAACTCTGGATAACCTAATGGGTCTAGCTTAGGTAGGAAGGGGTGAGTAGACTTCTACCTAAACATTGAACTATAGCTCTTGAGGGGAGTCTTAGGAGGGGGTTCATTATTAGTTTATGTTATGTAATATATTGAGTATATATGATGACATGAACGTTGTTGATACATATGTGATTAGTGTAGTTCTGCATATATGCATTGGTTTAAAGTATTAATAGTAGATGAAATGTAACCTAAATACATGATATGTAAAGTGAATTGGTCATGTTTCGTGTGGAGGTACTGATTGAGTAAGGTAGGGGCATTGCTTGGTCATTGCACCTGTTGACTTGATAAGGGACTTCGGGAGAGGTGTCTTGCTTATTAGGATATGTTTGACTATTATTCAGTCTGGTGGATATATTCCTTGTGTTAGGGCTTATAGTAAATCATGGTTCAAGTGATGTTGGGACAAGGATTACTTGTTGAGATAGTAAGCAGTTTGGTTGGTTGATATTACTTACTTGATTTTGATTTTAGTCTCTAAAGGGGTTAAAATGACATGTTGACTAAAAAGTCCCTTTAGCATGTGTTGTTGTGTTATGGAATAACGATCCCAAATTAGTACATTTGTGGGTAAGAACCCATTGATCCCTTTTCCCAAAGTATTTTATGGTTCCGGTCGTTGAAGAGTTGAAGAGTTTGGAAGGCGACATTGTGAAGCTTGGAGTCTTCCTTCATCCATGATAGGTAAGGTCACTAAATACTTCGAGGGGCAATGCCATCCGCTAGTTAAGGATGTGGTATGAGTATTGACTCTTCTAATTCCCTTCTTTAATTGAGTATTGTAATATAGTATGACCTATACATATTTTTGCGTGTGTAGTGCATAAGATCCATACTTTAGTACATGTGGAGTAGTAACCCAATTTTCTTCCAAACATTTGAGGGTCCAAGCATTGAGAGCGTGGGAAGGAGACATGTGTTGACGGCTTCGATTTTCCTTTCATTAGAAGTAGGGGTAGGTCCTATCTTGCGAGGGCAATTCATCATCGAGCGTACAAATTTCTTATGAGCTAATTGACTCTTTCCTTCCTTTATGTTTAATTGAGGTATTGTATCGTTCGTTATGACCTATACATGTTTTGTTGAGATGATGTAACGAGGCTATGCCTATATTGTGGATTAATGGTTGTAGATAGTATGAGATGAGACAATCATGAGATTTATATTATTTTTCTTCATAGTATGTGCAATATAGTAGAAGGCTATGTAACCTTCCTATCGAGGGTCATATGTACTCGTATGAATATTACTTATGTGTAATAATTGCTAGAAACCTCAAAGTAGTGAGAATGGAAGTTTTAAATTTTCCCTACATTTAAACGATGAAAGTAATGACAGAGACTAAGAAGATGTCTTATTCCTTGAAAAGGACGACGACGCCGGATTACGTCTAGGGTGTAAACCGGATGTGACAAAAAACTGTATCAGACGCATGAGGTTGATACTATGTTGAAGTTATGTCTTTTATATGTTACCACGTTATGTAGGTTGATTCAGTAAGGTGAAGCGCGCCACACGTAGGAGTAGGTAACCCATATATATGCTTCGGAATCACTCTCGTCTTGGAAACTCAATCGTGCCCAAAGAGTATAATTATGGTGAGCGTTTGCAAATAATCCTATGTGTGCTTATAGGAAGCATGAACACTCGTAGGAAGCGAACTCGAAGACTTGAGGAGGAAGTTTCCTAATGCGGGAGCTTCCTTCCCACAAGGGGACAAGTTCCTCCCTTGAAAGAAGATTCTAATGGGAGCAAACGAGCCCGCAACCTCCACTATGATGGAGGTGAGATGGAGGGATATGTCTTGTCAAATGGACCAAGCCATGGCTATTCAAAAACAAGCTGCGACATTTCAAGCCCCAATCTATGATGGCCCCAGCAAATCGGAGAGTGTTCCCCGTCATCATCATACAAGTCACTACTATGCTTTCCGGTGCTAAGGGGAATACCGAATGAACCCATACCACTTTTAGGGTCTAAGGTTGATGAAGCCCCCAAGAATTCATGATGAGGTCTACAAGATAGCTATATTGCTTAGGGGGTAGTCTTCAAGGAGAAGGCCCGAGTTAGCCACATACCAAACTCAGGATGTATTCTCAAACTTGGTATGTGCAATGAGGGAGATAAATAGGACTGAGGGGTGGTTTTCCCCGGTGTCTTGACTTGGGAGATTGCCTTTAAGGCGGAGTTTCTAGATAGAGTCTTCCCTAGAGAGAAGGAGGGAGGAAAACGTGGGACGGATTTGGCATCAATCTGTTTCCAAGGAGGAAAGAGTGTCCATGGAGTAGTTTTGGATGGAGATCTCATATTTGTGCCAAATAGGATCATTTTTTGGTCTCAGATCCAGAGACCCCAATGAAGTCATTCGTGCGGGGGTCGAAGGACCTTACAAGAGGAGTGCCAACGGCCAGTGCTACAGGACCAATGGACATTCCTGTCTTATTGTTTATGCAGAAGGGATGAGGAGGAAAGGGCTAAGCTAAAGAGTTAGATATCGCTAGAGAGCAAGGTGCATATGATGGCAGGTCATTCACAAAGGGAATGGCTGCGAAATTAAAGACAAGCCTAAGATTTAAAAGCGGTTTCTAATAGAGGTCCCTTCCAAAGATTCCCAAGCGCTATGTGGTCAGTAGGGTGTCTAAACCTAAATTCAAAAAAGGAAAAGGTTTACTAACTTTACCAAATGAGAAGCAACTGTGGAAAGCTGGGGTAAAAGCACTTATAGTGATTGCCTAAGGACAGATAATGCTTTAGTTGTGGTCAAGATGGTCACAAAGATGTTAGAGATGCCCAAAATTGGAAGCGTAAGGTTAGGGTAGTAAGTCAACTCAAGCAAGTGGTTCTGTGATGCTCCAAAAAAAAAATGTTTCTATGACTCCTGCTTATAGGTTGAGCAGAGACGTCTCCTGAGCGGTGACCGGCTATGTGAAAGGTCTCTCTTGGATGTATAGTGCGTACTGATCCAGGGACACTACCTTATCCGATGTAAACCCTCTAGTAGCTAAAAAGTGATATTACCAATATTTTTCATAAACTCTTTATAGTGTCTACTCGGCGGGTGTGTCGGTTGTGAGGTGTTGAAAAAGGGTGTACAGCAATTGTCCAGAATGCTGCCATAGAGGTTCTTAGGTTGATCTAGATAGGAACTCGATTGTGATGTTATATTATATGGGTATGGATTGGTGTGCATGCATGTTTTGAATCCATTGATTGTAGGACAAGAGTGGTGAGGTTAAACTTTTCAAATGAACCCGTTGTTGAGTGGAAGGGGGGAAATTCTATTCCTAGAGGTCGTATTATTTCTTGTCTAAAACATGAATAATGATCTCAAAAGTTTGTCTATATCATATAGTAAGAGTCCAAGATCTAGACTTCGAAGTCCCTCCCATCGAGTCGGTACCTGTAGTGAGTGAGTTTCCGGAGGTCTTCCCTAATGACCTTCTCGGTATTCCTCCTCAGCGGGAAATTGACTTGGAATTGATTTGCTGCCGAATACAAATACCATATCTATTCTTCCTTATCGGATGGCTCTGACCGAGTTGAAAGAGTTTTAGGTTCAACTCAAGGATTTACTAAATAAGGGTTTTATAAGGCCTAATATTTCTCCGTGGGATGCTCCAATTTTGTTTGTGAAGAATAAAGATGGGTCCTTGAGAATGTGTATTGATTACCTTCAACTCAACAAGGTTACCATTAAGAATAAGTACCCTCTCCCTCGGATTGACGACTTGTTTGACAAATCCAAGAGGCGAGTTACTTTTCAAAAATTTACTTGAGTTTTCTTATGGGTTTCATTTAATTACGAAAGTGAAGTTATGGATTTAGTTGTTAATGATTTCTTAGGGTTATTGAGTAGATTAACATGCAATTCAACTTTTGTATGATAATTGTTGATGGTTTGGTCTAAATAGAAAAATATGACCCTACATCCCTAACCCTAGGTAGTGATCTTGAAAAGGATGACGACGTTGATTACGTCTAGGGGGTAAACTCGGATGTGACAAGGGTACACATTAGGTTCAAAATTTGATGCTCCGTGATAAAAGATGTTGGATTCATGTCCCATCAATTTCTAGCATAAGATGTCTTTATATATATACGACCTTGAATTTGAGTCTCAATGCACCATATTGGTGATATAATGATGACTAAGGCAAAATAATGGGTTTTTGATCAAATTAGTCTTGAAATATATCTCGTTAAAGAAGATTCATTCCCTAAAGCAAATGAGATAGTCGTGCATATTATATATGAAAGAAGAAAAGTGATTGAATATCCACATGAATATGGTCACATGTTTGTATTCCATTCATGAAAAATGAGAACTTTTGATAAATACTAAAAATATAGATCCATTCTCAAAAGTGAATGAGGTGTAAGCCACCATGATAGGCGTGGAAAAGATCAGGACCTTTGATTGTAGATGTGGTTTCACCAAGAATGTCTCTGACAGACATATGTTAAAGAAGAGTTTCATACTTTATCTTTTTACTTTTATTTGACAAGAATTAGTGCAATTGAGGCACATTCTATAGTAAATAAGAAGTTTATCAATTCCAATACTTTCTTAATTTGACATGATTGTCTGGGACATTATTAGTCTATAATGTTGAGATGAATTATGAAAAATTAAGGTGGACATTCATTGAAGAACCTAAAAATTCTTTTAAGTGGTGAATTTTTCTTGTACTGGTTGTTAGCAAAACAAGTTAATTGTGAGACCATCATAAACGAAAGTTCAGATTGAGTCCCTGTATTCTAGGAACGTGTACATGAGGATATTTGTGGACCTATTCATTCACCTAGTGGATTATTTAGATACTTGATGGTTTTAATAGATGATCCTTCTATATGGTGTCATGTGCCTATTGAAATCTCGCAACTTGGTGTTTGTAAAATTGTTGGCACAAATAATATGATTATTGACATGATTTTTCGATCAGGTTAAGTCCATTCTCCTTGATAATAATTTAGAGTTTTTATCCCAAGCATTTAAGGATTAATGCCTATCTATTGGAATAGAACAAACTTAATACTAAAGTGAATGTGATAGTGAAAAATAAAGTTCATTAACACGAATATGGTATTATTATGATGGAATCATGATTTACCTTCAAAGGTAGATACATTGAGAAGAAATAAATCTAAAAATTACTGTTAGAGTAATAAAATTGAAATTTTCTCATATAATAGTAAATAAGAAATTTACTAAATCAAAAGGCACATGAATAATAAACTTGAAATTTACAAGTACTAATAATTTTATAAGTTGACATGAATAATTTGGTCATCTCACATATGTGCATACTAGTTTATAAGAAGAACTAGAAGATTCTTCAAGAATTATTTTTGTTGCTGGTTCTCGTGATAAGTTGATTGGA
This sequence comes from Solanum habrochaites, assembly GCA_027704765.1. Taxonomy (NCBI): domain Eukaryota; kingdom Viridiplantae; phylum Streptophyta; class Magnoliopsida; order Solanales; family Solanaceae; genus Solanum; species Solanum habrochaites. The sequence continues at coordinate 9,860,419 of JAKWJA010002494.1, read as the reverse complement.
TCAACTAATATTGGGATTAAATCCATAAATTCTGAAAAGTATAATAAGGTGAATGTGTGTCCGTTCACCTATCATGTTATTAGATAATCACATGTGCGTTTGTTGTCAACATGTAGTTTGATGTTCACAAAATTATTTGCGCAATATAATTGTGCTAAGAAAATAACTTTAAGAATATGTAATCAAGAAAATTTATCTTGATAATATTGATAAATATTCAAACTTATGTGTCATTAAATGTCTCAGATATATAGTGAAATGATTGTTTATGATACAGAAGTAGTTTTATGCATCATGCCAATAAATTATGATCAATTTTTGTCTTAACTAATTTATAGTCAGGGACCAATGGATTCTCCAAAATAGATTGAGATATATGTTTTTTTTCTAACATAGGTGAAGCTAAGAAGCAACACAAGAGTTATAAATGCTCCTATTGAATGTTTCTAAAGATATAGTCTATGAAATGCATGAAGTCGGATAGACTAATCAAATCTAAGTAAAATAATCGTTAAAAGGGGGAGGATCAAAAAATAAAAATGATCATTATAAGGAGATGTGCTTTTGAATAACTTACATCATAACATTTTATAAAACCTCATGAGAGGGGTAGCTACCTGAAAATAATGAAGTCTTGAGATCTCAATAAGTTATGTTGTAGCGTGACTCGATACAAAAAGGTATATCACTGACCGATATGTTTGATACAATAACACGCAATATTGTAAAAGATTATGATGATATACATTCTACGACTATTAAAACTAGTTGGTGTAGAAATAATTATCAAGTAAAAAGTAAAATGATACTAGCTTATTTGACTTGCGGTCTAGACACTAGAAAATGCCATAAATTTAATATTGAATGTTGTCAATCACTTTAAAAAATCAAAATGGGAATTCCTGAAGGATTCAAAATCTAAGGTATGTACAAGTTTTTGAAAAACTTGTTTATAATCCTCATATTTAGATTAAAGCAGTCAAGAATCTTTTGTGTTGTTTTGCAAGTTGATGACTTGAATTTAAACTCTTGAAGAGTATTCAAAAGACGATAGATTATTTTCTTAAAAAAGTTAAAATGAGGAACTTGTAGAATTATTCGGCCCTGAAAGGAAGATTCATAAAAGGAGATAGAAAGAAGCATATTTCATCAATGTTTTTCTACACACATGAGCTCTCAAGAATGGTGATATTAACATTCAACATGTTTGTTCAAGTAATACTAAAGTTTATTTATTCACCAAGTCTCTACCAACTACAACTTTCAATAAGATGGTGCACAAGTTTGAAAAACAAAGATTCAAGTCTGTGGATTGATGTTCTCATTAGGGAGAGTTAATACGTGATGTACTCTTTTTTCCTCACAAGTTTTTGTTCCATTGAATTTTCCTTGCAAGATTTTTAATGAGGTATCCATAATGCGTATTATTAGATATGTGTAATCTTTTTTCTTCACTAGATTTTTTTTCACTGGATTTTATCTAGTAAAGTTTTAACGAGGCACATAATCTACCGACATTAAAGGGGGTTTGTTATAAACATATTTGTATTATAGTGAATGTCTAATTATGTAGAGTACTTTTATAATATGGTTAGGAATCCTACTTGGGGACCAAGTTAGGTTTTTCCTTTAAATAAAGGGGGTTTCCTTCGTTGTAAATCAGATATGTGAATCCTGAATATACTTCAAGAGGAATAAGAAGTATTTTATGTTCTCCCTACTTTGATCTTATTCTAAATCTATATAGTTTCGCAATATATTTTTCATATTTAATGTGAGTTAATAAAAAACCCTGAAATTTTATATAAAACAACTAAAAGCAAAATAGGCTCCTTATAGAATTCTTCTTTTAAAAAAATGTTTGATTGTACCCTTTATTTATCTTGTTGTTAGTGTATCATCGCTTGAAACATAAAAATGATGTCACTCTAAGTTAAATTTTCTCTTTTCTCTTTCTTCTTTCCGATCAAGTTATATGAAAGTAAATATACACATTAAAACTAAGTATTATGTAGTTTGATTTAATCTTTTGAGCATTTATTCATAATAGAAATTTAATTATTAATATTACATAGTTTGATTTTAAATTTTTGGCACACCCATTCATCATTTTTAGGTAATGTAATATTTGGACACCCTTCGTAAAATTTCTGACTTCACCACTGCTCGACATGATCATGGCCCTAAATATAAATGAATTAAAATTTATTTATTAATATATACACAAACCCACAAATTGTCACCCCCTAAAAACCTAAAATCATATTTCTCCTGCTAAATCCGCAGCTTCTTCTACTTCTTTCTTCATTTCTCCACAAGAAATAAAGAAATAGATTTATGCCATTTTGAATATTTATAATTCAAATGTATATTAATATTTTGTCTAAGTCGGGGGAAATAATTATCATTGCCCTTAAATTTAATAATTATTTTATCTTTTATTTTAGGTCTAATCCGACAATAGTCCCTTAAAGTTAACATTAATTTTCACTTACACACCTTAAGTAGGCCTTGTTCATTTTGAACATCTATACTAGGTTTCTATTATGTCAAACTGACACTTTTGACTTTCAGTATTATACGTGTGCGACACGAACTCTGAGTGCTACGAAGTTTTTTTGGTGAATTAATTACTTATTCCATTTTTGTTCCTCACTTTTCTCTCTCCTTCCACCATCCATCGTGAATTTTCTTTTTCTCATTCTTCCTCCTGAATTTCTCTCTGCCACTTTCCATCAACCCTAACCATCACATGGTTATTAAAAAATTAGAATTTTTTTGTTGGATATTATACTACTTGATTTTTTTTCTTCTTATTCCTTGAGAATTAAATTTATTTTTATCCATTATTCAATACACAATACTTAGTTTTTTGGCGGCCATTTTTTTTTGATAAAGAGGTTTGCATTGAGAAACATTGTTGTATGGTCTCTTTAAAAGGAAATAAAATAATAACATTATATGATCTCCAGTCAAGTTCGTGCAGTGTTTAAACCTATTATTTTGCTTGTTGACATTTGCATCAAGTCTATTGAACATGGAGAGGAAGATCAGGAGGTTTACGGGGTGGATGAGTGTAACGACCTGTTTAGTCGTTTTGAGCAGCAGATTTTATTTCTGGAAAAAACTGGAGGGGACGACGGACCCCCGACGGACCGTCAGGGGCACGACGGGACCGTCGAGGGAGTCTCGTCAAAATACTTTCGAATTTAGACATTGGGGTTGGGGGTAATGAGATCGACTCTCTAACGTTCACGACGAAATGGCAGGAAGGCCCGTCGCAGGGCACGGACGGCCGTCACAGAGACTTTTCTAAAATCAAGTCTCTGTACCGTGATGTGAAGGCAGCAGGACGGACGTCGCAGACACCGACGGGCCCGTCACGCTGCGTAATCCCAGGCTGTGGTGTCGGATTTCTGTTAATTAAAATTAAGGGGCGTTGTGGACGATTTCCTGCTTTATTATAAAGTGGGGTTAATGGTTATAAGTCTAATTACGTGGGGGTTAAGAAGAGGTAACCTTAAGTAATAGGGGTTATTATTGCATTCTTTTATACTTAATATATGGCTAAAATAGGATAAACGACGAGAGTTTGAAAAAGAAAAAGAATGAATAGAAAGAGAGGGAGAACGAGTGAGAGAGAGAGAAACGGAAAAGAGATAGACAAGGATGTCGAGAGAAGATAGGCTTGTGATCGCAATTTCTTCGGTGGAGTAGGTTATGGTTTTTTATTACTTATTCGTAGTAGAAAATTTAATAGCAATGATATGTGTTGGGTTTGTATTGTAAAGTCTTCTATATGCTTTAATGGTATTGCTGTATGAATGTGATTATTACAATGTTGTGATAAAATAAGGAATGATGAAGCTATGAATCCCCAATCTGAAAACCCCTTGTTAAGATGATTGCCTTGGTATAAAAAGAAGGATGAGAAATAAAGTAATGGGGTTGATGATGCCTTGGGATAAAATTAAGGATTGATGAATTAATAAGAATGAGATTAGTGGAGAGGGTGTCACGAAAACCAACACGTAGTATTATGGGAGACGGGGGTGTTCACGAACCGACACGTTTAGAATTAGGGGATCGGGGGTCACGAACCGACACGTAGTTAGTATTAGGGGGACGGGTGTCACGAAACCGACCGTAGAATTAGGGATCGGTCTGTCACGAAACCGATATACGGTTCGATTAAGGGATCGGGTGTCACGAACCGACACGTATAATTAGGGGATAGGGGGGTTGTGTCCACGAACCGACATATAGAAGTAGGGGGATCGGAGGGTCACGTACGGACCATAGTAGTAGGGGAGCAGAGTGTCAGTCCGACACAAGAGGAATAAATAATGAATCTTCAAAATGTTAATAACTCAATCTAATGGAACCTAATCCCAAATGAGTATGGTATGAGGGCTGGAGTACTCATGTGTGAAACCTGGCGTTTTTTTCTTGGGTGGTACTATAAATGATATAAGACTGTGTTGATACATGTTGAGGTATGTATAGTTTGATTATGGATATATCTGTAAATTCACTTTGTTCTACTTTTGAGTGGCCCGATGATACCTACTCAGTACTCGTTTGTCTGTACTGAGGCACACTTGTATGTTCTTTCTTGGTTATATGTGGATGCAGTAAAACATACCGTCGTTCAACTCAACCGCAACTTACCAGTTTTCATTACACTAGATTTCAGTGGTGTGTTGAGATAACGCTTGAGATTGGACTGGATTCTTCTTCCTCATGTCTGATGCCTTGAAGTTCCAGAATGGACTAGCTTTGTTTATTTAGCTTCTTAGAATACTTCTTAGTTTAGTAAAGTAATTGATCATAGATGTTCTTGTGGTGATGACTTCCAGATTTGGGGAAATAATAGATGTTGAATTTTGCAGTTATTGAATTGGTTTTTTAATGAGTTTAAGTCTTCCGCTACTTTTTGTTGATTATTATATGAAAATGTAAGGGTTTAGATGGGTTGGTTTGCTCACACGGAGGTAAGGGTTGTGGTGCCAGTCGCGGCTCTGTTTTGGGTCGTGGACAAAAAATTGTATCAGAGCATTAGGTTCGTTGGTTCATCACAAAAAGAACAGGTCTAGTAGAGTCTTAAAGAACGGTAGGGGGACGCTTTACTTGTCTTTTGAGAGGCTATAGGGACTGTAGGAAAATTACATTCTTTCGTTCTTTCGTGCTATTATTACTTGGATCCAATGGTATCTAGGTGATACAAATTGTATCTGACCATCTTCACTCGTTATTCGCAGATGGTTTAGAACTAGAGCACAACTACGCCAAACCAGCAACGGCAGAAACAGGGTGCGTCGAGCCAGCCAATGGGGATGTACTCGAAGAGGAGTAGTGACAAGAGGCCGTGGAAGAGGTCGTGGGAAGGATGTCCTTAGGGGACAGGACGAGCAAGAGCCCATCTGTACTAGGGCGGGGACTCCTCCAACGACTGAGACGTAGTAAGAGAGGGTGTGAGGAAGGGAAAATGAACAAGTGAAAGAATGAAGGATTGCCACCCCAAACCTACCCCTAGAGGATGATCCAATCAGGTTCTTGCTTATCTTAGCGGGTTATCTGTCAGGGCCAGGACGCCTCCAGTGTTTTATGCACCAACACTCCGGGTTCAGGACGGTTGGAGGTACAACATGCCGCTACATGGCTCCGCATGGGATGCCGCATGGAAATAGGCACGTTTCCTAGTCTGACACAGGGCCTATAATGACAAATGTTCAGCATGAAACTTGTCAGAAAAGGTCGGGACAATTGAAAACCTCCAGTTTTCAAGGGTGCCGAATCTGCGGATGCCTGCCGATGTTCTGGTTGTGTCATGAGCTACTACACAAAATGGGTTATAGGAACGGTTTGGTGTTTGAGTGTTGTGACTTATCAGTTTCAAGGGAACGGCCAAAATGTGGGATGGCGGGTCACATGTGGTGTCAACCAACAGAGCACCACCTATGACTTGGGAATCATTTTCTCTAGGTGTTTAGGAGAAGTATATTCCCCGGACTTTGATGAGATAGGAAAAGAGATGAGTTCTTGAGCCTAGAGCAATGGTGGAATGTCGGTTACTGCATATGAGGTAAGTTTCGCGCATTATTCCAGGTATGCCCACCAAACTATGTTTCAGTCCACAAGAGCGGGTTCGCAGTTTGTGAAGGGGTTGAGGTCAGAATTGCAAAATTTAGCCTTACAAGTAGTGGCTAGGCAAAATCCTTTCAAGAAGTGGTAGACCTCGGCATGATATGAAGTGGAAGGAGTGAAGCCAGATGGACTTCACCATGCATCGACATCAAAAAAGGTTCGAAAGGGAGTGAGTTTAAATGGTTCTTACTCTAGAGGACAGGGGTTCAGGAGGTTACTCGGTCCGACCAATTAGTCTTCACTACAGAGTGTAGTTGGGGGTCCACCTCAGACCGGCCAACACTTCTATGAGAGAACTATGAACTGACTATAGGGAGTGTTATGGATGGGGGGAGACGGAGATTAGGAGAATTGTCAAAAAACAGAGTTATAGCCCCCAATAGTAGAGGTTAGAGGAGGTCATGGTAGAGGGCCGTTTTAATCGGGAGGGAAGGAACGCGGTGGACGAGGTAAGGGGGTAATGGTGGTCAACCAAAACGCCGGGGGAACGGGCACAATGACGCCACTACAGCCAAACTGGTTAGGGGCAACAGGCAGACAAAGTGATAGGCCAATTGTTACTCTTTCCCTGGGCGGGTCTGAGCGGGATCGGCACGGATGCTGTTATACAGGTAATCTTCGGTTTGTGATTGCATGCTTCTGTATTATTTGATCTGGCTCCACATTTTCGTTATGTATCTTCCTCATTTGCTATGGTCTTAATTTACATTGTGAATTGCTTGACATGCCTTCGTGGTTTCTACTCGGGGTGAGTCTTGGTAGTGAAAAGGTGTTATAGGTCTTGTCTGGGGACTTGTGTGGGGGAGAATACTCATGTTAGACTTGGTTATCTAGCAATGGTTGATTTTGATGTAATTCTGGTGGGTATGCACTTGGGCTTTATCCAAATTTTGCAATCTTGGATGGTAACACTAAAAATGTGACGTTAGACAAGCCTGGGGACAGATCCGTTAGTGTGGGGGGTGACTACACTTCCAAGCGATTCGATCGTCTCTTTTCTTCGTTGCTAAGAGAATGGTTAGTAAGGGTTGTTTAGCTTTCTTAGCAACATCGCCCGGGATGATTACACCAAGAACCTTCAATTGAGTCGGGTTCGATAGTCCGCGAGTTTTTAGATGTGTTTTCCTGCCCAGACAGTCCTGGGTATGCCACCGGATAGAGATATTGACTTCTGCCCATCGATTCTTGAACCAAGTACTCGCCCCAGTTATATACCCCCTTATAGAATGGCTCCCGCCTTGAGTTAAGAGAGTTAAAGGCCCAACTTCAAGAGGTGTTGAGCAACGGTTTAATTAGACCAAGTGCTCCCTTGGGGTGATCCTTTTGTGTGAAGAAGAAGAGCCGGCGAGTCTTGCGGATGTGGCATAGATGTACCGGCAAAAACTATAATAAAGTAAGGTAAGAACAGGTATCCTTATTCCTAGCATTGATGATTTGTTCGATCAGGGTTATAAGGTGCGTGCGTCTTCTCAAGATTGACTTAAGGTTCTGGTATCCTCAATTGAAAAACGGGCAGGCAGATGTGCCAAACGATGCCGTTCGAACCAGGTTCATGGGCATTATGAATTTGAATGTCCTTGGACTAACGATGCCCCTGATGCTTCATGAGCTATGAATGGGATTTTAAGCCATATCTGGACCTCTTTGTGATGTATTATTGAGATTATCTGATATACGCAAGAGTTAAGAAGGAACATGAGGAGCATTTGAGGAAGAAATTGTTGGTGGAGATGTGAGGGAGAAAAGCTTATGCCAAAATTCTCCAAGTGTGTGTTTTGGCTAGATTCAGTGTCCTTCTTGGGGAACGTGGTTTCTAAGGATGGAGTGATGGTGGATCCTTCTAAGATGAAATAGTAGTGGAGAATTGGGTAAGACCTACTAAGTGTCAGAAAATAAGAAAGCTTTGTTGGTTTTAGGCCAGTTACTACGTCGAGTTGTCAAGGGATTTTCTTCTATGGCTTCACCAATTGACGACTTGACTGAGCAGCATGTTCCATTGGTATGGGTCTGATGAATGTGAGGGAAAGCTTTCAGAAACTCCAAGAACGTGCATGACTATTGCACTATCCTACCTTGACAGTAGAGGGTAAGCAATTAATTGTTTATTAGATGCATCCTATTCTGGTTTGGGGCAGTGCTAATGCAAGAGAAGAATGTGATTGCTTAGCTTCAAGGCAATTAAAAGGTTGCCTGAACGTAAATTATCGACCCAAGATTTAGGAGTTGGCTGCGGTAGTGTTTGCATAAAGGAAATGGAAGGAAAAAATATCTATGTGGGGTTACGTTGTGGAAAGTCTATAGGCATCATGTAGTTTACAGTATGTTCTTGTTACTCAGAGAGATTTGAATTTGAGAACAGAGGAGGTGGCTGGACGACGGAGGATTCTGATGTTTACCAGTTTGTATATCCGGGAAAGGCTAATGTATATGGGGCAAGACGCCTTAAGTAGAATAGAAAAAGCAGGGGGCTATGGGTAGTTTAGCTCACTTAACAAGTTTCTAGACGCACATTGGCTAGAGAGGTTCAGACTCTGGCCTAATGACTTTATGCGGTTAGAAGTAATGAGAAGGAGGATTATGGCCAGTATGGAGGCGAGGATCTTCTTTTCTGGACAAGATCAAGGGGAAACAGTTGATGACGAGAAAACTAAGCCGTAATCCGAGATAAGGTGTTGCGAGGAGAGGCTAAAGCGCAATAAGGATGAGGAAGGTGTTTGAGAATTAAGGGAAGGTATGTGTACCCAGTGTTGATGATTGTCCCCACTATTCTTTACAAGAGGCCTCATAGTTACTGGATATTTCTATACATCCTGGGGGCCGGCAACCAAAGATGTACGTGACCTAAGGCAACATTTTGGTGGAGTAGAATGAAGCACGAAATTGTTGAGTTGTTGCCAAATGTCCAAATTGTCAACCCAAGTAAAAGTATGCACACCAGAGGCCCGGAGGAACACTTCAGAGAAGAAATGCCTAGTCCCTTGAATGGAAGTGGGAGAGAATTGCAATGGACTCGTGGTTGGTCTTCCAAAGACATTGGGCAGTTTGACTCTATTTGGGTAATTGGGACAGATTAACTAAGTCTGCTCATTTCATTCCCGTTAAGGTGATTCAATGCAGAGAAGTTAGGCCAGACTCTACAATCTCAGAAATTGTTTCAGTTACATGGAGGGTCCACTTCCATCATATCAGATAGAGGTACACAGTTTTACTCTATGTTTGGAGAACATGCACGCGGAATTAGGTATAGGTTGGACCTTAGTACGGCATTGCACACTCAGACCGATGGGACAGTCTGAGCGAAAGATTCAAGTATTGGAAGAATGCTGTCGAGCATGTGTGATAGAATTCGGTGCGTCATGGGATAACTGTCTACCTTAGCGAGTTAATACAATAAAAATGCTATCACTCAGTATTGCATGTCTTCCTTGCGAAGAATTGTATGTGAGGAGATGTAGGTCTTCCATGGTTGGTTTGATGCATCTCGAGTTAGGTACCTTGGGGTACGACTTTGGAGGGATTCGTTAGAGAAGGTGAATGAAATTTATTCAAGAAAAGCTTTCGCGGCTCCAAAGTAGGCAAAAAGGATATTGCAGATCGAAAAGGTTAGGGACTTGGAGATGTTCATGGAAGGTGAGCAAGTTTTGCGGAAGTTTCACAAGAAGGGGTGATGAGGTTGGTAAAAAGGGGTAGGGTAAAGCTAAGTCCAAGGTATATGGGACCTTGGAAGTACATTAAGCGGAGAGTAGGGGAGGTGGCTTATGAGTTAGCCTTGCCTCCAGGGCTGCCAGGAGTGCATCCAGTATTTCATGGTTCTATCGAAAAGATTTTTTAAAAACCCCAAAAATGTCGGGGGGGGGGGATGGAAACTACATAATTCGTTGGGATTCAGTTCTTGATTGATGAAGACGTCCTCGTATGAGGAGGTGTTTCTGTTGGGTGGTGCCTGTTGGCATTTTTAGAAGAGAAGTCCGACAAGTTGAGGTCAAGGGAGATTGCATCCATTAAGGTTGCAAGGAAGAATCGACCAGTTGAAGAATCCAATTGAGAGGAAGCTGATATGCAAGAACGATTACCCACACCTGTTACAAGAGTTCAGGTACTCCTTTAACTCTTGTGTTTTTAGTCTCTGATCGTTCGAGGACGAACGATGGTAAATTGGTATCTATTGTAACGACCTGTTAGTCGTTTTGAGCAGCAGCTTTTATTTCTGGAAAAACTGGCTGGGACGAAGTATCCCCGACGGGACCATCATGGGCATGACGGGACCGTTTGAGGGAGTCCGTTCCAAATACTTAGAAGTGAAAGTTGGGTACTGAGAAGACTCTATGAACGTCACGACGAAATGGCAGGACGGACCGTCGCAGGCACGACGACCGTCACAGGAATGTTTATAAAATCAAGTCTCTGTATCAGGTGACGGACAAGCAGGGACGGACCGTCGCAAGGCATGACGGCCCGCACAGGCTGCGTAATCCCAGGCTGGGTCGGATTCTGTAATTAAATAAGGGGCGTTTTTTTGGACTATTTCCTGCTTTAATTCTAAAGTGGTGGGGTTAATTGTTAAATAAGTCTAATTACTTGGGGGTTAAAAGAGGTAACCTTCCGTTAATTAGGGGTTATTATTGCCATCTTGATACTTAATTATATGCTAATAGGGTTAAAGAAAGAGGTGAATAAGAAAAAGAAAAAAAGAACAGAAAGAGAGTGAGAACGAGTAGAGGTAGAGAGAGAGAGAAACGCAGAGGATAGCAAGATTTCGAGAAAGATAGATAGCTTGTTGATCGCAATTCTTCGGTGGAGGTTAGGTTATGGTTTTTATACTATGCGTAGTAAACTCTTAATAGAGAATGAATGTGTTGGGTTGTATTGTAAAGTCTTCTATGTGATTAAGTGTATGCTTGTATGAATGGATTATACAATTGTGATAAAATAAGCATGATGAAGCATTGACTCCCCAAATCTTGAAAACCCCGTGTTACTGATGATGCCTGGGTATAAAGAAGGCTGTGATGAACTAAAGTAATGGGGGTTGATGTGCCTGTGGTATATAATAAGAAAGGATTGATGTGAATTAATTAAGAATGAGATTAGTGGAGCGGGTGGTTCACGAACCAACCAACACGTTAGTATTAGGGGGACGGGTGTCCACGAACCGACCAGGAGAATTAGGGGATCGGGTGTCACGAACCGACAAGTAGTAGTATTAGGGGGACCGGGTGTCACGGAACCGACACGTAGAATTGGGGATCGGGTGTCACGAACCGACAGCGTTAGAAGTTAGGGGATGGGTGTCACGAACAGACACGTAGAATAGGGGGAGGATCGGAGTGTCACGTACCGACACATAGTAGTAGGGGAAGCAGAGTGGTCCGTACCGACACAAGAGGAATAAAGATAATGGAATCTTGAAATATGTTAAATATACTCAAATCTAATGAACCCTAATCCCAAAATGAGTATGGTATTGAGACTTGAGTCCTCATGTGTGAACGTGGCGGACTGATAAATTGATATAAAACTTGTGTTGCACAGTATGAGGATTTATAGTTGATTTATGATATTATCTGATTATATTTACTATTTTCTATTTTGAGTTGGCCGATGTTGATACCTACTCAGTACTCGTGTTCTGTACTGACCCTACTGTATGTTTCTTTCGTTGTTATGGTGGATGCAAGCAAAAACAATACGTAGTCTCAACTCTCAACCGCACCTTCTAGCCAGTTCATTACACCGGATTTCCGGGGAGCTAACGGCTTCTAAGCGTGGACGGATCTTCTTCCTCATGTCTGATGCTTGAAGTTCCGGCCATGACTAGCTTTTGTGATTTTAGATTCTTAGAACTTAGGAATACTCTTAGTTTTAGTATTGATCATAGATGTTCTTGTGGTGATGACTTCCAGATTTTGGGGAAATAATAGATGTTGAATTTTAGAAGTTATTGATTAGTTTTTATTAATGAGTTTAAGTCTTCCGCATTACTTTCTGTTGATATTATATTGAAATGTCAGGGTTTAGATTGGTTGGTTCGCTCACACAGGAGGGTAAGTGTGGGTGCCAGTCGCGGCTCCGTTTTGGGTCGTGAAAATGAGCAGTTGGGGTTGGGGTGGGCGGTGGTGGAGATAATGATTGGGTTGGGTGGGGGTAAAGTAGGCGACTGGGTTGGGCATAGGGTGATGAATTTTTTTTTAAAAAATAATTATTATTTGAATTTAAAAGGCCACATGTCATCAAATTTGTGGCTAGTTTTTTACTCAATATATATCACATGTCTTCGTTTGATTTGTTAATTTCGCACATCATCAAAATTTTACAACTGTCGCTGATAAAACGTTAATGATTTTATTGCAAAAAAGAGAATCATCCCAATAAAAGGAGAAGGCATAAAATGAATAATTTTATAATTTTATTTATTGGTGGATCCGTAATTATATATTTATTTTATTTTTCTGTCAAATTTTGTTTGAGCCTTTTATTAAAGAGGGGAGGTAAGTAATTAGAAGTCCAATTGAGCCCATTTCCGAAATACACTAAACGAAACAAAGAAAAATTAAACAAACAAGGGTATATGAGTCCAACCGGTTGGATTCCCATCCCTTAAACATATCCCTAGAAGTAAGGTTCCCTAAAACACATCGATCTCTTCATTTCCTGATTCAGCCTCCTCGCTTCTTTACAACATACCTTGCAATCTGAGTAATGTTCTCACTGTGGTTGAGCAAAGGATTCCGTCTCCTCTTACTATGGATCATCAATATGATGATGTGGATCTTCTTACAAATTTGAATTTTAGTTATCAATAGCAAGTACTTCATTCTCTTCAATATTCCTTTCCCTTTTGTTTGTGTCTAACATCTTTGATGTAAGTTGATTCTCCGATATAGTGGACTGTTCTCTTTTTATTTATCTTCTCAAAGCCATCTGATGGGGGATGAATTATTCACCTGGTAGGGCTTCTTCATTAACTTCTTTTGTTGCCTTGTTCTCTACTTACTTGTTCCACTTAATTTCTTTAGGTGTGCTCAACTGGGGGTGCATGGGTAGCTCATTTACGCCACTTCCAACTGCTATCCTCCAGGTTTAAGCGCCTAAACACTGTATGTATCATTTTTTTGATTCCTTTTTTGTTGGCTGAGATAGCCTAGGCTAGTTATGATCCATGATTATACGATATTAAAATAAAAAAAATATTTTATTTAGTTATGGGGTCCATGATTGCAGGCATTAAAATAATTTAATTTATCATGTTAAATTTATTTTAATGAAAAATGTTATATAATTATTTGAAAAGATAAAACTTAAAAGTATTAAGTAGTGATTTTAGTGATATAAAATAAAATTTAATGTATTAACTAGATAATTTTCCATAGTTGAGTGACCTTTCAAGATATTAACTCCCCAGAAAGATAGATGGGCATGGGGAGTTTTTGTAATGTTTTTAGGTGGTATTCATTTTTTGTTTATTTTTATTTGTCATCTGATAAATATATTTGGTCCTTCCATTAACTCAAATTCGCATTGCGTAAGGTTCATATAAGTGAGTTAGTTCCTCTGATGTATAGGGGCCTGTCTCTACTCTTTTTCATCATGTTATAATAATTTGTGACTTTTTTAGACTCTTAATTTCTCTTGCCTTACTAGTAATATATATATATTAAACTATCAAAGAATTAAGTTCTGTTTTTTCTTCCTTTGAGATGAATCTCAATATAACTAATCATCATCTTCGTAGGTTAAGACATCAGAAGGAAAGAAACCAAGCACACAACACTAAGAAGAAAAAAAGATATGATCCCTTAATTAAAGGGATACAGATTTGCACAACCTTGAAATAGTTAAATCAAGTTCATCTTGATTTATAAGCAAATTTGAATATTAGTAATGTAATCAAAGAATCAAGTAAAGCTTCTTGAAGAAAGAATAACAAGTCCAAGGCTATATTGAATTAAATATGAAGATCAACAATCAGAAGAGACAATTAAGTTAAGAATCTAGAATTTATCACAAGAAGGAAGTAGAAGTGATTTTAACATGCAGATATCTAATATGAACATAAATTTTCAAATCACCCCAATCAAGGAAAGGGATTCTACTATACACAATTCAATATGGAAATGTCACATCCCGAGAGCACCACCTAGATGTGACACAACGTACTTGATGTCGAAGGGGTCTCATACAAGCCCTTAACATATTCATAACATAGGATAATAGAAAGTATGGAGAAAACTTGAAGCTTTTAAACATACAATCGATGTCATTTTCATAAAATTTCAAACAGAAGTCATTTCTAACCCTTTGTCTCAAAACCATCTAACTTTACATGAATAGAATGGTACGTAGACCATAAAAGGTCATAAACATACAAGAAAAATGACATAAGAAATGTAATAGGTTCTCCCTCAAACTATTAGGACTCACCAAGCCTTTAATATTCCTTAGATCCTTAGAAACCTATCCCCAAAGTAGCAATTAGTCTTCAAGGACTCCATTTGATTAGAATGTAGAAAATATGCGCTAGTACATAATGTACCAAGTATGAAAGCTACCGCACCATCATAAGCGCATCTAAAAATGGTTAGTCAACATGAGACATAAACATAAGAGACAACAACAAAATCATAAGCATAATTATCATAGTCATAACATAATATCCATATAGGCCTCATAGAAACATAAGTCAACATAAGACATAGTAATGGATCATAAGGGATACAACATAATCATAATAATCCAATTCTTCATCACAGGCATAATATAAGAACAATTGGCTCTTAGTCATCAATACCTTAATAACACCAGTCTCAAGTTACCTCAAAAGCATACTAGTGCAAGGCAATAATACATCTCATAATACTACCCAAGCCATGTATCCCGTCTTGGTCATCTAAATCATAGTCTATATACATGGTCTAGGTACCCTCAGAGCACACTTGTGAAATGCATGAAAGACATCCCATAATACCTTCACCCTAAGCATAACTTTGAAGTCATCCTATTCATATTCACCCTACTTTGATTTCATCATTGACTCAACTTCACATAAATAGGGGAATTTCTCACATTTAGTCATCTATAGCAAGGAAGTCAACTATGATACAATTCCTCCATCAACTCATTCTCTTTAGTAACCGTAAGTCACACATGTAGAATCCCATCATAACATCTCATAATACTAATCATTCTAAGCATTATAGCTCCACTTACTAATACTTCTTGGTTTGGAACCTAGTTCCTCTCTATATTTTTAGAACACTATGAGGTACACTCTTAAGAATATCTTAATTCAATTCTAACTTGAACCCTATGAGATACCATTTTTTGTATGTCTAGTAACTAGCATGAATACTATGATATAATTACTAAAGTATGTCAAAATCCATTATACTTTGAACTCTAGGAGATACTTTCTAAAGTATGTCTATGTTCCTTCTATACATGGACCCTATGAGATGCTATCTTAAGCAAGTCTAAGTCCATCTACACTCTAGAACACTATGAGTTACTCCATTCAGTTTGTCTTAGTTCATTATGCTTTGAACACTATGAGATGCATCTCAAGCATGTCTTAGTTAATTGGATATGGAGATTGCTACTACGAACCTTGACTCAACTACTTGAAGGATCCCGTTTCATGAGACCTAACTATAGGAGAACCCACACTCTACTAGGTAAGAGTTCCCCTTTTAACTTGGATATTCCTCACATCAACTAAGTGTGGCTCTCCTATCTACTTGGAGCTCATACCCTTTCTTGTGTGACTCTCTATCTCATTGTCAATATCCACTTGGATCCAAGCATACACTCCAAGGTTTACTTGTTAAGACTTGAGTAACTCTTAAATATCATGGAAGGATTTACTTGAAAGTCAATCCATGCTAAAGTGATTCTACCACTTCATACTTTCAAGCATTTATAAGGTAGGTTAGGTGAGTATCGGTCTTTTCACCTTAATGCTACCTATTAGACTTCTAGTCTCTTTTAGACTTTACTCTCAAAACCTTTACATGAATAGTTAATCATGATAACATTACCCTAACTATCATGATCACAACCTTAATTTCAAGGTTTATTTCTTAATCTCTTCTTTATTCTTTAACTTCGAGGTTTTCTAATCATATTCCTCATTACTAGGTAATTCAAGTCACAATTGACCATAAAGGTTCAAACTCAACTTTACATGTTAAGATAAATCATATTCAATTAGGTCTAGTTCAATTCATAATTAGATGATCCTAACTTTGATTAATTACTATTCAAGACATAATTGAAGAAGGTCACTCATGAACCTTCAATTTCACATCTAATGACATTAACCCACGAAACATCACATTCTTCAATTTAGATAAGGTTTACCATGGAAATAACAATAAATCACCATATTGTCATTAAAAAAAATCTAAATCAGTCATAAATGGGTTATATCCACTAGATTGGAATCACACCCAAACACTACCCACAATGCAAGCATAATACAAACTAGAATTTGGGTTTTTGACTTTCGATTGGAGGACAACTAAGGGGGAATGGGTGGAAAAACCCATGGATGATTAAGTTTACATACCTTAGACCAAATCCCTTAAGCAAGATCTCAACAATGGAGGTTGTTCTTGACCCAATCTTCAAGCCATGTCTTCTTATTCAAACCTTAGAGAGAAAATAATTTGAGAGAGAGGGATTCGGAGTTTTTAGTTTCTAATGACTTAAAATATTGTTTAATTCTTTAAAAATATTTATATAGGTGTATAAAACCCAAGTAAAATGACCCCACTAATTACCTATTAAATTGGAATTTTAGAAATTTGATCATCACTAGGCAGCCTTGGTGCTAGGCACCACACCCCTCTCTACGGATTGTTAAGGGTACCAAGGACCATGAAGCTGACCGTGGACCCTTCACTAGTGTACAAACTCACATACCCAATCTCACCATGCACTAGGGAAAGACCACAGGCCTTCGCACGAGCCGTGGTCTTGACCACGTGTCATGAAGTGGTCCATGGTTCCGTAGGCAGTTGCAAGGATTCTTGGACCCTCACTAAATTAGTCTAAGAGAACTTCACAGACCCTTTCACGGTCCGTGTCCATCACCACTGGCCGTGAAAGTGCTTGTGGTCCCTGCGCAGTCTGTTTCCAAAGTTGCGCAGCCTTGGCCCTTTGTCTTTGCTTGACATTTTTCCTTGTCACATGCCCTTCCATAACTTAAAAAAACTCTAAAAAATCTTCTAAGGTAGAGGATGTAACGCGTAACTTAACATTCAACCACTAACCCCTCATTCTAAAGATGAAAATTCTCATCTACGACTCTAATCTTCAATAACACACTCTAGAACCCTAACTCTTGGCTCTAGTTTAGCCTACTAGATTCGGTGCATTACATGAAATAGATCAATAAAACACCTCAATCAAGGAATCCATCAATATATTTGGTTGAAATTTTCTTGAATGTTCCTTTCAAGAGCATATACCTATCTATATAAACTTGCGTTTACATTAGTTGTGAAGTACACAGTTCATTTGAACTTGTATTATTGTCTTCTGTTGTCTTTCATATAAGCATTGTATTCTTGTGAGTATACAACTTAAAAAGAAAAGAAATAAAAGAAACTGAGTGTAGGTTATACAAGTAGAGGTTGTCAAACTAGAAATTCTGATTTGCACATCAGACATGATTTACAGTCAAAATACCTTGTACTGCCTAAGTTCTTTTCTATCTCTTAAGGAAATAGTTGAAACCCAAGGGAACTGGAACTAGACACCACATTGGTGTTCCAAACCAGTATAAAATTCTCTATGTTTTTTATTTACTGCATTGACTATTAACTTATAATTATGTTACTAACTTGCAGGTAAGATGACTGACCAATATAAGAAGTCGATTGAAGAAATTATAATTCACCCCCTTTCTTTACTGTCAATTGATATCAAAGCAAGTCTCACAAGTTAAAAATGTTTAACCACACATGAGCAAAGATGCATGCAAAGTATCATATTCCGAGCACTCTATTTCAAGACGAACATTCCTCAAAACGACCACTTCACTTCAACAGTCAACATTACTTTCATTAGAGAGATATGTTTAAAATATTAATTACTTCAAAAGACCTATAAGCTTTGATTGTAATAAAAAAAAAGGTCCAAAACCTATTCTCAAAATTGCTGGAAAAGACGCTACCGACAAACCTTTCAATCCAGAATCTTTCGATGTTAGAAAAGAACAACAAAAGGAAATTCAACCTAAAGCTAGACCTATAAGTTTATTGTATTGTGCAGTCAGCAGAGCAGAATATGAGAAAAATTCAACATGTGAAACTGCAAAAGAAATATGGGACAAACTTTAAGTAATGTACGAAGGAAATGAGAATGTGGGTCAATGAATATGAGTTATTCAAAATGGAAAAAAATGAGAATGTGGAAGACATGTTATGAAGGTTCAAGAGAATTATTTGCGAACTCAAATCTCTTGAAATGGTATACTATAACGGATTACAAGTCAGGAAACTTATTAGAAGTTCTCCCAAGGCTTGGGAAACTTAAGCTGGTATTCTTGAGGATGGAGATCTGCAAAAAAAAAAGACCTATGATGAACTTAATGGAAACTTGATGGCGTATGAACTAGCAAATACAATAAATATATGCAAAAAGAAAATTGCCACCTTTACAACTAGAACAGTTTAGGTCGAGGAAGAAGCTGATGAATATCAAAGCGAAAGAATGGCTCTTATAAATAGATGACTTAGACAAATACTCAGACAAACAAGGTATTGACCTCAATCAGACTATAAGAACAACGAATATCAAGGAAATTATGATAGATGCTATTATTTTGGAAACGTAGGACACATCAAACAAAATTATTTGGGAGGAAAAAGGAGAAAAAATAAAAAAATTGAAGATCCAACAAGTCTCGGGTCTTGGAGCCAAGGAGAAATATCCGAAGATGATCATCATACTGCGAACATGTCTTTCACTGAATAAAACGAAACAAGTGGCATAAGAACTTACAATTGTTCAAAATGTAATTGCCACGACCCGAAAGTACCCCCTAGGAGAAGGGAGCACCCATAGGTCGGAACTATTGTGTACTTGAACCTTAGGGGGCCTTGTACTAGCCTAGTAACTATCATTCATTGCATAAGACATGAAAAGTAGTGTGTAATTAAAACTTTTCACGACATTTATAAAATAAAAAGGAAATATCTTTATAAATACTAAAGAGTGATCTCATCTTCAAAAGCCAACTTAAAAACACGACATAATATCTTAGGGACACGACCCTTTACATCAAATGAAAATACTTAATAAGTCTTAATGATAGAAACTAAGAAATAGAACTATGCCCTCGAATATATGAGGAAATACTTTGTCTTGATAGAGTTGATTCCCAAGCTTTGCCTTCTAAACTTCTTGTTGCCTCCAACCTATACTTATAAAGTATAGAAAAGTATGGGTTAGTACAAAACAAAGTATTAACTATGGCATATGCAAAAACATGCGAAAAGGGACATTTTAGTAAAATAAGCTTTCATACCAAATAAGTAGAACCATCATGAATATAGAATTAAAATATTATAAGTATCATCATTTAGAACATAATAAAAGATATCCATAATTTTAACACAAGGAGTCACTTTACAGTGAACTCCAAAAACATTACAATGAAACCCATTTTACAGTGAACCCATTCACACCACAACACAGTGAACTATTTCCTTTGAAGTTTCCCTAACCAAGTTATCCTAATATTCACCAAGTTAAGACATGAAGGAACCACTCATACACCCCCTTCAATACACACCTTAGTTTCCCTTAAGACTACCAACCATAGGCTTATCTTGCACGGGAAACAAGTCCACACTCTAGACTAGACTTTAGAAGAACATTCATACATTAAGGACTTCATGTAAGTGCCCTTCTCCAATGGGACTTGTAAGTTACACTTAGTGCAATGTGAGAGTAGCATTCCGTGCTACTACTCACACTAAGTGATTCCTTGAGGATTCCCTTGGATCAAGTACACTACATGCATCATTCATAACTTCATTATGTAAAACTTAACTCTAACATGCTTCCTTAAACATTAGACCTTAATTCATCTAAATTCATTTTCAAAATACATGATAAAATCATTCATACACTTCATATAAACACACCAAGGCTCCCCTTTCAGAAGGGCTACTTAGTGCAATGGATAGATGACCTCCCATACCACCACCTACCCTAAGTGGAACATTCTTTTAGGAGACTTAGTTCATTCATTCTTTGTGGGGGATAGCTTATCTTTAACCGACATATACCATGATATCTAGACATGGAATTCCAATACTACTCCTATCAGATAAATGATCCCCACTTTCCTAGGGTAGGTTCATTCTCTTAACTTTTACATGGCTTTTCCAATAACTGCACTTATGCGGGCGTATAGTTAAGGAATAAGAATATTGCTACTAAGTAAATTATTCTCTACTAACTAGGAGTACTCATGTCAAGAGGCACATTGGAATACGACATCTCAACTCACGAAGTATAACCACCGCTTCTTTGTATCCTCTCCGTGCTAAGCATAACTCCCCACGGATTCTAAACATTTTATACTATAGGTCAAGGATATCTAGTGGACACCACATTTCAACTCACGAAGGGCATCCATCCTATTAGAAAGCTCTTGGAAGGTAGTGAGGTTGCTAATGAACACTTCATTTCAACTCACGAATAATATTTACACCAAAACTCCTCTTAATCACATTTACTAACTTAATTCATTCAAGTGTGAGTGTGTGTGTACATGTTAGCACACCTTGCACATAATCACCATTTCATTAACATTTAATTAGAGACAGGCTTATATCTTCATGGCATAATTTTCACACACGAGCAGGCGCAACATATGACAGAGTTAGAACTGCAGTTAGGAAATAATCTAAGAAAGGCATACAATTAACATTCATAAATGCATATCAAAATTAAACCTCATCATTGGTCACTCATCTCACACATTGTCCTTCAAATCCATACACACCACAACACCACACACACATTACACAACAGACACACAGACACACACACACAAATAGATATATCTATATATAGATAATATAGATTAGAGCAAGTAAACACCGCCAGCACAGAAGGTGGGATCCAGTACCACTCAAGAGCATTTCATAATAGGAGTTAAACAATATAACCAACTCAACATTTGACCAAGCTTTCACCACCTATAATAAAGACCTCAATATTTTATCAAAATATGACCCTTAGGAAGTATCTAAACAACAATATAAACATGAAGAAACCAAAACTCAAACACTACACAATCATATTCATTTAACCCATTTGTTAAGCTAGAAGTTGGAAATATGCACAAGCATGGGTTTATTAGGGTTGACATAAAAATCATCGATTAATACTAGAAACCACATATGAGTCATTAAAACACATTTATATGAAGACCCATGCTTAGAGTCAAAGATAGAAGAACATAGACTTTGAAAATCCTTTTTAAAATCTTTTAGAAATGACTCCTTGAATGGAAGAGAGTTCTAGGATGAATACCATACCTCAATGAGAAGAAAACCCATTAATTTTGATGAAGATACGTTCCCAACCAGACCTCCTAGCTCTTCCTTGAGTCGTAGCTCCAATGGTGACTTGAGAGAATTTTTCTTTAGAGAGAGAGTTTGAATATTTGAAATGAGAGGGGGGGGGGTCTTGTCTAGGTCTAGGACTTAAAACCAATTTAATATACCTTAAAAACCTTAAAAGTATCATCCTAGGTTCATAAAATACTTGGGGTGAATTTACAAAACACCCCATGCCGAGGACGATTTCGTGAAAGCTTTTGCAGGCACCAAACTACGCCCATCAAAAACGGACCGTCGCTCCATCGATGCCCCTTAAATGAGGGCCGTTGAATGGGAATGAGGCTCTATAATTTGCAGGCTTTGCTAGACTTGCAGGGACATTCGACGCCCATGGTCATCGGGCCGTTGGTTGACCAACTGTCCGTCCCTTGTGGCCGTCGATGGTCACTTCTTGTAACCATCTTGCCAAATGGATGAAGTCCTCTTCTAGGGACCCTCGTGGGTCCTAGGTGGGGTCGTACCTGGAAGTTTAAACCTATACTAAGTCATGTAGGTATTAGGAACATCCACATCAATTTTGATAAAACGAACACGTAAAACTCTCTAAAACGCATGAAGACACATAATCACTTTCTAAGGCACACCTTTCAAACGTCATGGACGTTCTTTGACGTTTGACCTCCAAACTTCACACACTGCCTAAGAAAATCATTATGAATCATTTTAACTCAAAACTAATTGATAAAACATTTATGAAGATCTAGTTTACCTTAGTTTGTTTTAGGGTGTTACATTCTCCCCCACTTGGAACAACATTCGCCCTCGAAAGACACTAAACACTTTCAAGACATCAAGGACTTACTATAAGCATATAACACACCAAATAAAGTCTCAAACATTCATATTAAATGCACCAAAGTTACAAGGAACAACAACTACACCTTGACAAACATTTGATTATGCAATACAGGCAACTTTTTGAAGTAACTTCCACACTTCAAACACAGTCTTATTCTTCATTCATGGAGGAAATACCTTCTCCAACATTAGACATGCTCATAACCATCATTTTTAAGAACATTAAAACCATTATTCATGAAGATGTAATTTTTCTCAAACCTTGAAAATTTTACAGTGAGCATTACTCTCAGATGGTGAATGAACCAGCCTGAATTCAAAATTTCTGTTTAAAGCAATTTTATCAAAGAAGAAAGATGATCATTAAAAAGGACAAAATCATATTTAAACATCGATATAAAACATGAAGCAAACAACCATAAAGGGTTAAGACTTACCGGGACTATCAAATCCCGGTTAGTTTTCCCTCCTAGCTCCAATCCCATAAGGAGGATTCTTCTTTGGAGCATTAGGATCTATAGCACCTTGAGGAGCTTGATTGACCTCTTTCCCTCTTGCCTTGATGGTAGGGAAGTCCCTCATCTTCTGATTCTTACTAGCACATGCAAAGCAGCCATCCGTTCCAGCAAGAAACTTACCCTAATATTGCTTCTACAAGTATCACACCTAGGCCTCTCAAATATATGGCCACCACCTTGAAATTTTGGTTGGGGGCCTTATCGTTGTTCCCCATAGAAGTATCTTGGTGATAGAACCTCTTCTTAGATTTTGGTTAACTAGATTCATCAAACCTAGGCCTCTTACCCTCTTGCCTTATCTCCCTAATTTTGGATTCCTCAATTTGTTGTGCATACACCATAAGTCTAGATATATCCATGTCATTAAAGAGCATTGTCATAATACACTCTTTTTCCACCAATATAGACACTCCCATCACAAATTTGTTCATCCTAGGCCTAGTGTTGGCTACCAACTCTTCTAATATAATCATGATATCATCAAGAGCAAACAAAACATTATACCATCAAAGTCACTCATAACATAAGGACAAATGCAACTCATACTAATATGTAATACTCTTAATCATTACCAAACTATCAAGGATTTAGGTCTCAAGCTTGAATAAGGATAGAAGAAAAGATAATGATATCAACTACCTTTCTAATCAATTCATTCTCCCCTACTTAGGGTAAAGACATCTTCAAGGTCTCATACTTCAAAGTACCACTATGCCTCTAACAAGGTAGGAACTCATACTACCCATTAAATCATGCACATCAAGGCTAAACCTCAACCTCACAAGTAAAGCATAACACCCTCCTCTTAGGATTCAATCTAGAACAACACCCTTAAGTATCACGTCACTCAAATCTTAGGCATCACATATCTCAAATCATGTAATATAATCCTTTATTTATCACAACATTACCACACACTTTCAACACTTCTCAAATTTACACCTTAGTTCTCCTACTATCATTATACACAATCATAAGATATCTCATTTTCTAACACAACCGGAAATTCTATGACTTATACTAGAGACTTATATGTTGAGTAATTATGGTTATATACCTAAATAAGTATAAATAACTTGGTTGATAAGTATTGGAGCCATAGCATTAAGGAAAAGCCTTAACGTCTAGTTGACGTCCCTAGGTTTGGTGAAAGTTTTGGAGGGTCATATGAAGTCCAAAACTTGTAAAATGAATTTAAATAGGTAAAGCATAGTATATATGGTTAAATATTTCAGGTACAAACCCCCAAGGATTACCCGAGGGGTCCAAGAAGGGACCCCTTATTGGACCAAGCAAGCTGCTAAGAGGCAGCAACTTTTATTCTTGGAGGGAACAAGTCCGCGTCGCTGACTTAGTTCACCCAAGGAAAAAAGTGAAGCTCTCATCGCATTCAGGTCGCAAACTCCACTATTAAGAAAATTAATTTTGTAAATATTGCGGGAACAGCTCCGCGATGCAGACTTGTTCCTCGATAAAAAATCTGAAAATAGAATTCGAGTTTGACTTCATTAAATGGTCAATCTAAGTGAGGGGTATTTTGGATATTTCATAGGGGTATTATATATTTATTTTCCTTCAGTTTTACCTCACAAATACTCACTCAAATCAAAACCCCAAAACAAAATCCCAAATGATCTCCGTTCTCTCTTCATTCTCTCTCTACTCATCCTCCATTGAAGAAACTTTGAAGCTTGAAGAAGAATACCAAATACCTCAAGTTTCTACTCAATTGAGTGTATTTATCATCTATAAGGTATGGTTTCTTTCACTCTTGGGATTCATTTCCCAAAGAGGTCCTTCAAAAGATGATTTCTAGATTCCCCCAAAACAAGGGTTTTTCTCCTCACATAGGTCTTCTTTCTAAAACAAAATTGTGAATCAATTGTGATTTATGATTAATTAATGTTATTTAGATATGAATTTATGGTTAATTGATGAATTAATATGAGGTTTCCCTTGACCCATGTCTTTCCCCCAAATTCCTAAATTCTTGGATTGATGAAGGTGAATTGTTTAAGGTGATGAACATGTCACTTGTTTACGTTGATTTTAGTTATGAAAATACTTAATGAATTACCGTATTTCATATGTTGGTTGTGAATTCTTGGGTATTGAAGGGTGAATTTACATGAAGGGCAATGAGGTATGATCTTGATTCTTCTTTGATCTCAATTATAAAAGGTTAAATTACTTAGATGACAATGATGCTATAGCTAATGTGTTGTTGTGATTTTAATGACATGATTCCCTCAACCCTAACCCTAGACATGTATTGGTTATGAATTATGTGTGCATCATATAGTATGATCATTATGTGATTGAATGTAGTTTCTCATAAACATGATGTAAGGTTGAGTGAAAGATTTGATCCCTTGCTATTGTGACTAAAGTGAAAGGATAGTTCTCACTTGTGGTGACCTAGGAGCTATTATTATAAGATGTTTACATAGGGGTTTAAAAGAGACTAATGTGAACTTGTATGATGAAATAAGATGATTACTAAAGGGAACAATTGCTTAGCACTGAAAGGGCATGTAAATGAGATGTAGGTCTCACGTTAGTATGTCCGGCCTCCCACATGGGATTCCTCACGTTAATATGTCCGGATTCCCTAATTATGTGTTGTCTCATGATATGGAAACCTCCATATTAGTAAGTCAAGGTTTCTAGAAACAATCTCCTTGACCCTTAACTATCTGCCTACATAGGACTCTAGCTTAGTAGATCCACCTATATAGCTACGTACGAATGGTTAATCAACCCTTTTGAGGCAGTGTTAACCTTTCTTTTCGGTGTGGGAGCAGAGGCACCGGATTCATGTATTACATTTTCTCTGTAGGTTATTGCATTCTTTCCCTAATGTAAGTAAATAACAAGTTTAAGTATGTAAAATCTTATTAGGGTTATCGTCAAAGGAACTACATGGGTACGTGAAGTCATGGAACTTCCTTATTCCTTGACATTTGATCCTAAGGGATGGTACTAGTAGTATGCAGTGCCTGCTTATGTGATATTTAGCCCCTGTGGATAGGATTCTGGTTCCTCACCCCGATATTCATACCAATATTACAAATCAGAAAACTAACCAAGAGTCTAACCCCAAAAATGAGTTTTTTGGTCCTATTTATAATAAAAAAATCCTAAACATAAAGGGAAACCTAAATATGGAAAATCTTTCCAAGAACGTGTCTCGCATCGACGACTTGACCGATTGACCGTCGAGGTAATGACGGATCATCGAGACCTCTGTCGGTCCATACTTCAACTCTATTTTAAGCTGATTTCTTCTCCATTTATCTGTTACCGTCGACGTACCAAGGCGACGGTCTGTTGCAGGATGATGGTCCGTCGATGGCCTTCATTGCTCCACACTTGAAATCTTTACAAATCGGGTATTTAGGCTACATTCTGTTAACACCAAAAGATCACCAGGATGGTCCGTCGATGAGACGATGGACCGTCATCCCTTCTGTAGTCTCACACTCACTCGGAATTCCCCGATCTTTCCTTGGCAGCATAACATCTTCATGGCGATGGCTGCCACCTACGGACCGTCGATGGGTAGACAAATCGTCGATGGCTCCGTAGATTATCTTTTCTGCAATTCTCAATACATCTTCAACGTTTTCATTTTGGACAGTTTTTTCTGCAAACACAAAGAAAAATACATTAAAACTACTTCAAAGAGGCCTTAGACACAAACTAAACTTAAGGAAAAAGCATTGAAAGTACCGTGAAACCACGGTAATCAATACTCTAACATGATCACCGACATAACATCAATAAAACACATACTTTCACATTTCTTAACATGTAGATAGATATCATTATACTTCACATACTCAACTACACAAATAGCCACATTACTTCAAGAGGTGTCGACAAGGTCATGAACATCATAATACATAAAGTAACGCCGACAAGGCCACGTCAATTGCAAGTAAAGCACATAATACAGCCACCATAAGTGGAACATAACAATCACAACATAATTTAAGTACAAATAACATCAAAATAAAGGGAATAGGGCACCCCTTCATACCTGAACTAGACCACCCTTAATTACTCTAGATAAGTACTACTGCATTTTTACATACTTTCTTAGCTTAAGTCATTGTATTAATTAGTTCATTAAGAAACATTCAACACATAAAAGACATTCAAGTAATGGTCTTGAACAAGACCTGGGGACTCTCCAACAAACCCTTCTACCTTTGCGCAATGTCATCTATCGTCTCATACCACACCCTAACTTCATAGCGTTTGACACCTATTTTGCCTAACATTTTAAAATTCCGTGAGTTTTGAAGCTTCATTTATTTTATAGCAACTTTTGGTCCGATAATTTTAAAATTCATACCTTTTGAGTAAAATAACAAAAAATAAAAAAAAATCTGCAGTTCCCACATTGTCCTCTCAAACAATTTTCAATTTGTGCAATAGTCCCACATCGGTATTTCATCCTTTTTGAGGATTTTTGGGTTTCTATATAGATACTTCATATCACTATTTTTAAAGGATGGGTGGGAAGACAAAAGAATAATCAATAAAATTTGAGATTCATTTTTTCCCATAGTGGCAAAAATTTTGAAGTGTTTTTTGTATTTTTTCGAGGTTGAGAGGTGAAGAGTCCGTCCCCAAACGCTATTTCCGGTTCGCTGCCCAGCACCAGGTAGTTTTTTTTTTCTTAGCCTGTTTTTTTAATTCCCATGTTCTTTTATGTTTCTGTTTATTATATGGTAGCTGTTTTGTTTTTTAGTTAATGTATTTCTAAAGTCATTAAATATTTTTGTTTATTGAAGTGTTTAATATTAGCATTATTTGTAACGGTTTGAGGTTGATTTATAATTATTATTTTAAAATTGTTAGTCACACTTTTGTAACGACCTTTTAGTCGTTTTGGCACAAATTTTTATTCTGGAAAACTGGTCAGCTGTGACGGAGCCCACGCCGGACCGTCAGGGCACACGGACCGTCGTGGAGGGTGTCGTGTCAAACACTTAGAAAATCTGAAATTGGGTATGACACTCGTACTCTCTGAACGTCCTGACCGGAATCTCAGCAGGACGGACAGTAACGCAGGCCATCGCAAGCGGCCCGTCCACAGGCCTCCACTTAAAATAATCTCTGCTCCCTGGACCTTGTGACGGACCAGACGGACCGTCGCGGCGCGACGGCCCTTTCACGGGCTACTGCAATCTCCCTTTCGGGTCGGATTTCTTACAGTTTTAAGACGTTTTTGACTATTCCTGCTTAATGTAATAAAGTTAGGGGGTTATGTTAATAAAGTCTAATTACCTTGGGGTTAAAGAGGTAACCTTAATTTAATTATTGGATTTATTAGTGCCATCTTTTCAAACTTAATTATATAATAATTAGGGTAAAAATAAGAGGGTTTTGAATAAAGAAAACAGAACGAACCAAGAGAGAGAGAAAATCGGGGGGTCAAGAGAGAGAACGAGAATATAGCTTGTTGATTTTCAATTCTTCGGTGGAGGTAGGTTATGGTTTTATGTTTACATATTCGTAGTGAACTCTTAATAGTGGAAATTTAATGTGGTTGATAATATTGTAACCCTGCTATGTGCTTAATTTGTATGCTTGCATGATTATGATTATAAAATTGTGATGAATTAACAAATCATATGAGTTCGTGAATCCCAACTCTTGAGAACCCTAATTCATCACTTGATATATTATTAATGAGACTGATGATGCCTTATTATGAAAGAAGGTTGATAAATTATATAATAAATGCTGATGCCTTAGTGAAAAGAAGGCTTGATGATTAGGGATCGGGTACCACGTTTCCGGTACCAGATAGAATATGAGGATCGAGGTTTCACGTTCCGACATAGGGATAGAATAATGGATCGGGTTGCCACGTTCCGGTACCGAGGATCGAATATGAGGATCGGAGTGTCACGTTCCGACCCAGATAGATAATGGATCGGGTGGCCACGTCCGGTCAACCAAGGATGAATATGAGGGATCGGAGTGTCCCTTTCCTACACCAGGATAGATAATGGATCGGTTGGCACGTTCCGTACCAGGATAATGAGGATCGGATTGCCACGTTTCTCCGGACCACAGGGATAGAAATAGAGGATCGGATGTCACGTCCCGACACAAGAAGGAAGAAGAATGAATCTCTTGGAAGGATAAGAATATACATCGAATACTAATTCCCAAATGAGTATGGTATTGAGCTGAACCCTCATGTGGTGGAACTCGGTTGTAGTTATGATGAATTCATTTTGTTTTTCTACATGTTGAGTATTGTTAGTTTATTTTTACATTATATTGATATACTCCTGTTCCCTATTTTGGAGTTGGCCGGTGATATCTACTCAGTACGTGTGTTTGTAACTGACCACCCTACTTTTAATGTTTTCTCTTTGTTCATTGTGTCATGCAAGCAAACGTTCTGTCAACTTCAACTCAACAAACAGATCTAGCCCAGTCTTCAGTTCCTCTCGCAATTCAGGGTGAGCTAGGCGTCTAGCTTGGACTGGGTCTCCTTCTCAACTTGAGCCTTTGACCTTCCGGCATGGACTATCTTAGCTTTTAGTATTTTGTTCTTAGACTTCTTAGTTAAGTAATTTATTTGTGTACGGGCACATTCAGATGTTCTTGTGGTGTGTGTGTCGGTTCCAGAGTTTGGGTGTAAATACAATAGTATGAATTGTTTTTATTAATTAGTTTAATCTTTTTTTCCGCATTATATTTCTGTTTGATATATCTTGAAATGTTAAGGTTTAGCTGGGATCAAGCTTCAGTCGGGTTTGACGTCATCACGACGGATTAAGTCTGGGAGGGTTTAAGATGTGGTGTCCAAGTCGCGTCCCTGATTTGGGTCCCGTGACAAACTTGGTATCAGAGCATTGGTTCACTTGGGTCTCAGACAACAAGAAAACAGGTCTAGTAGGTCTTAGGAACGGTAGGGGCACGCCTTTTCTTTTCCTGAGAGGCTATAAGACTTTAGAAAATTTTCACTCTTTCATTCATTCTTCTTCGGCTACTAATTGAGTCCAATTGGTATCCTGGGCGATAACGAATTGGTATCTGACCATCTTCACTCTTCCTCTATTCCCGGCAGATGGTTAGAACTAGAGCAAGCGACCGCGACCAGCAGCACAACGGAAAGACAAGACACTACTGAGTAGCCAATCCACTTGGCTGTAGCTCGAGGAAGAGCCACGGCAAGAAAGGCCGTGGGAGAGGTCGGGGAGGACGTCCTCTAGAGGAAGAGGCACAAGCACCTAGCCCATCTGATACTCTAGGGAGGTGACTCCTCCACTCGACCGAGGAGGTGATAAGATAGGGGGAGGGATGGGAGAACTGAACAAGGGCAGAATGAGGAAATGCCACCCCACCTACCCCAGAGATGATCACCAAGTACTTGCCTTATCTTATGGGTTATCCGATCAGGGTCAGGCACCTCCAGTGGTTTCTGCAAGCAAAAACCCAACACCTCCGGTATCAGAGGTACGACATGCGGCTACTATGGCTTCCCCTCATTGATGCATCTTGGAATAGCACATTTCCTTCCACGTCTGACTACTGGGCCTATATGGACACATGTCAGCATGAACTTTTCATAAGTTCTTGAAATTGAAACCTCCAGTCTTTAGGCGCAGAATCAGAGGAGGCCTACATTTTCTGTTGATTGTCATGAGCGCCTACACAAGATTGTATAGTAGAACGATTTGGCTTGAGTTCGTGAGCTATCAGTTTCAAGGGAACGCCAAAACGTGGTGGCGGTCACTGTTGAGTGTCAACCACAGAGGCAAACCGACCTAATGACTTGGAATCATTCGCTATTTGCTCTACTCTACTACTTACCCTGTTTATGGAGAAGTAATAAGCCAAGGACTTGAAATAGAAAAAGGGACAGTGCTTGAGTCTAGAGCAAGGGAGGATGTACAGTTAACGCGTATGAGGCTAATTCGCGCACTATCCAGATACTCCACCCAACTTTGTTTCCAGTCCACAGAGCGAATTCCGCCGTTTTGTGAAGGGGTTGAGGTCAGAGTTGCGGATCTTCATCCTTAGGTAGTCGGCTACGGCACATCCTTCAATAGGTTGGTGCCTTTGTGAAGAGGGGAAGGCGTGAGCCAGTACTACTTCACCACGACAATCGACATCAAAAAGGTTTCGAAGGGGAGGATAGTTAATGGTTCTCACTCTAGAGGACAGAGCTCCGATGTTACTCAGTCTACCAATTCAGTCTTCACTCAGACTGTAGTTGGGGGGTCGCACCCAGAACGGTCAAACACTACTCTCCTAGAGACCCTATGCATAACCCCGAGAGTGTTATATGGATGTTGGGAGGTGACACTCAAGAGGTATTGTCCAAACCAGAGTTACAGAACCCCACAGACTAGAGGTAGAGGTGGTCAATGGTAGAGCCGGCGCTTTCTGGAGGACTTGGTGGTCCGATGTATGGTGTTCATCACCCGGCAGAGGTGATGGGAAACAATGGCCACTGGACTACGCAACATGGTAGGGGGGCAATGGAACCCAATGACAAACGATAGGGCCCATTGTTTTCGCTTTCCCTGGGAGCTGAAGCGAGGCGTCTGATGCTGTTATCACAGGTATCTTTTGGTTTGTGAATGATGGCATCTGTATTATTGAACCCTGGCTCCGCGTTTTCATATGTTCTTCACACTTCATCATCATTGCTACTGGTCTAAAATTGCATTGTGAATTACTTGACATGGCCTATCGTGTTTTTCTACACCGGTGGGTGGAGTCGTGGTAGTTGAAAAGGTACATCGGTCTTGTTTGGGTGAACTTTGTGGGGATCACCCTTATGTGATTTGGTTATTTTAGAAATGGGTGACTTATGTAATTCTGGGTATGACTTGGCTTTCTTCCAATTTTGCGATGCTTGGATTGTAATGCTAAAACTGTGACATTGGCAGCCTGGGCGATCCGTAGTGGGTGGGAAGGGACTACCTTCCCCGCGGTGCGTACCATCTCCTTTCTTCGTGCTACAGACAAATGGTTGAGTCAAGGGTGTTGAGCTTTTCTTGTGGCGCATCTCAAGGCGACACTACCCAAGTACCTTCGATTGAGTCGGTTTCGGTGGTCCGTGAGGTTCTTGATGTATTCCCTGTAGATCGTCCGGTATCCCCCGACGGGATTTGACTTCTGTATCGATCTTGAACCGGGCACACGCCCCCTTTCTATAACCCCCGTATAGAATGGCTCCCGCGGAGTTAAGAGAGTTAAGGCCCTTTTTCAACTTTTCAAGCGTTGTTGAGCCAGGGCTTCATTAACCCAATGCATCTACTTGGGGTGCTCGTTTTGTTTGTAAGAAGAAAGGATGGGAGTTTCCGGATTGTGTATAGACTACACGCATTGAAGAAGGTGATATAAATACTAGTAATCCTCTTCCTCGCATTGAATGACTTGTTTCGATCAGTTACAAGTGCTTGTATCTTCTCTAAGATTGACTTGAGATCCGGTTATCATCATTGAAAATACGGGCAAAGGATGTGCCAAAGACTGCTTTTCGAAACGAGGTATGGACATTACAATTTGTGTTGATGTCTTTTGGTCTACGAACGCCCTGCTGCGTTTCATGAGCTTGATGAACGGGTATTTTAAGCCGTATTATGGACCTCTTGTGATCGTATTTTATTGATGATATACTATATACTCCAAGAGTAAAGAAGGAACTGAGGAGCATTTGAGGGTTGTGTTGGAAATGTTGAGGGAGAAAAGCTTTACGCCAAGTTCCTCTAAGTGTGCGTTTTGCTAGATGGCAGTGTCCTTCTTGGGGCATTCGTTTCGAAGGATGGGGTATGGTAGATCCTTCTAAGATTGATCCAGTGAAGAATTGGGTACGACCACTCATGTGTCAGAATAGGAGCTTCGTTGGGTTAGCTAGCTACTACCACTCCGATTTGTCCAAAGGATTCTCTTCTATTGCTTCCAAGTGACGAAATCTTGACTAGCAGAATGTCCATTTGTATGGTCAGATGAATGTGAGGACAGCTTCAGAAGCTTAAGACTTTGTTGACTACCGCACTCTCCTCACCTTGCCCGGTAGAGGGGAAGAACTTCAATTGTTTATTTGTGAGCATCCTATTCGGGTGTTTGGGTGGCAGTGCGCAATTCCAGAGAAGAATGTGATTGCTTATGCTCAAGACACCTTAACATTGCATTAACGTAACTATCCAACTCATGACTGTGGAATTGGCCGCGGTAGTGTTTGCATTGAGCAATGGAGACACTATTTATATGGGGTTAAGTTTTAAGAGGTCTATAACGGATCATCGTGGTCTACACTAGGTCCTCAACTCAGAGAGATTTTTGAAATTGAGACAGAGAGATGGATGGACTACGAGGACTACGACCCTCAACGATTTTGTATCATCCTCCGGGGAAGGCGATGTTGTGGCAGATGCCCTTGAGTAGAAAGGCTGAAAGCATGGAATCTAGCTCATTTGCAACCTCTAGACGCCCATTGGCCAGAGAGTTTCAGACTCTGGCTAAACGACTTGACATGAGGTTGGAAATAAATGAGAGGGAGGATTGTTGGCTAGTGTGGAGTTCAAGCTCTTCTTTTTCTTGACAAGATTAGGTAAAACAGTTTGATGATTAGAAACAGGCGAATCCGAGATAACGTGTTTGCTAGGAGAGTAAAGACAACAAGCGACGGGAAAGGTGTGGTTTTGAGGATAAGGAAGGGTATGTGTACCCCTCATTGTGATTGTCAACACTATCTGGTCAGAACTCATAGTTCCAGGTATTCTATCCATCCGGGTTCAACCACGATGGTAGTCGCGACCTAAAACAACACTTTTGGTGGAGTAGAATGAAGCGGCATATTTGTTGACTGTATGCCAAGTGTCCCAAACTGTCCAACAATGAAATATGACACCAAGGCCCGGAGGAACCTTCAAAGAATGCCCATTCCTGATGGGAAGTGGGGAGAATTGCAATGGAACTTTGGTGGGTGGTCTTACCGAAGACCTGGGGAAGTTTGATTTCATTTGGGTAATTGTTGACAGATTGACTAAGTCGGCTCATTTTCATTCCGGTCAAGTGCTTTCCATGCATAGAATTAGCAAAATCTACAGCTTCAGAATCGTTCGATTGCATGGGTTCCACTATCCATTATATCAGATAGAGGTACGGCATTTACTTCTAGTTTTGGAAACCATTGCATTCAGACTTGGTACTATAGTTTGGACCTTAGTACCCCTACCGCGGTCCTCCTCAGCACGATGGTCAGTCCTGAGCGAACGATTCAGTTTGGGGGATATGCTTCGTTGCATGTGTGATAGAGGTTTTTGGGTGGCCATATGGGATAGCTTTTACCTTTGTCAGATTTTTCGTACTAATAGCTATCACACTCCAGTATTGAATATGGCTCCATTTTGAAGCATTGTATTGGAGGAGGTGTAGACCCCATTGGTTGGTTTGATGCATTCGAGGTTAGACCTTGGTACCGATCTCTTGAGGGATTCTTTAGCAAAGGTGAAGGGCATTCAAGACAACTTCTATAGCGCGCAAAGTAGGACAAAAGGAGTATGCAGACCGGAAGGTTTAGGAGACTTGGAGTTCATGAAGGTGAACCATTCTTGTTGAGGTTGCAACCCAGAAAGGTGGTGATGCGTGTTTGTGCAAAGAGAAGGCTAAGTCCAAGGTATATTGGACCATTTGAGGTACTAAAGCGAATAAGGGGGTGGCTTATGAATTAGCCTTGCCCCCAGGGCTGTCCGAAGTGCATCCGGTATTTCATGTGTCCATGTTGAAAAGATACCATGGAGATGAACTAACATTATCCGTTGGGACTCATTGTTGTTTGGATGAGATTTGTCTATGAGTGAGGAACCTTTGCTATTTAGATAAGAAAGTTCGCAGTTGAGGTCAAGAGAATTGCATCCATCAAGGTGCAATGGAAGAATCCTACACGGGTTAAGAGGCTACTTGGGAGAAGGATGGGATAACACGAAAATACCCACATCTGTTTAACAAGATTCAGTACTCTTTCGCCATTGTTTTTTCTTCTTTTGTCGTTCGGGGCGAACGATGGGTAAATTGGTGATCCTATTGTAACACCCGTTTTAGTCTTTTGAGCAACAAATTTTTATTCTGGCAAAACTGGCAGATGTTATGAGGCCACGACGACCTTCAAGGGCACGACGGACCGTCGTGGAGGGTGTCATTTCAAAACACTTAGAAAATCTTAATTGGGTACTGAAATCGACTCTCTCTCTGAACGTCATGACAGAATGGCAGACGGAACCGTCGCAGGCTCGACGGCCGTCACATAACGAGGCCATCACTTAAAATCCGTCTCTGACCTTGTGACGGAACAGCAGGACGGACCGTCGCAGGCCGACGGCCCTCACGACTACGCAACCCAGTTCGGGTCGGATTTCCTTTACACCGTTTTACGTGACGTTTTTGACTATTCCCATTCCTGGCTTTAATTATAAGTTATGGGTTTTATGTTTACTACAAAAATAAAAAATATATTAACAACAAATAAAGTCCATTAGTTGGTGTTTAAAAGATGTACCCTTAAGTTAATTAGGGGATTATAGTGCCATCTTTCACAACTTAATTATATAATAATTAGGGTAACCAAAAGATGTTTTTGAATAAAGAAAATCAGAAAGAACCGCAATCAAAGAAGCTAGAAAATCGACAAAGAGAGAGACGACGAATATTAGCTGTTGCTGATTCAATGCTTCGTGGAGTAGGTTATGTTTCAGGTTACGATATTCTTAGTGAACTCTTAATATGACTATTGTGTTGATAATATTGTAAACCCTGCTCATGTCTTAGTTGTCTGCTGCATGATTCTGATTAAAAATTGTGATGAATTACCAAAGCATGATGAGTTATTGAATTCCCAATCTTGAAGAACCCTAATTCACTTGATATTATATATAATGAGAATGATTGCTGCCCTTAGTATAAGAAGGCTTGATAAATTATATGAAGAAAGATATGCCTTAGTGGTAAAAGAAGGTTTGATGAATTAGGGGGATCGGGTACCACGTTCCGGTACCAGGATAGAAATATGAGGATCGGAGTGTCACGTTCCGACACCATGAATATATGGATCGGGTGCCAACGTCCGGTACCAGGATAGAATATGAGGATCGAGTGTCCGTTCCGACACCAGGAAGATAATGGATCGGGTGCCACTTCCGGTACCAGGATAGAATATGGGATCGGAGTGTCACGTTCCCCAACCGGATAGATAAATTGATTCGGTTGCCACGTCGCGTACCGCAGGATAGAATGAGGAGCGGAGTTGCCACGTTCCGGCACCAGGATAGAAATAGAGGATCGGAGTTTCAGTCAGACCAAGAGGAAGAGAATAATGAATCTTGGAGAAATGAATAAATACGTCAATCTAATGAACTTATCCCAAATGATTGTGGTATTGAGGGCTTGAGCCCTCATGTGTGAACTCGGTTGTAGTTATTGATGAATTCATGTTGTTATTGGGCTACATGTTGAGTTTTAGTTGTGTTTAGCATTATTATTGATATATATTGTTCCCATTTGTGTGAGTTGCCGATGATATCTACTCAGTAACGTGTGTTGTACTGACCCCCTACTTTTATTGTTTTCCTCTTTGTTATTTTGTGTAGCAGCAAAACGTTATGTCAACTTCAACTCACAGCAGATCTAAGCCAGTCTTTCACTCATCGGAATTCAGGGAGCTTAATTCGTCTACTTGGACTGTGTTCTCCTTCTCAGTCTTGATTCCTTGAACTTTCGGCATGGACTAGCTTAGCTTTTTAGAGTTATTTTTGTTCTTAGAACATTCTTAAGTTAAGTAATTTGAATAGATGTTCTTGTGAGATGCTTCCCGATTTTGGGGGATAATAATAATAGTATGAATTGGTTTTTGTTATAATGAGTTAAAAGTCTTCCGCATTATTTTCTGTTGATATTCTTGAAATGGTTAAGGTTTAGATGGTTGGTTCGCCTACATAGGAGGTAAATGTGGGTGGCCAGTCCTGCGTCCTGATTGGGTCGTGACAAACTTTTTTGCTATCTTAACTTTCAGGTTTTGTTATTATTCTATTTTAATTTTATTTAATTTTTAATGTTTATTTTTCACTTGTTATATATTATGTTATTGTTATTTCCATATTTAATTATGCTGTTTTAGTTTGGTTGTTTGTTTTCCATATTCTCTTGGGATAAGTTTTTCATGTTTTGTTGATGTTCAGGTTATATTAAATATATTTATTAAAGGGCCAATGAAAATCTATCCGTTCTTTAAGGCCTTTCCATGTTAAAAGACGGAAATTTTTAGTTTAAGTTCATATCAATTGTTTGTTAAAATTGTTAAAAATGCCCAAATGAAAAAACTCTCCGTCGGTTTTTTGGAGGCCTTTCCATTAAAGCGGAATTTTAATTTAAGTTTATATATAATCTTTACTGTTAATTGGCCGATGAAGAAATTACCGTCGATTTCCAAGGCCTCCCCCCATGTTAATAAGAACGGATTTTTATATGTTTAGTCATTATTTGGTTATTTATTTTTTATTTATTTATTTTGCACTAAACTTTTTTACTAAGTGTCCTTTTACAGGTACCGGAGGTGCTATCTTCTCCTTGAAATTATTCGAAAAAGTTTTGAATATATTTCATTTCATTTTTTGTGAATATTTACGTTTGCAAACGTTAAGGCCGATGGGATTATTTATTTTATTGTGTATGCATGTTTATTATTTTGTACATTATGCATTTCTATTCTTCCTCAATTTGAAAAAAAGATTCAGCGTGCACCACAATTATGATTCCGAAGGGTGCCTAACCCCTTCCCTTTCGGGCATAATTTAACCCTACTAAGAATCAATGGTTTTTCGGAGATTACTATGGTTTCCTCCCCTCCTAGTTTTCCTAAAAAATTAGGCGGCGACTCTTTTTTAAAACTCATTTATTTTTAAAACTTTTGTTAAAATTGAATCATTAATTATTTTTGAGCTTTGCGCGACGTTTCGCCTTTTTCACAGTTGTTGTGCAATTGAACATTCTTTTGTTGAGTGTGAGTGCTTTTAAAATTCCCTAATAATCAATGTTTCAATATGTTTGAAATAGACTAATCTTTGGTCGTGAGGGCACTTGAAACATGAGGATTGATACAATTCCCAAAATCTTTGTTTGAAACACGATGAACTGTCTGTTGATCCTTTAAGTAATATGGAGTACCACTTGAATCTGTAGTTACTTATTCAATCTTTAAAAAAAAGAATGAGAGATTTACCTGTAATCCTAACTGTTGGTACCAATCGTGGTAGGACCTCACATTTTTTATTTTGAAAAAAAAAAGATAAAAAAAATTGTCTTTTGAGTTGTCATTATAAAAGATGTTTGTTGTAAGTTAGATCTTATATGTGGGAGATGCCTATTTACTTCATTGGATGCCCATCCACAAAATTGTGATTATGTCTTGTTTTATGTTTTGAATATGCAAAGGGTACCATTTGCATATTCCATCATGTTCATAAATTTGTGCATTTTCTACTGGATAATCTTTCAGATTCTTTGCATCACTCATCATCCACAAGATTGTCCAAATTATATTTGACCTGATTCCTCCTTCCTGCCTCAACAGGATATGTAATGACGCCACGATGGCTCGGTCATATACCCATTGTGATTATTATTCTCATTATACAAACTTAAACTGGACAGCAAATTTTTGAAAATATTTCAAAATTCACAATAGAGATAGCCAACAAGTCAAGATTGAATCCATTTTGAGATGTGACAAAAAAAAAAATTCTAAAACTGGGACAGTCCTTTTGAGAAGACCTCAAAATTCTGATAAGTACTAGCTCTCGCCAGAAGCTTGATAGGCAACTACAAATATATGCATCATCACGAGTTACAATTCATGCCACCGCGAGCCTAGTTCATGCATCACTAGTCATATTCATGCAGTGCTAGTTATATCATGCATCGAAGAGTCAATTCATGCATCGCGATTAAGTTCAATGCATCAAACATCAGTTAAATTCATGCATCGAGAGTTCATAATCATGGCATCGCGGAAGATTTCCATACTCGCAGAAAATTCTAGAATCGTAAGAAGATTTCATAAACCTCGCAGTGAAATTCATGCATCGCGAGAAGATTTCATACCCTCGCAGAAATGTATGCATCGCAAGAAGATTTCATACCTTGCGGAATTTATGCATTGGCGGGCAAGATATTCATGCCCCACAAAAAGATATGCATCGAGACGAAAAATTCATGCATCACGATTTAATTTCATTTCATCGAAGTTTATTTCATGAATCGCGGAGATCTCATACCCCTCGCAGAAATTTGCATCGCGAGAAGATTTCATACCTCGGAGAATGTATGCATCCCAAGAGATTTTCATACCTCGAAAATTCATGCCCTCACTAGTTAATTCTGCATCGAGAGTCAATATTCATGCATCACACGAGAAGAGTTTCATACCTCGTAAAATGTATGCATCGCAAAGATTTCATACCTTGCGGAATTCTGCATCACTAGAAGATCATGACTCGAGAGTCAATCATGCATCACTATTTAATATTCCTGCATCGGAGTCAATTCTGCAATCGTCGGAGTTGAATTTCCATGCCTCACTAGTTTTAAATAGTCATGCTTGCGAGTTAATTTCTCATCGCGGATTTAATATTCATGCATCGTAAGTAATTTTTTAGGCTCGCGATAAGATTCAATTTCCTCGCAAATTTTTTGCATAGCAAGAAGGTTCATATCGTTCGAGGGATGTTATGCAATCCGCGAGAAGATTTCACCCTCGTAAATAATTTTGTATCGCGAGAAGATTCATTCATCGCCAAGAAGTTTACATTCGCAAGAAGATTTCCATACCTTTGCGGAATTTAATGCATCGCGCGAAGATTTCCATCCCTCGCAAAATTTTTATGCAAATCGCGAGAGACTCAATTCCTCACAAAAGCTTACATATCGCAAGAACAATTTCATACCTTGCG
The DNA here is from genome assembly GCA_027704765.1 of Solanum habrochaites. NCBI lineage: Eukaryota > Viridiplantae > Streptophyta > Magnoliopsida > Solanales > Solanaceae > Solanum > Solanum habrochaites. The sequence goes on along the minus strand of JAKWJA010002494.1, from coordinate 9,820,327 downwards.
GAATTTATGCATCGCAAGAAGATTTCATTCATCATCCCTCGCAAATTTTATGCATCGCGGAAATTCAATTCCTCGCAAAAGTTACATATCGCAAGAAGATTTCATACCTTGCGGAATTATGCATTGCGAAAAGATCCCATCCCTCGCAAAATTTTATGGCAATCGTGAGAAGATCCCATCCCTCGGCAAACTTTTAATGCAATCGCGCAAGATTTCAACGCCTCACAAATTTTGCGCATTCCCGGGAAGATATTCCATTACCTTGCAATCAATCATGCACTGCCAGAAAAGGAATCGGTATCTTAAAGGAAAATATTTTTCCCTCAACGATCAACTAACGTTGACATGTCGGCAACCATTCAGTGGTGAAGAGTACACGTCTTATTGAAAGTTGCATTTTAAAGCTGAACGAGTTGATCTCAGTTATTTCTTGTAGTTTTTCTTTTTCTCGTTCCGTCTTCAAGAGCACTCGAAAGGATGAATTTCTTTCTTTCTTCAAAGAAAAAGGAATAACAAAAAAGAAGAAGAAATAAAAAAACAATCTAAAATATAAAAAAAAAAAAAACAGGTGCAAACGACTTCAATAAGACGCAACACCATCATGGAACCTTTTGGAGACTGTCTGAGATTGACTTTCCACCACATGCCAACGCAATTCTCTATCTACAAAGTCATGTGTTCGTCAAAATTGGGTTTGTCAATTTTCCTTGTCCACGATTTCTTTCATCAATCATACAACCAACGAAAGGGACGCTTGTTAACACCCAAATTTTGGCCTAACAGAAATACATTTTAAAAATTCCGTAATTTTTGAAAGCTTGTCATATAATTAATAGCAAATGGTCGATAATTTTACAATTCATACATTTTGAGTCAAATAAAAAAATAAAACATCTGAAAAATATCTGCCTTTCCCCATTGTTCTCTCAAACAATTTTTTAATTTTGTCAATAGGTCCCTTCACGGTATTTTCAATCCTCTTTTAGGATTTTTGTTTCTTTCTATATAGCCCCACTTCATTCCTATTTTTAGAGGATGGGGAGGGAAGACAAAAAAATATCATAAATTTTGAGAATTCTTGGTTCCTCCCATAGTTCAGAAATTTTAAAGTGTTTTTTTGTGGTTTTCTGTCCTGGAACGGTAGGCAGAGAGGGACTGGGTCGGCGGTGTAGGGGGGGGTTAGGTTAAGGTGATAAGGGCAAGGGAGGGAGTTGTAGGAGGGTAGTTGGGACGATAGGGGGCCGAGGTACGGGAACTGGGGGGGGGAGTTTCGGTAAGGCCAAAGGTTTGTGAGATGGGGTTAATCGAGACCTTGGGCTGGGAGGGAAGGTTGGTAACAAATAAAAAGTATAAGTAATAGGATTATGTGATTGAAGTGTGGGGTGGAGAGATTTAGTTAGGTGGGTCGGGAGTTTGAAGGGAGTTGGGGGAGAGAGATGGGATGAGAGTTGTGTTGAACGTTGTGGGGTACGGCGGCAAGGTGTGGGGATCGGGGGTTTGGCAAGCGAGGGAATGGAGCGTAAGTGGGGAGGCGGCAGTAGTTGGAGGAGTATGCTCAATCTGGAGGTAGTGGGTGCTCTGGAGCGTAGGCAGGAATAAGAGTGCGAGGGGATTGGCAGCGGTGGAAGAGTCTTATGAGGACTAGTGTACTGCCTGGGGGTTTAAAGGCCCGTCGGGAGGTGATTGGCTGTGTGGGTGTTTAAGAGGGTGAGATAGGAAGTTGGGATTTTGGGGGGGGGGGGGGGGGAGCGTGGTTAAGCGAGTGGGGGATATTAATGTTGTCGATATGTTGGGTTGGGTGATTGCTTGGTGGATGTGAGGGTGGGGTAGTCTTATTGTGGATGGTCGGTGATCAGTTTGAATAGAGCCGATGTGGGGGTGGAGGGGGGATTGGGTAATGCTCTGTGTGCCCTGGTGTAGAAATTCGTTTGGCTACTTGCATTGAGTCAAGCTTACTGGAGTAGCCGTCTTTTTTACTAGCCTTTTGTAAACTCTCGTGGTACTTTATATTCCGAAATAGGGTTGGTGCGGGAGCAAAGACGTGGAGGGTCGGTGGCTGTGTAGAGTTGAGCGGGTGCGTGTGGTGTTCAATCCTTATGTGTGTGGGCTCTTGGAAGATGAAAGTACCTGTGTGAAGCATAAAATTGGGTAGCCGTGGAGGGTGTGATTGTAGGCCAGTGTGGTTAAAGTTGTGGTGGGTGCTTCAAATTGAGGGTTGTAATCAAGGGTGTGGTGAGTGTGATTGCGCTCCATGGCAGGAAAGTAGGGTAACTGGTATGTGGTCTGCGGGCGGGGATGAAGGGGGATCTCGAGTGTGGGATGGCGTATCAGGAGTGGGCTGGGTGGGAATTTGGGAAGTAGGGTGGGGCAAGCGTCGGTTGGGTGGGCTGGGGGGTTTGTTTAGGGCAAGTGTGGTTGCTTTTGGGGTTTTTTGTGTTGTGGTGGTGGGGCGTAGGAAACGGGGTGTTTGTATGGGGGGTTGTGCGTTGGGGGGGGTGGAATTTAGGGAGGAGCTGAGGGGTGTAACAATCTGGTAGTGTTGAGGGGGATGTAATGTATCTTAGGGTGTATGGGGATTGGGGGGAGTATGGTCTGTTGAGGGTGTGGGGGTTGTGGGGTGGGTGGTGGGGGGGTGTAGTGGGTGGGTCGGGGACAGGCTAGGGGTGGAGATCGGGTCGGGTCTGATGCGTACTTGTGATCAGTGCGAATCGGGGCACGATGGGGTGTGGGGTTTGGGTCCCTTTTGTGGTGGTTGGGGGGGATTGATCGGGGGAGGGCGGGAGGGGTTGGTGGATAGCAGGTGTGGGGGGGGGGGGGGTTGGGGTCTGGGATGTTGCATTAGGGGGGGGTTGAGAGGCGGGGGTGAGGGAGAAGGAGCCAGAAGTAGTTGTCTGATATGTTTGGTGTGGTTCTGTGGTGGGGGTTGGGAGAGTAGGAATGGGAGTGTGACAAAGATGTTCTGCGTCGGCGTTTTAGAATTGGTTCACGGGGTTGAGTACGGTGTCTTGGGGTAAATATAGATGGTTGGTGGCGAGGGTAGCGGTGAGCGGGGAGAGGAAGTTATTACGATTTTTGGGATTATCTGCGGTCTTGGGTGGGGGGTGTTGTTTTTGAGTTGTCCGTGGTTGATGAGTATGGAGGTTTCGTTGTGTTGTTGTGGAAAAGGGGAGAAACGTTGGTGAAAGGTTCAGAGGTGGAGTCGTCTCCTTCCACCTTGTAGTTCCGATTTCGCTGCCCAGAAACCATGTAATTTTTTTTTTAGAGGTAGGGCCTTGGTTTTAATTTACTTCCCAGCTTTTTTATGTTTTCCTCTGTTTATTATATGTAGTCTTGTTTGTATTTTAGTACTGTAGTTCACCAGTACATTAATATTTGTGTTTTTTGTAGTTTTTCACTCTTCGTCAGTATTTAAAAATGGTTTGATGTTATGTCTTATTATATTTTAAAATGTTAGTCCCACAACGTTGTGGTCTATCGTAACTTTTCATAGTTGTGTTATTATTCTTATTTTAATGTTTTTTTACATTTTTAATGTTATTTTTAATTTTTTGTATGTTTATGTTATTTGGTATTATTTCCCCATTTAATTATGTTATTTTAGTCGGTTGTTGTTTTTCCATATTTCTTGGGATAAGTTGTTATGTTTTGTGGATGTGTTTTTTTTTTGTTTTTCAGGTTTAATTAAATATTATTTGTTAAAGGGCCAATGAAATCTATCCATTGGGTTTAGAGGCCTTTCCCATTTAAAAAGACGAAATTTTTGTTAAGTTCATCTAATTGTTTGTTAAAATTGTTAAATGGCCAATGCAAAAACTCCTCCGGTCGATTTGAGGCCTATACATTTTAAAAGACGGAATTTAATTTAAGTTATATATAATTTTAACTGTTCACTTTGCCGATGAAGAAATTATCGTCGATTTCCAAGGCATCCCATGTTCATAAACGGATTTTTAGTTTTCGTCATTATTTGAGTTATTTAATTTGTTTATTTATCTATATTATGGCACTTACTCTTTTACAAGTGTTCCCTTTTACAGGTACCCGAGGTGCTTTCTCCTTAAGTTTATTCGAAAAAGTTCCAATTATATTCATTCATTTTTTGTGAATATTACGTAGGCCAAACTTTAGCCGATATATTTTATTTTATTTTGTGTATTTGCATGTTTATTATATTTGTACTTATCATTATAATTCTCCTCAATTTGAAAAAAAATGAATTCAGTCGGGAACCAAATTGTGGATTTCGAGAGGGTTCCTAACCCCCTTTCCTTCTTCGAATCACTTGAACCCCCTTACCTAAGAATCAAATGTAAGTTTTCGTAGATTAATATCGGTTTCCTAAGTTTTCCTAAAAAAATTAGGTGGGCGACTCTTTTTTAAACTCTTTATTTTAAAAAAAACTTTGTTTAAAATTGAATCACTTATTATTTTCGAGTTGCCTCGACTTTCCGCCCTATTTTGACAGATTAGGGATGTAAACACATAGAATTCTCTATGCTAGAAAGTATCACATATTAGGAATAGTCAATAACCGACATAGACATTGTAGCAAACTCATGAATCGGGTTCTAACCTACTCCGATGCGGGTGTTCTACTTGCCAATGGTTGGAACTAGGACACATCTCATAGTAGGAACATGGTTAAAGGAATATGAAGGGCATGCTTTTGTAATCTAGTCTTATACTTTAACCTAGAACTACTCCCCTTACCATACTCACGTTGGTGCTAGCCCTTTATTCTCATATAGCACTTCACCTTAAATGTCACATTCCCTACACAAAGAAAGGTCCCCTAGGGGCTACCTCACAATGGCACAAAATCTCATGATTAATTTTCCTAAAGTTTGATATGATTTTGTTCCATCATCACCCTTAGATTCCATGATTCCCTGTTACTTGAAGGAACCATTACGGCTTTCGCGACTCCTTCAACTACATAACCTTACCATAGTTCAGGTTTTCACATACAAAAGAAAGACCCTCTTAACCTCATTCAAGGTCCCATATTATTTCCATACATAAAGACTCAGAACTATATCATCCTAGTCAAGACATCACATATTCATCTTCATAAAGCATCAAGTAAGGGAGACATCAACTAAGACAAGACAACACTGCTCACCTTAACACATATTACTTAGTCATTCTAACAAGCCCATAGGAATAATCAATAATCATATTTACTCGTCCTACATACTACCATATAATCATCAACATAATTATTATAGACTCATATAGTCAAGTAGGACATTTATCCCCAACCTAACCACTCACATAGAACACATTGTCATAGTTACTGAATTTCCTACATACATAAAAGAACATATCCTTGTCACATTACTTTCACATATAGATAGATATCGCATTTTCCCATAAAACCTATAAAAAAAAAACTAAAGACTTCAAGTATGCCGAAAAGAAGCCATGATCATCATATAGCATAAAGTGCCGACAAGGCCACATCATTTCACATAGCACCACCATAATAAGTGGATTATACCAATCACAACTAAATTAAAGTCTAATTAATATAAAATAAAAGGAATTAGGACAACATACCCCACTTCATCTTACAACTTCGATTCCAAAGCTGAATCATCCAATTCAATATCATAAGGCCATAACCAACAATCCAATACAATTATATCAATAATCAATTAAGCTAGGTAAATGTATTACATACTTATCAATCTAATACAACCTAGATATCAATTGAATATATTATTGCATCATTAGATAGCCATAGAAACTTACATAGACTCATAAGCCTAGGTCAATATCAATTCAAATACAGAAGTCTAACATTGAATATGCCCTAAGGATATTCAATAACTCAATTTGATACAATTGAAACATCCTATAAACCATTAACCATAATCTATACATGAATCAAAGCCCATACAATTTAACACATAATTCATCATCTGCAAGCATGAATCACTAACCCATGTTTTAGTCTTGAGAGATTTTGTGAATGTCACAAGGGTTCATAGAGAATTTCATTCAAAAACATCAATTATACAATCAATTTTTTATCATATATAACTTTGGAAACCATTTTATGCAAGAAACCAAGACTTAGAGTAGAAATTGGACTTTTCATCTTTTTGAAATCTTTGAAAATCATCTTGAAATTGGCTCTAGGTATAAAACAGCCTTATCTGAAGAACTCCCAACCCGTATTAGAAGAACACAATGACAATTGAAGAAGAACTCCATGAAGAACCATCTTCAAGCTCCATCTTCACCTTGAACTAACATGGTGGTTTAGAAAAACTTTGGAGGAATATTTTTTAAGTAGATGCTAGAGTTATAATGAAGATTTGAATGGCTTCCATACTCTTAAAATACCCAGAACACTCAAAACACCGTCCTCACATTGATAAGATTGGGGTGAATTTACAACTCACCCTCAAGTTAAGCAGAAAACTGGCAGCCAAAAAAACAGCACTCATCGACGGGTGCATCGACGTTCTGTCTCACCCACGTTCTTCGATGGTAGTCCTCGTGGTTTGCACTTTTCACTCCCCGATCTTGCATGACAAGTGGCTCCATTGACGGGCCCTTTCTGGTTGACTGCCCATGCGTTTGGTCATCGACTGCCACCTAACTGGCAGCGTGCACTCTAATGTTTGGTGTCAGTCCTTTAGGGCCCTTGTGGGTCCTCGTGGAGTCGTAACCTAGACGTCCCAAACCAAATAATCTGTTCGTATACGAGTTTAGGACCCACCATATGATTTTCTCCCAACGAATACTTAAAATCTCAACAAAACATACATAGACACCCAAGGTCGTTTCAAGGCAAGCCTTTTCGAACGTCATGGTGGAACGTTCTTTGGAGTTGACCTCCCACTTCACAAACTGACACACTGACTGCCTTGATACCTATAATAATATTCAAGTACCTTATGACCTCATGAATCACACATAAAACCACATATGAGGCACATAAGTCACTTAGTCGTCGAACGTCTTGGTCGTCCCTTGACATTTAACTTCCAAAGCACCTAAACTCTTAGACGCTGCCTCAAACCCACATTATAAACCATTTTAGGACCTTAGACCAAGCTCTTCCTTGAATTTGGACTTCAATGGATTCCTAGAGAGAATTCTAAGGGATTTGGAGTTTTGATTTGGAAGAATGAAATTTTCTTAGTGTTTTAGGCTTATAAACACATTTAAATTACCAAAAAGAACCTTAAATAACCGCCAATACTCTTATTTTTAAGTGGAGTGAAATTACACTTTCACCTCTCACTTAACACTGACCTGCGCAGGAACACAGACTACCATTGACGGTTGCCCATCAACAGGGCTTAGGTCCATACACGGGCCGTCTTGTCCTTTGTCGATGGGTTCAAAGACTTGGAATAAGTATATTAGCTCCCAGTATAAGTACAAAACGACGCCCACCGCTTATGGGGCGTCGACCAGGCCACTGGCCGTCGATTCCATTCGTAGGTGGACTGCCTTGGGCAGTTTTGGCCACCAACAAGGATTCTTCCTCAAGGACCCTTGCATGATCCTTGGGAATTTTTTCTTGGACATTTCCAACCCAAACATGACCGTATACAATATTAGCACCTCTCACATGAATTTCATCCAAAACGAACACGTAAAACTCAACGAAACATGCCTACACACACAAGGTTGTTTCAAGCTAACACTTTCGAATGTTATGGAAATTCTTGGACGTTTGACCTCCAAACTCCACGAAACTTGACACACTATCTATATATGTTATAATAAATCATATAAAGACCTTACAACCTCATGAATCACACATAAATACATAAAACCACATATAAGTCATATAGGTTACTTAGTCGTCGAATGTCTTAGTCGTCCCTTGACGTTTGACTTCCAATGTACCTAAAATCTTATACACTGCCTCAATACCATATAATGGACTTATTTAGGACCTTAGAACATCATGACCAACATGTTAGGATTTACTTCACCTAAGTCATTTTTCAGAGTCTTACACATTCATACATTAAGGACTTCATGTAAATTCCCTTCTCCAATGGGACTTGTATGTTACACTAAGTGCAATGTGTGAGTAGTATACCATACAAATACTCTCACTTAGTGATTCCTTGAAGATTTAACCAAGGCATACAATTCAAGCTTCATATTGCATATCAACATGAACCTCATCCTTGTCACTTCATTTAACACATTAGGCCTTCAAAGACATACTCACAGCACATACGAATAGATATTCATATATATATCAAGTAAACACTGCCACCAAGAAGGTGGACTATACCACTCAAGAACATTTCATAAATAAGAGTTAAAAAATATAACCAACTCACGATAGAAGAACATAGAATTTGAAATCAAAACTAACTCATGAAACATTTATAAAGCATTAGTTCACCTCAGTTCGTTTTAGGGTGTTACAGTAATAACTTACAAAAATCCTTGGATATGGTTAGTGACGAATTGCAGAAAGTAATCTACGAATACAATAAAATCTCTGAATAAAAGAAGGAATGGAAAATACATTTAGCATAAAGTCAAATTGAAGTTGAATTACTAGAGCATGAACTAGAGGAAGTAAAGCTGAAACTGAATAGCATTAGAAGTTCTCCTAGTCATAGCTTTAGTTAGATCTAATAGATCTAACTTAACCTCATCATAAATTCCCCTAATCATCGCTCCGTTGTAATTAACAAATATTTCCCCTCAATTCATCATGCTGAAACTTTTGTTATACTTGTGCTGACATTGGTCACAAATCTTTTAACTGTAGAAAATTTTCTTCTATAAAATGGATTTGGAGACCAAAAGTTGTTAATCCTAACCGTCAAGGACCCAAAATACTTGGATACCTAAAAGAAATTACTATAATTATTTTGTAGGAGCATACCAAAATAACCTACAAAAAGGAAATTTTGGTGATAGACACTGGATGTTCCAGAGATAAGTACGGAATGGAAGAAATTTCAAAACTCTTAAAAATCGATGGAGTATATATACGATTTGGCAACAAAACAAAAAAAGAAGTAGTAGGAGTTGGATCAATCACTCTTATCTCGTCATGTGATATATCAGAAGTATACCTAGTGGAAGGACTTAATCACAATCTGATTAGCATCAGTCAACTATGCGTTGTTGGATTCAAAGTCTAATTCAATGCTACAACTTGCATCATGAGCGTAACAACCCTAAAAATGTATAAGATAATACTTAATGTGTCTAGAATGCCTACGATTAGACCTGGTTCACACAGATTGATGAGCGTAAAACCAGGCCTCTGAATCCCTGCAAAACAGCCAAGCAACTAACATTGGGAGTTTAGTTAAGCTAGAAGGGTTTGGTCCAGCAATGTAGGGCTCCTGCATATGAGATTTTACTGGGAGAGTCTTTAACAAACTTAAAAGGGGAAAAACTTAAGTTTGGAGGGTCTAGGGGTACAATGGTATTTGTAACCCACCCAGGCTTAAGGTATTCGTACTTACCCTAAATATACATTTAGTTATTAAATAATAAGAGGAGGGGTATTTTGGGGCGAGAGTGCCGAAAATGGAGTAAGTCCTTGCTCCACTCAGGTTTCGAACCTAGGTGAACAATTAATTAATTGTTTTTAATTTAAGTGGGTAAATTAATGTAATTAATTAATTTATAATTATTGGCTTGAATAAAAAAAGTGGAAATCCAGATTTTTTAGTTATTAATTCATTAATATTAAATTAAATTGACTATGTCTTGCACAACTATCATAGTTTTTAACGGGCACTATCTTACACAAACTCTCTCCCACACCTAAACCTCTCTCACTCCTCTCTCTCTTTGGTCCATTTTGATTTCTTTGCTGCAAAAAGGAAAAAAAAACATTAGAAAACAATCACAAGTTCTCTACACTCAAAGAACTTACAAAAAAATATAAACAAGCAACCTAAACTTAAGAAACAAATTTTACACGTCTTCTTGACGGGTCGTGTTGAAGGCTAGTGATGGATTGGTACACTTTTGAAGGTGTGAAAGATAACAGTCCAGGTATGGGTTTTCTCCTTGGAATCCTTTCCTCTCCAGGAAATTCTTTTCTACAGACAAATTCAACGTAAAAACTAGGTTGTCCCCTTATTTGGTCGAATTCCTGTCCCTAGCTCCTTACGATTTCATCTAAAATTAGGTTAGAAATCATGTTGTTGGTATGGTTGCTGTAAGCTAAGTGTGAAATATGTTTCTTTGTGATTTGTGGGAGTAAATTTTGGTTGTTGTCTTCCATTTGAGTCTTAAAATGCTTGTTTGATGATTGGAATTATTGTCATAAGTGTCTAATTGTGATGTTTAAATGAAGTGTAGGTGGCTGAGCTTAGTGGAAAAATCTAAGCTAAACAACAATGAATCTACACCTTAAAACACGTTAAACAAATTGTGAAAATCCACAAAACGAATGTATGAATGTTGTTAAATAAATGCTAAAAAATTTAATAAAATTTCCAGCACTTGATGATGGAGTTTTTTTCCAGAATACTTGAAGTTTGAGAATTTTAAAAATAAATTTAAAACATGTGAGGTCAGTGGGGATTGAACCCAAGACTTCACTACATGAAAGCTGGAAAAAAAATGAGAGGTGTGGGATTTGAATCCACAACCTCAAGGACAAACAAGAGAGTAAAAAGGAAATTTTAAATTAATAAAAATAAGGGAAATTTTCACATATAGCAAATTAAAAATTCATATTTGTATGCTAAAGCAAAGTTTGCATAATTGCGCTCCATAGCAAACATAGAATCTGTATAATTCGCTATACCTATACAGTTTGAAGCAATTGTATAAAACGAAGTGTATAAACAATAAAATAGAAAGACACTTGAGCAGACAGAACTCTATAAAAACGAAGTGTATAAAATGAATTGTATTATAATAAGTGTATCGAACGATTTAATATCAAATTGAATTTTATATAAAATGAAAAAAGAGAAAGACAAATAGACTTGACAAGGACATAACAATTGAATCGAATTGTACTAAACAGAAAGAGAGAAATTATACAATTTGTAAATAGTATAAAACAAGAAAGAGAGAAAGGCAAAAATAAACTGCTGGCATGGAGTATTTTTTATTGTATAATTATGTGACAGGACGAACATATATTTACTTTGCATGTCTCTATACATTTTCTCAGCTTTAATAACAACAAAAGGCAATTTTAATAACATTTCGCCTTCTGTTTGTATAAGTGAGAAAGCGAGGGTGGCGAGCTAGATTTGGGAGAGTGGCGAGCAGATCTGGAAGAGGGGACAAAAGGGACAAAAAAATATATGTATTTGATACGCTTTTCTTTGTCTTATACATTAGAACTAATTTTTTATACACTTATGTTTGTATAAAAAGTGAGGAAAGCGAGCGAGAGATTGGAGGAGAGTTCGAGCGAGATATTTTGGAAGAGAGGCACCTGGCAATATTTTTGGCAAATGTTGCTATGGACGAACAATTAACATCAACCCTAGCTACTCCATTATTTGAGGTTATTAGTTTTTGCTTATTATACAATTTTTCCCTAAAAATTAATGGGAGGATGGGATTCAAACCCCACCACCTCTTGGAGAAGGAGGAGACAAGTGAGAAAAATTAAAAAATCATAATAAAATGTAGAAGGAGTGGGATTCGAACCCACCTCCTCGTCTCTCGGCAAGCCAATGGAAAACTTAGGAAAAAGAGAAAAACTTAGGAAAAAGAGAAATAATGAAGTGCTATATGGGGGTCGATCCCAGATCCCCTAATGGCTTAAAAACCCCATAAGGTTAATCGAGGACGCTCCGGTAAAAAAGAAAGGAAAATTATGAGTGAGGGATTCGAAAATCGGGTTCCCCAACCCGGAACATGTAAATACAAAAATTAGGTGAAAGAAAATTAAATAAGTGTTGTCCAAGGGATCGAAGTCGGTTTCCGTGGCCATTCGTATGACATATAAGTCATACGTAAGTAAATATTAATGAATGCTCATGCCTCTAAAGATCAATCAATATATTGGTATATCTACAAAAGATGCATTAAGTCTTGTGACACATAATCTTGGGTAAAAACTGAATCACTTAGACAAACTAGGAATGAAGCCCTCATGGCTTGTTATGTGGTGGACTCCACTAAGTCTAGCATAGGTAAATGTAAGTGAACCTAAGATAATGTGATGAAATAGATGTAAAACCTAGAAGGGTTAAGTAAGGAGAGTGTGCAACCCTCTAAATGGACAAGTGCATTGGCATATGATGTGAAAATGAACATTCACGTAAGGGGTGAGTAATGATGAAGAGGGAATGTTACTTAAAAGTTAAGGAAGTGGTGACAAACATGATATGAGGCTAATGTAAATTGATTTGAAAATAATCTTCAAATGAATTCCTTAAGTTAAAGTTACCAAACGTTACTCACTAGAGAGTGTAAGATAATGAGGAGACCAGTCTCTATGAACATTTAATGGAAAGTATTGAGCTTAACAACTCTTAATACTAATGTTGAGATGAGACATCATCTAATGATGAGCTAACATGCCTTCATACTAGAAGCCATCGCAATGGCGTATGAGATGAATGAAATGGACTTTATACTGAGATCGATCGGCTAGCTATGAGTGGTGATGCTTCTTTAGGGAAGGACGAAAGGTTCACGTTAAACTCTCATGAGATGGGACTGTCCGACCCTTGCCGGGTATGGGTTCTCCTTACATCTCCTTCTTTCGAACCTATACAGCCAATTATAGGGATCTGGGCGTGGTTAGGTTAAAATCCCTGTACGCTAGCATGTTGTGTGGTCCCCCTTTGGACCGTTTTTCTACCCCCCCGTGATTACAACTCTTTCGTATGTGGGGGGAGACACTGGATTTCCATGGATGCTCACATGATCTATGTCGGTAAGTTAAAGTTCCCAATGAAAGAATGAGGCAGCCTTCAAATGATGCCACATAATGAAATGAATGATACGAAAGGTTGTTAGGCTAGGATAATTCAAAAGGGTGAGTTAGATTCAAGTAAGACATTAGGCCATTCTGGTCATTGCACAACGAACCGGAAGGAAAGTTCTGTCAAACTACATCTAGGTATAGGCTAGGTTTTACACTTGGCCTATGAATGAAATGAAATTGGAGTACGTTATGACAGGGAAACGAAGCAGACTCGTGTTCTAATAAAGACTTCCTAGTTGCGGGTCCATTCTGTTGAACCGCATTTCTGGGATATTGTCGTGATGTTAAGTCCATGATTCCAGGGATTCATGGCTATATGAATGAATGATATTAAAAGACGTTGTGTGCTAAATGCAAAATTTGTGTTGTATTGCTATTATGATGATGTCTAGGTACAATGTATCTATTGTGGTGAAAATGTAAAAATATGAAAAAGTATGATGAGTATGTATTCTCATGAAATAACGTTCCATTCCAAATTTGAAAAATCTCATGAACTTTCCTATCCAAATTTAAAAACCTGCTACTCTCAATTGGCAAGTCCAGATTGCCCTCCAAAAATTCATGTTGTTTAGGAAAGAGTTTATTATTTCTCATGCATATCCTTGGTTGTCGTGCTTGCATATCAACACACTTAGTACAATGTAGATTCCCTTCTGTACTAACCCATAGAACTCTCAATCATTTTAGGTTGCAGGACAGAGAACGATAGAGCTACAGGATCTTCGTTGTAGTTCTCCGGACGTTTCAACAGTCATCCGGCTTTGGTTAGAGTCCTCATGCTTCGAGAATTGCTCGTGTTTTATATTATAGCCCTTAGTTTTTAGAGTTGGGCTTGGGATAGCTACTGACCCCTATGCGATTTAGTTCTGTTTTTATTCAGGAACATGTATTGGTGTCATTTTGGCAATTTATAACTTAATAAGAATTGAAAACTATTTCTTTCAGTTTGCTTATATCTTAAATGTTAGATGTTTTGATGGTTGAATAATACGTTAGTAATGAGGGAAATGTTTTTCTAATGTATGTTAAGAACAAATAGTCTTTGAATGTTCCGCTAAAAATTAACCTAGTAATGTTAAGGAACTGATGTAAGTAGGTCTATGTCTGCGGCCCCTCTGAAAGGTCAACGCATGCGCCTCCCGGTCTCGTCTAGGGTTTAGATTTTGGTCGTGACAATGAGACATGTGACAAAGGACATCACAGTAATTGGAGATTTTGTTGATAATATCTACATGCTAAACAATGTGGATTTACCAACACTTGCATGTCTAAATGCAGTATCAAATGATACTTGGCTATGGCACAAAAAACGCGGTCGTGCAAGCGTGAATGCCTAAGAAAAATTGTCTGAAACATGAATTAATCACTGAACTTCAAAATTTAAAATTTGAAAAGGACCGTATATATGAAGTCTGTCAACTTGGTAAGCAAAGTCGTTTTGCATTCAATATCAAGGATATTGTTAGTACTACTAAACCTTTTCAACTTCTTCGATATGCGATATTTGGTACCTGATTGTGCCGCGAATTTTTGCATTCCTTATTCCTGCTCTTCTCATCGGTTGTAGAAATACGCTTTTCGTATAATTGTGGACGGGATTGGGAAGAGAATTCTCACTTGGAAATGTTTCTAGTTCATAACATAAAAACACAAGATTTCTCAACTTCTTTTAAAGTGTTTTGTAGAAAAGTACAAAGAGAAGTTGGATACTTCATCTCTACGATCCATAGAGATTACGGTGGGGAAGTTTTTATAAAAGTGTTCTTTAAATTGTTTCATAAAAAAGAAGTTTTTGTCCAATAACTCCCGGGATTGAAAAACCTTCTCGCTTTGATTATTTTTACAAACTTTCCAAAGCGCTTTATGGTCTCAAATAGAATCCCAAAGCCTGGGATGAGAGACTAAGTTTCTTTTACTTCAAAATGAATTTCAAAGCGAGAAAATTGATTCAACTCTTTTTATTCAAAGATATGGTATACATATTCATATAGTTCAAATATACGTTGACGATTTTACCGTTGGAAGTTCTAACCTCTCTCTGTGTGACAACTTTAAATCTTATGAAAGGAGAAATTGAAATGAGTCTAATGGGAGAACTCACATTCTTCCTCCGACTAAATATCAAGGAGTCAACAAATGGGAAATTTATCAGTCAAACTAAATGTAAAAAGGAATTGATCAAAAAGTCTGGCCTTGAAAAGGGAAAAATGTTTGGCTCTCCAATGATTCCATCCACTTGCCTTGAAACAGAAGCACCAAGTAAAGAAGTGGATGAAAAAATGTATCAAGAAATGGTTAAATCACTACTTTATCATACTGCTAGCAATCCCAGATTCATGACTGTATGCAATGTGTGCGACGGTTTCAATATGCTAACAGAAAAAGAGTCACATCTTAAAGGCTTGCTATAACAGAGTATTTGCCTACTTTGATGGTAAATTTGACTTAGGGCTTTGGTATCCTTACTCATCACATTTTGATTTAATTGGCTATTTCAGGGTTAGACTTTCCAGGTGTACAAAATGCCATAAAAGTAAAAGGGGAACATGCGAATTTGGATTCGATCGTGCTCTACTGCACAACCTCCAAAAAACAAACCCAGGGCAAAATTATCCACTACTGAATCTGAATATCTGGTCTTAAGAAGTTGTGGTATTCAACTATTATGGATGATTCATCAGTTACTTGATTATGATCTTTCTTATGTAGTTGTTCTTATTTTTTGCGATAATACTAGCGCTATTTGACTTTTAAAATGTATTGTGCATCATTCTAGGGCCAAGCATATTAACATTAAGCATTATTTTATTCGTGATCATGTTGAAAATGGTTATTCCTCTTTCAAATTTGTAGATTCTGAAAATCAATTAGTTGACATTTTTACTATACACCCTGCTTGAAAAAAGGTTTTGTTTTCTTCAAAATTTTCTTCGAATTACCTACTATATTGATATCATTTATTTTCCTTTTATGATTTTAATGTTTGTTTTGGTTTAAAAACATCCATTACTCTGCAACTTTTGATAGATGGCGTTGCTCATCGTCTCACCGTTTTTGTCTTTCTTACTGTGTCCATTGACACTACCGCACGTGGGATGTCTTTTTAAGGCGAAGTATGTTGTACAACCCCGTGGCCGTGTTGTCTAAGACTACCACGTGCGGGTTGAGCTCTTCCTTTGTCCTGTCTCTACTCACGTTTCCACTCCTTTCCAAATCTTTTCCATTTACTCCTTCCTCAAGCCTTACTCATCGCGTACTATTGTATCCTATCTCTGTGGAGCTATCCCCCCTCCATTCCCCGTGGAATTCTCCTTTCCCTGTACATTGGATTATATTTGTCTCTCGCACTCTTAGTCTTACGCATTAGGTTTCCATGGCCCCCCTCTCTGGAACTCGAAGGACCTCTAAATTTCATATTTTGTCCCTCTCTTTTTATTCATATGATGAATCGCTAGGATCATTGTCTCCCTCCTCCAAACAAAGAGCCTCTTCTTCCAAGAATAAGGCTCAAAAAGATCTTCCTCCTAATATGGCATAATCCCTTTCTCCAGAAGGCATGCAACGCTTCTAAGGGATTGAGCAGAATAACAAGTATGATGTCTTCAAAGCACGACCAACTTTTCCTGGTCACGTTATCAATATCAGTCAACTAAGGGACTCCAACGGCCCTGTAAGTTCATATCTCAAGGCTAAAACATTATCCCTGTTGTTGAGTCTGTGTGGTCTTGAAATTTTTAAAAAAGTTGTTCAACTTATCTATGCAAATCTTTGCATCTTTACTAACAACGGTGAGATGGAAACCCTAGATATTATTGTTAACGAATTGTTGTTTGATACAAAGTTTTCTAGTGTAATTCTTTACATGAATGGGGTTTGGCCCGATGAGATTGAAGTTTCTCTAGAAGGGGCAAAGAATGTTGTGGTAGAAACTGATTCTAACCTATCTAAGTTTGGACCTCTATCTCTTTGCTTCGAACATCACATCTTAGCACACATTATTTCAACCACTATTATTCCTAGGAAGGGATTTTTGATTAACATCTCGACTCTGGATGTATTTGTCCTCTACTACATCCTCAAGAAATATCATATAAACTGGGAGGTTAAGTTCAAAGAACACATGCTAGAAAGTGCTTTGGACATTCAAAGAACACATGCTAGAAAGTGCTTTAGACACTAACACTTCTGTAAGTCTGCCTTATAGGCTACATCTCACGTATTCTGATTGATCGCCTTGTGGATCTCTATGTTTATACTTGTTGTTATCAATGCTACTTATGATTCTCGTACTTTCTCTAGTATGGGGTATGTGCAGGTAGAAGAAAAGTGGGTGAAAAATAACTCTGTAATGGAATCACTACGAGAAACAATGCAAAGGCAAGCACCAAAAATTGTGTTTTTACCTTTGCTGAGTCGCGTGGGGCCACTAACGTACGATAGGATAATGATGAACTCAAGACTATCCTGCTTATGTGGCAGTGGGAACCGGTTGAAACTGGAGCTTTTTCACACCAAGCATAGTTGCTACAAATAGAGGGGAATCTTGCGGCTGTGCAAAAGGCGAGCTAGTTACTAATGTGGGATAACTGTTGTATCTTCTTGCGATGGAGCTTAGTTGACACAAAAGAAAGGGAAAACCGTCACATTGTAAACAGAGTTGACGTTTATTTATTAAGGTGGATTCAGCTCCCTTCAACACTAACTTTTGGGAAGTTCGACTGTCAAGGACAATCCTACTCAGGCTATCTTACAATAATATGAACTGCTCCTACCCAACTCATTTTATTGGTAAAGTCCAGTTCAACACTCTAACAATACTTCCATGAATGATGACTAACTCCTAATGTAGGCATATTGTTCTTTTAACCTGGTTTTATTGAAAACTCATCTTTCGATGGGAGTTGGTCACCTATTGTCTTTTCCTGTGGATTGCTCCTGAAAACATCAAGTCTCTTAACTGCTTTTCCCTTGCATCTCTGCTCCGCTTTTTTTTTTCTTTGTCATCATACTTTCATGGTGCCTCTTTTGTTTCCGTCTTTTGATTATGTAAGGGGGGGGTAGGTGGTGGATCCTAAGACCCTAAAAATTCCTATAACCCACAGCTTTTTCCACGTTGAGCTAGGGGACCCCCCTACAAAAAGATTACATAGGAAGCATTAAGATGAGTTGGGGTTAGCCACTCGTTAACCAATTTATTTAGAGAGAAATTTCATATCTTTTTCTAACATTATATTCAATTGGTGAATTAACTTGGCATTATCAAACAAAAACGGGCGGACAAAACGCGACACTCCATGAATCAGGGGGGGGCGGGTTATTTGGATAAAAAACCACTTAATTATTTATCGATGCTCTATTTCACTACGGGGCAAATGAAATCCAAAAGGAATGATGTTCCGGAAACACCTATTTCTTCTAACGCACGGAAATACTAAGATTAGGAAAAGGAGGACATGATTCAATTATCAAAGGATACGTATTTGCACGGCCTTGCAACAGTTAAATCAAGTCAATCTTGATTTATAATCAAGTCTGAAGATCAGAAATCTAATCCAAGAATCAAGCAAAGTTGTCTCAAGAAAAAAGAACAGGGTCCAAAGATATATGAATGAAATGAAAATGAAGATCCGCAATCACAAGGAGACATATCTCAAGTAAGAATCTAGAAGATTATTCCAGAAAGGAAGTAGAAGTGATTTCTTACCATTGAACATATCTACCACTTGATGGAATGGATTAACAATCACCCAATCAAAGAAAGCGCAAATTTACCATGCAAATATTCAATATGGACATGGATCAGCAAATCGCCTCAATCAAGGAATCCATCAATATCCATGGGTTTTCCTTTCAAGAGCATATACTTATCTATATAAACATGCCTTTACATTAGTTGTGAAGTACGGAATGTTAAAAGTTGTATTATATCAGCCCCTATTGTTTAGTTTTACTAAGTCTGCAGTATTTAATTTATATTTTTAGGTTCACGCCTTGACCCTATGTTTCTTTTTTAAATGTGTAGATAAATTTTATATTGTGTCTTATTTGCATAATTGTGTTGTTCCCTATGTTTAAGTGTGTGGTTTAGTGCATTACATTAGACAGTTTAGTGGGAATATGTTCCATAACATGTAAACCTATATAAGGTACAAAGGCCTATTGAATGAAATCAATTAAGTAACAATAGCTACAACATCATTTGGGTATTTTTTATTCTTCATGCTATTCCTTGTTAACTATTGTTTCTCTATCAGTTGTTTCATCCACGCAATTAACTGGAATTGTATTGTTTGTATTTCCATAAATCCATATCTTCGTTATTCACCTCACGATCGAGGTATACAAAATCTTGGGAAAAAAAAAACAAGTGTAGGCAGTACAAGTATCGATAGGTTTGTCAAAGTAAAGGTTCTGATTCACACATCAAACATGATTTACGGTCGAAATACCTTGTACTTCCTATGTTCTCTTCAACTTCTTATGGAAACTCTTGAAATCAAAGGGACTGGAAGTAGGCCCCGTTTTCCGAACGAGTATAAAACTCTGTGTTGTTTAGTTACTGAATTTACCTTTGCCTGGAGTAATTGTGTACGGTACTGACCTTGCAGGCTGACAAAACAGAAAGTTGACTAAAGGAATTTTAATCCGTTGTCAAACAACACAAGGTCACTTCACTGTGAAAGAGTTTGCAGCACAGTGGCCAAAGCCATCGCAGGCCCCCCCCCCCCACCCAACCAACAAAAAACCAAAAGCTGCCCAAACAAAAACACCCCTGATAGCACTTATCGTCTTTATTTTTAACAACCACCACCCTAACCCCCCCCCCCACCCCCCCCCCCCCCCCCCCCCCCCCCCCCCCCCCCCCCCCCCCCCCCCCCCCCCTAGCCCCCCCCCCCCCCCCCCCCTCCTCCTAGAGAAAAGCACACAACTTGGTAGGTATCTCTTTGTTCGCCCACCATATAGATTCTACCCTGATTAGTCTATCTATAGATAATCTAGTAATCTTATTATATATCTAGGCGCGGCGAGATCTTGTTTTTGTGATGTGTTGTATGCGTTTTAGTTTTCGTTACCTTGATTTTATATCTTTGTTCGTTTATGTGTTATATAATTGTGGAGCTGAGTTGTACCTAGTAGTAATGTTTAATTACATGATTTTTCGTCGTTATGTTTTTCCCATTTGGCAGCTTATGGTTGCTTATTCATTTTAGATTTTAGTTATAGCGTTTATTGTATGTTGTTCTTTTGTCTTGTTTCGGCTCTATCCGTTATAATTTTTTCTTGATGGGTTCTATCCCATTGTTGTTGCTTCAGACTTCCGCTGCACTTGTGTTCTGTGTTTTTATGTCATAGGACCGTCCCCGCCGCACTGTGTATCCAGCGGGACACCGATCTGGCTAGACACTGGCCCTGCCTCCTCTCTGTCTTTGTCCACTCAGCTGACCTGGTTGTCCCTCCCCTAGCGTTCCCTTTGTTGCGGACATTTGTTTCGGCTCTTCTTTTTTTTTTCCCTGTTATTTGTGTCGCCTATTGGTTTCTGGGTTTTGTTGGATCGTGCAAGCTAGTAAGTCTGTACGAGCTTGTCGATGCCGGCAAACCCACCGCCAGTTTTGCACCATCTGCACCTAATCTTTACTTCTAACTTTTGTACTACCATCCTTACATGTTATCCGCGAGCTTTCGGACCACTGTAAGATCTACTTTGTCAGCCTCTTCAAACCACCTTAGCAGGCTGTGTGCTTTCTTTTCACTTGCACTTTCATTTCATTCCTCGCTTAGTTTCTTAATTAAAGTCCTCAGGTAGGGGTGAGACTCTTGGTCGACCTTCTGCTGATTTTTGCGCCTCTTCTAGCGCTTTTTTTTTGGTATTTAATTGATCGCTTGTTCGCGGTTCATCCTTCTTTTGCTTTCCTTATTTTTGTACACCTCGACCTTTCTGGCACCCTCGGGCCCGTTTTGTCTAGCAAGACATCTTAAGCGATGGCAGACTGTTCGTCTCTGTAGAAATGGCTTTTTTTTTATTACACCCTGCCGCAACTTGACACCCTCTGACTGTTCGGTGGAGTGTTTGTTTTAGTCCTGGGTGCTTTTTTTGATTGCATTTAGTTGTTTTTGTTTGTGATGTCAATTTGTCATATGTCGATCTCATAATCCGTTCCTTTGTCTTTGTTGTTCAGGCTTTATAATTTGAGATGATCAGAAATTTCAACAGGTTCGTGTTTCATGTTTTTCTTTGTTGTGTCTTTTCTTGGAGGTGTTGTGATTTACGCTTGGTATGATTGTCAAGACGATGATGTGTCTGTGTTGATGCGCGTCGTACTGTTGCGTTTTGAACGTTATTAGACCTCCTTAGTAGTGTTTGCATGTTATCTTGCTTTCTTAGTATTTAGTTAGGTTCATATCACGCTCGTTTTTTTTTTTTGTCTTTGTTTTTTTTTTTTTCTTTTTTATTTAGTGTGTCGATTTTTTTTTTTGGGTTGTTGCCGATTTTTGTGGTTTTTGGTTATACGGTTTATTTTGGTCTCGTATGTGTAGTGTCGGCGTCTGACTCGTCTTCCTGCCCTTTACCTTGCTATATGTATCATTTTTTCACTTCTTGCTAGATCAGGTACGATTAACGTGACGACTGATTGCTACAACTTCTATATGTCATTTGTGAGTTGTTCCAATCTGTCGCCCGTTGTTGTTGGTGGATGCACCCGATTTATATATGGTACGCTGATCGATGTACGTCGTTGGTTGATTCTTAGATTCCCAGAGTAGTGTGTTGTACATTGGTACCACATCGTAGCTGTTGTTGTTATTTGAGTTTCGCTGTATTTGAGAGAGTTTTTGAGCTTGAACTGATCTTAGATTATGTACGGCGTTATGTATAATTAGCATTGTAATTGGTGCTATGACTTCTTATTATGCTGTTTTTCTTTGGATTGACATTCTTTTTAGACTGGTTTAGGACTTTATTTTTTGAATTTTAGTTAGTGTGCTTTAGTTGTGTTATTGCTTGTTTGTATTTCTTTTTCTATCTTTCTTCCACCTTTTACAAATTTCGATCGTTGCTTCGTGGTTTGTCCATATTTCTTTGTTGATGTTGGTAAGCAATTCTAATCCTCCTTATGCAGTGAGTATCTATCTCACTAACTTCTCCACATATGTATAATTTGAAACCACAGCACATTTCACACAACTCAACCCTGATAATTTGACGTGTTATCTGCCTTGATTTGCAGTGATGCCTCTCCCCCCTCGCCCCTGGTTAATTCCACCAATGTGTTGTTATCCCTTACACATGCAAGTAACCCACGTGTCCTGTAGCACAGCCCCACCACGCCCCAGAACAGTTGGTGGAACGGACCAAAACGCGTTTTCTACTTTGATATAATAAAATTTCACGTACTTCGCTGCAGTAGTGCCCGTGGTCTCAACACAACATATTCAACCACATTTATCCTCTTCAGGTATAGTGTGTTTTCGCACCAGTTCCACATTGGTTTTCTTCTTCGTACCACTTGAAACTCTCCCCAGATCCCCTTGTTCCCACCTCACCTCCAATTTCACGTATTGGATGAGAACTCTGCTGCATGCGTTCAACCGCGGAATCGTGTCGCTCCTTTTTCCGCACGCCCCACTTAACGATACACGCCTACCCGACTCGCTTAAACCGGCGTTCATCATCAATATATTAAAAGCTATGTTTTCCTTCTTTTACATGGTTTTTCCTGATGCTTGCCCTGTGTTTTTGTTATTAAAAAATACACCATTGCGTGTTGTCTATCTATTAGTTATTTGTTGTACATGGCTCAGTTGATATTAGAACACAAGTGAAAAAGAAAAACCGTTTCTGGTGCAGTGGTAATTAATATTTATTCTAAAAAGAGTATTTTGTATTAATTAAGCTGAAAAGTGGACAAAATTGATTCAAAGTAAAATAGACGATCAGATCTCCAGCCCAACGACGGACCAGTTATGACCTAAGTCTGCCACGCAAACGGCTTGCCCCACTTGTTAGCAGTGATTTGGGACGGTTAAACCATTACTTGGTAAGAGCTCTGCTGAGTTTCCCCCCATATTTTGTGACTCCAAACATCGAACGTTCAGTTATTGTTTTATGAAAAATGATTTGTCCTTTATATTTTGACTAACTCATATGTTATGTAATATTTTGATTTTGTATAGAGGGTAAAAATTCAATAACTCTAATTTGTGTGTCGTCAGTTTGCTTGTTGCGTTCTTTGCCTTTTCTAATCTAATTATCTAGTGTGGACTTGACTACCAGCAGTGGTGCCGTCTTATGTCTATTTTTAATTATACCCTAAAATTTATTTTCCTGTTAAAATATCAATACCCTTAAATAAGGACTAGATTTGCGATTATTACTAGTAATGTGTTAAGATCTGTTGCAAGACATTTACTGCAAAGACTGATCGACAGAGAAGCCTCCCAGGCCCAAATGTCCCCTCCTTTGTGTGAGACGGTTCATTATTACCTTGTTATATCACATTTCAAGTCACCTCGTATAAGCTTCTACTGTCTAAGATTGCCCCACACTCTCGGAGCAAGATTCACCATACTCCCCGAGTTCGACGAGTCCCCACTTCAACCTGTGACAAGATCCCATCAGACAGTTGTGAGAAGAATTACCTGGTACTTGCTACAAGAAAACACAGAGGTTATTTCCGAAAACACAGCTCTCAACTAAACTCAGGAATAGTTGCAAAAAAGTCGGATAGAAACTAATATAATAATACAAAATATCTTACCACTACCCACTTTACCTACCAAGTTTGAGCATTTTAAAGAAAACAAAAGGACAGTCGAGACAAACCGTGGTCAAAAGTCCGGTGTTCCTATTCTTCATTATCCGATGTTCAATGACAACCCTTAATTTTTTACGTGAGTTCCATATAGCCTCTTTGAGTTGGTCCTACTAGCAACTCGCTGCTAGCTTTCACATTTTCAGACCCTTCCGTGAAACCTTTAAAAATAGCAGAACACTAACGGGATAAGTTACCTCTCCCCCTACTTCTTCCTTTCCCGCGTGCGATGTCTTCTCCTTACTGGATCTGTCGATCCTTCACTCACTAATTTTCACTTCACGCTTTGGCGTGTCGACCATCCCAATTTGGTACGCATACTTTTTACTAATGACACTTGTTTAGTTTCTTGTTTCTACTCAATTTTTTATTCGAATGATATATGACGCGGACTTCCTTTGCTTTCTATATTTCCTCCACGTTCTCTCACAACTTCAGTGCTCTTGTACAAATCCTGCCCCGCCCTGTGTAAAGCAACTTCTTCTCTCATTTCTTAAAATTTTCTCGACAGTAACCGTAACACATTATGAACTACATCAAAGTACAACAAAGATTGGATTAGGACGAACAAGATGAGATATGAAGAGACTGGGTGGGCCGCAGTTGTTTTGCTGGTCGCGCTGTGACCTATATTGGTACATTTCTCCGCCCGGACCCGGCCTTCCCAGACCACTCACCGCCGTCGCCCTGCTTCGCTCGTATTCGCGCCGAGGAGCCGTGTAGCCCACGCGCGTCCGCAACTCCGGCCCTTGCCGCGTTCTTTTTTTTTCCTTCCTCTTCCCTTTTCTTTTTTTGGCGGCAAGCGACAATTTTGGCGTTTCACACGGTACTTTTTGTATGTTTAGGAGAAGGAAAATTAAAAAAAGGAGGATTAGGAGAAAGAGAGAGGAAGAACAAATGTAAATTCTCTTGGGGAAAATGAGGAAAAAACATGTAATTGATTGCTTGAGATTTGAGATTGATAATTAAAAAGATCTATAAATTACGATCAGCTCCTCTTTTCTTTTCTCTTATCTCTTTTTGAGGTCACTTTAACTGTTTTTCTCTCTTATTCTGCGCGTACCTCTGCTGCTTGTAGAGCTACCGGCCGGTTTATGATCACGATCCTACCGGTCTCCGTCCTTCCGATACCTTATCGCCATTTTCGGTCCTCTCTTTCTGCATCGTGTTTCAAATATAATCCAAATACATTTTTGGGGGTGATATAAAACATCCTCATCTGTACTTAATTTTGACTCTCTGGCTTTTATCCTCAGTTATATATAAATATTTCTCTATATGAGATTTTTTGAATAGCTTGTGTGAAATGTCTGCCATGAAACGAGGGTTCTCCTAACTTTTAGGGAGTAATTCTTCGGGTCGTGTACAGACTTGATATCAGAGGCATTAAGGTTTGGGAAAATAGTTTAAGGTCTAAGAATTTAGAAATGTCCTTACAAAGCCAATCTAGTAGTATCGTGGTCATTGGGGCCACTTTTTTTACTTCAGACAATGGTTTAAATCCATTGTTGAAGATGGTTTCTTCCTTTTTCTTCTTTTTTTGTGGCAATGATTGTTTAGAGATAGTCAATGGTGGAGGAATCGCGCACTGACCCTCTTATTTGATATGGAAAATAAGGACACACAAATGAAAATAAACAAAAAAATAAACAATAAATATATCATATATTTTAAAAAGACATTATTAAATAAAGTTTATATATTTTATGTTTTTGTGCTCCCTCTCTCAAAAGAGAGTGAAATTTACACGTCACTTTGTTAATTAAGAACTTTACGGAGGATGAATATCTCAGTTGCTGAGATGGTTTTGTGAGAAGGGGCGGAATAGGAGCGGCAGGGACAGGTTCTGATAAACTCACACATACCGCTCAACAATTTGAAAAGCTACTATAGCTTAAACACTTTAAATTTCGTATATAGATTGGTGGAGGTGATTGTTTTTTTTTTGAATCATTTTCTCAACAAAACCATTATAATTAAATTGGACCCATAGACCAACGGCTAAAGCTATTGATTTTATAGAAGGTAAAAGGATATGCAAAGTTTTTTTAACATATGGAAGCTAAAAAAAAGTAGAAAACAAAAAAAATTGTAATATATATGACACCTAAAGAAATAAAGTATAACTCTTGGAATTCAAATAATAATATTAAAATATTATTATTTAATTAAATATTTAATCATTTTAATAATGATAATTTAATTTATAAATCTAATCTTTCCCACCTTCAATTTAAATATATATAAACTTAGACTTACGATCTTATCCTCTCCGCACACAGCGAAAGACCCCCTCGCTCACTACATCATCCACATCATTATACAATAATATCAAGAAAGATATATCTTAATTCCGGTTTCTAGATCTATCTTTCGTTTGGTCCAGGGAAACTCATGTCAATCCCATTGCTAAGCACGTGTACAAAGAAAATGTATAAAAATTTAGCTCCAGCCCTTTGCTTCTCAACTGTGTGGAATCAAAGTTCAATTCCTCTCGAATTCTCAAAGATATCGGGTGTGTTCGGTATAAATGGAAAATATTTTTATGAAAAATATTTTGTAGAAAAAGTTTTTATGAAAAATAAGTAGTAGATTTTTTATTTATTTTTTCAATATTTGATTGGGACAGTAATAAAAGCTATGTTTGTAACAGTTTTTTAGTATTTCTGATCGATTCCCGATGAATTGTTAAAAAATAGTTGTTAGAAATAATTGTTTTGTCTTGCCCCCTTTATACTCCATGGACGTACAAAAACCGCATAGAATACATTCTTCTTGTTCCTTTTGTGCTCGGGCCCCGCGGCAGCCTCGGGTCCGGCCCTCGCGCAAGGGAGAGGCGACAGATATAGGGAGGGTTAGAGGTGAAAAAAATAGCAATTTTGAAGGTTCAGTGAATATATTTTTTTAAAAACAAATTTAAACGTTTTTTTGAGGTAGTCAAGAGATGGAGTGGGCCCTGGGTCGACGGTAGGTTGAAAGAATGGAGAATATTTGAAGTCTGATAAATCTTTTTAAGGACAAACTTAATTTTTATTTGTTTTTGGGGGGAGGGGGGCGGGGAGGGGGATCTCTTTCCCCACCGCCTCCATGCCCCCTCCCGGGGGGGGGGGGGGGGGAATGAGAGGTGCGAGATCAGTTCAAGATTGAGGAGAGTCAAGATCAAGTTCCAAGAAACGATCAAAACAAGGGCCACCGGATTTAGATCCAAGATACAAGCCCTTTATTCAACTAGACAGTCAAAGATCAATATAAAAATCAAATCCAAGATCAAGTTTTCAGACCACCAGATTTCAAGCACAAGCTCTTCAAGCCCTGAATTCAAACTAGAAAGTCATCTGAAGATAAAGTTCTAGTTCAAATCGAAGATTAAGTTCAAGAACGATAAAGATCCAGACACCACCGGAAGATTAAGCTCCAAGCCCTTGAAAACAACCCTAGAAAGGAAAGATAAAGTTCAAGTTCAAGATCAAGTTCAAGGAACGATCAGATCAGACCATCGATCAACATCAAGATCCAAGCCCTTTGAATTCAACTAGAAAGTCAAGTTCAAGGGGAAATTTTTTTTTTAAAGTCCAGACAAAGAAGACAGTCAAGACTCAAGTTCAAGATCAACACGATCAAGATCAAGACCACCGAATTCAAGATTCAAGTCTTCAAGCCCTTGTATTCAACTAGAAAGTCAAGCTCAAGATAAAATTTCAAGTTCAAGATCAAGTCCAAGTCCAAGTTCAAGTCATCACTCCAGATTTCAAGCTAGACGATCCAAGATCTAGATAAAATCCCCAGTTCAAGATCAACCTTTAACCCTTGATTGAAATATTATTTGAAAAGGCGAATTCAGAGGAATCATAAGATTGTAAACACATCGCACTTGACAATTAACATAAGATCGAGGTTGCATATCAATTTTGTGTTCTTTGACTTAATGTCTTTCTCGCGACGCGAATTTATCTCGTCTACAAATTCTGAAAAAGGCTCAGTGGACCATTCTCTACCTCTTCATCTCAACTATTTTCAGCATCAATAAAATGTAGCAAAAATGTCTCCACCTATAGAAGAACAACTAGCAACCTTAACTAAAGTGATCTTTGAAGGCCCTGACAAATTGCACACACGAACAAGATTTGCTAAACTTTCCAAGCTAACAATAAGATGGATAACATGATTGAAAAAAAGATCAGTCAATCACCTCTGA
Source organism: Solanum habrochaites (assembly GCA_027704765.1). Lineage (NCBI taxonomy): Eukaryota > Viridiplantae > Streptophyta > Magnoliopsida > Solanales > Solanaceae > Solanum > Solanum habrochaites. The sequence continues at coordinate 9,792,399 of JAKWJA010002494.1, read as the reverse complement.
CGGTTTCTAAAATTCAAGATGAAAGGGCGAGTCTTGCGTAAAAGAAACAAAGATTCAAAGAGATTCTTTTTCTTCAAATGAAGGTGTGATTCCAATTGATCAATAAGGGAACTTTATCATAGAGTCTATCAAAAAACAACTTATGCAGTCTTCGTCCAAATTTTCTTATCATAATGCAAAAAGTCATGATACACAAAGAATTAATACTTCTTGAAAAATTGTCTCGAGGGTTATTCAACCTCCCAAGCTTCAAACCCAATTGATGGAAAGGAAATCCAAACAACATATAGCGCACTTTATGAGATTGCAATGCTTATGGGACGTATGGTGATTATCTGTTAAAGGAGTTCGTTCAATCTCTCCAAAGAATAAATTTCCTTGGATTGGTACAAGACCTTCAACCTAATTCTATAGATCGGTTGGGAGCATTAGAGCAAGAGTCCTTAATCGTTTTCTATAGCACGAGACATTGTTGTTATTAGATGGAACTTGCAAAGGCTCGTCAAGGTGATGAAAGATGAGTTAGTTGTTTGACTAATTAATCGCTGGAGGAAGCTGAAGCCTAACTGGCAAAAGATCGCCTTAGTTGTGGAAAATTCTATCGCATGAACATGTGCATTCCAAGGTATGAATTGGGGTCCTTAAATAATTGTTCAAGATAAATCTCAATACATTTGAAGAGTTAGCAACTCGGTGCACCATGACATGAATTAAGCATACTTGAATGAGAAGCATCAACCAATTCTTTTGTCTATGGACCTCATGAGATAAAGTATAGAAGACTCCAAATCTAGGGCAAAGTCGCATCCGAAGATGACTCTTTGAGAGTCAATGTATATCTAGACTCTCCTTAACGCATGAGCTTTAAAATGCAAGTTACAAGCTCCTGAAAACGCGCTTAATTGTAATATCATAAGTCTTTCACAGTTTTGAAATGCTCCTTGAATGTTGTGAAACACGAGCTTAAACTGTATGTCAATTAAATTTTTAAGTTTCATTTAAATTTCAAGTTGAAAATGCTCCTAAAAGACACGAGTTTCAACCTGTATGTCTTTTTAAAATCTTAAAGTTTGGACATAAATCTTCAAGTTGAAATGCTCCTTGAAACAAACACGAGCTAAATTGTTTATACCCACTTAACTAATCTCAAGTTGAAATTATCCTTGAAAAACGACTGAAACTGTCTAGACGGCTCGCTTAAGATATCTTAAAGCTGTGACATAAAATCTTCAAGTTTAAATTACTCCTTGAACACATACCGATCTCCCTTTAAGTTGGTATCTCACGTTAAACCACCTTCAAGCTTAGAGTTAAAAATCTCTGGAAGTTGCTGAACATGCTCATTGACAACGAGCTTAAAAATATATGTCACTTAAATATTCAAGTTTGAGTCAAATTCTTCAAGTTGAAAATGCCCTTGAATACGAGCTTAAACGGGTATGTTCTTAAATCTTCAAGTTTGATGTTGACTATCGAGTTAAATATGCTCTGAGGACACGATCTAAAACTGTTATGTATTGTCAAAGCTCTGTTTTAAATTTTGAGCTAAACCTTTGAGTTAAACTGCACTTCCCTTAAGGTACGAGGTCCCTAAATTACATGCCACTCCTGGCCCGCAAGAGTATACATATGCTCTTATTACGAAATAAACCATTTAAAATTCCAATGCCAACTACTTCAGGTTGTATTCGAGCTCCTACTTATTTACATGTCCCTCTGGCCCGCAAAGAGTATGAAACTATGTACGCGGACATAACTCATTAAAAAAACACTCAATGCCCACAAAAATTACAGTCTGTGACTGATCCTCTTTTTTTTTTTTTGTTCCGCTTGTTCCAACATCCCTCGCCCATCAAAAACACTGAGGACTCTCCGTAGGCGCTGCCTTAGAAACACACCGTCTCACTTGCGATTCACAGCCTCCTTCAGTGGTCCGTGCTATGACTGTCCCAAAAAAACACAGTCCCACTGATATTTCACTATGATTATTAAGATATAAGTATCCTTAGATTTTGTATTTGTCTCATCCATACGTTAGGATTGTACAGTATTGATTGGTCAATAGATGGGGGCAAACCATTGTAAACTGTATAAGTTTCTTTTTTGTTTTATCTCCACAACCATGCTTGAACCCTGTTCTTGAAAAATTGAAGTTTTTTTTAAACTCATCTAAGTATACAAGTTGAAGTTTCCAAAATCTTCATGAGTACGGAAATTGGAAGTGTTTTGATTCTTTTAAGTTCTGAAATTTAAAGTCTTCGAATTGTTTTCTTCAAGATGTAAGGCCTTATAATTCTGTTTCTGCAAGTGAAGTCTTTCAGAGTCTTCCAGTCTAAATCAGTTGAAGTCTTCAAATTCTTTAAGTATTGTAAGTCTTTCATAAGCCTTAAGTACGTTTGAGTCCTCGAAATATGTATAATCTAGAGTGTGGAGGGCCTAGCAAAAACGACGGTAAATCTTTTTTATTCTGCGCCTGTCTTAGTGTGTTCTTGTTGACTAGGTGTCGTGTAGACTACCCCTCTAAAGTAGCAAGTTGAAGTCTTCATAAATTCGTGCAGTTGACTTTGGTCTAAGTATTCAAGTCGAAGTCTTCAATTTTTTCAAGTTTACAAGCTGAAGTCTCTAAATTATTTAAGTCTGTAAGTTGAAGTCTTTAAGTTCTTTAAGCGTGCGATTTGAAATCTTAAAGTGTGCAAGTTGAGGTCTTCAAATTTTTCTACAAGTTAAAGTCTTTGAATCCTTTAAGTCTGCAAGTTGAAATCTTCAAATTATTCAAGTTTGAAGGTTGAAGTTTTCAAGTCTTGACACCTTTATATTGCCTTTCTTAAGGGAGGGATTTAAATCTATCTACTTTCGCCTTAAGAACATCATAAAGTTACCTTTCTTAAGGCGGGGATTTTCATCTATCCGCTTTTGCCTTAAGTATACCATAAAGTTGCCTTTCTTAAGGCAGGGATTTACATCTATTCGTTTTTGCCTTAAGAACACCATGAAGTTACCTTTCTTAAGGTGGGAATTTACACCTATCCGCTTTCGCCTTAAGAACACCATGAAATTACCTTTCTTAAGGCGAGGATTTACATCTATCCGCTTTCGCCTTAAAAACACCATGAAGTTACCTTTCATAAGGAAGGGATTTACATCTATCCGCCTTCGCCTTAAGAGCACCGTGAAGTTACCCTTCTTAAGGCGGGGATTTACATCTATCCTTTTTCTCCTTTAAAATACCATGAAGTTACCTTTCTTAAGGCGGGGATTTACATCTATCCACCTTCGCCTTAAGAATACCTCGAACTTACTCTTCTTAAGGTGAGGATTTACATATATCCGCTTTCGCCATAAGAACGTCGTGAAGTTACCCCTCTTAAGCTGGGGATTTACATTTATCCGATTTCATCTTAAGAACATCGTGAAATTACCCTTCTTAAGGCGGGGATTTACATCTGTCTACTTTCGCCTTAAGAATACCATAAAGTTACCTTTCTTAAGGCAGGGATTTACATCTATCCGTTTTCGCCTTAAGAATACCATAAAGTTACCTTTCTTAAGGCAGGGATTTACATCTATCCGCTTCCACCTTAAGAATACCATGAAGTTACCTTTCTTATGGCGGGAATTTACATTTATGCGCTTTCGGCTTAAGAATACCATGAAGTTACCTTTCTTAAGGCGGAGATTTACATCTATCCGCTTTCGCCTTAAGAATACCATGAAGTTACATTTCTTAATGCGGGATTGAGACTTGAAAGTCATGCTAAGCTAACTAGGTTAGACTTAAGACAATATTTTCTTGGTGATAACTAAGCCTTTGAAGTAAATTCCAACCCATCACAACCATTTTTGGCGACGATGTTCTGAGATTGAGATATAAAATATTTTGTGAGGCAACAAAAATCTTAAATTTTCAGCATATTAGAGTTTAAAGTTAACTTCGAAAAATCACCTATAAAGATTCTGAAGCTATTAACTCTTGAGTTTCGGACTTTTTGTGGATCATTGTGTCTAGATTCAAAATAATCAAGCGTCTTGTGATTTCGTCGTTCCTACATCAAGACACAAAAGTTTTAGAGAAGCCACACAAATCTGAAATTTTCAGCATGACAGAATCTAGAGCTGACTTCAAAAAATCATAAAAAAAGATTCGGAATGTATTAAATTCTGAATTTCGGATAAATTAGAGATCGAGAATCCTAATTTCAGTAAAATCAAACCGTTCATGATTTTAAATTTTCTACAATGAGATATGAATTTTCTACGACATACGCATCTATCAAGCTGTAGAAAAAGTGATGAACAGAATCTAGAGCTAACTTAAAAAAATCATTAAAAAAAAAGATACGGAATGTATTAAATTCTGAATTTTGGATATGCTAGAGATAGATAAGTCTAATTTTAAAAAAAATCAAACAGTTTATGATTTTGATTTTTTTACAATGAGATATGAATTTTCTACGACTAACGCGTCAAGCTGTAGAAAAAGTGACGAAAATAAGTAAATGGGAAGGAAAATTACCTTGAATTATGCCCCTTTCGTCAATGGCTTGTATCTCACAATCCATAATTGAAAAAAAATTATGGATACAATGCGTCTATTTATAGATGTCATGTGATGGGAATAAAATTCTTTTCCTAATCTAATAACAAATCCTTTTTGGCTAGGACAATAGAAAAGATATATATTTAAAATTGAGTAGGAATACAATTCCTAGTTCAACTACAATTTGAATTTAAATGGATTGCAATATAAATTATACAAAACATTCCAAGTTCTAATTGAAATCAAATTAGAAGTCATGTAACTAAAGGACTCCTAATAGGATTCGACGTGTATGACTACTGGGAATCGTATGTGACTAAAAGAAATTAGTAAATTTTTTCATTCCTAGTTGACTTTGGTCAATAAGATTAAAGGACAAAATTCAATACTTCAAGTCTCGTCTTTAAGATGCAAATAATTCCGACATGACTTGAAGTAGGGACATTTGTAATCATTTAAAATTTATTTAAATATAAATTTATTAAATGGTTTGGATTATATTAAATTAATAAATATATTAGTCCGAATAAATATTGTGGATTAATATAATTGATTTAATTATTTAAATTAAGATAAATATAAATTTAATTAAAGTCCGCTCCATAAAGCCCATATGATATTTCACTTAAATCAGATTGCTCGAAGGGAGACCTATTCTAATCGCAACTCCTCTATTCTAAAACTATAAATAGTGGTCTCATAATTCATAAAAGAGAACAAAAAAATCTAAACAAGAAGCTAGAGAAAGTTCATGGATCAAAAGCCATAAATTTCTCTACAAGTTCAAGGATTCAAGAATTCAAGTATTCAAGTTCAAGATTTGAAGAAGTCAAGATCAAGTTCAAGAACGATCAAAATCAAGACCACCGGATTCAAAATCAAGCTACAAGCCCTTTAATTCAACTAGAAAGTCAAGATCAAGATAAAGTTCAAGTTCAAGACCACCAGATTCAAGAACAAGCTTCAAGCCCTTGAATTCAACTAGAAAGTCAATATCAAGATAAAGTTCAAGTTAAGTCCAAGTTCAAGTCGAATATTAAGTTCAAGAACGATCAAGATCAAGACCACCGGATTCAAGATTAAGCTCCAAGCCTTGAATTCAATTAGAAAGTCAAGATAAAGTTGAAGTTCAAGATCAAGTTCAAGAACGATCAAGATCAAGACCATCGGATTCAAGATCAAGCTCCAAGCCCTTGAATTGAACTAGAAAGTCAAGATCAAGATAAGTTCAAGTCAAGTTCATGATAAAGTCCAAGTCCAAGAAGAAGTCAAGATCAAGTTCAAGAACGATCAAGATCAACACCACCGAATTCAAGATCAAGCTCCAAGGCCTTGTATTCAACTAGAAAGTCAAGATCAAGATAAAGTTCAAGTTCAAGATCAAGTCAAAGTCCAAGTTCAAGTTCAACTCCAAGATCAAGATAGAGATCAAGATCTAGATAAATCACAAGTTCAAGATCAACCTTTAACCCGTTGAAATTATATTTGAAAAGGCAAATTCAGAGGAATCATAGAGATTGTAACACTTGCACTTGAAATAATAAATCGATTGTTGCTATAATTTTCCGTTCTTGATTATTGTTTTCTCGACGCGAATTTTATTGTCTACAATAATATAAAAGAAAAAGGAAAGTATTAAATGACCAGAAATTTTATCAAAATTTGGCAAGAAAATTTGACCAGAAAATTTTAAAATTATGAAAAATTTTAATTATAAAATAAACTATTCTTTTTCACTTTTTAAGTTAAAAGGTATTAAAGTTATTAGATCAAAAATATTTTTAAAAAAGTAAAATAACATGGATAAAATATCGTTCTGGCAAAATTTTCTGGCAAAACATATTTTTTCAAAGAATAAATTACCCTTGGTTTGTCAAATATACTCTATTCATTTTTACATGTTTACTACTTTGATACTCCCTCCTTCCAATGTAATATATGGTACTTTTCGTATAATGTTGAATGTCTAAATTTTTTATTTAAAATATCGAATTAATTTAATTTAATGTAACTTTAAAAATTAGTCAAAATTGACTTTTGAAAAGCGCAACATGAAAAATAAAAATTTGACGGAGAAATTAATATTTTTTATTTGTTATTTTTAACATATCAAAAAAAAATTATCTTTTTATATTTCTCCTCTTAATCACTTATTCCTGAACTATTTTCAAGACATAATAGTAAATGTCAATTAATTATTAGTTTCTTAATAAGTATGTCGAACGCGAATATAACAAAGTAAAAATGAACTAAGGGTGATAAAAATTGAGCAAACTGATAAGGATGTGGCAATTTCATATCCAATTATATTAAAAGAAAAAAAAATCAGTTAGAAAAACTCATTTTTTAAAAAAAAAAGAAAAAGAAAAAAATAGAGGATATACAACGAAAAATGAAGATAAATTTCAATCACTCTACATACGTGTCAACATGGGTCCCATCATATTGATTGATATTTGAGATAATTGTATAGCATTGCAAACTAATAACATAAAATAAATATAGTAGTTACCCTTTGATTTATTTGTATTCCATAGCAAATTGTTTGTCAGTCCCTATCTACCTCATATTCTCACTCGTCACTCTCCCTTTCTCGCTCACTTATTCATGTCGCTCGCCTCTCTCACTTTATACAATTGAATTGTATAAATTGTGTTTCTAATTGTATAAAGGGAGATAAAATTGTATAAACGCATGCAAATACATATATCTTCGTCCTATACACTTATAATTATACAATACAAATATTTTCATGCCCAAGTTTCTTTTGCCTTTCTCATTTTATACAAATTCAAATTATATATAGTTTCTCTATTTCTCGTTTTATACAATTCGATTCAATTGTATATCCCTACACAAGTCTCTTTTTGCCTTTCTCTCTTTCTAGTTTTATACAAATTCAAATTGTATATAATTTCTTTCTTTCTCGTTTTATACAATTCGCTTCAATTGTATATGTATAACGAATTATACATATATAAGTTTATTATGGAGCACAATTATGCAAACTTTGTTATAGCATACAAATATGAATTTTATGTTTGCTATATGTGAATGTTGCCCTTAATATTTTGATGACGTATAATATTTTAAGAAAGCATGGACCCTTTTTTGAAGTTATTTTTGTATGGTCCAAATAACAAAGCACCAAAAATATATTGGATTTTATTTGTCTTGATTTTTTATCATAAATAGGTTTTTCTTTTAGGAAAATATTTTGAATTGACTAATTTTTTTTCTTGTAGGAAATGGTTTAGAACTATATAATTGTTCCTTATGGTTGAAGTTGTTTCTTTCTGTATTTTTGTACTCTCATATTTATAGTTGATTGGTCATCTCCTTTGTGGATGTAGGTCAACTGACCGAACCACGTTAAATCTTTGCATCTTTTAATATATTTATCATTTATCTTCTTACTCACAGTCTTTCGATATTTAATTTTCTTTGCTAGCTTCCGTATCACACCTACTTATTTTTTATCCTAACAAAACACTCCTCCTTAGCAAACTTATATTGTAAAATGATTAAAAGATTATTATACCCTCAAATTTTCATTAAGTTGGCATAGTTGTTTTAGTTTTGTTGCTTTATTTGTTGTTTGGACTGTAGCTATTTTATATGCATCAAATTTAAATTTTGTTAGTTACATTGTTACTACACATTATCGGTCCTTTTGCTCTCCTTCTCCTTTTCTATTTTCCCCCTGTTTATAGGTTCTTAAAATTTGTATTCGTTTTCAATTTGTTATCGTAGATTTCTGTGCATTTTGCCTCTCTCCTACGTATCATTGTTGTTTCCATCTCTCCGTCTTAAATTTCAATAGAATAAGAGAATCAGAAATGGGAGGAAAGCAAATTACAGTAGAGTGATTTGAGTTTTGAATTGGTGCAACAATTTGGTAATGAAATTTTAGATTTAGCTTTCGATATTTGAGGTAATTGTTTGTTTGAATCATAGGTTTTTGGGAGTTCTCTTTACAGTTTTTGAGTTTATTAACTTTTTCCTTTGAGATATTCATTTTCTTATTTATTGAAATAAAAATTCTATTCTGTTGATTATATGTTGGTTTTAAAATTCAACAAAGTTATAAACTTTTTGGTTTACTTTGTAGTTGTTGGAGCTATTTTCTTATTGGTTCGATATTGTTTAAGAAAAAAATGAAAAAGAAGAAAAAAATATCAATTTATTGATAACTAGATAATATTGAAATTTGTGCATTTCTATTATGTGGAAGGAAAGAAATGGGTTATTCTTCTTGACATTCTTGGTTGCCAAAGCAGAAGAAAATATGTCGTTGAGTTTAAAATATATTACCTTTTAGTTGATAATTTTTGTCGACAGAAAAAAATTTCGTAGGTCATATATACTTAGCTGTTGGGGAAACATGGATAAACACAACAATATATATGGTAAAATTAATGGAAATAAATGGAAAATAGCGACACCAAGAATTTTACGTGGAAACTCTTCTCAATAAGGGAAAAAATCACGGCCAAGAGGAGCAACTGATATCACTATAGTAAGGAATTTTATACAGTATAGTCACGAATACAATACTCAAAGTGACTACTACACACTCAAAAGGAACAACACTCTTTTGGTTTCCACCTTACTAAAATATCGCTCACACTCTATTTTTCTTCACAAACTATTTTTCTTGTATAGTCTATGGAATACCTCACTTTGCTCTCAAAGTGATTTTTCTCTCAAGTTTTGGTGTGTTCTACAAATGAGCAAGAATGCTCTGTTTATAGAAGGATAAAACCATGTTTATGTCACTAATGACATAAGTGAATATAGCAAAGTCAAAAATTATTGCAAATCTTACCAACTTGCCAACCACCAAATCTTTTATTTTCAACTTCAATTACTATTCCTTCTTAGCAATTGCTTGTCGCAATTGAATAACTAAAGTTACCCAAAAAATGGGATGGATTCAATATTAGCAACATTGACTTTATTTCTCTGGGCTATTTTATTGGTAAGTAATCTACTTTCAATATTTGCATCTATGAATTTTAAATTTAACTGAGGATAAACAATTTTGATGATCAAAAAGGTTATTAAAATGGTAAAGTTACTTTTTGTTTGCAAGGGTCAATTCATCATTAGGTAAATCCTTCTATTTAGAGGTGTAATTTGTTAAATTGTATTTCTATAGGGAAGGACGAGCATATCAAGACAAAGAAGCTGTAAAATGTTAATTTATCTTTTCTCTCTGCAGTTCAAATATTAGAGTAAAAACTATTACTTATTTGTTGGAGCTGTTGGTAAACTATTTACTAATATCTTATTTGTATAAATAATTTGACTTATGGTGAGGATAGGAGTTGTATGTTTTCTTGCTTTATTTCTGCAGGGAACTGGATGATGATGTTATATGTTCGAATACCACTTGACCTTAGGGAGAGAGGTATTCAATCACTTGGTCGTAATGAGATGAATTTAGCAAGAAAATTAGTTCACACCTACCTTTCATCAAAGCTGCAAGTTAAGGAACTTAGCATCATATATGAATGATCTCGATATGGGTCTTTATATTTGTGAACCTTTTGGTTGAGGAATACAATATCATTTGCTAATAACTTCAGGAACTACAAAATAAAATTTTGCTAACAATTGATTCTTGCAAGTTTTCTTATATCTTTTAAAAAATTCAGTATATGAAATACACTTACGAAATTAGGCCTTTTCAAGTTTGAAATTCTGCTCAGGAGGAGGAAACCTAGAATGTTTCTACATTGTACTTGACTTTGCCAAATCTCAGGTTGATGATGTTGTAGAGGCAAGATATGAATAGTATCGTTGTGAGTAGGTATAAACAGTGAGTAAGTATTTCTAAACAAGTACTAATAGCATAATATAAATAAACAATGACTGATACAATATCGTAACTAAATTGAACTAACAATAGCTAACAAGGATGAGTCGTTCAATGCCAATATGTCCCCTCAAAGTAGATGATGGGTCACTATGCCTAACTTGAATAGATTTTGCGGAAAATCAGGTTTAGGTAGTGCCATGGTGAGAGTGTCAGCGATTTGATTGGCACCATGGACGTGAACAACATGAACCTTCTTTATTTCTACGTAGTGGCGAACAAAGTGAAAATCAACTACAACATGCTTCACACGGCTATGAAAGATAGGATTATTGCTCAGGAATGTCATGTGGCTCCAAGATTGTCACAGTAACTGGTAGGCAACGGATGCACTGGAGACCGCAACTCAATGAGAAGATTGGTCACCCACAAGGTTTCTAAAAGGGCATTAGCCACTTCCCTACACTAAGATTCAGTGGAGGAGTGAGAGACAATATTTTTCTTCTTCGAGGACCAACTGATTTGATTGGTACCAAAGAACAGGATGTACCCAGATGAGGAAACTGTCAGAGATATCCTTACCCAATCTGAATTAGAGTATACATGCAGATTGAAGTCCTCAATGGAGGTTATAAGGAGGCCCAACTGGATAGTTCCACGCATGTAACAGAGAACACACTTCACAAATTTCCAATGAAGGTCTGATGGTGCTTTCATAAATTGGGATAACTTATTCACCGCATAGGCGATGTCTGTTCTAGTGAAAGACAAGTCAGGTGAGTGCCATCAGACAATGTGAGTAGCTCAGATGCACTCATTGGTGTATGGACACTTTTTCAATCGGTCATTAATTCATCATTCAGAATCTCACATAATTCGATTGGGTAAGAATTAGGCTATCAGAGCTGCGTATAACTTCAACACCCAGAAAGTAGTGAATATTTCTCAAATCCTGAATATAGAATTGAGAAGCAAGTGAAGCAATAACCTAATCGACACTGACAGTGTTGTTGCCAGTGACAATAATATCATTGACATAGAAAAGGATGAACATTGTGTCACCTAGACCTTGTTAGACGAGTAGCGAGGAATCTGATTTCGTCTTAACAAAGCCTATGGATGAAAGGTAACATGTGAGGGCATTGTACCACGCCCAAGGGGCTTCTTTCAATCCATAGATTGCCTTGCGCAGTCGACATATATGATTTGGTTTGTCATCATTAAGGAATCTTGGAAGGTTGTGCCATGTACACCTCCTCTTCCAGTTTCCCCTGGAGGAACGCATTGTTAACATCAAGATGATGGAGATGCCAATTATGGAGAAGTGATACAGAGAGGATAATATGGACCGTGTTAGGCTTGACAGTAGGGAGAAGGTCGCATGGAAGTCAATGACCGACCTCTGAGTGAAGCCTTTTTCAACTAGTTAAGCTTTGTATTTATCAATAAACCCATATGCTTTCCTTTTTATCATGAAAAACCACATACAAGAGACAATATTTTTTGTTGGGTTAGGATGAACAAGTTCCTATGTCTGATTTTTAATTAAAGCATCAAGTCATGTTTCATTGCATCTCGCCACTGGAGATGTTTTTGAGTTTGTTTGGCAGTAATAGGTGTGATGATGGGGTTCATTTTGGCCAGATAATCAACAATTTGTTTGGGTTTAGTAATGTTGTCTTGAGATCGCGTGACAGAACGGGTAGGGGGAGACAGAGAATGAGGCAGTGAATGAGCAATATCTGACTCAGATATAGGGCAGGTTGGTCGAGGGGCCATGGGTGTTGGTGGAATAGTGTTTTTACATTGATAAACAAGGAGGGACACAAGCTTCTATGTGTGTTCAAAGGTATGTCGGTTGGTGAACATGAAGAGAGGTATGGTGGTGTAGTGCGTTTTAGGCAGTACAGGGAAAAGATAGTTCCTCGAGAGTGGGAATTGTAGAAGTTGAGGGAGATAGGAATTTACCTGGAGACAATGACATTGCAGGAGGTGAAGTTGCTTCCGTCGCTAATTCACTTTTGAAGTAAGATTGAAATCTTGAGTTGGCCTGTAACTCTGTTCGGGAAGAAGAAGGCATTGCTCGGTAGTCTACAGGTGTGTGCCAGTCTTTTTTTAAGGGATGGGGCGGACCAGTAACGACAGGCAATGTGGGTATGGGTTCTGAAGGATTTAAGATTGTGGTATTTTCCCATTCAATATGAGACGATTTAATGGAAATATTGGAGAATAAAGTTTTAAATGGAAAAACACTCTCAATAAGTTGCACATCTTGGGACAAATAGAACTTCCCAGTAACTGGGTCAAAGCACTGGTGACAATGATGAGAAAGGGAAAATCCAAGATAGAGACACTAGCTGAATTTCGGTTCAAGTTTATTTTTGGAGTATGGTTTGAGCCATGGATAGCATAAACAACCAAAAATCTGAAAGCATATGTAATCAGGTGATTTTCCAAATAATAGTTGGAATGGAGAATGATTATCTAGAGTGGGCAGACGGTTGATAAGGTAGACGGTATGATGACACGCGAAAGACCAAAATTGGGTTAGAAGGGATGCATCATGTAAGAGTGTTCCTGCAGTTTTGACAATATGGCGATGTCGTCGTTCTGCGAGTGCAACTCGTTGAGGTGTATAAGGTGGGGCGATGAGGTGTTTAATGCCGTGAAGTGAGATATATGGGTCAAGAATTTTATACTCTCCCCTGACATCAGTGTAGAGTGATAAAAATTTGGTGTCAAAATGTTTTGCCATCTGGATGAAATTTTTGGAAGATCTCTTTGACTTCACTTTTATTTTTTGATATGTAGAGCCAAGTGTATTTTGTATATTGATCAACAAAAATACAATAGTACAACTTTTTTTTCAAGAGATAAGACGGATGATGGCCCTCATAAATCACTAAGAATAAGTTGAAGCGGTTTAGATCTACACAAAGATAATCAGGTAAAAGGATACTGATGGGTTTTATTAGATGATAAGATAGTTTGTCTCGCTCATGAAACGGTAGTGAGAATTCATTTAAAATAAACCTACGAACCCTAGAGTGAGGATGACCAAGACGTTGATGCCAAGTAGTGAGAGGAGTGGATGTGGCAGTTATGTGATCTTGGGGATATGAGATAGGCCACACATATAGTCCATTGTTCGTTCGATCGTGCACCAACGGTTTCCACATTTTCAGATCCTTAACAACAAAGTCAAAAGGAAAAAATTCAATGGATTATATTGAAAAATTTAGAAAAAGAAAGAAGCTTGCATTTAATGGACAGGGCACACGGAGTATGTGTTAGCTTAAAAACATTATTTGATGCATTTAATTGAGTAGAACCAGTGTTAGAGATGGGAATTTTGTTACTATCACCCATAGAGACATTCTCGTTACTGTGGTATGGTTGTAGGTTTTGTGGCCCCATTGTGATGTGATGGGTGGCGCCTGAGTCGACTGTCGAAGGGTTAGTGGTGGCAATAAATCTAACAACATAGTTGGCTTTGGATTCAAAGTAATTGTAAGACTTTGAGTAGCAGACATTAGTGGTGTGGCCAACTCTATTACATAGTTGACATCAAATAACAAAGTTTAGATTGGAGTTGGACTGCCACTGTGGTGGGGCATTTAGATGTGAATTGTGGCGCCGTTGTTGAGAATTGTTGTTCTGCTTGCGAGTATTGCGATTATTAACATCGGATTTAGGGACAACGACAGTTAAGGGACTGGAAAGTTTCTTAACATCCTCGTGGTGAAGAAAGAGTTCATGGTCTAGCAAATTTTCAAACAAGTCCTCATAGGACACAGTCGTATCACGTGCACCACTAAGTATTTTGACAATGAGATCAGGGTTGGATATAGGAGAGCCAACAATGTCTAACTCATACGTAAGAGACCGAATAGTATGAAGATATTCAGTGATGGAGCGAGAGTACGTGGTGACACGTGCAAGTTGATCACGCAAACTAAACACATGGGTTTGGGATCTGTTGATGGTATGCAGAGCATCCCAATTTAGACGAGTTGGCGGAAGTAATAGTGGGTTCGACAGAATCCATGAGGGCATTCTGGATGAGTTGGTTATGACGGAACCAAGTTAAGAAGGCATGATTGGAAGATGTGTTTGTGCTAATGACGATCGTGCGAATAGGAGCCGGAGTGGTACTATCGAGATAACCAAAGAGGTTGTAGCCATACATAAGCATGGAGAATCGCGCTTTCCATGTAGCAAAGTTGTGGCCACCACTGAGTTTGATAGGTAATTGGGATGCAGGATTGAATTGAATAATGATGTTGGTACATGTTGCGTTGTCAACATTAACAACTCTAGGATTGTTGGTACCATTATAATGGTCATTGTTGTTGATCTTTCTGATCCGATAAATAACTTAGAGGAAGAGAAAATTAACAATGATATAATCTTGCAAAATATATCACTGCAGTTATAATTCTGCATAGGCAAGCCTATATAGAGCTACTTGCTCTTCCTTATAGGAAAAAAGATGAACCAAAAATTCATCAACAAGTAATTTATATAATTAATTTTTAAATCCTCTTCTCCAACACTACTATACTTCTGAACTCTTCATCTTCTCTGCTATGGACTTCCTGGGGGAGAAGTCTCAGAAATGACCTTGATAAAGAAAGAGAGGGTTGGAACTTAGTTAAAAGATTTCATTGTAGAGCGATTTCGTAATGATCCTGAAATTGAGGTTCCTTGTGTATTTTCGTAGATAAGGAATTATCACAAAATTTGTCAAGTGAAGGTTTTCTTCTAAAATGAAGTGCTAATTAGGGATATAACTGAGAATTATGTCCATGAACAATGTTTGGATTTCTTTGATGCATATTTTTCTTTGGGAAGATTTTTTTTAGTTATTTAAAAATTCTTTTTGTGTAAAATGTTAATGACTTACGGGAGGAAAAAGGCCTCATTGTTGTCACTTAATGAGGGCGAATCTTATCCAAATCAGAGTCATTCATTCAAGTGTGTTTGTTTTAAGAATGAATCTTAATGTTCAGATTCCAGTTTATTCGTTTATTTGTTTATTCTCTATAGCCTCTTAATGGAATTTGAATACAGCTGAAATTGAATCATATCTATAATTACACTTTAACACAATCAGATGAAAAATAAAGACTTCTATCTTAATTCAACTACTAACAACAACTCATAAAAGTTTTTTTTTCTGTTTAATTAATGATTAAGATATGTTATCGTTATATGGTTCTTATTGTTGTGTACTAACTTATTACAAGTCTTTTACTTTCATAAAAATCATAATTTGAAATGATTAAACACATGATATGATATTAGCATGGTCCAAAAAGTAAGAAAGTATAATTATTGATCGAAACAATAACAAATGTCCATTATAAAAATAAATATTTCCAATAAAATTACTATTACTAGTCTATATAAACTATTTTACATTGACATTATATAATACATTTGTAATACATTTAAAATTTATTAAATATAAATTTATAAAATTGATTCGGATTATATTGAATTCATAAAATTATTCTTCCAAAAAAATATTATGGATGTACTAATTGACTTAAATATTTTAAGTCCAATAGAATACGAATTTAATTAAAGTTAAAATATTTAATTGGGCTACCATTGGTACCAAATTGATGTTAAACCCAATCCATATTTGCCCCCATCTAGAGCCCATCTGAGCCACGTGTGCAATTTGATGTTGGCAGGCCAAGGTCAAATAAGAAAACCAATAGACATCTGACATGTGTAAAGATGACAAGCCGCCTCCATCAAAGCCCAAATGTCATGCACTTAAATATGATTGGCTGGACGGAATTATTCCAATTGCCAATCCTTCATGTTTTTAAAACTATAAATAGAGGTCCTCATAATTCAGAGAAGAGACGAAAATTCTAAACAAGAAGCTAATGAAACTCGTGGTAAAAACGCCATTTAATTCCAACAAAGCTAACAAGTTTAAGATTTCAAGCATTCAAGATTCAAGAACGTCAAGCTCAAGACACATGAATTCAAGAAACAAGCTCAAAGCCCTTGAAATTCAAATAAAAGTGCAAGATCAATATAAAGTTCAGTTCATAATAGTTCAAGAAAGATTTAAAAGCCCTTGATTTTCATTTGAAAAGGCACATTGGAGGAAGTATAGAGATTGTACACTTGCATGTGAAATAATAAAAATTGATTGTGCTGTAATTTTCCGTTTCTGATTATTGTTTTTCTTGACCGCGAAATTTTATCGTCTACAAATTCTGGCACGCCCAAGTGGGCCAATCTTTACCTTACTCAACTTTTCAACGTCAAGAATATCACGATGACTTCATGAAAAACAAACTTCATCAACCGCCTCAAGGTCACTAGCTCCAAGTTCTCTAATGATTGAGAACATCCTTGGTGTTACCCTTGGAAGTTTTGGAGCTGCTACGAGAAGCAAGGCCTTGCTACACTAGGACAACAAACGCTTCAAGTATGTCGTCTGCCATCAACGCCTGTTTTTGTGGTCTTCTACCCAAAAGGAAGCAAGTTCCTCCACAATGTCTAGAAGTAGGAAGTAGTGTGCTGAAAAGATCGAGAGACATTGGCTCTACTGAGCAATCCTGGAGGGATTCAAGAACTCTACCCCAAGGGCGAACTGATTCAATTTATGATAATCTCCACGTATATTGCGTAACGTGAGTCCACTAAAAATTAACTTACGCGACAATCATGTTACTCTATTGATCTCTAATGATATGCAAAACGATGGTGACTGTTGCTCCTCTCTTGAAGGAACAAATCGCAAATCTACGAAGTTGTTGAGGAATTGGACAAATCATGTACAACACATAGAATCTCGATTGACAAGTTGATGGGAATGTAGAAGGACTTTTAGATGGAGATGAGAGCCATGCACTTGGAAAGGCATTGAAGTTCAAGCAATCGAATGATCTGCTAAGAAAGCCCCGTTTGGTAAAGAGATGCTAGTTTCACTTCTGAAGGAATGGTCCCACTCGATCGCTTGAAGGAGTTATTGAGGCACTTTCAAAGTAAGTATGAAGTCTCCACCAAGTATTATCATATGTATGCCAAGCCATACACCTGCCTAGCGATTGATAACTTTAAAATGCCTAATGGTTATCACCCTCCTAAATTTAAAACAAAATTTGAGGGAACGGAAAATACGAACAAAATGTCGCGCACTTCGTGGAGACATGTAACAATGCTGGAACATATAGAGACTATATTGTTAACAGTTTGTCCGCTCTCTCAAAGGAAAGGCCTTTGATTGGTACACGGATCTCGAACCTAACCTCTATTGATAGTTGGGAGCAAACTTAAATCATGAGTTTCTCAATCACTCTATAGCACAGGGCGCACAGTGAAGAATTGGTATAAACTCACGACATACTCGCCAAAGGAAGGAGATCGGTCATAGATTTTCAGAAATCGCTGGAGGGCGGAAACGCGAGCCTAAATTGCAAGGATAGACATTAGTGAAGCTTCTGCAATCGGTAAATTGTGTGGTATTCAAGGAATGCACTGGAGAGTCTTTACATATTGCAAGGAATCGAAAAAACCAAAATCTTCCGAGGTTTACTACTCGCCTCATGATTATGAGTTGAGCATGTCATCTACCGAAAAAGATATTGACTATTGTCATGATCTAGCAAAGGAAGGGACAACAGGAACAAAGAGATGGAGCAAGTTATGCCAAGATGAAATGACAACAAGAATCCATGAGTGTAAATGTGTCCGTGGCAAACAAAGTTCACCACGAATGAGGGCGTAAAACAAACTGTGAGAACGACTTTCCAATCACGTTCAATCAAAAGTCGACGCTAAGGGTAGATGCAAGGACACAAAAATCTCCCTTCTTGGAATCTGACGTTTCTGAAATTTTTGATGAATTGCTTGATGTTCTGAGTAAAACTCATTGACTTGCCAGAGATGAAGCGACCCGATGGAGCTGAAAAAACATGATGACCCAATTATTGCAAGTATCACAACTATTGTGAGTCTCCTCTTGAAAATGTTTGTCTTAAGGATGAGTGATGCGATTGGTTTAACGGAGAAATAAAATATCCTGATGATGAGAAGTCCGTTCTAACCAGATCTCGATAACGTTCTGGGTCTTTGAATCCGGTCCCAAAGTATATCTCTGAAAAAAGCATGAAGAAAAGAGCTAGTAGAACAGGACGTTGACACTAGATGGTGATTGGAGGGTTGGATTCTTGTAACTAGGCGAAGAGCAAAAAGTCAGTCAAAGCTTACGAAAAGAATTATCGAGACACACGGTTAAGAGGAAAAAAATATCGAAATTAAATCAGAGAAGCAAAACATCATCAAGCACCCAAAAGGGCCAAAAGGTTGAAGTGCCATCACACCAAAAACCTCGAGTCTTGTGGACTCTAGAGGAAGTCTTGCCAAGCGCGTTCGACATAAAGTCTACTCAAGGCAATGTCTAGGCATCATGTTTCAATGGTGGATTAAAGGGCAAACAACGAAGATGCCTACATACGTTGTAAAAGAAGAAAGAAAACAACGGAGTTAATCCTAACCAAAAGTTTCTCCTAGGGAAGAAGAAGAAATAGAAAACACGGGAAATCCCAAAAATGATGTCTCTTTATCTTCTGAAAATATCTATGAATTTCTTCCCAAGATGCACATGTTTATGATACTAAAATCACATTTACGGATAACGATTTCTATTTGGTTTTTTGTAAAAAACTACACAATCGTCCTCATTTGTCTTATGGTGTGGGTCAAGTGTGCTAGAGAAGAAGATAAATAGAATCTTAATAGATGAAGGAGCTGGAGTTAACAGTTTTTCTGTCCCACACAATTGAAGGAACATCGGCCATCACGGACTGGGGAACTTAGTGAAAGGTCTGTTGATAGAAGGATTTCATCAGGCCAGCAGACTAGAGGTCCAATAGGGCTCTATTAAATTAGGAGATCCACATGGGATGATTTGCGATCAAGAGCATAGATGATGTGATGGACGGCAAAGACATCATAAAATATATTACTTGGCAGACCTTGGGTACATGAAAATAGAATTGTCTCATCTTATCTTACTATCAACGTTTGAAATACTCTTTGAAGGTGAATGAAGAAAGATAGTTGCAGATGATAATACTTTCACCAAAGTGGAGACACACTTTTTGCGGAATGGATGCGAAATTCTATATGAGAAGTTATGTTTTAAAGAGTCAAAGCCACGACGTCAAATCAACAAGAATGATAATATCGTAAGCAAAGAATGATTGCAGCTAGCTATTAAAAAAGGTGAAAATGACACTAAGACTCTGTCCCATTCTTAATGAAGGAAGATCCTGTCTTCAAAGAAAAAGCGACTTCTAGGCTTGCTCTGTTCCAAACAGCAAGAAAGAAAGAAAAGGAAAGAGAAAAAAACAAGACAACCACTCTAAACCTTGAAGAAAATACATAAGGGGGGGGGATAACTCTGCCGATCAGGCGGATTTGATGCCAATAAATGTTGCAAAAGTTGCCAGAAAGTCAGGCGATCAAGATCAAGTGCTAGAAATGGCTATCCCTACCAAAAGCGCCCAAAGAGAGGTTTTGATCCATGCGTCAAGGTTATTTTGAAGGCAGGATACAACTACGTAGCTATCCATCGAGATAGGGAAACTTCTAGTAGCAGATACAACAGGAAAGGGAGGGAAGGGCCTAGAGTTATAGCCAACCGCCGCCCAATTCCCATTTCCATAAGAAGGCCCAGAATAATCATTTTTTTTTTATAACTTTGAAAGATGACGTCACTACTACATAAAAGGCCTTCTGTCTTTGATCGACTTGGTGTGAAGCGACAACAAAAATTTCTGGTTTGAGAGGTTAGAGGTCCTCTGAAGAAGAATAACAAGAACCTGAGAGTTATTAAAAGTTACAAGCCTACTTCCTTTGATTCGAAAGCATTTCAGAAGTTTGATGCCTTCTAGGATGAGGCGTACGAGTTTAGACTTATGGTTTCCCGTTAAGAGGAAAATCAAGGCAAAGGTTCATACGTGGTTACACCAAAGATCTATAGAATATGAAAGCAAGTGTAGGTTCTCAAATGCATGTTTCCAATACAAAATCAAAATGAGTACGATTATTTGTTCAAAGAAGATTGAGGAAGAGGTAGCAATATTGTTCTCGTGTTGTCATATATCAGCAATGAAATGATCCTGTGGAAGAGAAGATGATAAATAAGATGCTCCACCAACTGAAGAAGGAGAAAGATCACAATAGATCCTTTAGAAGGAAGTTAACCTTGACACTGATGAGATCCGAAGTCAAACTTACTTGAGTGCGTTTCTGAAATTGATTTGAAGGAAGTTCGCTTACATGAATTATACTCAAAAGGAATATAGAGATGTATTCACTTGGAGGTACAAAGAAATGCTTGGATTGATCCTTAGAAGTAGGGTTCCATCAATTGGCAGTCAAAAAGGGTTCTGGTCCAGTTAAAACAGCTCAAAGACGTTTTAGACCCGACTGATTCTGTTGATAGAAAGAAAATTGAAGTTCACAAAACTCATTGAGGCGGGCTTTATTCGTGCAGGCAAATATCCTACAAAATTTCAAGTATTGTCCTGGGAGGGAAAGAACAAAGAAAGTCAATTCGAGGTTGTGGGACTTAGAGATCTACAACCTACACTGCATGCCCTACAGATGAGTTTCCTTTCCCATCAGAGTTTGATGATTGATGGCCGACACTGGTTTATGCGGCAATGTCATTCATGGATGGTCTTCTGGATATAGCAATCCGCATGTCATTTAAAAGATGAAGAGAAACTCACGTGGAATTTCGCATTGCCAAAAAGGTATTTTTGATCCACAAAGTGATGTCATTTGGTTTAAGAACCTGCGGGCGCCACAGTATCAAAGGGATAGTGCAAAATATCTCCTTTGAAGATTTGCTCCATAAAAATGTTTGAAGTTGATGATTTGGTAATAAATCGAGGAAGAAGGTGATCATTTGACAAGACTTAAAGCTTAAGGATGGGGTTGAGTACAAAAGATATAATAAGGATGAATCCATTGAAATTGTGCCTCGGAGTTTACTTCTGGAAAGTTCCTTGGCTTATTGTGTGACATCGAGGAATTGAAATTGCATCAAGGCCAAAGTCGAACGTTGCAATAACAAAGAGTCTGAACATCGATATTATTTTAATTGAGTTAAAAAGTCTCCAAGGAAAGGTAGCTCGTGGAAGCGTTCATGTCAAATCTAGCGGGGGGGAGATATCAATCATGCAGTCATCTACATGAGAAAGGTGCTCCTTTTCTAAATTGGGACCCAAACCAGGTAGCGAAGAAAGACTTAAAAGTATCCAAATCGGATCTAGAGAAACTCCGGTTTTGGAAAGCTCTATCCTCGGAAACCATTGATAATTTACATTGCAGCACAAGAAGGTTTGTAGGAGCCCTGTTAGCTCAAAAGAATAGTGAAGCCGCGGCACCAAAAAAAAAAAAGAAACATGGCTCGGTATTAACTTAAGTAGAAGATGAAGCCAAATGAGCTAAATAGTCGCCAATTGAAAAATTATGATTGGCACTGGTCTTCTCAATTCAAAAGATGGAACATTTATTGTCAAGCTCATGTTGTCCCGCCTTATTTTAGTGCAAAATTCCCATCAAGTTTTGTTACGTCAAAACTGTCCTTAGTGACCGACTGCAAGATGGTACCTCCAATTCCACCAATTTGAGATTGTAACATCCCTCAAAAATCCGTGAAGGGAAAAGCACTAGCGGATTTCTTAGCAGACCATCATATACCAATATTGGGAGTAACTGATGAGTTTCCTAATGAAGATGCGATGTTAATGAAGTTCAACCCCTTGGCAAAAGTACTTTGACGGGCTGCACATGCGGCGGAGCTTGTGATGGGTGGCGTTTCAACTCACAAGAAGATCTTCCATTCTCTTTTACTCTAAAAACCATGTTGCTCCAATAATGTCGCCTGAATATTCAAGCACTGATACTTGGACTTGAAATGGCTGTTGAAATGAAAACAATACATTTACAGGTTCTTTTGGTGACTTCAATTGGTGATTAATCAAAAAAAACTCTTAGGAAGTTATGAGGTAAGAGGGTAATAAGCCTGAATTGCGTCCTATTCATGATTATGTCAAAAGTTATAAGATGGCTGGGGATGGAACCCTTCAACTGTGAGTCGAAAAGAGATAGCAAGCTGATGCATGGCACCTTAGCTTCCAACGCTAACCCTTCCTGATCAAACGCAAGTAACTTGTGTTCAAAAAGGATTAGTACCCGTCGAAATGAGGAGAATTATATTGAAAATAAGCTTGATCATATCGTCGCCATTGTTGAAGTGCGAAGGAAGATTGGAGAACCCATCCATTGACTACTAGTATGGGATACTTTATAGAACATCAAAGAAGAAGGTATTGGACATACGTCGTCGTGCACCTTGTTTCCTTTACTACAAGGATAATTATATAGAAGATATTGAGGATATGTTATTAGATGTTTTGGGAGAGGAAGAAACGCCGATTCAAGATCGCAAGAAGCACACTCCGGAGTATGTGGGGAAAATCTGGGACCAAAAACTTAATGTTCACTAAGAGGGATGGGGTGGTAATATACTGGCCAACCATGGTGTGAAAGATTGCTGAAAATGAGGCCAGGAAAATGTGATATGCTTGGTCCCAATTTCATGCGAAATTTCATTCCTCAGCCACCCAAAGTATCACCCAACCTCGCATCTTTGCCATTGCCGCCTTGGGGACTGGGATATTGTAGACCATTACCCACAGTCTTCTGGTGCAGCAGACACACTTGACCTCGTGCAAGTGAGTACTTTTCAACATGGGTTGAAGTTATTGTCGACTCTTAAAGAGGTGAAGAAAGAGACATGTTGCAAAAGTTTAGCGAGTAAATATATCTACGCTTTGGCATCCTCACTATATAATAACAGACAATGGAAAAACCATTTGGCAAACATGTTAATGAACAAAGATTTGTGATCTTTTTTACTTTATAGTCGTTTAACTCCTTCTTGTACCATGCTTCCGCTAATGGTCTTGCTGAAGCATTCAATAAGGACTATTGCAACATGCTCAAGAAAGTTGTCTCCAAATCCAAAAGAGGATGATTGGCATGAAAGAATGAAGAAGGTTGTGGTCTTATAGGACAACATATCGCCCACCAAGTCAAGCAAAAAACACCATCTTCACTTGCTTTTGGAGTTGAAGCAGTCCTGCCACCTCGAGTGAGCGTCAAATATCCTCCTTAAGACTTGCTATCAAGAAGGATCACTGAGGAGAGAAAATGCTTCGATGGTCTTCTGCGTTAGAAGACTTGATGAAAGAGGTTTTTAGGAATCCAAACAACACCCTGAATGTTATAAGCTCGTCTTATCTCGTGCTTTAGAAGAAAGTCGCTTGAGTGCTTTCAATTTGGAGATCAAGTTCTCATGGTAAGACGACCCATCATTAACTTCGCACAGTCCGGGGCAACGACCTCAAAGTTGGGATAGGACCATAGGTGTAAAAAGAATATTCAAATGGTGCTTCCAAGCTTGTTCAGGTGATGGCTTAAGATTGGTTCTATAATCCAAATTTTAAAGAGGCGATACATCCTTTGAAGTAAGAGTTTTTTTTTTTTTATTTTTTGATTCTCCTTAAGGTAACGAGCCTAAACTCCATGTCACTCCTGGCCCGAAGAGTCTAAACTGTGTATGACACCCAATCACAAAAAAAAAAATAATAATCACTCAAATTCGAGATTACGTTGTGGGATTGATCTCCTATTGAGGGTTACGTAGGCGCTTAGAACCATATTAAGTTCAGGTGAATGCGTGTCAAAAATAAAAAAATGTTCCCACTTAAATTCAAAGAAAGTCAAAAGCGATTGTATTTCTATTTTGTCTCATCAAACTTTAGACTTGTACGAAAAGTATTTGATGGGTCTATGAAGGCGGCAACCTCATAAAATATGATCTCTTATTAATACGGTGAAGTCTTTTTTAAATTAGATCAAGATGCAAATTGAAGTCTTGATATTCTTCGATTTATTATTTGAAGTATCCAAATTCTCTAAGTTAAAAGGTGAAGTATTTCAATACTCTAAGTATGGAAGGTAAAGCTTTCCAAGTATGTAAGAGAGAAGTCTCCCAAATGATATGTAGTTAATTGAATTCAAGCCTAAAGGTGCACGAGGTTGGTCCCTTATTTGCACCTGAAAGCAGCTTTGTTGGATATCCCTCACTAGATCTTTGAATTTCTGTTTAAGGTGGACAAACTTGTCCCTTGCACCTTAAGCTAGAAAACTTTTCACGGATTGATACTTAACATAACATTTTTAAATTTTACATGTCTTAAAGAGATGGACAAATTTGTCACTTTGCAACTTAATGTTGACCTTTTTCACTTGTGTGGTCATTTAAAAGGTATCTTTAAATTATTGTCATGCCCTAATAAGGTGGACGGATATTTGTTACGTGCCACATTAATCTAGCTTTGTTGCGAAATTTATCCATCAACGAAATCTTTAAATTGCTTGCCTTAAGGGGACTAAATTGTCCCTTTGCAATTAAGGTTAGTGTTCCGACGGATTTATCTTTTAAAAAAGATCTTAAAGTTCCAGCCTTAAGGTGGACAAATTTGTCCCTTGCACCTTAAACTGGTCTTTCACGAGTTTATCCTGTTCTCAGTTGGTTCAGCATTGAGGACCTTGTGTAACTACATTTGAGTTTATTTTCCAAGGCTGGGCTGGAGCGTTACACGGTATCCTATTAAGCTCTCAAGTTGGTCAAGCATTCGGGACTGTGTTGTAACACTTGAGTTATTTTCAAGGCGGGGAGCGTGTTCACGACTTATCCATTAAGCTTCACGATGGTTAAGGCATTCGGGACCTTGAACACCTTGACTTTATATCAAGGCGAAAGCGTTACCCACGGTTATTCTATAAAGCTTCAAGTGGTTTAAACATTCGACATGTAACACCTTGAGTTTATTTTTAAGGGGGGGAGCTGTTAACAAGGTAGCTTTAAAGCTTCAAGTTGGTCAAAGCCTTAGGACTTTGAACACCTTGAGGTGATTTTCAAGGCAAGGGGGGAGCGTTACATGGTATTCTATAAAGCTTCACGATGGTTAAGCATTCAAGACCATTGTAACACCTTGAGGTTATCTGCAAGGCGAAAATGTTACACGGTATCCTTATTAAAGTTCAAGTTGGTTAAAAATCGGAACTTGTACACTTGAGTTTATTTTCAAGGGGGGAGCGTTACACGGATATTCTACTAAAGATTCAAGATGGTTTAAGCATTCAGGACCTGTAACACCTTGAGTTTAATCTTCTAAGGCAGGAGCTGTAAACGATTATCCTATTGAAGCTTCAAGTGGTTAAAACATTCGGAACCTTGTAACACCTTGAGTTATTTTCAAGGGGGTGGAGGGGGTGGGTGGGGGGTCGGGGTTAGCGTTTACACGGTATTCTTTAAAGATTCAAGTTGATTAAAGCATTCGGAACCTTTTAACACCTTGAGTTTGTTTAAACGCGGCCAGGAGCGTTACACGATATGCTAGTAAAGCTCAAGTGGATAAGCATTCGGGATCTTGTAATACCTTCAGTTTGTTTTCAAGGCTGGGAGCGGTTAATGACATTCTAGTAAAGTTTAAAATTGGTTAAGCATTAGGGGGCATGAACCCTTGAGAGTATATTTATATTTGTAAGTAAAATGGACGTTAAACACATTTTCATTGTGATAAATCCTTCCAATATGTAGCCTCGTAAAATATAAAATTTCGTTTGTGGCGATCACATAAAAAAACAAGAAGAAGGAGGAAAACTACACAGTGAAGGGAGATGTTACCGTCAAGACGTTTGAGTCGGAAGTAATTAAAGCTTGCATCTGGATGTGTTGTAGACCTTTATGTCTTAGATTCTAATCATCAAGCGGATTATGATCGTGTTCCTACGTCAAACAACGATATTTTTAGTAAGTCCACCAAATCGGAAATTTTTTAGATTGCAGATAGAGTTGACTTCAAAAATTCATATAGAAAGATTTTGACGGTATTAATTTTGAATTTGGAATGTTAGAGATCGAACAAAGTCTAGTTTCAAAAATCAACACGTTCATGATTTTATTTTTATACCATGAGTATGAATTTTCTACGGACGAACATGTCAGGCTGTAAAAAAAAATGAAGCATTTTTAGCATGACAGAGAATCTAGATCTACTTCAAAAACATCATCTAGAAAGATTCTGAAGGTATTTTTTAAATTTGAATTTCCCCGGACCTGTTAGACATCGAAACGTCTAATTCTGAAAAATTCAAAACGGTTCATGGATTTAAGATTTTTCTACAATGAGATATGAATTCTACGACGAACATGTCAGGCTGTAAAAAAAAGTGATGAATGTTTAGCTGAAGAATCGACTTCAAAAAATCATATAGAAAGATCTGAAGATATTAAATTTTGAATATTTCAGGTATGTAAGAGATCTAAAAGTCTAGTTTCTGAAAAATAAATGTTCATGATTTGATTTTTTTACACATGATCTATGAATTTCGGTGACAGACATGTCAAGCTGTAAAAAAGTGACGAAAATAATTTTTTTAAAAGAGAAAAATTACCTCTGAGTATTTCCCTTCGGCGTAGGCTTACAATCTGTTATTGAAGATAAAAATTAGGAGAACAAGTATTATTATAGATGTATGTGGTGGGATTTAAACAACCTTTCTCCCAGTTCAATTAAATTTCTTTTTGAGCTTGGGCACTAAAACATACATATGCATATTGAAATGCGTAGATTATAATTCCTAGTTCCAATTACAATTTCTTTGTTGGCTTGGCAATAAAACATAAATGGAATATGAAATTGAGTAGGATTTACAATTCCTAGTTTAATTACAATTTCTTTGTGGGTTGCGGCATAAAAACATATAATATGAATATGATTTATTGAGTAGGATTACAATTCTGAATGAATATAATTTCTTTTTGGTTTTGGGCAATAAACCATTATAGGAATATGAAATAAGTTAGGATACACGATGTTAATTCAATTATAATTCATTTTTAACTAAGGAGAATTTAGTAACAGGTTAATAATGCTCAAGCCTAGCTCTAAAAGATAAAATAGCTCCGAAGACTTGAAGCAGGGGGCATTTGTAATCATTTAAAAATTTTTAAATATAGAATTTATAAAATGATCAGATTCTATGGAATTCATTAAATATTATTAATCCAAATAAATATTATGGATTGATATAATGGACTTAAATCTTTTAAGGTCAATAAAATCCGAATTTAATATTAAAGTCTAAATTAATTAATTTTTGGCTCATTGGATTGAACAATTTGTTAACCAATCACATCTAATTATAGGCCAATCTTGGCGGCAACGTGTGCAAAGATGTGGCATGCCAAGTCAAATAAGAAAACTAATAGAATCATGACATTATGTCAAAGATGACAAGCCCGCTTATAAATCCCAAATGCCATGGATTAAAATCGGGATTGGCTGGACGGAATCTTATTTCCAATTGCAAATCCTCTATTTTAAAACTAAAATAGAGGTCCTCATAATTCAGAGAGAGACAAAAAATTCTAAACAATAAAGCTAGAGAACACTCTGTGTGGTACAAACGCCCATTTAATTCCTACAAAGATACACGTTTAAGAAGTCAAGCATTTCAAGTTCAAGAATAGATCATAGATCAAGAACACCGAATTCAAGAACAAGCTCGAAGCCCTTGAATCAAATAAAGTCAAAGATCAAGATTAAAAGTTAAGTTCAAGTTCATCATAGATTAATAACAGATTAAAGCCATTGAATTATATTGAAAACGCGAATCAGAGGAATTATAGAGGATTGTAAACACTCGCATTTGAATACTATAAAATGATTGTTGCTGTAATTTTCCGTTCTTGATATTGTTTTTCGACGCGAATTTTATGGTCTACAACAGCTCGAAGTTTTTAGTGCCAAAAAAATAGTCATATTATGAGTTAACTTTAATGTTAAAGTTTTAAAGATAAAATCATATTACCTTGTTACGGTTTTTAAAAATGTTAAAATATTATTTTCTATAAAAAACAATTTTACTTAAAGGAGGTATTTTATGAACATTTTGTTGATACAATGTTTAATTTCATATGCACATTCAGATATTATTGAAAACAAAGAGTCCCATTAATTTAGTGTTTAGATTCAAGATTCAAAGACAACATGTTAATATTCAGACGTTTATTCAGATCTATTCAAATTTATCTATCTGAATCTTAATGCATATCTTAATATTCAAATGTGTATTCAGATTCATACGTCATAATCTTAGTGGAAACAAATGATGCCTAAGTAAGCTTTGGTGATTGAATTATAAAGTTGTGTTGATTTCATTCCAAACTAGACTTTTAAGAGTAGAAAAAACAAGATATAGAGAACACAATGCAATGTGAATAAGGTCAAAATGAGTTTCACGAGCCATTGAAGAGATATGACCAAGAAATAAGTCCTTAGATAATAGTAGCTATTGATTTTGCAAGATCTTCAGTATCAAAAACATCAACATCGACTTTGTAACAACCCTAATTTGTAAATTCCTTTCGTTTAGTTTTAATCATTTTTTATTCTGTTACTGCAGGATATTGCTGAAATGTTTCATCTTTGTGCCCTAATTGTTATGAAATTTGCATTTCATAATTTGAAAGATTCAGACCATCAAATGAGGAATAGAACAATTAAGGCGTTGATTGCTTTGGAAGTGTTGAATTTATCAGTATTACTTTGCAACGAAGAGTTCATCCACAAATTAAACAAGGATTGGAGAGATGAGGATAGACCTACTGATGTCCTTTCGACGTCTCAAAATATACCTGAACTTGAGCTTCAAATTGTAAGAAAATACTTCATTATTCACATGTCAAAACTCATGTAACAGATCTGACTAGGTCCGTGTTCAACAGTTAATGCTGGGAGACATTGTGATTTTGGTGGAGCCAGCAACAAGGCATGTAGAAGAAAGGAGATGTAGTTCACTGGACGAAATAAACATCTTACTGGTTGGTTCCACATACTTCTGAACAATCTCTATATGATTCAGTAAAATTCAACTTTTTTTTTTTTTTTGGCTAAGCAACATATATGTTCTCTTCAAATTCACAAATATTTATCATCTATGAAGTGAAATTATTTATCATATAGGAGTCGAGAACATGAACAAGATAGCAATATATCACTTCCCGGACATTTAGGTTGGGCCTGTGTTGATTATTTTGGTTTAAGGTTCCGTATTACAGGTCTGTCTCTATAATTTTTATACTCATGGCTCGTGGGTGGTTGTACACACTTTCATCACTTACCCAATTACGTATTTATCATGTCTGGTAGGATACCCTCCTTGTCTTGGATCTTTGCCTTCACATTATCAGTGGTATCTTAACTTTCTACCTCCAGGGTGTGCATTGTCTTCCCGGTCAATATCTTAACAAAGATCTGCATATATACCACCCCTTAGGTGCAACACCAAATGGAGAGTTACGTTGATTCCTTTTGAATATTGTAATCTGCTAGAGTCCTTCCATCCTCAAGCTGCTTCCTAGCAAAAATAACCTCTGCTGGTCCCTTCCATGTCTTGAATTTTAGCCTTCAAGATCACTTCCAACCTTTCCAATTCATGAGCTTAAAACTCATGCTCAATTACACTCATTCATTGGTGTTTCTCTGCCCTCACATCATCTGATTTTTCTTCTTAGTTTATCAACTTGAACTTCAAAAGAAGATGGCATCCACACAACAACAGACATAGAAGGGCCATATAGATTTGTATTTTTATAATGATTAGTAGCAACCTCTTTCACATTGGGCTACTCTTGAACTAAATTCTTCTTTTTCCTGTTTGCTGCAATTACTCACTATAGGCTTTTCCATGGAATTTGCTTAAACCATGGCTATTATTTGGTTATGCACTTCATTTGATGTGTTGCTTCGAACTTATGACAAGAAATATTTCATTTTCTACATGCTTCCTTCCTCCTTTTTGTGCTTTCTTTATTTGGTTTTTGTTCTGTTTCTTTGATTTCTATTGCCACTAAAGCTCCTTTCATTTCTCTTATGTAATTGAAATGGATACTACTTTAATTTGCATGAGTCATTCTCTATCATTTCTTGTTTTTCCCAATTAACTATGCTATATATTGAGTTAATAAATGTTAAATCAAAATGAGTGAGATATTTTAATTGGCAAAATCATTTTTTTCTTATTCAGGGTACTAGAGAAGATTATTGTTTAACAAAATGATGAAGGATGCCACCTAAAGTTAAGTATATTTGGCAGCTACATTTTTTCCTCTTACTGTATCGGATATTTTTTCAAGTGCCAGTACTTATTTACTTGTGAGAATTTTAGGTCGAAACATAGATTATGAAAAATCAAGAGCTTAAATTTTTTTTAAAAAAAATAATAGCAAGACGTACTCTAAATGTAGGCCAGCAGTATGAAAAGAAAAAAAATTGCTTTCTAACGTATGTGGTGGATTACTTTGCTTGAATGATGTATATATAACATCTTTTACGTATTTATTCTTTCCAAATTTATGTAGGACCAGAAAATTCTAATATTGGTTGGAGCAAGACAACCAACTAGATGCCAGAAGAGTGGCAACTCAGTTAGCAATG
Source organism: Solanum habrochaites (assembly GCA_027704765.1). Lineage (NCBI taxonomy): Eukaryota > Viridiplantae > Streptophyta > Magnoliopsida > Solanales > Solanaceae > Solanum > Solanum habrochaites. Next base: position 9,761,417 of record JAKWJA010002494.1, on the reverse strand, counting down.
AAAATTAGCTAAAACGAGAAGATATTTACTCTAGCCATGGATATGACTGAGAGAATATTTCAAAGCAACGTGGTAGAGTTTTGCTCTTTCTATTGATCTTTAACGGTAGTTGTTGTGTTTATTGAAGTGATAGTGGTGTGTGCTTAATTTATTTAGTTCAGTTACAACTTTCACTATCGCTCACCTAAGTGATAGATCAAAGGTTTATGAACATTGAAATCTGGAAAAGATTTTTACGAAGAGCAAATTTAATTTGTTTTGGATAAGGAAAAACTGGATAGCGTTTTTATGGAACAAAGATTGTAATAACAAGTTGTTTGCTGCACTAATTTTGATTCTTATATTATTTATTCTATATATCTCATCAGACCTTCCATTAAAACAAGTGTGTTGTGCCCTTTAGGTCTAAGCTAACCAAAATAACACAACTAAACAGAGACCTTGATGGGATACACAATGAAAACCCTGAAATTAAAAATAAAATAAAATAGACAGACAAGGAAGTAAATACAATGACACCAGCTTACTAGTAAATAAAATAACATTTCATATTTTTAGCCTACTGATTTATTTCAGTCCACTAAGAATAAATAAAAATACAATTTCGTGTAATACTGGGCTGCTTAATGGAGTTTGAACTCATTCACCATCTCCAACATGCCTTACATCTCGATCGGGGCTATGAAACAAACAATCTGGATAAACAACAAGTCTTTGTTCTAATCAGTATGGCAAAGATTCCATAGCAAGGTAGATGGAGAATACCAACAGCAAAGTACCTGCAATTTCGACATGAAGATCATAAATAAGCATAAAAATCATAGCACATCGCGTAAAAAGTTCTTAGGATGTTGCACACATACCAAAGGGGAGCATATTGAGATGACAAGTCTAGAAAGGGATACGGCCACCTGTTTGCAACAGAAGTTAACATTTTTTTTAGTAAAATGCATAAGCCTTAGATGAATCAGGTGTCCCATAAGAACAATAGTCACTATGATCAAATGAAAATATACCTCAACGAGACAAACATGTGGAGGATCCACTGGAAAATGACAAATACGCATGTCCAAAGTACAAAATATGCTAATCGGAAGAAAGGGGGGAGGAGGGGAGGGGGAGGGGGGGAGGGGAGGGGGGGGGGGGGAAGGGGGGGGGGGGGGGGGGGGGGGGGGGGGAGAAAAGGAGAAGAAGAAAGGGGGAACGCTGCTGAACAGGAAGTAAGAATGAATATTGACTACGCTTAGATATAGATAACATTTAAATCTTTGTCAGTATGGAACTTCAAACTTACTAGACGATTTAGAAACACATCACCTAGAAGGCAAATAGCATTGACAGAATGCATACAAACAGCCAGCTGCAATAACACATAGGCTATCAGATTATGTAGAGGCAGATATAGTATATAATACAACTGAAAAACCCTATACAAGGGGAAGAAGATCAAGATAAAAAAGCAAAACTAGTTCTCATACTTACGAAGTGCAATTTGTAGTTTTTGTCAGTAAGGAACGGATATATAACGAGCCAAAAAACACAATCTGTAAGCACAATGGCACCTGCAGTCATCTGCAAATTATTTGAGGGAGGAGGAACAATTAGCCAAGTATCCATAAAACGCAGTATGAATACCTCTCCTATGACAAACAAGGCCTAAACATGTTTGACTAGACTGAAAAGAACTAAATAATCAACATTTGTGACAAACGTGAGAAATTCTAGAAGATTTAGATATTCTATATACTACATGGGAATAGATAAACTCTCTGTGCCTTTACCTTCAACAGCAAAAAGGAATGAAAAGAAAAAGAAACCGACATGACTGGTTGTAAATCTTGCGATCAAAGAGAACATACCTGAAAGATTATTTGCAAGGCAAGTCCCCAATGATCATGTGGCTCTCCATGGGAATTCAAGCCATTGGATTCAATAAGTACGCTTGAATTTTCAGGAACTGGAGCAATGTAAGTGCCTCTCTCTGTATCAACACCACCAGTGCTAGCACCACTACCTCCGTTGCAAGGTTGGAGACAGCCACGGATGGACAGTGAAGATCCTAGCTAGTAAATTTAGCTGAGAGCATTACCAACTTATATAAGAAATACAATAATCCAAAACTAAAAGGAACAAGGAAAGACATGATGGGTAGTGTGAATGACAAATTCTTTAGCTATGCCTTGCAGGGGAGGGGAGTATTAATTCCATCTTTTCACACCTTTCCTTTCTAAAAAATGTGTATACATGAACAAATTTAAAGATGGTCATATATACGAACATACCAAAAAGTAGACCGTAACCAAGGTGAATGTCCACCTGTTCAGTACAAAAAGAAGAACAAAAAACAAAAGATAAGACAATCATAACTATATCAAGAAAATAGCTTGTTAGAATACAAATTTATTAGACAGTGTTATCTTTAGATTTTGAAGTTACTGTTTCTGAGATGTTGTGTCTTAAAGGGAAATAATTGACATTATAGTAAGTTCAAATCCTGGATAACATCCATATAGTGTAGACAAAACAAAATAGTGCCAAGATGAAATATGGACATGAAGAATATCCTTACTGAGTATAGAAATAAAGTATGCGTACGCCGTGGAGAACTACATCTGCAGTGAGTAAAGACAGAAGTATGGAGAAAGCAATTAGTCTATAAGCAAGCAGCCAGTTAGGATGGATTGCTTTATAACATGTCTTCCAAACATCATCTTTGCACAGAAATGTTGCTTTCTGTTGCCCATTTTCTTTTCGGTACTTTGAAGAACAATCATACTTCCATATAAGGAGAAGTGATACCACCATAGCTGCTAATATCAATATTGCACATATTAAGAATCTCCAGTTCAGCCAATAACTCAGAGTTGTTGTATCTGTTGTCATAATTGGTGACCAAGTATGATTTGAAGATCCTGTTAAAAAGGGCATCATAATTAAGTATTTGTGGCGAAGTTTGGTAGATTGATGTTTTCAAATTGATCAAGACATCATACTATTCTTGAAATTGAACTTTCTTTTCCCATTTTCTGCACAATAAAAGGAAAGTAGTTGCACTTTCCAACTTAAAACAGGACTTGTTTATCAAAACTATGTACCAGTAGACTTTTAACAAAGTGTTTTTGTATCACTATATATCGAAAGGAAAAAGAGATATAGGGAAGAAATTGTAGTAATGAAATGAAAGGAGGCTTTAAGAAATATAAATGATAATATTAATATTTTATTTAGGGGGGGGGGGGGCGGGGGAGGTGGTGGGGGGCGGGGGGGGGGGGGGGGGGAGGTGGGGCTGGGGGGCGGGGGTGGGGGGCGGGGGGGTGGGGGGGGGGGGCGGGGGGATGGGGAGGGGTGGGGGGGGGGGGGGGGGGGGAGGGGGGGGGGGGGGGGGGTGGGGGGGGGGGGGGTGGGGGGGGGGGGGGGGGGGGGTGGGGTGTGGGGGGGTTTCCGGGGTGGGGGAGGGTGTGGGGGGGGGGTGGTGGGGGGGGGGGGGGGAGTGGTGGGTGGGGGAGGGGGGGGGCAGGCGGGGGGAGGGGCGATGGGGGGGGCGCGGGTGGGGGGGGGGGGGGGGGGGGGGGGGGGGGGGGGGTTGGTACGGGGCGCGGGGGTGTGGGGGGGGGACGGGGGGGGGGGATGGGGCGGGGTGCCGGGGGGGCGGGTGGGGGGGGGGTTGGGGGGGGGGGTGCGGGGGGGGGGGGGGGGGGGGGGGGGGGGGGGGGCTGTGGGGGGGGGTGGACACAAAAACAAAAAAACACAAACCAAACAAAAAAAAACACACCAAAAAAACCACCCAAAAAAAATAAAAAAAAAAAAAACCCACCACACAACAAAAAAAAAAAAAAAAAAAAAACAAAACAACAAAAAAAAAACCAACAAAAACAACCAAAAAAAAAACAAAACAAAAAAAAACAAAAAAAAAGAAAAACAATAAAAAAAAAAAAAAAACAACACACCAAAAAAAACAAAAACCAACAAAACCAAACAACCCAACACACCCAAAAACCACACCAAAAAACGAACGTTTTTTTTGTTTTTTAAGTGCAACCCCCACAACACAAACACCACCACCCAAACCCAAAAAAAAAAAACCCAAACAAAAAAACAAAACAAAAAAAAAAACAAAAAAAAACAAACAAAAACACAAAAAAAACAAAAACAAAAACAAACCCCCCCCCTTTGTTGGTTTTTTTTTGGTGAAAAGGCCAAAAAAAAAAAAACACAAACAAAAACCAAAACAAAACCCAAAAAACAACAAAAACACAAACAAAAAAAAAAAAAAGAAGAAAAGTATAAGCTTATTTCAAGATTCGTTCGAAATAGCATAATAATATGAGAGAGACTGGGATTAAGAAGATAAAGATGCTCTTCCCCAAAAGAATACAGAGATTGAGTCAAAGTCAGGAATTTAAGGGGTTTAAATTAACTTTTATTTGGAATTTAAATGTTAATATACATATATTTATTTTTAATTTTCTAATATAAATATAGAATTTATTAAAAAGTCAGTGAGATATTTAAATTCGTGAATTCCCACCTAACTCCACCTTTGGCCATAATACAACTATATAGTACATAAGATGAACAAACAGCAGAGCTTACCAGAAAATTTGTTCAAGAAAACGCCATTTTTGTGAGCTGAAATTGTGTTTTTATTGATAAAGGACATGAGACCAAAGGGGTGGAATATGCGTGGTTTAAATTGGTAGTTGAGAATTAAGGTCATGGGTCCATGGAAGTTATACAATACAGAAATCACCATTAAACCACTACGTGGATCTCAATCTGAACCAATACATCATTCCCCCCCCCCCCCTCCCCCCCCAAAAAAAAAAAAGTAAATAAAAATTACACGCAACTCCGTTCCCTACGTCTCATATTTACTTCTTCTAAGCTACTCATTCAAATAATTAATCTCTATTTTAATTGTTATTCTTCTTCGTTTTTCTATCCAAAAGAATACCATTCTTTTTTTTTTTAATCTTGGTTACTATTTTAACACTAATTTACATGTATATTTTTATTTGATATTCGATAAATATATATAAATTTTATTTTATTTTGATTCGCATCGCTAGGGATGAAAAAATACTTGGTATTATTGTGTATTACTACTATACACAAGATTTGAATTGAAAATATTAAGACACAAGTGGCCCCATCTTGCGCATGCCATTCTTTCTAGATATTTTATATTGATTAATTATTCTTTTTTTTTTGAAAAAATATATGTAAATTTATATTTATTTTGGTTTTTTGTACTCTTGATTAAGCGAAAAGAAATTTAAAATGATTTTTAAAAAGATTGCGATAGTAATATTGTACCAACCGGCTGTTTCATAGTAATTGTTTCAACAAAGGAAAAGAAGAAACCTCGTGCAATGAATTATGTTAGGATTTGCTAATTTTGTATCATTATAAAAAAAAAATTCTTCTTGATAGAATTTCTTTTTTATCCAATAAGGTCTTTTCATATTTAATTAACTTCTAATCAGAGTTAGACTTTCATAAATTAAATGTACTGTCTTATTTAGTGTGAATCATCTTTTGATTGAGAATGACCATTTTGTCCTTTTTTATAGCGTTTTAATGCTTAGATTGTATTTCACAAAAGACTGGTGTAACACCTCGAATTTTAGAAAATGGAAAAGCGAACATTTTTGCTACTGGTTGATTTCTACGGGCCGAAGAAGGCATTTGTAGAAAGAGGGTTGAGTTTTTGAGAAAATTAAGTTTCGGTATCTCAATCTACGGTTGTTCAAGACGATCTGTCAAATGATCTACAAGTCATAGATGGGTCTTGTAGGTAGATCTCAAATTTAGTGGAATTTTAAGGTCAAAGTTATGTTCTACGATTAGGGCCTACGAACCGTAGGAAGTCCTACAGGCCATACAAGGGTCCCGTCAAAAGTGGGGTGGTTTTAAGGTCCACTACTTGATCTATGGTTGACCAGTATTGATGTACCGTGGTTTCACGGTATTTTCAATGTCTTTTCCTTAAGTTCAGTGTGTGTCTAAAGCCTTTTTATATTGATTTTGATGTAGGTTTCTCTTTATTTGCAGGAAATCTGTCCAAAGGAGAACGCAAAGGATTTGAGCAGAAATTACAGAAGTGACCACCTACGGAGCCCACGAATGGTCCGTAGTGACTGTGTGACGGGGGGGTGGGGGTACATATGGTGGCACCGTAGTGAGAGGAAAATGGTGTTTGCAGAGTTGGGGAAGTTGACCAGAGTGGGACTACGGAAGCTAATGACGGACATTCATAGCCACGACGGTCCGTCGATTGCATTATTCCTCGTGGTGGATTAGGGAGTAGTTCCAGTAGACCCAATTCAAGAAGTTTCTAAAGTGTTGTGGAACGGAACCCCTCGACGGACCTCGTGCTGCAAACGGCCGTCATATCTTTCCGTCGAGGGTAACAGAGTTGATTGAAAGAAGTGAGAAAATTATGCCCAATATGAAATGACGGAGCCCACGAGGGTCCATCGTGTCCATGGAAAGTTCTGCGCAGGGATCGTTGGATTAGACGCATTTTGGACAGATTTTCTTAAATAGAGTCCTTCTTTATAGGTTTTATTTTTTTTATAAATAGTTTGAAAAAACCTCATTTTTGGGGTTAGACTTTTGGATATTTTTGTTCTCTTGTTTAAGTATTGAACTTTAATTTTGGTATTTGATCAACTTTTTCGGAATCAATTGTTGGGATTTTTGTGGAATTATTCAAAGTGAATTTTGGATTTTCTACATTCTCATAAAAGTAAGTGCAAGAATTCTTATATTATCATATGAATTGTGTGATTATGATATGGGTAACTAAACTCCAAACTAGGCTTGTGGGAACCATGGTAATAATAAGGTAAAAATCTAGCTAAAAATAACAATTTAGACAGTGTGTTGCATGAGTGGTAATTATTAGCTACAAGTCTTGTTAACGGATGACCAACGTTAGAACTCGCCTTATGCCCTCCGGACAAGGAGGTAGATAATAGGAACAAATTATCAAATAGATTTAGGTATAATATCTAATAGCTAGATGGTTGGACGAAGTAACAATTAGTCAACATCGGGACTCTGATGGTTAATATGTGAGGGTAAATAATAAGATTTAGTAATAAAGCAACACAGTGCCGGAACCAAGGGCGAAAGTGAGAATCTAGATGCCGAACCAAGGATTTAGAGATACCCAATTATCACTGTGCATGCAAGATAATAGGAACAGGAGTGTTATCGCTAGAATTAACAGTTAGAGCCCGTGGGGAACATACGCCCTAGTTACTCTCATTTACGGATTAAACTCCATACTTGAACATTCACTTATTTACATTAGTTTAGCTAATTGCTTTTATTAATCAAAACCCCCTTTAGTTATTTATTTTTTGAAAGTAATTGACTAAATAGAAGTAATAATAGAATAAAGTTAATCTGAACCCTTTTTCTTGTGGGAACGATCCCAACCTCACTAGTTGAGTTTTTTACTTGATGCGGCCGCTTTGACTTCTTTTCAAGAAGTAAATTTGAGCGTATCAAATTTTGGCGCCGCTGCCGGGGAAAGTGGCTATTAGATTAAATTTAAGCTTATTACCAAAGTTTAGTCAACTTTTCCTAATTTTATTTTTTCTTTTTATTTTTGTCTCCTGCAGGTCAAACTTCTTTACATGCCAAACATAAGGATTAGATGAATACCCGTAATTGAACCTGACCCGAACTAGAGCGTACTTTAAGAAGAATGAATCAGAATTTGAGCATTCAAGGTGATGAGATCGACCCGCAAATGCCACCATTGGTCGACGCTCGTGACCGTGTAATACCTGATATTCGTGGGAAAGGTGAAATACAAAGACAACCTCCCGCTCCACGCCCTCTAGAGTTCTATAGGGGATATCAAAATATCGCAAACTCTGATGGGCCACTCGTCTTGCCCCCTCTACCACACGGCCACACTTTTGTGGTAACTAGTAGTCTGATGCAAATTCTCACTGCCAAAAAATTATTTTCAGGGCTACCTTCTGAGGATCCACATACCCATATCGTTAAAGTAAGAGCAGTGTGCAAAAGTTATGTAGGGAGGCCCAATTTGAATATGGATGTAATCGGGCTAGGAGTTTTTCCTCTCTCACTGGCCGGAGGGACTGCTATCTAATTTACTGAGCTCCCCTATAACTCAATATTAACTTGAAGCAAAGCGGGATCTTTCTTAGAACGCTATACCCGGGGACTAAGAAAAACAAACCACAAAGACAGAGTGAATTTAATCTGTTTGTGCAACTAAGGGGAGAATCACTTAGCAGTTCTTGGATAAGTCACTGGCATTCTTGCAAGTGCCCAAAATCACCGCCTAGATGAGGAGTCTATGAAAGAGTATTTCTATCGGGGACAAGATGGATGATAATAACAAAGCGGTTGTGGATACAACAACGGGTGGTTTTATGGGAGTGTCTTAGCCAATATGTAAGAAGTTAGAGAAAACTCCCAAAAATTAATAAAGTTTGGAGTTACTAGGGGAAGTCAGTCAAAGACTGGGAGAAACCACCTTAAGTTCAATCCCACACCAATTCAGTCGAGATGGATCTTCGTGAGGAGATGACTCAAATGAGAACTGAAGCTTGGGTTGGTGTTCAAACATGTTGCTGGGTGGGTATGGGAAAAGGTAAATTCGTGAACTACTTGCACCACCGACCAATGATTGAATTATTAGAGGAGGAACTCCTATGTAGTGAATGATCAGAGGGAACGTTCGACCGAAGACCGAAGGCTCCAATTAGGAGCATTGCGCCAGCTCAAGGAAACCAGTCGGAACTATGGAATATTAAAGCGAGGTTCATTATGTCCGAGATGGGAAGTACAATCGCGACACCACCAAAACATCAAAGGGGTAACTATGGTAACACGAAATGATCGTAGTGGACCATATGTTCCACCTCAACAATCGTGGAAGTTCTCCTAGGAATGCGCCGATGTAGTATTGGCAACGAGTTGAGGATATGATTTTTTTTGACAGAAATATGATTGAGGAGTTCGATGCTACTGATGAGCACACTAAAGAGTTAAGGAATGACCTTAGCCCAGGTATAGGGGGCAGAAATTGTACACATGCAACTCGATTAACATCTTGAGTTACAAATGGCCCAAATTTTCTGCAATTGCTTAAACAACGGCAAACGGGCCACTCTTCCTAGCAATTACTGTCTAAAATCCAAAAAAGGATGGAATTGGAGGTCAAGGAAAAAGAGGACGGGGGTGGAAGCAAACCATTGATCCATCTAAGTCGTCTGGTGTAAAAAAGGTGATAAAGATGGATTGAGATTACAGTGGTGGAGTTAGGTGGTGGTTAGAAGAAGATAAAAACGGTTTAAGAGTTGAGGTTCCCCAAAAATCTGACCCCCATGCCTATCGCACACCCCTCCTTTCCCACAAAGGTTAGTTAAAAAGAATGAGGATGGTAAATACCTACTTTTGATAAACAATATTGAAAACACTTCTTTCTATCAAGGTCCCTTTGGTAGATAGAAGCTCTTTGAACAAAATGACCGTATTCCAGGTTCATGAAAGATTGGTTACAACAAAAACAAGCTCAGTCACTTTTGCGGTGAGAGAGAATGCAACGCTTGTTTGTTGTTGTAGTGCCATTGCTACAAAATATCTATGTGCAAAAGAAAGAAATCGGGTTTCTTTCACTATTCCTTGTACAACGGGCTATTAATTTTGTGAAAGGCATTATATGATCTTGGGCAAGATAACTCTCATGCCCCTCTCGATTTACCAGAAGTGGGTTGGGTGACCCAAAGCCCATGCGATGCAACTACTGATGGCCGAATCAAACAGTAAAAGGCCCATGGTATACTCCACGATGTGCTAGTCAAAAGGGGCAGTCGCTTCTCATATTCCAGCCGATTTGGGATTCTTGATTTGAGGCCGATTTTTGAGGTGCATATTATTCTTACAGAGTTAAAGCGTTCATCTGAGTCAAATTGAAGAGAATCTACGTGTATAAGCAGTTGGACGGACACCCCGGCCAAAGTGATCATGAACTTTTGAACGACGAGTGATGGCATTGAAGAGTATGGGTCATTGGGTCACGACAACTGATCGAGGTGGGTGTGTAATAAGTTCGTTTGAAACCAAAGAAATTTGAGTTAGATAGGCCGCAACATTCACGATTTTCACCCACGAAACCGTCATTGAGGAGGCTCTAAAAATTAGAATTAAGCCTCTACCACCTCATCTGAGGTAGGATTCTTGGGAAAAGATGACACTTTGTTGATTATTATTGCATCAGATTTGAATGTGCATCAAGTTGAAGAGTTGAGTTGGTTAAAAGTGTTAAAAAGATTTAGGGTTGGAGCGTGAGAGAATTGTGAGTAAATAAGATAAGAATGTACGGATTGAAGGTGTGTTTTATTTATGAGGAAAAATCCTTACTTATTACACATACAATTACACCGTCATACTATTTACTTTACCTAAGTGGCCGACAAACTTTTTAACATGATTGGGCCGACAAATATTACCTTTACGACTTTGTACATTTGGCTTTTTTCAAGCCGACGACAAGGACGCACAAAAATCAAAAGCTAAAAAAAACTCTTATTATACATAGGCCTGATATTAAACGACGTAATTAAATGATATTAAAAACAAAATAACAAAAATTACTTTATACAGAGATATCTTTTCTATTTATCTTGTAGGAATCTTTCTGATATATCTTGCTTTATTATCCCAAAATCAATTGTTTGTATTATGTTATCTTCTCCATACACTTGGAGCCTCTTGATCTGGGGTATTGTTTCCGATAGCTTGCAATATCTTAACTAGTAGTTCCCTGAAATAATTCCTTCTTCAGGCTCTTGAGTGGTTGTTATTCTGGCCTTAGTTAATGACAAAATCCATCGCTGGGACTTCATCCATATCTGATTCCTTAGCTCTTTGGAGTTGCATAAATCATTATTGATCTCGTGCATAATAACTCAAATGGCGATTGCCATTTAAATAATGTTGCTAGCTCTTGTTTAATCGTAGCTTATACCAGTATGTCTTTTATTTGCATAAAAATTGGTATTTCTACTTTGATATCATTTTGTTTTTCTATCTGTTCGGGAATATCATATCTCTTTTAATCCTTCTACCACCTGTAATTGGTGGATATTTTATCTCTCGTATAATATCTCTGCTGGTGCTGTATAACTTTTATAGAATAGTTTCCTTGGTACTTCTTTTGTTGTCAGAATGATCATGTAAGTCTGGTGTTTCGACTATCTCTTCTCATGTAAGTATAAATGATTAAGTAGTCCAAATTTATAAAATGTTTTTTACTAGATTTGGACTGGTTTTAGTGGTGATATAAGTTTGTTGTATCCTTGTAGTTCTGGGTTAGTAAGTCTTCTTCGGGTGGGTTTGTCTTGTGTGGATCTTGGCTTCAGGTTTTAAATATGTTTGTCTTATATTATGTTTTCAATGTAGGATGTGTTAATATAGTTGTATCTTTTTTTGTCCTTTGTAGGCGAATGCGTATGTTAGAGTTTGTGGTTCTATTGGTATCTGTATTGTGTTTTTTGGATAAATGGTTTATAAATAATTGGTTTAAATTTGTGTTCTTTGGTTTTTTCATTAGTCTTGTACTTGTACCTGCAGCTTGTATCTGAACAAACATCGTTAGGTTTTAAGAGTTTCCCACCATCTCCTTCTATCTCCGGATTTTCGTCTGCGCAGACGTAGTCCGCATGTTTTTGGTCATGTTGCTGACCGTTAGTTTTCGCTCCTTTAATTATTATTCCATTTTTTTAACTTTTTGGCATAGCTGTGTCATCATTGCCAGTAGATCTTTCCATCATATCTTCTCTTGAGAGGTAGTCTGCATAAAATTTTCGTCAGTTTTTATAATTCAATTGTAAATGTAAAATTTTAATATGTTTAATATCAATCATTCTTATTCCTTTGTTGTAACCGATATCTATCTTTTTGGTTATCCACCATTTTACCTGTGTGTGATTATCTGTTCTCAATAAATTTCTTGTAACTATGTAGGGTTCAAATGCTAATAAACAATTTAATAATGCAAATAATTCTCCTATTATTTCCCATTTTGTCTGTGCACAGTATATTACCTGAGTAATATCTACAATGGTGTTCTATTTTTCTTGTGATTTTATATTTAGTCCTCCTCCAAACTGTGGATCGTTGAATCTGTTTCAAATATGTATATGACTGCCTTTTACTTTCATCCGGAAATATAATTTTGGTAATTTTTTACCATAATTTTTGATATTTTTATATGTTCTTATCTTTATCAGCAAGTAATATTCAACATCTTTTTTAAGTTTTTTTCTATGGTGGTTTTAAAGTCTGTAGTTTTGGTTTTATGTATTCTCTACTTGATTTACGAATCCTAAAAAATGATTTGTAAATTCTTTTTTGTATTATATTTTTCATCAAGTATGTGATATTTTTCCTGTTTACTATATGAGTTGCATTTTTATTTCATTTTTATCTTTTGTATTCTAAAAATTCTATCTGTGGTTCATTTTTCTGCCTTTCTTTTGCTTAGCTAATACCTGAATTTTTTAGTATATGTATGAATTTTCTAAAAGCTTATATGCTCTTCTTGTGTTTGGGGGGGGGGAATAGAATAGTAATCATCTATGTATACGATGCAATTTTCTAATTGGTTTAAAGGAGTATCCATAAGTGTGGATTATTATACCTGGTGATTCTTATATCCGAAACGGTAGTACATTCCATTATAGAAACCTTGCGGTACTGTGAATGCTGTTAATGTGTAGATTATTCTTCTAAACTTTAAATGATAAAATCTGATCTTGACAGTCAAATTTGATTGAAATATATATCCCAGTATTTTCTTATTTTCAGTATTTTATTAGGTATTGGATAGTTGTATGTTTTAGTTTTGCGGTTAAATTTCTGTAATCTATAACCATAGACCTTTCACCTATTTGTGTTTCACTGTGTTTTATAACTATAAAGGCCGGGCTTGTAGGCTGCTATTACTTTCTGTAGATAATTTTTTTTCTAATAATTTCATGTAAGGTATTTTGAATTCTTGTAGAATCATCAAGTGTATTTTTAATGGTTTTATGTAATTATACTATTTTCATCTATTAGTTCAATTTTACCTTTTGTTTTATGTTTCGCCAATCCTTGCAATGGGTATCATTGTATAAGGTCTAGTTGTTCATTAATATGTTAACCTTGTCTATAGTAAATATAATAATTTCTTAATTGTGTTTCTGTTCTTTATCTATATTTTTACATTTATGGTTTATTTTTTCATGCATTCCTTTTATCATTTCCATGCTTTTTTGGTTATTTTTTTTACTCTTTTGATCCTATTCGTCCACAAGGTGTAGTAAAACACCAAGTGTTGTTGGTATTATATGTGGGTAAAATCTATCTAAAAACGGCATTCCTAAAATAAACATATCTTTTGTTGTAAATTCGAAATTAGAGATTTTTCTATTGTTAGTATTTTACCATATTGTATCTTTATATTTTTGATTTATATTGTATCATTACACTTCCTTTCATTATTAAAATCCTGTTACTACCATGGTTGTTTGTAATTTTCTCACTTATCTTCTGGTATAAACAATTATATTTACATATGTTTGCTTCACTTCCTGTATCTATAATAGGAGTATTAGTATATGTTGTGATATCCTTCTATAATATTTTTGACCAAGTATATATATTTTCATTATTCATTTGGTCTCTTTTATAATTATCTTTTTATTTGACAAGTTATGGTCAATTGTTCGTTTTCTAGATTATATGGTTTAACGTTCTCTAACCCATTTTATTCCAACATAATATAGAGTTTTCCTTGGTATATGTTTAAACTGTATTTTAATGGTATTTCCACCTATAATTATTTCTTTTTGTTGTTTATTCACTTGTAGTTCATTATTTCACTAGGTATCCAGGAAATGTATGTCCTGTTTCTATTAGTTCTTCTTCTAATACTAGTTCTCTTGTTATATGATGTCTTCTTGTCCTGTATTTATTAAAATTTATATCTTCTTTGACCTTATTCCTGTTATAAATAGTGATTTGGTGTTGTTATTTCTTCTTCTTAGTAATCTTGTTGGTATTTCATATTTTCTCTAGATGTACTCATCTTGATGAAGGTAGTTCTTGTATTGTATTTGGTGTTTACTTGTTACTTGGTATACTAGAGGTACTGGTACTTAATCTGTCTTTACTATTTCTAAAATCTTCTCATTGTAATTTCTTTGTAAAACTATAATCATTTATTAATCTCATGACGTAATATTCTTTCAAATGGATTTTCTATTTTTTATTTTATCAATTGGTTTTTTGCATTATTTTAGTTTTGTTGGTAGTATATATAAATTTACATCTGCTGTGAAATTACTTCTGTGCTATTGTATTCCTGATTAATTTTCCATATAGTACTTAATGTATTTATCTATGTTTGTATCTGTTAATGATACAGTATAGTTAGACACTTATGATAAATTTAAATTTTGGATACTAAATGCCTTCTTAACTGCACTAATTACGCTTTTTTAGATTATAGGATGTATATTTATCGTCTGCTAAATTATTTCAATGGGTGTATCTATTCCTTCCTGAACATGCTTTTTTAGTATTTCTGTTGATCCTAGGCGTGTACATATGTTTTATAGGTGCTTACTTTTTATATTGTATTTCTTAGTTATTACTCGCTTGTTTGATTATTGGTATGTATGATTTTCCATTGCATATTTTCCATCAATAACATGTTCTTTTTGACTAACACATAATATTCTTCTTTTGTATTTTAACCAGCCTTTATTTTAGGTATCTCGAGTATTTTTTCACCATTAAATCCATGCTTTTCCTTTATCTGTTTCAAAAAATTGTATTATCAATATTATCTTTTTGTGTGATATTTCTTCATTTATTATTTTCTTCAGTTATTATTTTTATTCGTTTTCAGACATTTATTATTCGTATATTTCATTCATTATCTGAGTTAATTCTTCTTCATTTCATATCTGACACTATATATGCTCTCATTTTCATTTAATTCATAACTATGTATCTATTTGCATATATTTTTCATCTCTATGATTAGTTTGACCAAATTGTTTTCTTTTTTATATCTTTGTTAATTTACAATTTTTAGCTATATGTCCTATTTTTCACATGTAAACTGTACATTGAGATATCTTTCTTTTGGTTCTATAAGGTCTTTTTGTTTTGTAATGTTGATATATATCTTTTACTTGGTTGTTATTTTATATTTTATATTTAGTACTATTTTTCGTATAATTTTATATCTTTTAGGTTTTTGTTTTGTGCATCCGGAATTGGGTGCCTTATTTTTACAGCATTGATAGATTGTATTTAATACTTTTTCTATTTTATTTTTTTTCGTTTGTGTTCGCATAATTGTGTAACCATTGGGATCAAATTTATTATAGTCCTAAAAGTATCTGTACTCCTCATTTTCCCAATCTTTAATTATTTTGTACTAAATGGTTCTGGTAATTTTGTAAAATACTGTGTTCTAATTCTCTTGCTTCATCAAGATATATCTTGCTTTGTAATAATATTCTTTAAAGCACAAGTGTATTCTTCTATAGAACACATTTGGCATATAGTAATTTTGTCATTAGTGTCTATTATTATTCTTTCTTTATTTTGTTCTCTTATATCTGTGGTCATGCCTCCAATTCACTTTTATTGTGCTTATAATTTATCTTAATTTTCTATATTTGTGCTGAGGGGATCCATCCATTTTCTTATCATTTCTAAGTACTTCTATTATTTCTGCTGGGTTGTAGATTTTATCTACATAATTAACTGTTCCTACGAAGTTCTTCAATATATCTTGGTGTTTAGTTGTATTTGTCTATATATCAATGTTGGATATCATTCCTTGTGCCATAATAAATTGCTTTTTTTTTTTTTTACTTAACATTTGTTACACAATCTAGATCTAAAATTATATGTTCACTGTGGTCTTGGCATCCAATTCCTATTTAGTTACTATCCATATAGTATTAGCTCTTATCTATTGTTGATAACTTTCGGGGTATGTAATAAGTTGGTGGGCGTCTTGGATTAGTCTAGGACTATTTATAGGGACTATTTCTGGGCTCTATTATCTTGTTTGACTCCTGATGTAACTGGTTTATTGTATCTTACGTTTACTTCTAGTTTTTTAATTTGTTGACATTTTCTAAGATTTCGTATATATATGTTCACTTATATCCTTATCTCTGATTTTGGTCATTTCATTTTTCATTCTATTCATTTATTCATTTAATTCAAGATCTCGTTATTTTGTCCATTTTATTTATTTTCATTTTCCAAGTTATTTTCTTTTTTATTCCTTTTCTATTGTTTGCTTTTGTTTATTTTCATATAACAATTGTAGTCTATCCAATTCTTTTTCAATTCATATATTCTTGTATTTTTTATTCTTCTATTTGTGTACTTATGCCTTGCTTCTATTTTTATTTCTCTATTTCTTGTATTTGTCTATTTTTCATTTTCTTTGTTTCATTATTACATAGCTGTTAAAACTATCTTCTAGTTTTGACTGTCTTCTTTTTCCAACATTTAAATACAAATATTTCCTATTTTCTATATCTTCTTCCTAAGTTTGACAAATTATTTTTATTATCATTCCATCTTTTGATTTTAATGTTTTTTTCGTGTCTACTGCAAATTCTTCTTATTCATTATGATTTATGTAGTAATTAGGTTGTAATTCTGTTCTTTTTCATTAGCTTTTTCCTCATTTCTTTTATAATTGTTGTTTATAGATTTCTTTGTTCATATGTTTTTTCAACTAACAAAAACATATTTGGATTTGTTTTTCGAGAATATTATCAACTGATTCTTTTTCATCTTTATGCTTAGTTAATTGAATAATTTTATAATTCCATATATAAGGGTTTAATTGTTCCATATTTTTCTCACCTTTTTATCTACTTGGTTCTTTTGATTTTATTTTATTTGCTTATTTTATCCTCATAAAATGTTTTCTTAATCTCTCTTTTTTTAGTTCTATAGTTGTATTTCATTAAACATTATTTGTGATATATTCTAGGATGTTCAACTTCCTTAGTTCTCAAATAATTAAATAGATTTTCTATTAGTAATTTTTCAAGTAGTCGATATCTTCTATAGGTTACCAATATTGTAAATATTGTTAATTTATCATTAGTCTGTTTTAATCATCATATATCAATCATACAATCATAATAAAGTTCATCTGTATACTTTGTATAGTTAATTGAGTCCAACCTTGGGTTGTTATTTATAATATCTCGTATGTATAATTTACATAAATTTCTCTTGTATATCAGTATTAAGATTTTAATATAAAGTAATAATATATTATATTCATCATTCATCATCAATTAGATAGGAGTCATCTATTCATTTTTGCCTACAGTTTTATTCCTCCAACCTCTTAATAAATTATACTTACTTATTATTGTAATACTAATGATGTATGTAATAACTCATCTCGTCTAGTCCAATACTACATCTTTCTTCTTTAATTGATTACCCTAACAGCGCCCTCAACTTTGTTTACCCCCTTAAAACGGCCTTCTTTGCCTATCGGTTTCAACCCTTAGGATGAGCATGTCGGGGCATACTTTTAAAGAGTATTCTGTAGCACACCTTCTAAAGATGTTTATTATAAACATTATAAAAACATTGATAAATACCTATAATTCACAGGAGATTTTCAGGAATAAATTCATTTAGCTACTCATAAATTAAGAGTATAGAGACCTGATTTGTAGATTGGGGGTGTAGCTCCAGATTTTCCATAGGTTATATTTAATTATCTAGCTATGATAAAGCTCAAGATTTTCCTATGTAAGAGGTATAGTGAAGAGGAAATTATTAATGGTTGGATGCTGGAGTGACGTGCAGTGATAATCCAAGCGGTGATAGTTGTGATTGATTAGGTGGGTTTCTGATCTGTTCAGTGTGGTAATTAAGAAAGGGGAATGATGGGTCCCCAATAAGAAAAATGAGCGTGTTCCAATGAGACTGGTTGTGACTGGGTTGGAGGGTGTGTGAGGATTACCGGAAATTAAATGCATTTGGCACAAAAAAGACCATTTCTTATTGCCTTGCATGGATCACATGTTGGAGAGACTTGGCCGAAAAGGGATGGTAACTGTTTTCTGTGGTTATTCGGGGTGGCTAATCAGATTTCTATTGAACGGGGTATTAATCAGATCTATTGAACCGGAAAATCAAGAGAAAACCACCTTTACTTGTCCATATGGGACCTGTTGCATTCAGGAGGAATGTCGTGGGTGTACAATGCACCGCCAACATTTTCGAGATGTATGATGTCGATATTCTTCGATTACAGGGGAGGAGGAGGAGGGAAACTTTTGAGGTGTTTAGGAGATTTTTCTGTGGTTTTGATGATCATTTGAGCGGATGTTTGAGTCATTGTCTGAGGTTCTTTAAGAGGTGTGAAGAATTAAAATCTAGTAACTAAATTTGGAAAAAAATTTGTCACTTCATGGTGAAAAAAAGGAATTGTTTGGGTCAATCGCAGTTCAGAAAGGGTATAGAGTGATGAGCAGTATTGGCCGCGGTCCTCAAAAGACTTGAATCAATTGGTTCGTAGATTTGGTGAATTATCTGGGATAGCGATATATCCCCCGGACTTGTCCTTTAATCAAAGTGAAAAAAGTTCATGTGTGATGTGAAAAAGTTTTTTGGATGAGCAATCTTGTAGGAGTTGGCGATGGGCTTATCGGCGGTTGTGTGCCCAGAAGTTGAGATGTTTGAAGTGTTTTGGGAATGCATTCTCACTCGTAGGTGGAAATCATAGTGGTGCCGGACCTCTCACAAGATATTACAATGTGGCTACTAGTGGCCAACTATTCATCAAAAAGGCTCATGATGGTCGCCAAGGCATGTGATAATGCCAAAGAGGATGACGACATTTCAAGAAAGCAAGATCTTCCGTTAAATCCATTCTGGATTGAGTTATTTGATGGTGGGGAATTGACTTTATAGGCCCTTTGTGAGTTCTCATGGGATGAAATTACATTCTAGTAGCGGTTGATTATGTGTCTAAATGGCGTTAGAATCTATCGCACTCACACATATGAAGGGAAAAAAGTGTCACCGCATTGTTGAAAAAGAATATATTTCCTTATTTGGCACCCCAAGGGCCTATTATAGTGATGGGGATCCACTTTGCACAATTGTTTAGTAAATATAGGGTTCCCATAATGGGGCCACTCCCTTCCCATCCTCAACTGTGGGCAAGAAGTTGAGGTGTGCAATAAGGAGATTAAGCAGATTTTGTCGAAAATGAGTGAACGCTTAGTAGAACGAGTGGTCAAGGAGATTTGATAATACTTTTGGCCGTCCTACCGGACAACATACAAGACTCCCATAGGTATGTTCCCATACCACTTGTATATGGGAAGGCCTGTCACTACCGGCGTCGAATAGAGCATATAAAGCCATGTGTGGCAATGAAGAAGTGAAAATGGATTGGATGAGGTGGCAGAACGAGGTTAAAAAATGGGTTGAAATTTACTCGACGAATTTCTCCTAAAAGCTTATGAAAGTCAGATCCTCTACAAGAAATATGAAGAAGATAACCAGACCAAAAGATTGAGAAATGCGATTTTATTGTGGTTGGGGATTTTGTGCTTTATTCAATCTAGGTTGCGGCTTTGTTTTTGGGAAAACTAAGTCCAAATGGACTGGCCCTTACTTGATCACCCAATATTCCCTCTAGGAGCGGTGGTGGTTGAGTTGGAAAACAAGCGAGGGTGTGCGGGTTTAAGGTGAATGGACAACGAATCAAAATCTATCTCGGCGTGCTGCATTGTGTGAAACGGCGAATGAAGTGATCAAGGCATACCATATTGATGAAGTTTGATTAATCAAGTGTCCTCCATCGTGACGCGACGTTAAATCAAACCCTGGTTGGGAGGCAACCCAATATGTATCCTCTAAGCCAACTATAATTTTTTTATGACTTTCTAGTAACAGTTGCCTTTTTGTTGCTTTTTTTGGTTAGAAGTGTTGGCTAGAGCGTAATTTAGGGTCCGTGTCCAAAAAGTGTCCAGAAAATACAAAAAGAATAGCTTCATGGTTGTCAAATTTGCAGGTAGCACATCATTAGAAAATTGGTCTGCAGAACTCATTGACGGACCCATCGATGAACCATTACGCTTGCGATGGACCATCGCAAGCATCCGTCGTGCCCAGGTAAGTTTTTCCATTTTTTCTAAATTAGGGCACGTACGATGGACCCCATGACGGACCGTCACACCTATGGCGGACCATCGATGAGGACTCATCGCATCAATATCTGTAAACTCGACCCGACCCGACTGGCGAATATTAAAAGTTTTTAAACCTTTTAACTTCCCACCTCTTCATTCTAGCCGTTTTTTTCCTTCACTTCCCCCATTTACTCCCTCTACAACTCCCTAACACTCGTTTCCTCTCCCCAAAACATCATATTCCCCATACCTTCCCAAATTCCCCTAATCTTTCCTCTTCCAATCTCCCTGCTCTCTAAGTATAATCTGCCGTCGGAGTCAAATGTTCTTTGATGATCACCAGAGTGTGTGCATTACTTTGTTTTCATCTTCTCCAAGTAATCAAAGCATTGGTTATGATCTCTAAATCATCTATATTTCTTTCTTATTTCATGCTACATGCTTGATTATGAATGTTGAATATTTGAAATTGACCCCTATTGCATGCTACGAACTCACCCTGTTAATCCATATATGACTTAAGACCTTCACATAGTAAACAAAAAAATGGGGTTATTGTTAACTAGAATTTTTCCAAATGTGGTGTATGTTTCTCATAATTTTTTCTGACCTAGGTTGATAGTCCTCCAAATTGGCATGCTAAAACTTGAGAAATTATTTCCTTAGGATTGCTAGTATGCTGGGTAATTGGGTTAGAAATTGTTGGTTGATTAGCTGTAAGCAACATCAGCAATAAAGAAGACATGATAAATTAATTCGCCAAGCGGTGCTCCCCCTTGTATTGTTCCACCATGTTGCGATCATATTGACGAGGAAACTTTTGGAATGGATTGATGGCAATGATAATAATTTAGTCTAGATCAAGTGTGTCATAATGTCAAAATCTATGATTGAACCGCACTAGGCTACAACATTCATTCTTCTCTCCCCTTATCTAAAAATTTGACCATAAACCTACATAGATTTCGTTGATTTGATATCTTGAAGAATGGCATACAAATATGTTAATTTGGTAATGTCATCAAATCCAACAACATGAGCATTTTCATCTATGGGGTGTATGTTTGATAAACTTACTGTAACGTAGATGAATTGAAAAATCAAATATCAGTAAGCAGTTACGACTGAAGATATAGCCACTTACAGTTGTATCTGCTGGATTAAAATTTTGTGACAGTGCAACATAAGAGTGAACGAGACAGAGCTTCTAATACTTTCTTAAACAAAAAAACAATAGCAACTACTACGCTGAACAAGTTACCGTCGACTATATGAACCCCACTTCTTCATTTAGGATCATTTCACAATATCATCTTCATACAAGGAAAGCTCATTAATAAATCAAAGTACTTCATATTAAAACATGTCATACAAGGATAACTCATTAATAAATCAGTGCCTGTTTATACCTTCACGTCTCTTTGTAGAACACGGTTAAAGTGCAAATATTCTACTGCGAGTAATAGTTGGTCAGTCATATGCTGAGTTTCTGTAGAGGAAAAAGATGGTGAACACATAAACTTTACGTCAACCACTCTAGTACGAGAACCCATTATAATGGAAGTTGTATTTGAACTATCTCTTCTGGGAATAGAGCTCCTCTAGATTTCCTTGTGCTCATTTTCCTGATAACCAAAACAAAAGTCATTATCTTCATATTACACCATAAAACATTCTCATAATCTTATTGCTTTCAATCTCGTAATTTAGGAAAAGATGTCTAAGTATTATTTATGCAAAAAGAATCATAGGTAGTTCAGTCTACAAATATGTTTTCATAATCTTTTGGGAGAAACAAAAAATTCATATGTCAACAAGTATAGAAATGCTAGAAAGGATAGGATAACCACTCACACATCTCCTCCTTCACAATATGTCAATAAGCATTAAATTGTTAGCAAGCCTAGCATGTCAAGTTCACCTGAAAGAAAAATAAAGTCACTCTGATTTTGAGGCAACTCGATATAGTATTTTTCTCAAGTCAAGGATAATCATTTCAGTTCAAACTCTTGCTCTAGAAACTGAATAACATAATACGTTCTCGACCCAAGCATCCTTGTACTCCATGATATATGGATGTTTTAACCTAGCTATCAGATCCACAAGTAAACATACTAATCAGCAAAATACCTATCTTTGAACACAATTAAAGACTACAAAAATCAGTTTCCTAAAAATATGATATGAAAAGATAGCAGTAAAAGCAACCATATAAAACGTTAAGATAAGTTATCTGAACATTGTTTAGCATCTTTTGAGTCTTACTTTTGATAGATTTCAAAGAGATATTTTGTAAGAAAGCCAACAAAAGCCCTGAAGGAAAAGGCATAAATCATCAATAGTAAGAGCCTTTGATTCTGCATAAACAAAAGATGTACAAACTAAGAACGACTTGAAGAACAGTTCAGCAACATGAAAGAAAATTTACAAGTCATTGATCATGTACCCCTCTCCATGGTGGTGTGAGGTTAATCCAGAGTAAACATGCTACAAAATAAAAGAATTTGAAAAACCCTCCCACTTCCCAGAACATGTGCAAGTAGCATCCAATAGTAGATAAAAAAATGACAATGGAAAAATTAATATACACATATATCATCAGTAAAAATTAATCAATCACAGGAAAAGGGCCCTTAATAGTGTTGTAATCAGAAGCTGAAATTTGAAATTGCACGAAACCAATTAATCCATCTCATTCACTTACTATGCTAATTTCATTCAAAACAACATCTAAGACTGAATAGGGAGCCACACTTCAATAAAAAACTCGACACAAAATGATACTCCAGTTTTTTTAACTGATTATTACTAACGTCATAAGCAAGTGCAGAGGAACAACAAAGATTACGATAATACTTTAAAATCTTTAGAGAATAGGAGTTGATCAATCCTGAAGATTTAAGAAAAACAAGTAGAATGTTGCCTTATTTCTTAATGTTAGAAACAAATCGCCTATAATTATCCGTAATATTCTGAGAACCAAAATTCATATATAGTGAAGATATAAAAAATTGAAGGAGCACGAGCAGTAAGAGAGCCATAAAACTTTTATACTCTTCACATTGTCATTTTCTGGATCACCCTTAGGTGTAGGGGAAGGGGTAGAAGCAAGAGCAGGAGCAGGAGCAGGGAGCAGGGGAAGATGACATTGATATTTGTGAAAATTCACGAAAACGCGACACTTTGGGGTAATCATAGAACCTACCATGAACTAAACAAACATAGGAAATCAAGAAAACTGAATTTTTAGAATATTACCAGGAATAGCGTTTCCTATAAGTTCAAGGGAAATTTTTGAAATACATGTCATAAGTTCTTTGATACATATGCCATTTTGAAGGTGAATCACTCTTAATGGGACGCCCATGCACCGGATACATATCTGATGAGCATTGCAAAAAGATTTATTTACATTTGTACCAGTATATTGGTAAAAGATAAGATGTATTCACTGTTCCACACCAGATGCATGTCATGTACTGGTACTTAGGAAAAGTGAATTGTGTGAATTAAGCACTGTTGTTTGTGGCATCTGGCGATAGACGCGGAGAGTGAATGAAGGTAAAGTGTAGAGAGTGGAAGTGAGTAAAGAAAGGGAGAAAAGTAGTGGAAAAAGAGAACAGATGGAAAAGAAGTGTGAAAAGAAGAGGAGTAGCTTGTGGAGGAGCAGGAGAGCAAAGAAAAAGGGAAATAGAGAGGAAGAGAAAATAGTTGGGTGTCCTTTAATTATGCATGTTTACGCAAATCAAAAGTTATGGAACCAAGTCTAATTAGCTTACTCGCTTCAAAATAAATGTCAGAAGACAATGATTCAAACTCGCAGTGATAACACAACACAAACAACTATTCATTCAATATAAAAATATGCCAACACTAAATGCATGTCCAATTTGCAGAACCTACTTCAGTACTTAAGAAAAAATAGAACTAACTTATCATTGTACTCAAGTATAAGATCTTTCATTACTTGCGAATAGGTATTTCAAGCTTTTTGGCAGCAGATGTAACAACTTGATATCTAACAAGGCTCTCCTTAATGGTGCAATTAATTTTTGACTTTGTGAAAGACTCTGAAGTCCCGAGAGCAAAGCACAAACCCCACCTTATCGTTTCGCCTGGTGCCATGACTGCTTTCAAAGACCTAACAGAAATTCAAAGAACATAAATTTATACCTACTTTGAGGCAAGAAGTTCACCAATTACCTTATTTCAAGTAGATAACTTTACCCATTTTCTTTCTATAAATTTGCTCAGATTAAACCCAACTAACTTTACTTCAATTGGTAAACAAAAAGACTATAGTAATCAATTACACTAAATGTCAAACTAGTTGAAAGACACCTATGTTATCTTCATGTTAATTTCATCCAAATACAAAGGAAAGAACAAAACCAACCCAATTAATCCCTATAAATAAAGGCAAAGTGAATGTTGTTTTAAAATTTTCCAGCACATTTGATACCTATTCCTAGGTGTAATATAAAAATTTAGCTCATATAAAACCTAAGTAACTTTTAATTCCATCAAAATGCAAGAACTAAAGCAACCCAACTAAACACATAAATAAAGACTACTTGACTACAATGTGAGGATTCCCAGCACATTACATTCCTATACTCAGTTCTAATCTTAAATTTTTCTCATAAAACTTAACATACTTAAAACTCCTCAAAAATGCAAGAACAATAACAACTAAAGCAACCCGATTAATTCCATAAATAAAGGCAAACTAACTGCTATTTTACAATTTCCCATTACATTAGATACTTATTCCTAGTTCGAATCTCAAATTTAGCTCATAGAAAATGTTTCTTACCTTCCATTAGATTCTAGTTCACTTTTCAAATAATAAATTCACCTCCTAAAAACCCTAACAAACTACATATTCAATAAACAAAATAAAAAATACCATGAAGCAAAAATTTGAACAGATCTTAAAAGGGTTTGCAACAATGATACATTCATAGCTATAAGTAACATCAAAAGTACCTTTAAATGAAGTTCCAAGCAAAACCACAACAACATTCTTTTGTCTTTTCCGACTCTATTATAGTAGTCTACGATGCTCAAAAGCACAAGTGAGTGAACTATGACCTTCCCAATAGACCTCGAAGATATTTGTTGAGATTTGATTACATCGATTATTGCTTCTTCCGTTCTTTCTCTCTTTGAAATGTAGGAAAAATGTGTTCTTCAATATAGTGTCTCAGTCAATTCGTTGATCAGCTGTTGTTTTTTATTTGGGGCAAAACTCTCAGCCAGAACTTTTTTATTTATTTACGAATATTCTTTTTGGCCAATAAGAAAATGGAGGGAGTACTATATTTTAGAGATAATTTTAAAAGAAAGTACAAGGATACACTTATAAAGTGTTCGTTTATATAATTATAAAAATAGCACACATTAAAAGTGTAGTCATATGTGTAAATAAGTGTTACCAATTATATCATGATATGGCAATGCTTATAAGTGTAGTCTATACCACTAAAGAGCATGTTTTAAAAGCGTACCCAAATATTTTTTAGGCAACACTTTACAGGTGTGGTCCAGATTTAGTGTTACCTTAGGCCTAAAATGGTATAGTGTCTCCTAAGTGAAGGGCTTGGATATATCTCCAAGTTTAAGTAAAGGGACCCTTATGATTCAAGGATTGCCTATTTCAAGATGTTCTTTGAGTTTATATAATAGCTTAGACACTAATTTATGTGTACGGGTATCGGTACCTATTTATTAGCTTCCGATCATTCTATTGAGTTGTATTTTTTATTAAGATGGCAAAGAGACTTAGAGTCTACTTATGTATATTATATTATATTATATATAAATACACACACACACAACACACAACACAAGCACAACACACAAAAACCATAACACAAACACACCACACACACACACCCCAACACCACAACCACCACACCAACACATATATAGATATATAATATATATATCTATATAATATATATATTATATATATTGTCCAAACTCGAGAGGCAAATACGTCATGTACTATAGGGGGGCTCTCTGATTATCGAGTTGTCTGTTGAGACGATTGCTTTGGAATATTGTGTCAAGTGAGGGTATATAGGTCGATGCAAAGAAAATGAAAGCGATGAAGAATTGGCTTAGACCTTTTACTCCAACCAATATTCGAAGTTTCTTGGGTTTAGACGGGTATTAGAAGGTTTGTTGATGGGTTTATCTCTATTGTGTCTCCTTTGACATCCTTGACCGAAAAGAAAGTTATGTTTGAGTGGTTGAAAGCTTGTAAAAGAAGTTTTAAAGATTTGAAAGATAAGCATACCTCCACTCTAGTGTTGACCTTACTGAAGGGTAGCCAAGGGTTTGTAGTGTATTGTGACGCTTCTCGAGTGGGTTTACTTTGTGTCCTCATGCAACATGATAAGGTGATAGCTTATGCGTCTAGACAACTCAAGGTGAACGAGAAGAATTATCCAACTTATGACCTTGAATAAGCAGTTGTAGTGTTTTCCTTTAAAATATGGAGGCATTATCTTTATGGTGTACCTGTGGCTCCCACGCTATTTACCCCGATACAAAAAGCACTTCAATAGTGTTCACTCAAAAAGAGTTCAATTTCTCCAAAAAAGAATATGGATGAACTCCCGCCTTTCTACCAAGGATTACGACATGAGTGTTCCATACCACCCTAGCAAGGACAATGTGGTTGTGGACATTTTAAGTCGTATGATCATGGGTAGTATGTCTCATGTAGAGGAAGGTAAGAAATCCCTAGTGAAGGATGTTCATAGATTGGCCTGGTTGGGTGTTCAGTTAGAAGATTCTCCGAAATGCGGTGTTATGGTTCATTATAACTCCGAATCATCTTTAGTGTTTTGGGTGAAGTCTAAACAACATCTTGATCCTCTATTGATGGAGTTGAAGAAATCAATACTTACTAAGTTCAATGATCCATTCCCCCAAGGGGGGATGGTGTGCTTAGGTACCAAGGTAGATTGTGTGTACCAGATGTTGATAATTTTAGGGGGGAAATTTTTGGAAGAAGCTCATGTCTCCCGATATTCTATTCATCCAGGTGCTACCAAAATGTATCGTGATCTCCAAGAGGTCTATTGGTGGGATGGTTTAAAAAGCGACATACCAGAGTTTGTGACTAGGTGTCCAAATGCACACGAGTTCGTTAAAGACGGCATCAAAGCCAGGGAGGTTTCTAACCAAAGTAATGGTGTTCTATAGGAAGTGGGAAGAAAGAATTAATAGGCCTTGTTGGTTGCGGTTGCCTCGAACACGGAGGGAAAATTACCATTTTGGGATATTGTGGATAGATTTACCAAATCAACTCACTTTATCCCCCTCGAGTCTACTTATTTGGAAGAGGATTATGCAAGAATGTACATTAATGAGATTGTGAGCTTACATGGGACCCCTTTGTCAATCATATCGGATAGAATCTCAGAGCGTACCATTCAAACCCTAGAACATATGTTAAGAGCTTATGTAATAGACTTCTAAGCTAATTGGGATGATCACCTATCGTTGAGTGAGTTCTTTTCTAATAATAGCTGCTATTCGAGTATTTCTATGGCACCTTTAGAAGCACTCTATGGTAGGAGATGTAGGTATCCTGTTGGGTGGTTTGAGGTTGGTGAGTATTCACTCCTTGGTCCCAATATAATCTATGAGGCATTATAGAAGGTTCAGATGATAATGGATGAGTTAAAAACAACCTATAGTTAGCAAAAATCTTATGCCAACAATCAAAGAAAAGACCTTGTATTGGAACGGGTCGGGAAGGTGTCTTATGAGTTGGACCTACCAAGTGAACTAGCTCTGGTTCATCCCATATTTCATGTCTCTATGGTCAAGATATGTATTGGCGACCCGGTGTCTAAGGATCAAGTCCAAGGGAGGGGTACCCAACCTTGAGGGGCAAGCCAAGGCCAAAGACCAAGGGTGCCCCCAAAAGGGAGGCAACTGCCTTACCCTTAACGAGCATGACCACGGCCGTGGTCATGACCATGTACAGGTGGGGAGCTCGTGAAAATGTTGTGGCCATAAATGAGGGAGGACATCATGGACTAGCTACTTTCCAAGGCACCATGAGCCTCTTCACGACTCGTGGTGCACTTAATGGTTCGTGGACTTGCCTTGGGCGCTTTGGGGAAGGGGTAGTTTTTTATGATCAATTGTTTAAATCACGATGAGCCACTTGACGGTCTGTGGTACATGTCCACGGAAGGGGGATGGGTCGTGAATTTCACTTAGAACATTCTTAGGATAGCACGTTGCAGGAGCTACTGCCTCATCCTCCATGACTACCACGACTGTCCATCAAGCACTTCATGGCTCATGAAGTGGGGCATGAAGGTGGGCGGTCTTTCACAGCCAAAGTCAAGTTGGACTTCATTTTTGTAAGTCCAACTTAATGAGGGGTATTTGGGTATTTTGGGGTTTGACTATATATTGGTTTTGGGTCTTTTATCACCTATTTCCCACTTCAAACCTCAAACATAAAGTTAAACCCAATTCCTCCCACTTCTCTCTACATTCTCTCTCCACCTCATCCTCAATTGAAGACACTTTGAAGTTCAAGAAGAAGACTCAAATATCAAAAGTTCTACTCAAATCTCATGGTTATTCATCTTTAAGGTATGGTTTCTTTCACTCTTAGATTCCTTTCCCCAAGAGGTTCCTCCAAAAGATTGATTTCTAAATCCCCTAAAACAAGGGTTTTCCTCTATACATGGGTCTTCTATGAAAGGTTAAATTACGAACCAATTGTGATGGATTATGATGAATTAATGTTGGTTAAGTATACATTGATAGTTAATTCTTTTTATTCACCCCAGTTTCCCATGGACACATGTAATTCCCTAATTTCATGAAAACCTTGAATTGATAGGGTGAATTGTGAAGAGGATGAATATGTTGATTGATAACATTTTGACATTAATTATGCAATTGCTTGTTTTATATACCTTGTTTATGTATTGATTTTGTATTCTTTGTAATTGAAGTATGGGTCCATAAAACGGCAATAAGGTATGAAGGTTGGTTCTTCTTGAATTTAATTATGAAAGATGAATTGCTTAGATAGTAATGCTTTTATGTATAATGTGTTTTTGTGATGTTGATGATAAGCATTCTTCATCCTTAACCCTAGACACTTGGATTATCTATGAAGTATGAGTATGATGATTACTAAAGGGAAGGTCATGTAAATAAGATGGGGTCTCACATTTAGTAAGAATGGTTCCCTACATACGTTTCCTCATGTTTAGTAAGTTTGGATTCCCAAGAGATGTGGTATCACATGAGATGGAAATCTCGATGTCTAGAAAGTCAAGGTTTATAGTAACAATCTCCTCATTTTCGCTCGTGATCGCTTAGAGCCCCCCTTCCATCAATAGGTACTCCCAAGCCCACATGCCCTAACATAGCCTTACCCGCAGGAACATGCACAATAGATCCAGTGACCATTAAATATGTGACCACATAGGACCCTAGCTTAGTGGATTCCACCTAGATAACTATGTACAAAAGGTTACACCTTAGGCAAATGTTAACCCTCTCTTTTCGGTGTGAGAGTAGAACACCAAATTCCATGTAGGTCACATGATCTCATGTCTATTATTGAACTTATTTCCTTAATTTAAGAGTAAATGAACAAGTTAAGTATGTGAACTATTATTCGGTCTTGTCTTAAAGGTTACTCCATAGTGTGAGGGAGGGTATGTGACTTCACTTCCACATTCACAATGTAGGATCCTAAGGGATGGTCATAGTAGTATTCTTGTATGATTAAGTTGATTATATGTTATATAGGTCAAATTATATATAATATTATGAATCATGTATGATTAAATATGAGGTTATGTCATATGTATGAAGTAAGTGGCTTAATGTGATATTTAGCTTTGGATAAGGTTATGGGGTTCTATTCATTACATTATACAAGTATTTCTTTGGGTTGCTTATGCGTTGGGTTAATATCATGTTAGGTTGACTTATGACGTTCCATATATGTGCATGATAAGGTTATTTGATGATATGAATTGTTTTGACTAAATTGTGCTTTTTTCATGCACTGATGATTTTATGCATAGAAACCATACTTAGTACATGTGGTTTGTACTAACCAAAATTTCTTTCCTTTCCCCCCAACATTGTGTGTTCCATCCAGTGAAGAGATTCTAGGACACTTTGCAAGAAGACTTGGCTTTCCCCCCCAAGTTGTTGGTAAGTCCTCAATGTTCGAGGATGGTCCCATTTGTTCTAGCTTAATAGTATTGCTTATGCCTAAAGAAACTTATTTTTTCCCTATTCTTGAGACTATTGTTGTAAGCCTATACGAGGCATAATGTTCCTGTATAAGGGCTATGATCGAATGTTGTACTTCTCTTTAGATGATTTAATGTGATACAAAGTATTATACTATTTCTTACAGATTTGTTTTATTTCTTAAACGAGAAGTCTATGTAAACTTCATAAGTAAGGATTCTATGTAAACTCTATATATGATATGTGAGAATTTTAGGTATATTTCACTATGTAAAAGGTTATTATTTTTCCGTATTTTGCCTATTATATGTTATGACGAATGCTAAGGGCTAGTCCAAGTCTTCTTCGAGGACGAAGACATAGGTTACGTCTAGGGGGTGCTCCCCAATCGTAAAATTCGCACTACTTTTATTGCCTACGTGATGAATGAAAGCTAAGAGTCTTATATGAGAAACCTTCACGGCAAGTACTCCTTGTTGCGATTAAGGGGTGCTCTCAGGTCATTACACGGATTAAAGTCAATTAGGATAAGTTTTTTTAGTTAAAGTAGTAATACTACTCACGTAAAAATTATATTTGTATTGGAGTAGGACTCTTAGTGTAGCTAGTATTGGATTCTTCTCCTAAATAAGGAGCATGTACTCAACTATTTTCATTATCAATACAATCCTTGATTTCTCTATAATTCACGTGAGAATTTTACATGGTATCAGAGCATTAAAGCTAAACCGATTAGCATATTTGAGTACGATTACCGAGTGGAGCTGATGCATAATATAGCCTCCATGGGAGATACTGACTAGAGAGATACCTTGATGCGTTTGGTAACTTGGCATATTATTGATGACAAAGTGAACATAGAGTGGGTCCTATATTTAACGTTGCCTATAGAAAAGGAAACTCTAAATTTTGCCGCCAAGTGTCAGTATTCTATTGTCCAGGTTAGGTTGTCTCCTACGAAAACAAACAACATAGTGACTTGGGATCAAGTGGTAATGCTTGATTTCTTAATGGATGGGCATGAGATAGATTTTTTGTAATACTGATAGCTAAGATTCATAAGAGAGTTTTGCGGGAAAAGACCACATTTCCATTTTCATAGTTGATTTTTTTACCTATGTAGAGAGGTTACTATTCAAATTTTGGGGTTGTGATCATTTGATTGAGGTGACCAAGGCACTTGATGAATGTTTAATACAAGATGATGTTATCGCCGCGGAAGCACTTAAGGGTATACAATTTCACTTGCGTCTATGTGGGAGAAACTTTATCTTGAGTAAACCGATAAAGGCACCATACTTTCCCCACTAAGGAGCCCCATTTGACTGCTCAACATTCCACTTAACATGGCGTGATTTGATCATAGCACATGTTCCTATTGTTACACGGATTACTTTACTACCCCTAGCCTAAGTACAAAAACTAGAGACGCAAATAGAGACCTTTATGAGACATATTCTCCCTTTGATGCATTAAGACTATTGAGGAGTTAGAGAAGAGGGTAGAAATAGTTGTGGAGCTTAAAATACAGGCACTACACAGAAGAATAGATGCATTTGAGATTCAATTGTTAGATAGACCCCATCATGAGCTGACTGTTGATCTAGATGCCTT
Organism: Solanum habrochaites; assembly: GCA_027704765.1. NCBI lineage: Eukaryota > Viridiplantae > Streptophyta > Magnoliopsida > Solanales > Solanaceae > Solanum > Solanum habrochaites. Next base: position 9,729,288 of record JAKWJA010002494.1, on the reverse strand, counting down.
AGGGAGTGATCTAGTCCCACTTATAACTAACATATATCCACTTACTGCCATTAGTTCGGATGCATAATAGTTATTTGTTATTCCCACTAAAACTAGTAAGGCTAAACTAGAGCCTAATATAAAACTAGTGAGATATTAGGGGTTGTGTATTTATTAGAGTCGTAAAATATCCTATGAGACTTGGTATGAAAATTTTTGGGTGCAAATGTGAAGGTACGACCCCTTAAGGAAAAACCAAGGGCCCTTGGGGGGACCTTGCGGTCGCCCCAAAAAGCTATCAAAACAGGTTGCACTTATGAATGGGCACCCAAGAACTGTGGGTGGGTCCACACCCTGTAGGTTGGTGTCGTGGGTCGAGGCTTGGTTTCCCGTCATCCTCAAATTCCCATACCTAAACCACGACTTTCCAGTATCGCTCGTGGACCCATGCACGGTGGTAGGTGGGGTTTCATGAGTGAGGCATGTAGGTTTAGCTATTTATTTTTAATTAGGATTAAGGGAGGGGCTTAGGGTTAATTAGTTCACTAAGTAGGGTCGTTTATTATTATTAAAGAGACATAAGTACTTAATAAGATCCCTAAACTAAAAAAACTATTTTATTATGGCATGACCCAAATCAAATTCCCAAGTACTTTCCCCTCCAAAATTTCTCTCTCTTGAAACCACCATTGAAGAAGAAGAAGAACTAGGATACCAAGGTCAAGAACTCAACTTTCCTCTTGAATTTCGTGAAGGATCTCTAATCAAGGTATGGAAGTCTTATATATGTATAGTTTCTTCCATAAAAACCTTCAATCTCCATTTCCCAAAAACCTAGGGTTTTCAATCTATGGCATGGACACACTTTCAAAACGATTTTAATGTGTTTAGTGTCTTAGATTATGATCGATTTGATGAATTAATATTATTTTCCTGAAGTAGTATTTAAGAATCCATGAATTTCTAGGTTTTCCAAAATTGGATCTTAAAACATGAATATGGGTCTTTGTTAGTAGATTGTATTCGAATTATGAATGTTATGGAGTTCCTACTTAAATCGGGTTATTATACATGTTCCATAAAGTAATTCTAGAGATATTGATTAATCATAATCTAATGAGCACTTAGGGACTATAAACATAATGTGATTGATCTATGTATATAGAAGGTTTGTTGTTGATATGCAATTGGATTACTTTGAGAGTAAAGAAACCACATTATTATCTAATTGTTGTGTTTATTGGATGGTTATCCTTATGTTCACTTAGGTATGAATAGCCTGCAATGTAAAAAATTTGTCACATGTAATGTTTCTTAGGTTTAAATACTACTCTCACCTATTGAACTTAGGAGCTTTAATATGAGTTTTAGTGTCAAGACATTTTTCCCTAATTATAAAAGTTTAATCAAGACTTAATGTAAATTCAACGGGATTCATGCTTATCACCGAGCATATATTTTTATGAGACAAAAATTCATTCATTATTAGAGAGAGGGTTTCTAGAAGGAGTCTCATGGGATGAAAGCTCCCCTGTTAGTAAAATAGGGTTTCTAGCTAGTGGATCCACGTAATCTAAGAGTTTCTGGTTCTACCTTAGGAAAGTAGGACAACCCCTTTGCGGTGTGGGGTAGACATCGGATTCCTCTCTTAAGCTATCATGGTCTATGCCGGTTAAAGTTAATCCCACTATTATAGAATGAATTAGAATTGGATTTATGAGCTTTAATCATTTAATAAGTTTTTTCTTAGTGTGGATAGGGGTATGGGACCTTATCCGTACATCGCATATGTCGCTTTAATGGTTCTTATGGTTTTTTTCCTTTATGTTGAGATGATCAATCTGTTGAATATGTATGTATTTTATGCTTTTGCACGTGTTATATGATACTTCATGAACTATATCAAATGCATAATTTTAAAATAAATGTCCCTTTTTAGCATCTTTAATGGTTTTTATGCATAGCTATCATACTTAGTAAATTTTGTGTGATAACCCATATTTCTTCTATTTTACTACATAGTGTAGGTTCCGGCGTTTAAGGTGACTTCTTCTAGTTCAAGCTTGGGTTGACTTTTCATCAAGCTTGTGGTATGTCCTCATGGATCCAAGGACAAGTTCTATGTTATTTCGTTTCTTTAATTGTACTCGACATTTTCTTATTCTCTATTGTAAGGGTTGTGACCCTATTATGTTGAAGTTCTGATTGTAATAGATGGCTTAATGAGACTTCCCCTAGACTTCTGCTTGATTCGATGAAACATTTCTTTAAGACATGAATTTATGTTTTATTCTTTATTATTCTATACTTATATGATGATTATAATCTAAGTGGATTACTCAACGTTCTTTCAAGATTCCATGTGCCATTTACATCCATGGGGTAACCTTTGGTCATGAAAAACTTGGTAATCAGAGAAAAAGGTTTATTATAATTCTATGGTGATGTCTCATAAGCTACGTCAAGTAGAGTCTTGTTGATGAATGTGAAGCGTGCCTCATTTATGTGTGAGAGGCTATGAGATGTAAGGAATATACCTTTATTTCATACTCTTAAGTAGTGAGATAGAGTTTAACTCTACAAAGACTTCCTTCTAATCCTTTTCTTGTGTCTTCGGGAAAGGAATGCACGAGGGCCGACGCTAGAAGGGTGGAAGAGGAAAATATGAATCAAGGAGTTCCTCAAAGGAATCAATATCCTCATGATTCGATAAATGTAACTCAAGCATAATTTAGGTAATGATGAAAATGATAACTCAAGCCATGATGGCCTAAACTCAAGCCATGACGACCCAAGCTCAAGTTGTAACAACTCAAGCCCAAGCTATGACAGCTCAAACCACTAGGGATGTTGATCCTCGTGTGAATCCTAATGTGAGTTCTATGGCTTCGAGATTAAGGGATTTTTCTAGGATGACCCCCCCCCCCCCCCCCGAATTTCTTGGTTCCAAGGTGGAAGAGGATCCCCAAAGGTTTGTTCATGAGTTTAGAAAGATACATGGTGTTATGGGGGTGTCTTCGGAGGAGAAAGCTGAGCTAGCTGCCTACCAATTAAAGGATGTAGCTCAAATTCAGTATGAACAATGGAATGATGAGAGGCATAGATGAGCGGGTCCTATAAATAAGGAGGTATTCAAATAAGCATTCCTTGATAGTTTTTCCCCATATATTTGACGGAACAAAAGTTTAAGAAATTCATGAACCTTCATCAAGGGTATGAGTGTGAAGGAGTATTCTCACAAGTTCACCCAAGTATCTGAGTATCCTCAAACCTTCGTGTTAAAATCGAGGGTTAGAATGAATAAGTTTGTAATTGGAGTGTCGGATTTGTTTAATAAGAATGTCGTACGACAATTCTCTATCATCACATGAATATTTAAAGTCCAAGGGTATATGATTAACAAATTGAGGAGACAAAAGAAAATGAATAGAGAAGCATGGAGGGCTAGAACCGGTGAAGGGAACTTTTCAATACTAAGTCCAATTAGCAAAGCCAGAAAAGGTTCAAACAAAGATTCTCCAACCAAGGCTCTTCTAGTACTCCGATGGTTGACAAAGATAGGGCTTACAACCCTAAACCTCAAGGAGGCAATGGTGGTGGTACATATGTTTATAGCCCATATTATGAAAAACGTGGTAGAAACCATAAAGGAAAATGCTTAATTGGCTCAGATGGGTGTTTATTTGCGGAAAGAGTGGTCACAAGATAAGAGATTTTCTAGAACATGCGGAAAGTATAAGAGAGGGAAAATAATACCTTCCAACTGGTTCTAACTCCAATGCCCAAAAGAAAAACCACTTGTATGATCTTCAATCCTGAGGTGACAAAGAGAGCTCTCGAATATCATGATGTTTATGTTATGTTAGATCCCGATGCCACTTTTTCCTTTGTTTCACATCTTGTGGCAATGAATTTTGAAATACTCCCCAAAATATTAGTACTGCCTTTTCAAGTTTCCGCACTGGTTGGTGACTTAGTAGTGGAAAAAAAGAGTCTATAGAAGTTATTCTATTCCATTGTATCACAGAGTTACTTTGGTCGATTTGGTAAAATTAGACATGCTTGATTTTGATGTAATTTTTGGCCTGGATTGGTTGCATGGCTGTTATGCCTCAATAAATAGTAGGTTCGAGTGGTCAAATTTCAATTTCCAAAAGATACAATTTTAGAGTGGAAAGGGAGGACTTCTATTTCTAGATGTTAGTTAGTTTCATGTCTAAAAGCTAGGAAGATGATCTCCAAGGGGTGCATTTATCATATTGTTAGGGCAATGGATGTTAACTCCAAGGTACCTTCTTTAGAGTAGGACCCCGTGGTGAGTGAGTTTTCATAATCTTTACCAATGAATTGCTCAGCATTCTCCCGAATGGGAAATAGATTTTTATATTGATCTTTTGTCGGATACAAAACTCATATCCATCCATCCATACAAATTGGATCCGAACGAATTGAAAGAATTAAAAGAACAACTAAAGGATTTGCTAAAGAAGGATTTTATCAAATTAAGTATTTCTCCTTAGGGTTCTCCATTAGTATTTGTTAAAAAAGAAGAAGAATGGTCCCTTAGAATGTGTATTTATGACTGCCAATTAAACAAGGTAACTATATATAATAAGTATCCCCTTCCTAGACTATTTATTTGATCAACTCAAAAGGGATTGTTACTTTTTAATATTGACCTTCATTCGAGCTACCATCAACTAGGGTGAGAGGCAATGATATACCCAAGATGGACTTTTTGAACTAGGAATGGGCACTACAAGTTCCTTGTGATGTCATTTTGTCTAACTACTTCCCCGGTGGTATTCATGGACCTAATGAATAGGGTATTTCAACAACATCTTGATATATTTGTGATAGTGTTTATTGATTATATCTTTATCTATTCAAGGAGTAAGGGTGAAGACATGCACCATTTTAGAATTGTATTGCAAGTCCTTAAACACCACCTATTATATGCCAAGTTTTAGTAGTGTGAGTTTTGGTTGATGTCAGTAGCTTTTCTTTGCCATGTTGTATCTAGCAAGGGTATTGAGGTAGATCACAAAATGACGGATGCGGTCAAGGATTGGTCTAGACCTTTAAATCCTACCGACATTAGATTTTTTTTGGTTAGGACGGTTATTATAGAAGATTTGTTGAAGGTTTTTCCTCTATTGATTCTCCGTTGACTACCTTGACTCAAAAGAAATCTAAGTTTGTGTGGCTGTAGGCTTATGAAAAAAGTTTCCAAGACTTGAAAAATAGTATTACTTTTGCTCCAATGTTGACCTTACAAAAAAGTAAAGATGGGTTTGTAAGTTTGTGTTGTTATAGGATTATGGAGTGTGTATTCATGCAACATGGTAATCTAGTTGCCTATGCTTCAAGAAAACTCAAGGTACATGAGAAGAACTGTTCTATTAAGATCTTAGAATTAGAGGCGGTGGCATTTTCATTAGGAATATAGAGACACTACTTGTATAGGGTCCATGTAGATGTTTTCAACGATCAGAAATGTCTTCAATATGTATATACCCAAAAAGACTTGAATCTCCGTCAAAAAATATGTTTAGAACTTATAAAGGATTACGACATGTATTCGTTACCACCCCAACAAATCTAACGTTGTGGAAGAGGCATTCAGTAAACTATTGATATACCGTGGCTTCACGGTATAATTAATACTTTTAACTCAGTTAGTGTGTCAAAAGCCCTTTTTAAGGCTAATTTTTGACAGTTTTCTCTTTGTTTTTGCAAAAGGAAATCTGTCCAGTAGCCAATTTGCGGATAATTTTGAGAGAGAAGCTCTGAAGGAAAATGGAAGTCTGACAATGTGGGGATTACGAGGCTTGTGACGGTCCGTCACATGGCCAGACGGGCCGTCCTGCATGTATCGTTCGTGAGATCAAGAGAATGATCACCCAGTACCCAAATTTCCAAGAGTTGAAGTCTTTTGAAACGAGACCTCTGACTGACCGTTATGGCCTATGCGGTCCTCACACTTGGCCGTTGAGGGGAATGCAGAAATGCACATCAGAGGAAAATGCACAAGTATGGACCGGACGGAGTCCACGACGGTCCGTCATGACAACGACGGTCCGTCGCGTGGTCCTCGACGCCACGCGTTTTGGCAGATTTCCAGTAATAGAATTCTTGTTTAATTAGGTTTTTGTGGATGTTTGTGGTATAATAGTTCGAAAAACCTCCATACACTTGAGTTAGACACCCGGCTGATAATTTAGACTCGACCAATTTAGAACTCATATTATTATTAGAAATTATTGATTAGTGTTTTTGATCTTTGGAATTTCTACAGTAAATTTTGGTGATTAATCAGCAATCTTTTGGACTTTACTCTTTCTCATGAAGTAATAACATGAATTCTTATTTATATATTTTTGAATATTGTGTTTATGGTCGCACTGAGTACAAACCCCCATTACCCTAGGGTTGTGGGAACCATAGGCAAATAATGAGATAAAAAACCCTAGCTAAATAACAATTCAGAATAGTTCTGGCCAATGATTAATAATATCTTTTCGCCTTAGAAGTCTTTTTAATGGATGATCAACTGTTAGAACTTCACTCCTTAATGCTACTATTGCGGACCAAGGAGGTAGATAATAGGAAAAGAATTATTTTAACATAGAATTTATTTATACTATCTATAGGCCGCGTATGATTGGGTACAAGGTATTAACTTATTCCCATATCGAATACGAATGCTTAATATAAGGTAACGATAAGGGTTAGGAAAAGCAACACACGTAGCCGGACCAAGGTGCTGAAGTGAGATTTCTAGATGCCGGACCAAGGATTTAGAATACATACTTATCACTTGCATGCAAGATACTAGGAAAGAATTGTTTAGTTAGAATTATCAAGTTATGAACCCTGTGGGGAAACACGTAAACCCTAGTTAACTTAATTAATGATTAAAACCCAACTTTAAAGCTGTTAAGTGCTCCCTTTCAATTTCGTTATTTCTTTTAGTTCTTTTTACTTATAGGAGATACAAACCGCCCCATCTTATATTACAGTTTTATGTTTTTACTTTCTAAGGAATTTGTCATACCTAACAATAGTAATACCAGAAGGTTACAAGGTTAAGTCTAATATTTCCCTCGTGGAACGATCCCAACCTACTAGTTTGGGTTATTACTTGACGCACCGCTTTACTTCTCAGTTGAGCGTAAATTTGAGCGTATCACATTTGGCTCCGCTAGCTCTTGGGGAAAGTAGCTTTTAGATTAATTTTAACCTATACTATAATTTAGTGATATTTCTGATTTCTTTGTTTTAATTGTTTTTGATTCTTCTTTCAGAACTATCCTCCTCCTTGTATGCCAAATACTCGAGAGAAGAAGAACTCATTGTCCCCTACGATCACGCGTTAGAGCGGACACTGACGAACATGAATCGTAATTTGGTAATCAATGCCTTGATATCCAAACCAAACATCCCAGCTCCGGATTGAATTTGTTCATGTCAGCTGTTACCCACCCGAACCTCCGGGTGAGCATCAAACAGAGGGGACATAATCCCGCGCCAACGCCCCAAGCATCCACAAGGCTATGATACATAGCAGATTCGGATGGGCCCTGGTTTTTGCCCCCCTCTACCCACAGGCCACACTTTTGTGGTAACTAGTATCTCTGATGCAAATGCTCACTTCCAGAGTTTGTTCAAGGCTAACCTTCTGAGGATCCCACATGCCCATATACTTAAGTAAGGGCCGAGTGTGCAAAAAGTTTCGTGTGGGGAGGCCCTGACTTGGATCTAGATGTGTATAGGGCTCAGATGTTTCCTCCTCTCAACTGACGGGAGAGGCTGCTATTGGTTCACTTGATCTCCCTACAACTCCATCTTTACGTGGAATCAACTGAGGAGTATTCTTAGCACGCTGCTAAAGCCCATCTCCAATAAACTAAACCTACAAGACCGGTGAATAACTTTGTGGCACTACCGAAGGAGATTCGTTAGGTGTTCTGTGATGATTTCCCTCATTCCTGAGAAGTGTTCCAAATCACCGTATAGATGAGAGTCCGATTGAAAGAATATTTCTATAAAGGGCCAAGATGAATAACACCAAGTCGTATTGGACACTATAACGGTGGATCGTATGGAGAATGGCCTTATGCAGAGATCGCTGAAAATTGGTCGAAAAAAATTCCCGAAATAAAAAGCTGGAGTCTCGAAAGTCTGAGCAGGGAAAACCACCTTTGCAGTGTGCCAGTCCACTCACAACCCATCCACAGATGATATTCTGAAGAAATGGCCAAATGCAACTGAAGCTTGGGTTGGTACTAAACACATACTCACTGGGGGTGCAGAAAAGGTTACTGCAGTCAACTACTTGGCTAAACCACCACCTCCATTGCTGAGTGGTTATTTATGAGGAGTATTCTATGCATTAAATGAACAGATGGTGGGTTTCCGACCAAGCCCCAGGCTTCAAATCAGGTAAGTGGCGCCAAGGTCAAGGACCAAGGTCGGAACTATGTGGTAACTACAAATCTTTAGGGTCATTATGTCAGATGGAACTTCAATCGCGACAACAACTTCAACAGGGGTAACTATGTTATAGAAACGACAGGACTGGACCACCTATGTGCCTACCTCAAAATCGGGAAGTTACTCCTAGGGGATGTTGGAGAGGTAGTGATGTCATCGAGTTGAGGATATTTGCATATAAAAATGATGAGGAGGTCATGCTGTGGATTGAGCACAATAAAGAGTTGATAAATGATTTGCGGGTATTGGGCAAAAGTTGATACCCTCTGCATTTCATTAAGCAACTTGAGTGACATTGCCCAATTTATCTGCCACTGTGACACACAACCTGCAACCGGCACTCTTCCTAGCAACCACTGTCCAAAATCCGAAAAAATTATGGACATTGTATTGGGCATTTACTACTCGCGGGGGATAAACAACCCTGATCTCAGCCTATCCTCTGATGAGAATAAGGTGGACAACAGAATCTGATCAAGTGGTAGAAGTTGATGCTTAATTAGGGATAACACTGCAAAAGAATGCTTGAAGTGGCCTAACCAGGTAACTCCCTATGCCTATGCCTAGGCCACCACCCCCATTCCTCAGAGGTTAGTGAAAAACCGAGGATGGTAAAACCGGCGTTTTAACAATTGTTGAGAATGCAACTTTTATCAATGTCCCTTTGTTATATAGCTTTAGACAATGCCCGGTTACGGCCAACATTTATGAAAGATCTGGTTTACAAAGAAAAAGATCGGTCACTTTTGATGCTGAATGATAGAATGCAAGGAAGCATTGTTAGTGCTTTGCTACAAAACTCCTGGTCGCAAACACGAAAGAAGATCCGGGCGTTTACTAATTCCTTTGTACAAGCGGGCTATTACACTTTTGCGAAAAGCACTATGTGAATTTTGGGGGCAAGCAAATAAATCTTCATGCCCCTCTCGTTTTGTACAATAATTGGGTTTGGGTACGCCCAAGCCCACTGGATGCGGCTACTGATTGGCTGTCGAACGTAAAATGACCTATAGGGATACTCCACGATGTGCTATAAAAGTGGAGCATTCAATTCCCGCAGATTTTGTTATTCTTGATTGCGGTCGATTTTGTGAATGCCATTATTCTTGGAGGCCATTCCTTGCTACGGGAAGAGCCTTATAGACTGGAACAGGGGGCAAAATGAAATTTCGATTGAACAATGGAGGAGTGACTTTAATGTTGTAGGTCCCTAGGCAGAGTGGTGAGCTCCAACGGTATCTGCTATATCCTCCTACAACATGGGTGGGCTTGAGACCAACACAATAAAGAACGTCTAGGTGTCGAAGCATTAGCGGCAGGTGATAATAACTTTTGCTAGCGACTGCATTGAGGAGTAAGAGTACGTTGAGTCCGCGGCGCTTGACGAGGATGATGTTCGTTTACCGAAGAACTTTTGCGCCTCGATATGAAGAATCGCGAGTCCTCCCACCCGCCACAAACCTAATCTATAGAGGAAGCTTCCAAATTTTGAATTAAAAGCTCTCCCATCCCATCTTGGTAATGAAGTCTTAGGAATGGTGACACTTTCCGTTAATCATTGCGTCAAAGACTTGGATGACAACATGTTCCAGGAGTTTGGTGAAGTACTAAAAAGGTTTTTCAAAAAGCCATTGGGTGGACCATTGCGGATTATTGGATCCCTCCCTCCGGTAGTTTCTCTCATAAATCCAACTCATGCCTGATCATAAGCCGAGTATTTAGCACCAGAGACAGTCTATGAATCCTCCTATGCAAGAGGTTGTGAAGAAGGAAAATTAGCAATTTTGGGGGGGGGGGGTTGGATGCGGGAGTAATCTATCCAATCGCCGATATATTGGGTATGCCCTGCCCGGTTCAGTTGTGTACCTAAGAAGGGGGAAGACTGTGGTCCCCAACGAAAAGAATGTCAAACTTGTTCAATGAGACCGGTTACTGGATGGGAGGGTGTTGGGGGGGGTATTGATTATCGTAAACTATTAAATACCCTGAACTCATGGACTTAAAAAAACCATTTTCCCATGCCCTTCATGGATCAGATGTTGGATAGACTGCCGGAAAAGGGTGGTATTGTTTTCTTGATGGTATTCGGGGTCTATCAGTTCTATTGGGCACCAAAGTCAAGAGAAACCACTTTCACTTGTCCCTATGGGAACTTGTGCGTTCAGAAGAATGTCTTTGGGTTGTGCATATGCACCCGCAACCTTTCAGAGGTGTATTATGTCAATATTTTCTGACATTGTGGAGATACTATATAGGTTTTTTATGGTACTGATTTTTTTTTTTTGCGGTGGTTGGTGATTAGTCTTCGAGCGGGTGCCTTAACATAATTTAGCTGAGGTTCTTAAGAGAGTGAAGACTGCAATTTGGTACTTCCTGGGAAAAGTGTCATTTCAGGGTAATAAGAGGGTATTGTTGGTTCTGGGCCATCGCATTTCATCAGGGCTAGAGGTTTTCGAGCTACAGTTTGAGTATATAAGAGAGACTGCCCCCACCAATCTCGTGTGAAGGGTGAGAAGCTTTCTTGGGCAGGCGTTGTTACCGATCATTTCATCAAAAAAGACTTTTCAAGAGTTGCACACCCCTGTGTGCAAACTGCTGGAAGAAAGACTGGCACATTTTGCTCTTTGATAATCTTGTCTTAAGGCATTCGGTGAACTAAAAGAAAAATTGGTGTCTGCACCCATAATTATTTCCCCCTGATGGAGCAGTCCTTTGAGGTAATGTGCGGATGCTTATTGGGGTAGTCTTGGTGGTAGTCTGGTACCGAGGGAAAACAAATCCTTCACCCCATTTACTATGCTAGTCAAGCCCGGAATGAAGCTCGAAGAACTACCCGTGACTGAGCAATAACTCCTAGCATTAGTGTTTGCTTGACAGAAATTTCGCGTCCTATTTGCTAGTTTACCCGATTTATAGTTTCATACTGTCATTCAGCATTGAGATAATTGAGGCGAAAAAAGGTTCGAACAAGGTTGATTCGCTGGGTATTACTGCTGCAAGAATTTGACTTTGAAGTGCTGGATCGACAAGGGACTGAAATCAAGTTGCGTCACCTTGTCTCGTCTAGAGGCTTAAAGCTATGAGAGATGTTAGGGGATAAGAACTGACATTGATGCGACTTTCCCCGATGAACTCGTACTTGGCTCTTCACCAGACTTGATTCCATGGTTCGCAGATTTTTGCGAACTAATCCTTGCTGGTACGATATTGTTTCCAACAGAATTGTTCCTTCAATCAAAGAAAAAAGTTCATGTACGATGTGAGACGTGCTTTTGGGATGAACCATACTTGATAAGGAAGTGTGGTGCCGCACGGGCTTATCGGCGTTGTGTGGCCAGAATGTGAAATGTTTGAGTGTAATTGGAGGTCATGCCATTCTTCACGCTGTTGGCGGACATCACAGTGGTATCCAGAACCGCTCACAAAATATTGCAATGTGGTTTACTATTGGCCAATCTTCATCAAGATGCTCATGGGGGGGTTTGCTAAATCATTGAACAAATGTCAACGTGATGGTGGTATTTCAAGAAGCAAGACTCCTCTAACCCCATTCTTGTGATTGAGTTATTTGATGTGTGGGGATTGACTTATGGCCCTTTCGTGAGTTCTCATGGATGAAGTACATTCTATTAGCAGGTGATTAATGTATCGACATGGGTCGAAGCCATAGCAACTCCCTCTCGCAAACAATTAAGTGAAGAGTGTCCCTGCATTTGAAAAGAATATATTTCTCGTTTTGTTTGGCACCCCAAGGGCTATATTAGTGATGGGGCTCCCACTTCTTCAACAGTTATCAAAGGGTTATTGGAAAATATGGGGGGCGCCATAATGTGGCCAACTCCTTTACACGCACCTCAAACTAATTGTGCAGTTGAAGTTGTCGAATCGATAGATCAAGCAGATATTGTCCAAACGTGAACGCTATTAGAACGGATTGGTCACGGAGTCTTATGATCTCTTTGGGCTACCAGACAGCATATAAGACTCCCATTGTAATGTCCTCCCATACAACTTGTATATGGGAAAGCTTGTCATCTACCGGTTGAGTTGAGCCTAAACCATGTGGCTATGAAGAAGTTAAAATGGATTGGAGCGAAGCTGCAGAAGGCACCGGTTTTACATGGTGATTGAATGAACTTGAATGAATTTCTGCCTAAAGCCTATGAAAGTTCAGTCCCTATACAAAAAGATGAGAAGTACCATGGACAACAAGAGTGGAAAAACGAGAGTTTATGGTTGGGGAATTTGGTGCTTTTATATTTCAATTCCCGATTGCGCTTGTTCCAGGAAACTCAGTCCAATGGACGGGTCCTTAACTGTTTTACCCAACTATCTCTCCTGGAGCATTGTTGAGTTGGAAACAAAGGAGGCGTGCGGTTCAAGGTGAATGGACAGCGCATAAAAATCTATCTCGCCCAATGCTGATCGCGAATGAAGTGGATCGAGGGCTGTACCATCTTGAGAAGTCTGATTAATCAGTGTCCCCAGTCAGTGCCGCGACCTTAAATCGGACATCTTGTTTGGGAGGAAACCCAATACTATCGTCTTTTAATAATGGTAGCATTTTCTTTCTTTTCTATTAATGGTTTTTTAATTTGGCAGGCACATTACAGAAATTCTGCAGAACCTACTTTTCCGCATAGCCACTGATGGATACAAACTACGGATCCACATTGCAACTTGACGGACCGTCGTGGGTATCCATCACCCAGGTATCAGTTCTGTCATTTTGACTATTAGGGCACACACACCGACGGAACCTTACGTACATCCCGTACACACATACGCGACGGTCCCTTCGTCGAGGAACCGTCGCGTGATTAATGAAATCTACCCGACCCGACCCGAGCTGGACCCTTTTTTTTGTCCCCATTTAACCGTTCATACCCCCACAACCCCCCATAGTCCAACCCCCATTTACTTCATTTTCCCCTCACTCCCTCTCTTTCACCTTCCACACTTCCCTCACTGCTCATTGCTCCCCCCAATCACCTCGCCTTATCATTAAAAAAAAAAAAAAAAAAAAAAAAAAGATCTACTCTAACTGTGTGTTGCCTTGCCAGCTCATTCTCCATTTGTCTTCTTCTCGCATTTCCAAGGTAGTGGTCCCTCTACTTTATATCGATATTTTATCTTGCATTTGGTTTTGTATAGTCTTAAGCTTAGTTTTTAGTCGTATATTGTTCCTTTTAGCTTGCTTATGTTATCCTAAACTAGGTTCAAATTTCATATGTGCCATGTTGATGAACCCAAACCATAGGTAATTTTTCTTTGTAGTTTCCTTATGTCGTGGATATAGCCACTATTCGGCCCACATAACTACACAACCATGTGGGCCTCATCGTGATGCGTAGGGCCCCCCCAATCTAAAGACATTGCTACTCAGACGAGACCTCCTCCCGATGACGACCCTTCGCCATCGACACGGACCGTCATAGGGTCCGTCGTCACAATCCCTACATACCCCTGCTAACCGGGGCCTGTGACAGAACGTCTTAACCCCACGACGGTACGTCCTGCGCGACCGTCAGGGTTGTCAAGACCCGTTTCTCAGTGTCTCATCACAAATTTTTCAAGTGTCGTACGACGACTCTTGTGACTGACGCGTCTACCCACGACGGTCCCGTCCTGCCGCGACCGTCAATGGTTTGTCCAGAGACCCTGTTTCCAGGGTCTCAAAATTTTTCAGTGTCTTCACGGACTCTTTGACGGACCGCTTACCCACGACGGTCCGTCCTTCGCGACCGTCATGTTTTCAGAGACCCCCTGTTTCTTATGGTCTCAAAATTTTTTCAAGTTGTCTCTCATGACGGACTTTTGGTGACGGACTCGTCTTCCCACGACGGTCGCTCCCCTGCGCGCCGTCATGGTTGGCAGAGACATGTTTCAGGTTCTAGAGCTCTCAAAATTGTCTAAGAGTGTCCACGACGGACTTTAGACAGACCGTCGGAAGCACGAGGTCCATCCTGCTTGACCTCAAGGGTCAGAGACCCTCCTTCAGGGTTCCTTAATACATACATATACCAAGTATAAGACGACGGACCTCATGACGTTCCGTCATAGTCACACGGACCGTCACACATCGGTTCCCGTTGTGTGAGCGGTACCTTTTCAAATATAATTAACACACTATTTCAATTTTTATGTCCATATGAGTTTGCCTGTCTTGTTTCACATCTCGTACTAATAGTGATCCTTTTTCAGGTACTATCTACTATGGCACCCAGCATCCCACAAGACCGAGCCTACGCACGCGGGCGATCCAAGTCTTGCCCCCACACCGTCTGGCACAATTGATCATCGGTTCTGATGATGAGAGGGACCCTGAATTTTGCTCCAGGCCACCCTCCGCCCTTCCCGTCAACATACACGTGCCCACCAGAGCCACACTCCAATAAGGTGGCGGCCCTGTCGTAGTCACTGGCCTCCCAGTCTGATGAGGAGCGCACACTGACTGACCCCGGCACCCACACCCTCTGGGCTCATCCCAAAACGAGGAATGAGCTTCTGGCGCCTTGAGGAGTATCCTGGTCCAGTAAGCTTCGGATCTTGCCTGGCTTGAGTTTCCCGTACCCTCCACATGCTTGCCGCGTCGGCCGCCGCTCGTCTGTGAGGCTGACAGGTCCAAGACTCCACTCGCGGAGGCAGCATCAAGGTCCCCAACTTCTCCAGCCCGCTGACCAGCCAAAAACCGGTAGTGTGTGACAGGCCGTTTTTCCTATGT
Organism: Solanum habrochaites; assembly: GCA_027704765.1. Taxonomy (NCBI): domain Eukaryota; kingdom Viridiplantae; phylum Streptophyta; class Magnoliopsida; order Solanales; family Solanaceae; genus Solanum; species Solanum habrochaites. The sequence continues at coordinate 9,714,089 of JAKWJA010002494.1, read as the reverse complement.
TACTTCCGACGCAAAGTCTTGAACCCAAAGGAGTAATGACTCGCACACTCACCTTGGAGCGGCGGGTACTGCACAGGGAGTCTCCTTCCCACATGCCAGATATTCAGAACCTCTTCCAACACCATGCCATCGTTGGAGTGGAACAGTCACGTCCTTGGGACGATACAGCAGGAGATGGTCCTAGAGTTTCTCGCGTCCTATGTAGCGACTCTCGATCCCAGATCGACAGGCGGGTGCTCCCGTAAACAATCCCCCTTGGATCAGGTCGAAGTCCGGGGCGTGCATGTCGACATTTCCTTCCCTGCCAGCCATCCGCCGTTTCCTATAAAATACGGCGAGAAGTGTAGAATGCTTAACACGGACCCCATCACTGCTCGCTGCCGATTATTGACTATCGCTGGCAGTATGTGAAGGATGGACAGTTACCTACGAGAGTTCCGCACTGAGGGGACCACCAAGTTGATGGCCCTGCACCTCTCAGTCGACGGAGAGGTGCCGATTGGGTCACCGACCAAAGGGGGCCTCAAAAGCCACCTCACGTTCGTGCAGCCAAGTTCTTTTGGCTTGCTTCGTGAGTGCGTCACTACTCTATCTGGCCTTTCCCCCACAGCTGCATAGAAACATATCAACCTGGGACGAGCAGTGCTGATGGCGGCGATGATAGCCGTCTTCGAGGTGACTCATGCATGGCTTTCTCCGGCAGTCATTCACGCGAGGGCCTTTCAAAAGTCACCACCACCTACCCTTTCCGTGCATGATTTTTTTGCCCTTTGCAGGTCTGCAGGTTGTGCCCTTTGGCACTAGATCAGTTCGAAACCCCGGCCCGCCGGGTACCTGTTGATGTAAGGCCTCATCAGAGAACAGCCAATTAATTGGCCACACGTCGAGGGCCCGTCCAGAATGCCACTCATAGAGCTATCTTCGGATACAGTGGCCCAGTCCCTCACAGAAGCCACACATGACATCCACAGACTACCCCGGTTGGTCTATCACCGGTAGTAGCACAAGCACACGCCCCTCTAACCGACATCACCGTCCCCACACTTTCTCGAGTACAAAAACTGAGGCACAATGCCACCTTCTGCATCATATCCATTTTGGATTCAGAAGTCTATTCGGAGTCCTGAAGCACGTATGGAGAGGCAGATGCAAGCGGAAGATTGCTGAGGTTAACCATCGCTAGATGCCGTGAATTGAGAAGTGTTAGCCCGACCAGACTACCTCCGGTAGATGTGTCAACTCCTTCAGCCTTGCAGTAAGACTCTTTCTCCTGCAGAACATAGGTGGGGAACGGGATCCTAGAGACGAGAGTCCGGAGTCTGTCGAGCCTGCTGAGGATACTGTATTGTCGGCTTTGTTCCTAGTCCAGATTCCAGACATTCCCCCATCTTCCCCGAGAGAGAGTGCTAAGAGGCGAAGGAGTCGATCAGGGGATGATGTCGCGAGCAAGGAAGAAGGAGCGCCGAGGAGTGGAGGCCGTGAGAGAGCCTCACATTTCTGAGGCGGATGCACACCAAGATCCAGAGCTTCGCAGATAGCAGCTGGGCGTCTAGCTCCCGCACTGTAGAGACAATGCAGGAGGCACGACTGCAAGGTTGCGGTTGTTTGCTGAGGACACCACTGAGGGGTTGTCCCAGATTGCAAGAGGATGTGGTTCTGGGAAACCGGACCCACCAGCTGTTGATCGATACGGCGCTCATGCGCCACATGTTTCTTCACCTACCCCTCTAAGCTTAATTTTTTTTCTGCATTGGTAAATTGCATGCTTTTTATGTTGTGGGTTGGGTAAATGGAAGTGAGTGTTTGGGTGAAAGTCCTGAGCTAGCCCCAACTCAATATCCTCTTTGGGTTTTTCTTCTGCTAAGTTCTTTTCCCCAAAAGAACTATTTTTTTTTTTGTTTAACCGCCTGTTTAGATCTTTTGTACATAGTTTAATTCTTAGAGCATGATGGCTAAAAGATATCCTAGATAACGAAACAAAAAACCAACGCATGACTAGGCATAGTACTGCACTTGTGTGGCTCTAAGCAATGAATAGCTTTTACACCATGCATTCCCTAAGTCTTTATTTCACACCTGTTCGGTGTTAATGAATCTGGTATGTGATTCAGGTTAGTTGAGAGTGATGACATTCGAATAGTCCACTATTGTCCTGGGTGAGGTTCCCCGTCAGGGCTGTCTGGATTATGTCAGCGGGTAGATAAGGGAGTAGTAAGGAACGGGGTCGTCTCGGGTACGAGTGGCGGGATGGAATGGAGAGAGAGGAGGGGTGTGTTTTTGGTGGGGAGGGGTGGGTGAGAGTCTAGAACTGCCTGGTTAGTCCTGCTAAAGGAACTGTCAAAACAATTAGGAAAGGTCATATGCCCCTTATTCAATTCAGAAAGCCCATTTCTAACCCAATAAAAGAAACCAATAAAGCGATCCTTCTTTGATCCAAATAATTTGAGCTTAATTAGACCCTTTCTTTTCACCCTACACACCTGAACCTTTTCTGGGAAGCAACGTGTTGGCCCTGGTCCCTCCTAGACATGTGCACTCAACTAGGCAAAAGCATAAGTTGAGGGTGGCTATGCCGTAAACAAACCTTCTTTCTGGCCTGACCCAACTTTGGGTATTGTGTACCTTGACTCCATGGCAAAGCCATAGTTTGAGGGTGGCTATTACGGGAAGCTTCTGGGAAAGTAGTTGAAAGATCAAAAGTAAGTGAACTCAAAGCAGTTGAAAAAAAAAAAGAATAAAGAGAGTCACTTACACAAATGAAGAAAGAAGAGAAAATTGAGCAAAGGGAAAGACATATGAGAGACTGGGCGATATGAGAGGATAAAAAGGGAAGTGTTTTAGCTGATCTGGTCAAGTAGGGGCAAACAAGTCACTACAGTTATCCGTAAATGTACCCTACCTGACCCGAGCCTACATGTTTACAAGCTAAAAAAGTCCTATCGTGATCCTAAGTTTATAGCTCACTTAGGCAGTGAAAATAAAGGGCAAGCTTGGCATAGTAATAAATAGGTGTGACTTTGTCTGAGAGCGAGTGTGAAAATGTATCCTTAATACTCAAACTGAATCATTGTGTTGAAAAATGAGGATTTTGTTCTAAGTGAGGACATTAGTTGCAAATAGAACGACGAAAAAAACACACACTTAATGTAGATAATAAAATGCAGATGAACCTCAGTGCATGTACATCTGACTATTACGGCTTGAATGTTGTGTGTATTAGCGTAGCAGGCATGGTGATTCTGTGTCTGTTCGAATCCCACAAATGCAAGCCTAATATGAGAGCGTGCATAGATTTGAGAGATTAATCTGGATTATAGCCAAATGATTGCAAAGGAGAAAAATGATACATTGTACAAAATTTGTAGTGAGTCCTAGTGCGTCGCTTGAGGACAAACCACGATTTAGTTTGAGGGTGTTGATATACCGTGGCTTCACGGTATATTTAATATCTTTTGAACTCAAGTTTTTAGTGTGTCCAAAAGCCTTCTTTTATGCTAATTTTTATACAAGTTTCTCTTTTTTTGCAGGCTATCTGTCCAAGCCAATTGCGGAGATTTTGAGAGAGAAGCTGCTGAAGGAAGATGGGGCAGTCTGACATGGGGGCATTACTAGAGCTTGTGATGTCCGTCATGGCCATGACGGCCGTCCCTGCATGTACGTCGTGAAGACTCAGAGAAGTGATCCCAGTACCCATTCCAAGAGTTGAAGTCTTTTGAAAACAGACCCTCAGACGGACGTTATGCCTATGACGTCCGTCACACTTGCCGTTGAGGGGATGAATGAGAGAGGATACTCCAGTCATCGATTTATAAAAGAGTTTCTGACACTGGTGCTTGATGTTTACGACTAGTCCAGCGACGGTCCGTCATGACCACGACGGATTCCGTCCGCGTGTTCCGCTACACCCTGCCTCGTCTTTTTTCAGATTCCCTTACTTATTATTCCGGTTTATTGTCCCTGTCTTGTTTTTGTATTTTTTATAAATAGTTTTCGAAAACCTCGTTTTTTATGTTGACACCTATAATTAGACTCTCCAATATTATAAACTCATATTATTATTAGCAAATTATTGATTGTGTTTGATCCTTTTGGATATTCTTACAAGTATGTTTTGGTTGATTAATCAAGCAATCTTTTGGCCTTTACTCTTTCTCAGGAGTAAGTACATGAATTCTTATTTAATAATTTGAATATGTGTTTATGGCGATGAGTAACTAAACGTCCAAACCTAGGGTTGTGGGAACCATATGGCAAATATGAGATAACCCTTACTAAATACAATTCTAGAGTAGTGTCCTTGCATGTTATTAATAATTCTTTTCTCTTAGAAAGTCTTTTAACGGATGATCAACGTTAGAATCGCCTAATGCTACTTGCCGGACCAAGGAGTAACTATACAGGAAAAGAATTATTAACATAATTTATTGTATACTTCTAATAGGCCTAGTATGATGGTACAAGGTCAGTAACTTAGGCCAATATCTAATACGATCTTAATATGATGTAACGATAAGGGGTAAGGAAAGCAACACACTCAGCCGGACCAAGTGCGGAGTGAGACATTTTCTGAGCCGGACCAAGGATTTGAAAAATACATAACTTAATCACTTTGCATGCAGATCTAGGAAGCATTGCCTATATTTCTAAATTATCAAGTTTATGTGAACCTTTGGGGAACACGAAACCCTATTACTTTGATTAATTGATTAAAACCCAACTTTAAAAGCTGTTAAGTTGTCCTCTTTTCAAGTTGTTAGTTCCTTTTAGTTCGTTTTTACTTATTAGGAGATACACACCCCCCTTTTACAGTTTTTATTTATGTTTTTACTTTCTAAGGAATTTGTCATCGAAACATAGTATATTAAACAAGTTAAAGTTAGTCTAACTAATTTTCCGCGGAAGAACAATCCCTAACCCACTAGTTGTGGGTTTCTTTGTAAGCTTGACGCGACCGCTTTACTCTCAGTTGAGAAGTAAATTTTAGCGCTCATATCCATGGGTGTGTACCCCATAGATATGAAAAGAAATGATTGTTGTGATGTGCATAGGTTGGCCTAGTTAGGTGTCCAAATAGTAGATTCTCACAAAGGTGGTTTCACAATACATAAGGTCTCCGAATCATCTTTTGTTGTAGATGTAAAGTCTAAGCAACACCATGATCCTATGTTGATGGAGTTGAAAGAATCAGTACTCAAGAAATCCGTTGAGTCTTTGTCCCAAGGGGAAAATGGGTACTTAGATACCAAGGTAGATTATGTTTTCTGGAAATGGATGGTCTAAGATAACAATTTCTAGAATAGGCTCATGATTTTAGATATTCTATTCATCCACCAAGATTTACAATAATCTACGAGAAGTCTATTGGTGGAATAGTATGAAGAAGGATATTGCGAGAGTTGTAGCCAAATGTCCTATGTCAACAAGTCAAAGTTGAGCATCGAAGGCCGGGAGGGTTTTGCAAGATATGCTAATTCCCACTTTGAAGTGGGAAGAGGTGAATATGGATTACATTGTGTGGTTTCCCCGTACTCGAAAGCAATATGATTCTATTCGGGTCATTGTTAATAGGATAACCAAATCATCCCACTTCATTCCGTCAAGGCATATCACTCGGTAAAAGACTATGCCAAGTTTTATAAAAGGTAAATAGTGAAGTTTCATGTGGTTCCTCTATCTATTATTTCAAATCGGGGTCCCCAATTTACTTCTCAGTTTTTGAAGACATTCCAAATAGGGTTTGCCACTAAGGTGAATCTTAGCACCTCTTTCCAACCTTAAATAAATTGTCAAGCGCAATGTACACTTCAAACTCTAGAGACATATTGAGGGTATATGTAATATATTTTAAACGTAATTGGTAGTGACCACTTCCTCTAGGTAGAGTTCTCCTAAAATAATAGTCACCACTCAAGTATAGGTAAAGCTCCTTTTGAAGCTCTGTATGATAGAAGATATAGGTCTCCAATTGGTTGGTTCGAAGTAGGTAACATTGCTATTATTAGCACCGAGACACTGGACGGTTTTGTTCTCGGTGAAGGCTATGTGTGTGTTGGGGGAGTATTTCAAATTATTAGAGAGAGTTTGAAAACGGCTCAAAGTAGGCAAAATTCTTATTTCGGTGTGAGGAGAAGAGAGCTAGAATTTGAAGTTGGTGATTGGGTCTATTTGAAAATCTCACCCATGAAGGGTTTGTGATGAATTTTAGGCAAGGGAACTGTTGGTTTCCCGATTTGTAGGTCCAGTTGGTATCAATTTATTGTGGAGGTTGTGAAGGATGTCTAGGAATGGGGGGGTGGGGGATAGTGGTGGTTTTGGTGGTTCCTCAGTAGACTGTGTTGTGCACTTGGCACAGGAATGGTGGTTGAGGGGGTTGTGGGTGCGGCCAGGTGGGTCTGGGTCGCGTGTGCGGTGTTCATGTTTCTATGATTATAAAGTGTATTGGGAACTAGTGACCATTATTTCATTAAAAACGGTATTTGTTTATTAAGTCTTTCATATTAAGAGGTGCTGTTGAGATTCCTAACCATAAAATCTACGAATTTACTAAACGAGGACCGAGTTTCCGTCCTCCGTTAAGGTTGGTTTTGTTTGAGAATCATCGTAGTTGAAGTGCTCACTTGGGAGTCCAAGTCCGATTGAGGTCCTGATACCACTCTGCGTCTTTCCTTCTTCTACTTCCTACTCAAGGCTTGAAGCAAATAGTGCTGTCTAGAATTCCTTATTTTGGAAGTCACGTGTAAGTGATATATTTTCCTGGTTTCCTTAAATGATACATGTTCTTGGTGAAATTAATGTTTTATGATAAAATGAGTTTTCATTATCGATGTGTTTCCTCATGTGGTTGTGGATTTTAGTATGATGTTGCATATTTGAATTCATGAGATGTGTGGATGAACTTGTTGTATTATGTATTTATGAGATGTAATATTGTCTCCATGATTTTGTGTTGGGCATGTTTTTTATGGAGAAGGAAGTTCCTCCAATGAAAATGAGAAATGTTAAACTTCATGTATTTTGGGTTGATAGATGTAGTTCCTACTTCCGTATGTTGCATTGATTATGTTTCCTTCTTTAGAGTAGTGCACCTTGTAAATAGTGTGTCTTTGAGATGTGAATTATTTTAATGTTTCATTCATGATGGGCTGCTAGTCTTGAGTCTTTAACCTCCTTAGGTGTCTAAATCCTCATTCGAGGATGAATGTTCCCAAGGGGGATATGATGTAACACCAGGTAAAACTAGTAGGACTAAACTACAGTCTAATGTAAAAAGTGACCTATTAGGGGTTTAGTGTATTGATTAGAGTAAAAAAAAAAAAACCTTTGAGACTTGTTATAAACATTTTTGGGTGTACACCTCAAGGTACGACCAACTAAGGACCCTTGAGAGGGACCTTGAAGTAGTCCCCAAAAAATTATGAAATCAGTTTGCAAATACAAATGGGATGATTGGTCTCCCCTACATCCTCCAACTCCCAAACTTAAACCACGACTTTCTAGTACAGCTCGTGGACCCACCCATGTTCCTGGGTGGGTTTTGGTGAGTGAGGCCTGTAGGTTTAGTTGTTTATTTGAAGTTAGGGTTAAGGGAGTTGCTTAGGCTTAATTATTTAACTAAGTAGGGTCGTTTAATATTATTTAAGACATCTATAAGTACTTCAGAAGATCCATAAACTAAATAAACTAACTCATTCTTACAAGACCCAAATCAAATTTTCAAATACTCTCCCCTCCAAAGTTTCTCTCTCTAGAAGAAGAACTAGGAGACAAGGCACAAGAAATCAACTTTCCTCTCTATTTTCGTGAAGGATTTCCAATCGAGGTATGGTAGTCTTGATTTATGGATATTTTCCTTCCACAAAACCCTTCAAACTCTAATTTTCATAGTTGAATTAATAAAAACCTAGGGTATTCAATCTATGGCATGGATTCACTTTGCAATGATTTCATTGTTTTATTTGTCCTGAGACTGATGATTAAATTTGATTAATGAGAGGTACGCATTTCACTCTATGGTTGTTGGAAACACACATGCTAATTTAGGGTACTAGGCTGATCTTAGTACTATATTACATCAACCCTCCGACCGATGGTTCAGTCTGAGCGAAAGTTCAGTGTTGGAGGATATGTTTCGTGCATGTGTGATAGAATTTGATTGGGCATTGGGATAAATTCTGTACCCTTAGCAGAGGTTCATACACCCTAGCTACCATCAATGAATTGATATGTCCTCCATTTGAGGCACTTGGTAGTGGGAGGAATGTAGGTCCCCCATTGGGGTGGTTTGATGCTTGAGGTAAACCTTGGGGTACCGATCTCTTTAGGGAATATGTAGAGAAGGTAAAATCGTTATCCAGGATAAGAGCTTCTACGCTCATAGCAGACAAGAAGGAAATCAATCGAAAGGTAGGACTTGAAATTTATGTAGGGCGAACAAGTCCTTGCTGAAGGTTTCACCATAAGGGGATGCGTTTTTGTAGCGAGGTAAAACTTAGTCAAGGTATATTGGGCCATTGGAAGTTTTTGATTGCGCGCGTGGGGGAGGTGGCGTTATGAAATGCATTTGCCTCCCCGGAATCTTCAGGAGTTTGCACCCGGTATTTCAATGTGTCTATGCTGAAAAAGTACCATGGGTATGGAAACTACATTATTCGTTGGGACTTAGTTCTTCTCGACGAGAATTTGGTCTTTGAGGGGAGCCGATTGCTATTCTGCTGAGGAAGTCCGCAAGGTTGAGATCAAAGGCGCGATTTGTCATCTTATCAATGTTCAGGGGTTGTGGGAATACGGGTCGGGGCCAGGGGTGCGAAGATGTCACTTGAAATGAGGCTGTATGCAAAAAAGAGAAGTATCACACACTCTTTTTACAAATGTCGCAGGTAGCACTCTTGGGGAGGTCGGCCCATTTTTTCTTTTGTGATCGGTTCGGGGGGGAGCGGAACGATGGTGTAAATTAGGTAAGCCATTATTGAGGACTGACCCTTTTATCGATTCAGCAGTAAGATTATTTTGCATAAAAAAAGAGGATCAGTCGACGGGAACCCCATCATGGTCACGACGGACCGAATCGAGGGGGTTATCGTTCCAAAACACGTAGAGGGGGACTCGGTGAAAATGCGATGGTGTACTGGGATCAACGTCTCTGCGGTTACAACGGAGACTACAATTACGGACGCGTCGGTAGCCACGACATACGCTTGTCTGACCTTTTACTGAAATTTGAATCTCTGAACTTTTGACGTACGTGCAGACGTGACCGTCACAGGACGACGCCGTCACGAGGTTGGGGCGTAACCTTCAGAACATAGGGGGGAACGTCGGATTTTTTTCTGAGAGTTTTTAAGGGGCGTTTTGGACTATCACGCTTAGTAATGATGAAGATATTTGTGGGTAAGTGTAATAATTTAATTCTTGGGGTTAAAGGAAACAACCTTGAATGAAATACTGGGTTACTTTTATCATAATGAATGATATGATATTAGGGCAAAAGAAAAGGAATATAGAGAAGCAAAGCAAATACAGAGATGGAAACGACGGAGAGAGGAAAAACAAGAGAAGCAAAAGGCATTTGGAGATGCTTGCTGTATCCACGAATCTCTGGGTGGAGGTAGTTAGGGGATCGGGTTCACAAATGACCCTTATTAATTAGGGGATCGGGTGTCACGAACCGTGGCGCGTTAGTATGGGTCTCGTGGGTGTCACGAACCGACACGTAGTATAGGGGATCAAGTGTCACGTTCGACCAAATAGGAATAAAAGAGAATGAATCTGAATTATGGTTTTTTACTTAAACTAAAGTAACCTAATTCCCAACGAGTATAGAGTGTGTGAGGCTTGAGCCCTCATAGTGTGCGTTGGTGGTTGTTTGTCAAGGGAGGGTTGTTACTTGTTTGTGTAATGTTCACGCGTTGATTTGTGTAGTTGATTAAGGTGTTTAACTTGATGAAGTAGGTTGGGCTGTCTATTATGAAGGTTGGGCCGATGGAGACCTGAACTCAGTCGCTTGTACGGCCCCACTAGCGTTTCACGTTGCTTCTTGTTGAGGTGGTTGTCGTGAGAGTGCAACAGATCGCACCTGGTAAGGAACTTTTCATCTCTCCGCAACTACTACCAGTCTTCCAGGCACGTCAATCAATTGCAGGGTGGAGCTATTATTCCTAGCTCGGAACTGGGATGTCTCACTCTTCGCTTCTTGAGGTGTCTTCGCAAAGATCGGGAGCAATGGACGCATCGGTTATGTACTTATTTAGGTGTACACTTGAATTATTCTTTAAACTTAGAGACCTTTATGGGGGATAGATGTAGTCGTTGAGGGTGATTGACTGTCGAATAGGTTTGTGGTGGAGTGGATAGTAATAATATTTTTCAAGACAATTGTGGTTTAAGGTGTGTAAAGTTGGTCTGAGGGTATTATTAAGATGGTTGGAGTCTGACACGCAATAAAAAAAATGAGTATTTTGATTTTACTTATGGTTATTGCAAATGAATGCTTTGTGGGGGGGGAAGGTTCGGGGGGTAGAGGTTTTGGGGAATATTGGTCGCGCTCCCTAGTAGGATAAGTGTGGGGTGCCGACTCTGCGTGGGTCCAGGCGTTGTTGGTGGTCAGGAAGGGATAAGAGCGATGTACAGTAACTGTTTTGCCGGTGTCAATAATTATCTAAAAATCTATGAATTTCTACGTTTTCCTAAATTGGATCTTGAAGCATGAATGTGGGTCTTTGTTAGTAGATTATATTTGAGATACGAATAGTGATGGGATTGGCAGTTACTTGAATTAGTGAGCATTATACATGTTCCATGAAGTAGATTCTAAAGAAATTTTTAAGGTCAATCATGAAGTCTACATTTGCCTGAAGGTAACAAGCATAGTGAGAATTGGACATATGAGTGTAGAACAGGAGGTGGTTTGGGTAATAAAATTTATTGCTTTGAGAGTTAAAGTAACCAAATATAAGTCTATTGTTTGGGTGTTTATTGATGGCTCTCCCATGGGTATCAAATTTAGGTGGCGGGGGGGGGGTGGGATGGGGGGGAAGAAATTCATCATTATGAAAGTTTTTTTTTCACGTTCTGTATGTTTCTTAGGCTTGGAAATTAGTCTCACCTATTAAAATTAGGAGCTTTAGTATTAATTTTGGTGGTGATTTAGGGGGTGCGGGGGTCAAGATACTTCAGTCTAATAATAGAAGTCTGATGGGATGCATATTTAATTAATTATAACCCAACCAAGGGTTGGGATCTTTCCCACAAGGAATGGTTTCAAGAATATTTAAGCTAAGAAAAAATCAGCTCATGCTAGCCATAAATACAAGAAATTATTGAATAAAAACATGGTAAATTATAGGGGTGGATATAAGTGTAAATTAACAATAAGGTGTTTTGCAATAGAATAATTAACTGAAAATAGTAACAACAATAAGAGAGACTAATGGGTAAACGGGATTCTTGGGATGTAACCGGAATATGATAAAATAAACTAAAGGGGTAATTTGTCGTTATAATACAGCTTTGAAATTGGCTTAACTAGGAGTGGGGGGGGTACGGTTTATGGGGTAGCTAAGATTCGTCGGTCTCGAGAAACTACCCGAATCAACTCAGTTTCCTCCTTGAACACTGAGTGCAGCTTAAGCACACCTCCTCTGTAGACCACTAACACTCTCCACGAAAGTGTAGGTAGAGGACTAGGACTCCTCTTATGGATTTGAACCGGCAGGTGGGGTACGGGACCCATAACCACCGGCGTATAACATTTAGGTAGTCTTGTTTTGAAACACACACCGTCGGGTCTCTTGAACAGAGCCAAAACACTAAGGTGTAAATCGTAGGTTGCAATGTTTAAACCTCTCGGTCCCTTTGAACAAGCCAAAAACACTAAGGTGAAATCGTATTTGCAACTACAACCTTATTAAGTTTAAACAAAATTACTAAATATAATCACAATCAAATAGAGAATATACAAACAATAAGCAACACCAAACAATAGATTTAACTCATATCCACAAAATCACACCCCACGAATTGGAATTTTAACTAGAGATAGAAAAAAGGAAGAAAACTATACCAATCAATAGTAAAATAAGTGCGTAGGGATTATTTTTCACTTAAAAATAGTCTGTATAAGAATTTTAACACCCACTTCAAATTTCTCAGGTGAGAAATCTTCAGTCTCCAGGTTCTAAGAGCAAAGTTTCGGCAAAGCTCTCAAAAACGTCCAAATAAGAAGCTAGCCTTAAAATTTACTGATTCAAAAGGATGGATGAAATATCGATTGACAGTAGCTAAAAAAATTAATGAGTATTTATGGTTTTCAAAAAGTTGTGCTGCGAAGGACCACTCGGCGTAGTTAGTCGAGATCACTCATCAACTTGGCGATCCTCCCTTTGGTATATTTATCATCGTCTTGTGTTAGCCTATAGAATATTCACGTTTGGAATCACAGCGTGACATAGTAATCCTTATCAGAACTGCTCGGCGATGCGCCAATTGCTTCTCTTCACTGCCGATTTGATCTTTTCCTTTAGGGCACAAATCACTAGAACAAAATGTGAGGATGTGACCTTTTTGGCGACACGCCGAATGGGTTCGTCGATCCATAGATCTTCATTTCTTCGTTCTTCCAGCTGCCTTTGATCCTTTTTTTCTTGATTATGTCCATGCCTTTGTATCGAATTCTAAATACCTGGCAACTCAGGTTTGGCGTTTTTTTTGAGTTTAAATCCCTTTTTAGATACAAAATATGTATTTTATGCCCTAAACGTATCAAAATCCACTAAGCAATTTACTCCGAAAATATGTTTTCCGCCTCCATATCGCCCCAACCACCAACTTAAAATTTTTTTTTTTATGCCTCAAGTAAAACTGTCGCTGTTCAGCATTGTATAGACGTCATTTCTTAAAACGCATATTCTCACCAGAAATAGCTCCGCTGCTCAGTTCCGTTCCCAGCCCCCCTACTCAACCAGTAGGGTTACCTCATGCAAGGATCGGGAATTTTGCACTCAAATACTGAAGATGTTGACACACCATAGCGGGAGAAGAGTTTTTCAAGCTCAACGATCATTTCTTCGTATCGCAAGTGTTCAAGCTTCCTCCAAAGTTTGAATCAAAAGCCCTCACATAAAGAAAGGAGTCCTATTACACACAGAGTGTTAACAATTTAAAGTTCGAAATCAAATTTCTATACTCGCACCAACAAGATGGGAGAGCGGCAGGCATGAATTCTATAATCATAGGTTTTGCCGCGAATTGTCCCACGGTCAATCATTTGGTTTCTCTCACAGGAAATCAAAAAGGTCTTTTTAGGATTTTAACGGGCGAGTGTGGATAGGGATGTGGGTACAGTGTTAGGTGTGCTCTGTGAATTTTAGTCCTCATGGCAGATGTGTTTGCTTAAAAGTAACACTTCCTTTTTCCTTCTTCAACCATTTGTCTCTCTTATGCTTTTCGTAAGTTTCTCGCTTTTATTAAACGGGAACGTGTGTCCCATGTGATTTTTTGGAAGAGCCACATTTTTTTTGTCTTTTCGGGAAACTTTAATTGTCCATGACTTTCTTTTTTTTCATTCTTCTCTTCTCTTTAATATTTTTTGTCTTTTACTTTGTCAATGGAGGGATTAATTGTTTCTCAACACACATTTGTTAACCGGATACCTTTTCTTGCTCTTATAGTGACTTACCTTCGGCTCTTTTTACCACACCCCCAACTTAGTTTTTGGCCTCAAGGTGGTTGGGCTAATTGGGAATCACCACTAAATCAAGAGATTGATGGCAGGGGCGTAGAGGGGAGTAAAGACAAGTCATGACTTGTCATTAATTTTCACTACCACAAAAAAGTAAAATTACGTGGCAAGGGGTATTCAGAAGGAGGCTCATCACAGGGACGTGGGCCCAAGGGGGGTAAAGTGACACAGGAAGGATTAGAATAAAAAGTAATATGTAAGAGGTAATATGTCAAATTTGTTCACACTCTTTCACCACTGCCTAAGATCATAACACGAGTTCACATCACTTAACAGTCGCTAGAAGGGAGCAAATTCTGGTTCAGTCATGTAGGTTCAACGGTAAGGTCTCGGGACAGGACAGAGGGAAGTGGTGACACTAAGTCAATGAAGACTACACACTGCCAAGTGTGCAATATTCGTTGCAAGATAGGTCATAGTGATATGGCTAATGACCTGACATTTCGAAAGAACCACATGTTTGTCTGTGTACATCATCAATTTGGCTTCGTTGTAAGCTGGCACAGGATTCATGTTTCAGGAGTCGAGTGGCAAGAATATCCAATCATTCGTATTGATCAAAGTGAGCCTTAAATTTGACTAAGAACAACTACAAAATGTCAGAGAACAAGTCAGAGGTGCAGCAAGTAAGAAAAAGTCTTTAAAGACGGGTCACGAAATATATTGTACAATTAAAACATAAGGATCCACAAGCTAAAAAAATCTACAAAAAGAAGTATTAAAGAACAAATTTAAATAGAATAGCAAAATGTATACATAAAAACACGATTTAGGAATAGCACACAAAAGGTGACCTCACCCCACCACAAATAAAAAGTATGCATCCTCAAATGCAAACGACATAGAAATATTCAAAAAGTAAATAAAAATAAGACAGAGAGGGAGGTAAATATGGGATCACGTCACTCCATCTTATGGGGCATCAATTCCCAGTGCATCAGCCTAGACTTGGGCCTTAGTGGACGGAGTCTCCTCAGAAATCTCAGCTCTGCTGAGGGAAGAAAAAGGTGTACCTTCCATGGTTGCTTGTACCGCAACATCTATCATGATCTCCTCAGTCACAGAAAGTGTCCCTTATCCTGACTGTGGTAAGGCAGATATCTAAAGATGCTCTCCTCCTATTCCTTTATATTCTCTTCATCAATCTCAGCATCTGATTCATCAACTATGGCAGCCCTACTCTATCCTTTTCCAGTGGTATTCGGAGGAATCTCCGAAGTCTCAGGAGCATATAGGTTATTTGCAGCCAGAATCAATGATGTAAAGTTGGTAGACTTCAAATAATTTGCATCCTTTATCAGGTTTGCTACATCGACTTCCAAAGCCAAAACTTTAGAGGTCTCCCCTGCCTACTCTCACAGGTTATGACTCTAGTATCAAGATCATCAATAGAAGCCCGAAATGGGGTTAGTGTAGCTATTATAAGGCCCTGCATGCAATCGATGAATAGGGGAATCTCTCTCCTATGTCGTAATAAGGCGCTTATCGGTTCAGCAGACTAAGCAAGTGCCCCATCTTCAGGGTCACTACCTGAGTAATCTTGGGCTGCTGGGAGGAACTGGAACAGGCCTTCATGGAGGTGAAGCAGATGAAGATGTACAAGAACACCTCAACGCCTAGAGGCCGATTAGAACATGTCTACTGTAGGATGACAACTTTCTAGAGCCTCAAAGTGAATTGTCTATCGGAGTTTCCATCCTCCTATCGGCATCCTCTTTGGTATATTAGGCCTCAATATGCCAAATGTCAGTAAAAGGATGGAGGCATCACTCCAAAAAATCTAGTAGTAACTAAAATACTCCAACACATCATCACCAGCGTCCTTTGACCATGGTTGGGAATATTAGTTGAGGTCCCTGCTTTTATGGCCGTTCACTCATGGGGCTAGTTTCTTAGTGAAATCATAAGTTTGGGTTTGATACGCGATTAGAATATGATGGACCCTATAATGCGCTCCTTAGATAAGGGGGATAAGACCGTTCTAGGGATGGCATATTGTTGCTGATAAAGCCAAACAATAATCAAGCAGTGATACTCAAATCCCTTTTATCATTAGTAGAACCCACCTCGATCTACCTCATAGTGGTGTCCGAAATAAAAGGTGTCAACCACCCCTTCAAATTGTCCAAGGACTGAGCATGAAATCCATCATAAGGGTGTGTGAAAAGCAACTCTCTACCCATAACAGTGTTTATACATTTAATGTTACACCCGACCTCTTTTCATCGAATAATGACCGATCTCACTAGTCTGAACTCACTGGCCTTCTTCTTACTCTTTGGAAACCAATTCATCATAAGTTCTATAAAACTCATGGACCCAAGAGGCAATATAAAGACCTCAAAGCCTAGTGAATTTCTCAAACATGTATAATTTGAGAGTTTTCATCACATCGAAGTATTTTTCCCTTCAAACCTTCTGTAGATAGAAGTTTTTATTCAAGGATGGTTCGTAAACTATCACCTATTTAATCCTGAAAGTTCAACTAAGTCTAGGAGCTCGGGTGACAGGGCTTGTAGATAGTTGTGGCGGGCACAGTGGATTGACCTCTAATACCTAGTCATGAGGGATGTAGTGGACAGGGGGGAACTGAGAGAACTCTAGTGGATGTGGATGTGGATTTAGATCTAGCTGGAATCTCATCCCTTCTGGAAATCAATGGTTGCTCATCTTCAGGCTTAGACAAATCAGCCCAGTTGTTAGCAGCTACTCCCTTAGTCGTGTACTTCTTTCTTTTGCCTTTCTCTCTCGATGGGTGTTCTTGTCTTCTCTTCTTTGGAGGACCTGATCCCCCCCCCCCCCCCGCTTATAGAAATGCCTTCTGCTTTCTTTAGGTGTAGCCTATCTAGATTTTTTCGCACCATCTCTTCAAAACATTGGAGAAAAGTTAAATAATAATGACCCTGAAGCACTGGAAAATTTATTTCAGACAGTCTTACTAAAGAAGGTGGTATGGTACGCAGCAATGGGCTTTTTGGGTTCAAGGCTGAAGTTCCGGGTCTCTCCTCAGTGCGTGGGTTCAAATAATTCTGGGCGATTGAGGCAAAGTGACAGGAATACACTCAATGAATTGCGCGTGCCACCTTTCGAAGATGTATTCTAGATCACTGAAGGAGAAATGACTGGTGTAAAGGCAACAAAGTTTTAGGGGAGAAAAAGTGGTGGGTGGTTGAATAGCCTTGTCGAGCATAGTCGCCGAATCGCCTTTACGGGGGGGTTGGATGAGATCTAAGGCAGTTTTGCCAAAAGGTACAAAATTCTATCAATTGAATTAAGCCATAAATCATAGGTGAGATGGGATAAGGCGAATGGCGAGTGTTCGGCAAGCTACTATCCCAGCTCTCCAACAACCTACATCCTATTATTTTTAACCTAACTTCCCAAATTCAACCTCGCAACCCCCAAAAATAAAATAAAATCATACACTAATCAAATTAGCACCAGACCTAATATCCCAAAATACTCAAAATTCTCTAAATTTTGCAAAAAATAAAATAATTTATGATTTATACCCTTTAAAATAATGTCAACATCTCGTTAATTGGGTAAACATAACACTCATTCATTCGATACGAACTGTCACTCTACATTAGTCAACCTCTTACCACGGAGCTTATCCGTATAGCTGTGGCGCTGTTACATGGACAGGCCAGAATAGCCCCCACAAAAAGTTACACATTAAACAATACAATAACGGGTTTCACACGATAAATGCAATACAACAAGATTAAGTCCCTGCACATGTCAACACAATACGATCATTTGTAAAAAGGTTCAAAATTAGAAAACATTTTATGTTGAATACACAATTTTGAAATGCTAGGAGGCAAAGTAATCCCCTTTGGACACAAATTTGACTAAAATACGATGAGAAAGTATGAAATATGGAAAATACTACTTTGGTAAGAGTTTCAGAGGTTAAAAAGCAAGGGAAAATGAAAGGAGTGGAAGTTTAAACTATTAGTTTTTAAATAAAACCATCCAGTTTGCCCATTTTGCTATGTCAGTCTAGATCTCCGAACCACTCGGCGACACACTGATATATCACTTACCTAGCCGAGTTCTATAGGACCTTCATTTAAGTAGAGGTCCAAACGGTGGACAATAGCGGGATCATCAACTATTTCTGTGATCCGCCAACTGGATATTCAGCTCGCCAACTTGTGTTTTTTAATACTTTCCTCAATTTAACTTGCACAATCAACTTAACATTATTTTAACATAACAAAAAAAAGAAACAAAACCTTGGGTTGCCTCCTAAGAATCACTTTAGTTAACGTCGTGGCACGATGCAAGTCGTTACTCACTCTACATTATTGGGGTTGTCCCTAGTATCACTTGCTAACACCAATTGTGAATATGGGTGGAGATGAGGCACTACATGACTCATGAGTGTTCTGATCAGCTGGATAAATCTAGAGTGAGATTCAATCATATGATTTAACACTCAAATATTGTCCTTTATTTCTTCTTGCACTTTATCTTGCTTGGAGATCTTTGAGAGAATGATTTGCAGCGTATCTTCAACACGATTGTTCTTACTATATCTAGACTTTTTATGTTCATGAGGGGGTATGTACCTTCCTTTTCTATTGCAATGGAATTCTACCTCTAAAATTTTGGTGGCCAAGTCATCCAGTTGAGTTGCTAGTGTAGTTATTATGAAGGTTCTCTCAAAAATTTTTGCTCGTCTCTCTAATTTTGCACTATTTCTATTGGCCATACTCACAGTGTTTGCTTAAAATATCAAATACAACCAAAAACAAAAGACTGAAGTACAGTAAGAAGCATGATGAACTACGCCGACCTAGTTTCTACTTACGACAATCTCAAGTAACACCACTCCCTGTCAGCGGCCCTATTTTTTATCGATATCATAAAAGACTCTTCATCCAATACTAAGCATTGAGGGTCGTTAATTGGTATATAACCTAACCAAAGATTGGGATCGCTCCCACAAGGAGTGGTTTCGAGAATATTTTAGCTACGTGATACGCTCAAACTTACTTCTCAAATGAGAAGTAAAGCGGTCGCGTCAAGTAAATAACTCAACTAGTGAGGTTGAGATCGTTCCCACGAGGACTAGTTTGGACTAACTTTAACTGTTATACTATTGTTCGGTTTGTGCGTCTCGTCATCAGACTGGGGATCAGTGACTACGGCCGGAGCGCCACCTTCTGGGTGTGGCTCTGGGGCACGTGGTAGTCATGGAAGGGGGAGGTGCCTGGGAGCATATTCGGTCCGCTCTCATCATCAACCCGATGATCAATCGTGCGAAACGGGGTGGGGGGGCAACAGACTTGATCGCCCGCCCCCGTGAGTAGGCTCGGTCTTGCTTGGGGTGGTCCATATAGATTAGACCTGCAAAAGGATCACTATAGTACAGTATGTCAAACAAGACAGTCAAACTCATATGAAATTAAAAATTTGAAAATATGTGTGTATGAATTTCTTGAACTGTATCACACCCACGGGACCGTATCTTCCGTCGTGACTATGACAGGACCGCATGAGGTCCGTCTGTTTAATACTTGGTATAGGTATTATACAGAACCTGAAGGAGGGGTCTCTGACCATCATCGGTCAGCTGCAGATGACCGTCGTGTACGACGGTCCTCGTAAGAATCCGCGTAGGACACTTAGAAATTCTTGAGAGACCCTTAACATGGGTCGCTGACATCCATGACGGTCAAGCAGGACGGACGCGGTGGGTACGACGGTCCTTCGTAGAAGTCCGTCTTAGGACACTTTAGTAAATGTTTGGGAGACCCTACATCAGGTGGGGCTCTCTGACCATTATGACGGTCGTGGGACGGACCGTCGTGGGTATGACGGTGTCGTCCAAGAGTCCGGCGTAAGACACTTGCAAATTTTGAGAGACCCCTTAGAAACAGGGTCTCTGACAACCATGAACGGTCGTGCAGGGATGTCGTCTTGGGTGTGGAGAGGTCCGTCACAGGCGACTTTAGTCAGGGGGTGCTAGGGCTTGTGCGACGACCCCTATGACGGGCCGCGTGTGTGCGACGGGCCTCATCGGGTCTCGTTCCTGAGTAGCAGTGTTTAGAACTGGGGGGGTACCTACACTAAGATCCCGATGGCCAACATGGTTAAGTAGTGATGATGGACCTATATGTTTCTATACCCACGACCTAAGAAACGACCAAAGCAAATCACCTATGCTTGGGTTATCAACAGGCAACATATGAACATTTAACCTAGGTTGAGACAGAAGCCAGTAAAGGAAACAGTATACGACTAAAACGAAGTCGAGACGAACTACACAACCAAAAGGCAAGATAATAAGTAGAAAATGTAAGACCATACCCTTGAAAATGGGAAGAAACCAATTAGAAACAGATCCTGGCAAGGTCACACCGACAGTAGATGATAAGGATAAGGCTTAGGTGATTTTGGGAGCAAGGACAATGTAGAAGGAAGGGTGAAGGTTGAAAAGAAGGGGAGATAGGGGAATAGGAATAAATGGTGGTGGACGATGGGGGGTTGGGAAGTATCAACGTTAAATTTTGAAAAGGGTCCAGCCGTGGTCGGGTCGGGTAGACATTCATTAATCACGCGATGCTGTCTATCCTCGACGACGGTCTGGCGCATCTGTAGACGGACCGGCGTAAGGTTCCTCATGGTGACCTAATAGTGCCAAATGACAGCACTACGTACCTGGTGTGACGGATGCCTACGACGGTTCCCGTTTCAGTGTCAAACTGGTCCCGTCATGTATTCCGTCGTGGATACTGTGAAGTAATTGTTCTGTCAGAAATTTCCTGAGTGGATTGTGCCTGGCAAATTTAAAACCCATTTAATAGAAAAAAAGCTACCCTTATTACAAAAGACGATAAGTAGTGGTTTGCCTCCCACCAGCGCCTTGAGTTAATGTCGACGGCACACTGGGGGACACTTGATTACGCAGACTTCTTCCAGATGGTACGCCTCGATCCCCTTCATTTGGCCCGATTCGCATGCCCGAGATAGATTTTTAATGCCACTCTCCATTCACCTTGACATCGCACGCCCGCCTTGGTTTCACACACATCAGGCTCCATTGAGGGAATAGTTGGTGTTAACCGTGGAAGACCAGGCCATTGGGACCTTGGAGGTGCCTGGAAACAAGCGCAATCTGGAATTTGAATAAAAGTACCAAATCCCAACCATAACCTCGTGTTTCAAGTTGTGTGGTCAGGGAACGCTTCATCGTTTCTTGATAGTGGCGGAACTTGTGCTAGAGCCTTTCATGCGTAAGTCATCAAGTCATTCAACCCATGTAACCGGGCCGCGGCAGCTGCGCTCCAAGCCATTGTTTGAACTTCTTCAATATCCCACTGGCGTTAGGCTCTAACTCAACCGGAGCTGACAATCTTTCCCATATCACAGTGGTATGGAGACAGACCAATGGGAGTCCTATAATGCCTGTCCGGTAGTCCCAAGAGCATCAGCAAGGCCTCTTGCCAATCACGGTCTATCTACGGTCACTGTTTTGTGGACAGTGTCTGGTTGATCTCTCGCTTCTACACTTCAACTTGCCCCTAGTTTTGAGGGTGGTAAAGGAGTGGCCACATCTGGCGACCCCATATTGCTCCAATACCCTTTAATAACCTTTGCAGAGTGAGCCCCCATCACTAATATAGCCCGGGCGGGTGCCACAACGAGAGAATAATTCTTTCTCTCAAAATGCAGTGACACTCCTTCTCTTCATTTTTTGCGAGTGTCCTATGGCGTTCGACCCATTTAATTACAGAAATCAACTCGCTACTAGAAGGTACTTCATCCCATGAAAACTCACGAAATGGCCCCTAAGTCCATAACCCCACACATCAAATACTCATCACAGAATGGGGTTGACGAGGGAGCTCTGCTTTCTGGAAATACCACCATCACTTGACATTTGTCACATGCTTAGCAACCCATGATCCTCTTGATGAAGAGTTTGCCATTGTACCCATTGCATATCTTGTGAGCGGTTCCCGATACCACGTGATGTCCGCCACAGGTGAAGAAGCCATGCTTCCACACACTCACCATTTCACACTCTGGCACCCACGCCGATAAGCCCGTCGGCACAACTCCTATACAAGTATGGTTTCCTCCCAAAGGAACTTCTTCACATCGTCCAGAACTTTTTCCTTTATTAAAGTCAAGTCTGATGAACAATAGCACTAAGCCAATAGTTCGCAAAAATCTGCGAACCATGGACTGCAAGTCTTGTTAAGCAGCCAATACAATGTCATCGGGGAAAGTGTCACAATTTCAGTCTTATCCCCTAACTCTCTCATAGGCTTCCCCCTAGACGAACAAAGATCAGCCACTGATTTTCAGTCCCTTGCTAATCCAGGCACTTCAAGTCAATTCTTCAAGCATACTACCCAACGAATCAGCCTTGGTTTCGCATCTTTTTCGCCATCAATATCTCAATCTGAATGGTCAGTACTGCACTATAACTCTAGTTCCTAGCAAATAGAGCGAAATTTCTCAACAGCAAACACTATGCTACAGAGTTCCTTGGCTCAGTCCTTGTGGTAGTTCTTCTGAGCTTGCATTTAGGGCTTTACTAAATAGTAGATGTGGTGAAGGGATTTTTTGTTTTTCCCTCCGCAGTACTACCCAAGCGCTACCCCACTAGCATCGCACATTACCTCAAATTGGACTTCGCCCCATCCGGGGAAATAAATGATTAGGCGCAGATACCAATTTTTCTTTTATTTTCCCCGATGCCTTAAGAACAGATTTCATCAAAACACAATTTAATCTTCTCCATACAGTTTGCACATGGGGGTTTGCAATAGAAACGGTTTTGAAAAGTCTTTGATGAATCTTCGGTAAAAACCTGCACCCCCCCCGGCAGCAGACCCCCCCCCCCCCGCTCTGTGGCCTCTCGCTCAACGAGTTCGTCCCTTCCGACGCCGTTTGTTCCCAGCGGATGGGGCCCGGGTGGCCCCCTAACCTGAAGAGAGCAGCCCCCACGGGTGGGAAGTTGGTATCTTCCTCCCTCAACAGTAGGGCATGTACGTGAGTCCGTGTCTGCCGCGCCGTCGTTCGTCAGTGTCGGCATACCCAAGAAAGCTTCTCACCCTTTCACAGAGATTGGTGGTGGCAGATCTCTCTATTATCCCGCTCCGATCGTTAGCTCGTATCAACCTCTACATGCTCTTTCTGAAATGCTTAATGACCAACCCAATACCCGCTTTCATCCCATTAAATGGACACTTTTCCCAGTTAGCTACCAAATTAGGCAGTCTTTCACATCTCTTAAAAGCACCTCAGCTAAATTGGTTTAAAATAGCGCTCGATAGAATAACCCAACCATTCGGAAAAATCATCCATAAAGAACCATCGTAAGTATCCTCCACATGTCAGATAAAATTGACATCATACATGCTCTGAAAGGTGCAGGTGCATTGCACAACCCCAATGCATTCTGTTCGAAATCGCAATGCCCATTCATGGACAGATGGAAAGTGGTTTTCCTTTGAGTTCCTGGTTGCAATCAAATATCGGATTATACCACCGAATTACCACAAGAAAACAATAACCACCCGTTTCCCGCTAGTCTATCCAACATTGAGCTCATGATAGGGCATGGGAAAATGGTGTCTTTTCAAGTCCAACGATAGTTCAGTTTCATAATCCATAACCTCCCCTCACCACAGTAACCGTCGATTGGAAACTAGGACGTGCTTTTTCGTTGGGGACCACAGCATTCCCCCTTCTTAGGTAACACTTGAACGGGGTAACCCAAACTATGATCGTGCGATTGTCCTAATAGTACTACAGCATCCACACCATACTGATAATTACCATACTGACAAACCTCTTCGCATAGAGAGAGTGCAAGTCGTCAATGTGCGTCAAACTTGGCTTGGATGCAGGCTGCATTGAGTTGGATTTTATGAGAGCAATACCAGGAGGATCATCAATCATGTCCGCAAGTCCACCCATGGCTCTTTTGAATCTTTTTAGTACCGACTCACCAAACATGAAGCCTTGTTGTTAATCACAGTCTGATTGCTAAGATTACCGATTAAAGGTGTCACCAATTTCTAAGAATTCATACCTAAGATTAAGAGGGTGGGAGAGCCTTTAATTCACTTTGTGGAGCTTCCTTCTATAATGGTTCGTCGTGTGTTTTTTGGGTGCACTCACGAGTTCTTCACTATAAGCTAAAATGTCTGTCGGTTTAAATCGCGAACCGACCTGCGGTACAAGAGCCAGCGACTAATGACTCATACTCTGTCAATTGCATGCGCTATCAAGTTCATTATCGCACTGCTGCTAGATGCTATTCGACCACCTGGAACTCGTCTTCTTGTCGTCATACAAAATGTCTCACCCATGCTGTAGTGAATATAGCGAAAAACAGATACCACATTGGACGCGCTTCACCACTCATTCCCTCTCATAGGACCTACAAACATTAAAGAGTGCACTTTATACATTGTTCAATCGATAATTTCATTGCCCTTCGTTACATGTCTTACCAAGGGCGTCCCGTAGCAAGGAATGGCCTCCCAAGAATTAATGGCACTTCAAAATCACCGCAAGCAATCAAAAGAATAAAACAAAATCTGCTGGAAGGAAGATATGATCGCTTCACTTTGATAGCACATCTGTCGTTGGAGTATCCCGATAGTAGTTGCGTTGTACTAGTTCGAATCAGCCAGCAAGTCGATCGCATCGCAGGGGGCATGGGGCAACCCAACCCACCAACTATCGTTGGAAATGCGGAGGGGGCATGAGAATTATGTTGCCCCCAGAGCACAGAAGCCGGTTGCAAAATGTTAAAGACCCGAATTGGACACAGGAATAGTAAACGCACCCGGATCGTCTTTCTTTTAGTGACGCGAGAGATCAGGCTAGGCAATAGCTACTTACAATGACTGCATTCTATCTCAGTCAATCCGCACAACAAAGACCGATCTTTGCCCTTTGGAAACCAAATCTTTAATATTAATTGGCGTGAATCCGCAGCATGTTGTGTAAAAGCTAGTATCCAAGGGACCATTGATAGAAGTTACTTTTAACGTATGTTTTAAAACACGCGGTATTTACCATTCCTCGGTCTTTTCAATAAACTCTGAGGAAATGGGGGGTGGTGGCCTAGGGCATAGGAGTTACCTCTCTTTAAGAGCACTTCATAACATCTGTTGCAGTACGTTTTAACTTCTAGAGTGAGCACAACTTCTACCACTTTCAGATTCGGGTTGCACCAGATGTTCATTCAGATGCGCATAGGTGGAATCGACAGGTTTGCTACCCACCGCGAAGTAGTAATTGCAACATATGCAATCTATTTTGAGATTCTGGCAGTTGTCGCTAGGAAAATGGCCCTGGTTGCGTGTGTGCTTCACGTGGGCAGATAATTGGTGGCCAATTGTAACTCAAGTTGGTAATTGATAGTGCATGGGTATCAACTTTTTGCCCATACCCGCTAAACGATTCTCAACTGCTTGATTGGTGCTCATCACTAGCATCAGCGAACCCGACTAAGATCATTTTTCTGCAACAATATCCTCACTCGTGATCTATACACCTCCACCTCCATCTAGAGAGGTGTAACTTCCTCGAATTTTGGAGAGGGAACATAGGGTCCCATTCCGTCGGGTCGATGGACCATAGTGGTACCCTTGGTGAATCGGGTTGTGTCGCCGATGTAAGGTCCATTCGTGGACATCATATGACCCTGCACGATTGGAGTTCCCATAGATGGGCAGACCTTGGGTTCTGCTTGACCTGGGCGCCAATATCTGGATTGTGAGACTGGGGCGCTTGGTCGGAAACCCCCCCATCGGCTAACTTACTGCAGAAAGGAATACTCGCCCATAAGAACACTCACGTTTGGGAGGGCGTGTTTAGCCAAGGTAGTTGACTTGGCCATAACCTGGTCTGCACCCCGCAGCACAGTGCGTGGGAGCCAACCAAGCTAAGTGCTCATGAGTCCAATTTCTTCCGAATGATCTAGCGGGAGGAGGGGGGTGGAGGGGACGTCACTTGGCCAAAGGTGGTGTCCACAGTGCGACAGTCAGGATTTCGGTAGACGCTCCAGCTGGGACCGGGAGATTGGCTAATTTTGCAGCGATCTCGCGATCGAAAGGACATTGCCCAGACACCACCGGCTATCAGTGTCCCAAGACCCTGGTGTTGGTGCATCTTGTCCCCTATAGAAGTAGCTTTCAGTGACCATCAGCTATACGGGGATTGGGTGGGGAACACTTTCGCAAGAATGAGGGAATATCTATCGCCAAGAAATAAACGGACTCTCCTTGGGAGTGCTCACAAAGGATTCAACCCTGCTTCTGGGTTGTAGTTTCTGGGCCGACCGGATAGGTAGCGTGCTAAAGAAAGTCCCTTTAGTTGATTCCATGTAAAGCATGGAGTTTGTATGGGAGCTAGTGAACCACATAGACATCTCTCCGTCAGTGAGAGAGAAACACTTGGAGCCCTATCACATCTGGATCAAAAATTCATGGCTCCCCCAACAAAACGTGTGACACACTGCCTTACCTTAGCTATATGGGCATGTGGATCTCAGAAGGAAGCCCTGTAAAACACAAACCTCTGGCTGTGAGCTTTCATCGACTACAGGTACACACTAAGAATGTGGCTCTGTGGGTAGAGGAGGTAATAAAACCGTGTGCCCATCCGAATCGCGCTATGTTATCATTAGCCTCGATAGTATGGCCTTGGGTGCCGTGGGTAGCCTATTGTCCCCCTCTGTTGATGTTCATCTCCGGAGCTTCGGGTACATCTGACCATGACCATTAACCGAAGCCTGGGTTTGATTTGGTTTGGATCCTCATCATTTGATTCCCAAATACCGATTCATGTTCATCAGTGTCTAGCACTAACTCGTGATTAGACAGAACAAGGTCTCTTCCTTCCCGGTGTATTTGGCCATACAGGAGGATAGTCTTTCTGTCAAAAGAATCAAAAAACAATAAAACAAAGTAAGTCAGAGAAATATCAACTAAACTATGAATAGTTTAAATTAATTAAAAGCTAAAATGCCGCGGCAGCGGCGCCAAAATTAAGATCAGTTAGGGTGAAAAAGAAAGGTCTAATTTAAGCTCAGATTATTTGGATCAAAGAAGGAAAATTTCATTCGGTTTGTTGTATTTGGGTTAGAAATGGGCTTACTTGAATAAGGGCCTATGATCCTTTCCTAATTATTGTTACAGCTTACTTTTAGCAGGACTAACCAGGCAAGTTCTAGCTCAGTACCAATAGTGGACTATTCAATTTCCTCACTCTCACTTAACATGTCATCACTATACCAAGATTATTAGACACCTAGCTGAATTAAAGACTTAGGGAATGCCATGGTGTAACTCTATTTCACGCTTAGAGCCACACAATTGTCAGTTACTATGCCTAGTCATGCGTTATTTTCAGTTTATCAGGATATCATTTTAGCCATCATGCTCTAGAATTAAACTATGTACAAAAGATATAAACATGCCGGTTCAACAAAAAAAATAGTATTTTGGGGAAAAAGAACTCAGGCAAGAAAACCCAAAAGAGGATAGTGAGTTGGGCTAGTCAGACTTCACCCTAACACTCACTTTCCATTACCCCACCCCAACAAAAAAGCATGCAATTGTCCCCAATGCATAAAAAAAATCTAAAGATTAGAAGGGTAGGTGAAGCAAACCTGTGGCGCATAGCGCCGTCGATCAACAAGCTGGTG
Organism: Solanum habrochaites; assembly: GCA_027704765.1. Classification (NCBI taxonomy): domain Eukaryota; kingdom Viridiplantae; phylum Streptophyta; class Magnoliopsida; order Solanales; family Solanaceae; genus Solanum; species Solanum habrochaites. Next base: position 9,686,661 of record JAKWJA010002494.1, on the reverse strand, counting down.
GGTCCGGTTTCCCAAAACCCATATCCTCTGCAATCTGGACACCCTCAGTGGTGTCCTCAGCAACAACAACCGCACCCTCAGTAGTGCCTCCTGCTGTCTCTACAGTGCGGGAGCTAGACGCCCCAGCCGCTATCTGCGATGCTCTGATCGGTGTGCCCTCCGCCTCAGCAAGTGAGGCTCTCTCCTCGCGGCCTCCATCTCTCGGCGCTCCTTCTTCCTTGCTCGCGCCTCATCCTTTGATCGACCCCTCCGCCTCTTGGCACTCTCTCTCGGGGAAGATGGGGGAATGTCTGGAGTAGGAAATAGGGCTGCCAATACAGTATCCTCAGCAGGCTCGACAGACTCCGGCACTCTTGCCTCTAGGATAGTGTCGATGTCTGCACGAAGACTGTCGACTGCAGCCTGAAGAGTCGACAAATCTACCGGAGGGGCTGGTCGAGCTAATACTCTCAATTCAAAGGCATCTAGGCGTTGGTTAACCTCAGCAATCTTCCGCTGCATCTGCCTCTCCATACGCGCTTCAGACTCAGCAATAGACTTCTGCATCCACGGCTGGATATGATGCAGAAGAGTGGCCATTTGTGCCTCCAGTTTTTGGACTCGAGCAAGCGGGGTCGGTGTCGGTAGAGGGGCTGTGCTACTACCCGGGATAGACTCGACCGGGGTAGTGTCCGTGGATGTCTGTGTAGCTGTGCGGGCCTGGGCCACCGTATCCGCAAGATCATCAGCTAGTGGTGGCAGCTCTGGACGGGGCCCTCGACATGCGGCCAACTCATTGGCCTCGTCTCTGATGAGGCCGACGTCAACGGTACCCGGCGGGGTCCTCAACTGATCTATGTGCCATATGGGCACACCTGCAGACCTGCAAAGGGCAAAGATCATGCACGGAAAGGGGTAGGTGGTAGTGACTTTGAATGCCCTCTCGTGCATGACTGCCTGGAGAAGCCATGCATAGTCCACCTCGAAGCCGGCTATCATCGCCGCCATCAGCACTGGTCGATCCCAGGTGACTATGTTATCAGCAGCTGTGGGGGAAAGTCAGTGACGCACGAGCAGCCACAAGAACTTGGCGACGAACGTGAGGTTGGCCTTCTTGATGGCCCCCTTCGGCTCGGTGACCCAATCGGCACACCCTCTCCGTTGACTGATAGGTGCAGGGCCATCCACCTCTTGGTGTGGTCCCCTCAGTGCTGACTCTCGCAGGAACTGTCCATCCTTCACTATCTGCCAGCGATAGTCAAACTCGGCAGTGATGGGGGTCCGAGTAGCATCTGCACTCTCGCCGTATAGGAACCGGCGGATGGCTGGCAGGGAAATGTCAACCTGCACGCCCGGACTCGAACCTGCTCCAATGGGGCCTGTTTAGCGGGAGCAGCCCGCCTGTCGATCTGTGATCGGAGAGTCGCTACATAGGACGCGTAGAACTCTCGGACCATCTCCTCGCTGTATCGTCCCAATGGACGTGCTGTCCACTCTAAGCGATGCCTGGTGAAGAGGTTGTGAATCTCCGGCATCGTGGGAAGGCTCCCTAGTGAGTACCCGCCGCTCCAGGGTGAGTGTGCGAGTCATTACTCCTTTATCGGTCAAGAACTTTGCGTCGGAGTAAACTTGAAACTGGCCGTCGACACACCACCGGTTTGGCTGTCAGCGGCTGGGGTGGGACCTGAACTGGTGCGCCGGATGTAGAGTCTGAACTGTCAGCCTCATCAGACGAGGCGACGCTGCAGGCAGTGGCGGGTGCGGGAACCTCAGCAGATTCTGAAGCTTCCTCGGACCAGGATACTCCTAAGGAGCAGACGCTCCTTCCTCGTTTGTGGCTGACCCAGAGGGTGTGCCGGTCAGTGTGCGCTCCTCATCAGACTGGGAGGCCAGTGACTACGCCGGACGCCACCTTCTTGGGTGTGGCTTGGGGGCACGTGTAGCACGGGAAGGGGCGAAGGTGCCTGGGAGCACATACTCAGGGTCCGCTCATCATCAGACCCGATGATCATCGTGCAGACGGGGCAACAGACTTGGATCGCCCGCGTGCGTAGGCTCGGTCTTGCTTGGGTGCCATAGTAGATAGTACCTGCAAAGGATCACTATTAGTACGAGTAATGTCAAACAAGACAGGCAAGCTCATATGACATTAAAATTTGAAAATAGTGTGTTAGTAATATTGAAACTGTATCACACGACGGGACCGATGACGGCTCGTCGTGACTATGACGGACCGTCATGAGGTCCGTCGTGTTATACTTGGTATATGTATATATAAGGAACCTGAAGAGGGATCTCTGACCATCATGACGGTCAAGCAGGACGGACCGTCGTGAGTACGACGGTCCGTTGTAAGAGTCCGTCGTAGGACACTTAGAAAATGTTGAGAGACCCTTATCAGTGGGGTCTCTGACCATCATGACGGTCAAGCAGGACGGACCGTCGTGGTACGACGGTCCGTCGTAGACGTAAGAGTCGTCGGGACACTTAGAAAATGTTGGGAGACCCTTATCAGTGGGGTCTCTGACCATTATGACGGTCGTGCAGGACGGACCGTCGTGGGTATGACGGTTCGTCGTAAGAGTCCGTCGTAAGACACTTGGAAATTTTGAGAGACCCTTAGAAACAGGGTCTCTGACAACCATGACGGTCGTGCAGGACGGACCGTCTTGGGTGTGACGGTCCGTCACAGGCGACGTTTAGCAGGGGTGCTAGGGCTTGTGCGACGGACCCTATGACGGTCCGTCGTGTGTGCGACGGGCCGTCATCGGGGTCTCGTTCTGAGTAGCAGTGTTAGAACTGGGGGTACCCTACGCATCCCCGATGAGCCCACATGGTTGTGTAGTGATGTGGACCTATATGTGTCTATACCCACGACCTAAGAAACTACCAAAGCAAAATCACCTATGGCTTGGGTTATCAACATGGCACATATGAACATTTTGAACCTAGGTTTAGACATAAGCAGATAAAGGAAACAGTATACGACTAAAAACTAAGCTAATACTAACTACAAACCAAAATGCAAGATAAAAGTATAAATGTAGAGACACATACCTTGGAAATGGAGAAGAAGACAATGGAGAATGATCCTGGCAAGTCGACACCGACAGTAGATGATAATGATAAGGCTTAGGTGATTTTTGGGAGCAATGAGCAGTGAGGGAAGTGTGGAAGTTGAAAAGAGAGGGGAGATGAGGGGAATAAGGAATAAATGGGGTGGAATATGGGGGGTTGGGAAGTATCAACGGTTAAATTGTGAAAAGGGTCCAGCCGGGTCGGGTCGGGTAGATTTCATTAATCACGCGACGGTTCCTCGACGACGGTCCGTCGCATCTGTGACGGGCCGTCGTAGGTTCCGTCGTGTGTGCCCTAATATTCAAAATGACAGAACTACGTACCTGGTGTGACGGATGCCTACGACGGTCCGTTGCAGTGCAACGGTCCGTCGTTGTATCCGTCAGTGGCTACTGTGAAGTAGGTTCTGCAGAATTTCCTGGTGATGTGCCTGCAAATTTAAAACCCATTAATAGAAAAAAAATGCTACCATTATTAAAAAGACGATAAGTATTGGGTTGCCTCCCAACAAGCGCCTGATTTAATGTCGCGGCACGACTGGGGACACTTGATTACTCAGACTTCATCAAGATGGTACGCCTCGATCACTTCATTCGCCGATTCAGCATGCCCGAGATAGATTTTTATGCGCTGTCCATTCACCTTGAACCGCACGCCCTCCTTGGTTTCCAACTCAACTGCTCCATGAGGGAATAGTTGGGTAACCGTGTAAGGACCAGTCCATTTGGACTTGAGTTTGCCTGGAAACAAGCGCAATCTGGAATTGAATAAAAGCACCAAATCCCCAACCATAAACTCTCGTTTTTCAATTTTGTTGTCATGGTACTTCTTCATCTTTTCTTTGTATAGGGCTGAGCTTTCATAGGCTTTCAGGCGAAATTCATCAAGTTCATTCAACCCATTTAACCGGTGCTCTGCAGCTTCGCTCCAATCCATTTTTAACTTCTTCATAGCCCACATGGCTTTATGCTCTAACTCAACCGGTAGATGACAAGCTTTCCCATATACAAGTTGGTATGGAGACATACCAATGGGAGTCTTATATGCTGTCCGGTAGGCCCAAAGAGCATCATCAAGCCTCCTTGACCAATCCGTTCTACTAGCGTTCACTGTTTTGGACAATATCTGTTTGATCTCTCGATTCGACACTTCAACTTGCCCACTAGTTTGAGGGTGGTAAGGAGTGGCCACATTATGGCGAACCCCATATTTCTCCAATAACCCTTTGAATAATCTGTTGCAGAAGTGGGAGCCCCCATCACTAATAATAGCCCTTGGGGTGCCAAAACGAGAGAATATATTCTTTTCAAAAATGCAGTGACACTCTTCCCTTCATTGTTCGAGTGCTATGGCTTCGACCCATTTAGATACATAATCAACTGCTACTAGAATGTACTTCATCCCATGAGAACTCACGAAAGGGCCCATAAAGTCAATACCCCACACATCAAATAACTCAATCACAAGAATGGGGTTTAGAGGGAGCTCTTGCTTTCTTGAAATACCACCATCACGTTGACATTTGTCACATGCTTTAGCAAACCCATGAGCATCTTGATGAAGAGTTGGCCAATAGCCACATTGCAATATCTTGTGAGCGGTTCGGATACCACTGTGATGTCCGCCAACAGGTGAAGAATGGCATGCCTCCAACACACTCAACATTTCACATTCTGGCACACAACGCCGGATAAGCCCGTCGGCACAACTCTTATACAAGTATGGTTCATCCCAAAAGAACTTCTTCACATCGTACATGAACTTTTTCCTTTGATGAAAGGACAAGTCTGATGGAACAATATCACTAGCCAGATAGTTCGCAAAATCTGCGAATCATGGAATCAAGTCTTGTAAAGCAGCCAATACATGTTCATCGGGGAAAGTGTCATCAATGTCAGTATTATCCCCTAACTCTCTCATAGCTTCTTCCTCTAGACGAGACAAATGATCAGCCACTTGATTTTCAGTCCCTTTTCTATCCAGCACTTCAAAGTCAAATTCTTGCAGCAGTAATACCCAACGAATCAGCCTTGGTTTCGCATCCTTTGTCGCCATTAAATATCTCAATGCTGAATGGTAAGTATGCACTATAACTCTAGTACCTAGCAAATAGGAGCGAAATTTCTCAAAAGCAAACACTACTGCTAAGAGTTCTTGCTCAGTCACTGTGTAGTTCTTCTGAGCTTCATTTAGGGCTTTACTAGCATAGTAGATGGGGTGAAGGATTTTGTTTTTCCTCTGTCCCAGTACTACACCAAGAGCTACCCCACTAGCATCGCACATTACCTCAAATGGACTGCTCCAATCCGGGGAAATAATGATAGGCGCAGATACCAATTTTTCTTTTAGTTCACCGAATGCCTTAAGACAAGATTCATCAAAACAAAATTTACAATCTTTCTCCAGCAGTTTGCACAATGGGTGTGCAATCTTTGAAAAGTCTTTGATGAATCTTCGGTAAAAACCTGCATGCCCAAGAAAGCTTCTCACACCTTTCACAGAGATTGGTGGGGGCAGTCTCTCTATTACCTCGACTTTAGCTCGATCAACCTCTATGCCCTTTTCTGAAATGCGATGACCCAACACAATACCCTCTTTCACCATGAAATGACACTTTTCCCAGTTTAGTACCAAATTGCAGTCTTCACATCTCTTAAGAACCTCAGATAAATTGGTTAAGCACCGCTCGAATGAATCACCAACCACGAAAAATCATCCATAAAACCTCTATAGTATCCTCCACCATGTCAGAAAATATTGACATCATACATCTCTGAAAGGTTGCGGGTGCATTGCACAACCCAAATGGCATTCTTCTGAACGCAAAAGTCCCATATGGACAAGTGAAAGTGGTTTTCTCTTGATCTTCTGGTGCAATAGAAATCTGATTATACCCCGAATACCCATCAAGAAAACAATACCACCCTTTTCCGGCAAGTCTATCCAACATCTGATCCATGAAGGGCATGGGAAATGGTCTTTTCAGTCCATGAGTTCAGTTTACGATAATCCATACACACCCTCCATCCAGTAACCGGTCTCATTGGAACAAGTTCATTCTTTTCGTTGGGGACCACAGTCATTCCCCCTTTCTTAGGTACACACTGAACCGGCATACCCAACTACTATCGGCGATTGGATAGATTACTCCAGCATCCAACCACTTGATAATTTCCTTCTTCACAACCTCTTGCATAGGAGGATTCAAGCGTCTCTGGTGCTCAATACTCGGCTTATGATCAGGCATGAGTTGGATTTTATGAGAGCAAATACCAGGAGGGATCCCAATAATGTCCGCAATGGTCCACCCAATGGCTCTTTTGAACCTTTTTAGTACCTTCACCAAACTCTGAACCTGTTGTTCATCCAGATCTGATGCAATGATTACCGGTAAAGTGTCACCATTTCCTAAGAATTCATACCTAAGATGAGGTGGGAGAGCTTTTAATTCAACTTTTGGAGCTTCCTCTATAGATGGTTTCGCGGGTGGGGACTCGCGATTCTTCATATCAAGCTCAAATTTCTTCGGTTTAAACCGAACATCACCTCGGTCAAGAGCCGCGACTAATGACTCATACTCTTCAATGCAATCGCTATCAAAGTTCATTATCACTGCCGCTAATGCTTCGACACCTAGACGTTCTTCTATTTGTGTCTCAAATGTCTCACCCATGTTGTAGGATATAGCAGATACCGATTGGAGCTCACCACTCTGCCTCATGGACCTACAAACATTAAAGGTCACTTCCTCATTGTTCAATCGAAATTTCATTTGCCCCTTTTCCATGTCTACTAAGGCTCTTCCCGTAGCAAGGAATGGCCTCCCAAGAATAATGGGCACTTCAAAATCGACCTCGCAATCAAGAATAACAAAATCTGCTGGAAATATGAATGACTCCACTTTTACTAGCACATCGTGGAGTATCCCTATAGGTCGTTTTACTGTTCGATCAGCCATCAGTAGCCGCATCGCAGTGGGCTTTGGGTCACCCAAACCCAACTTCTTGTAAATCGAGAGGGGCATGAGATTTATGCTTGCCCCCAGATCACATAATGCTTTCGCAAAATGTAATAGCCCGATTGTACAAGGAATAGTAAACGCACCCGGATCTTCTTTCTTTTGGACCAGAGATCTTGTAGCAATAGCACTACAATGCTGCATTCTATCATCATCCTCAAAAGTGACCGATCTTTTCTTTGTAACCAGATCTTTCATAAATTTGGCGTAACCGGGCATTTGTTCTAAAGCTTCTATCAAAGGGACATTGATAGAAAGTTGCTTCAACATTGTTATAAAACGCCGGTATTTACCATCCTCGGTCTTTTTCAATAATCTCTGAGGAAATGGGGGTGGTGGCCTAGGCATAGGAGTTACCTTTTTAGGCACTTCACATCTTTTGCAGTGTTATCCTCTAATTCAGCATCAACTTCTACCACTTTATCAGATTCTGTTGTCACCTTATTCTCATCAGATGGCATAGGTGGATCAATGGTTTGCTTACCACCCGCGAGTAGTAATTGCCATACAATGTCCATCATTTTTCGGATTTTGGACAGTGTTGCTAGGAAGAGTGCCCGGTTGCCGTGTGTTCACAGTTGCAGATAATTGGGCCAATTGTAACTCAAGTTGCTTAATTGATATTGCATGGGTATCAACTTTTTGCCCAATACCCGCTAAATCATTTCTCAACTCTTTATTGTGCTCATCACTAGCATCGAACCTCCTCATCATTTTATGCAACATATCCTCAACTCGTGACATACTACCTCCACCATCCCTAGGAGTAACTTCCCGATTTTGAGGAGGAACATAGGGTCCATTCCTGTCGTTCTATTACCATAGTTACCCCTGTTGAAGTTGTTGTCGCGATTGTAGTTTCCATCTCTGACATAATGACCCTCACGATTGTAGTTACCATAGTTCCGACCTTGGTTCCCTTGACCTTGGCGCCAATTATCCTGATTTGAGCCTTGGGCGTGGTCGGAAACCCCCCATCTGTTCATTTACTGCATAGGAATCCTCCTCATAATAACACTATCGTTTGGAGGTGGTGGTTTAGCCAAGTAGTTGACTGCATTAACCTTTCTGCACCCCCAGTGACATGTTTTAGTACCAACCCAAGCTCAGTTCTCATTTGAGCCATTTCTTCACGAATATCATCTGTGGATGGGTTGTGAGTGGACTGCACTGCAAAGGTGTTTCTCCATGTATCAGATTTTCTAGTACTCCAAGCTTTGTTATTCCGGGAGATTTTTTCTAATTTTTCAGCGATCTCCGCATAAGGACATTCTCCATACGATCCACCTGCTATAGTGTCCAATACCGCTTTGTTGTTATCATCTTGTCCCCTATAGAAGTATTCTTTCAGTGACTCATCATCTATACGGTGATTTGGAACACTTCTCAAGAATGAGGTGAATCTATCCCAAGAACTACTAACTGACTCTCCTGGTAGTGCCACAAAGTTATTCACCCTGTCTTTGTGGTTTAGTTTCTTGGAGACCGGATAGTAGCGTGCTAAGAAGACATCCCTTAGTTGATTCCATGTAAAGATGGAGTTGTATGGGAGCTCAGTGAACCACATAGCAGCCTCTCCCGTCAGTGAGAGAGGAAACACTCTGAGCCCTATCACATCTGGATCAAAATCAGGCCTCCCCACACAACTTTTACACACTGCCCTTACCTTAGCTATATGGGCATGTGGATCCTCAGAAGGTAGCCCTGAAAACAAACCTCTGGCTGTGAGCATTTGCATCAGACTACTAGTTACCACAAAAGTGTGGCCTGTGGGTAGAGGAGGTAAAACCAGTGGCCCATCCGAATCTGCTATGTTATCATAGCCTCTGTAGTATGCTTGGGGCCGTGGAGCGGGATTCTGTCCCCTCTGTTGATGTTCACCCGGAGCTTCGGGTAACATCTGACCATGAACATTAACCGGAGCTGGGATGTTCTGGTTTGGATCCTCATCATTGATTCCCAAATTACGATTCATGTTTCACAGTGTATGCTCTAACTCGTGATCGTAGGAGAACAACGGTTCTCTTCCTCTCCGTGTATTTGGCATACAAGGAGGATAGTTCTGAAAAGAAATCAAAAACAATAAAACAAAGTAAAGTCAAGAAAATATCAACTAAACTATAGTAATAAGTTTAAATTAATCTAAAAGCTAAAATCCCCGGCAGCGGCGCCAAAATTTGATACGCTCAAACTTACTTCTCAAATGAGAAGTAAAGCGGTCGCGTCAAGTAAATAACCCAACTAGTGAGGTTGAGATCGTTCCCACGAGGAAAATAGTTTAGACTTAACTTTAACTTGTTATTACTATTGTTCGGTTGATAACTTCCTTAGAAAGTAAAAACATAAAAATGTAAATAGGGGGGTTTGTATTTCCTAATAAGTAAAAAGAACTAACTAAATTGAAAGAGACACTTGACAGTTTTGAAAGTTGGGTTTTAATCAATTAATCAAAGTAACTAGGGTTTACGTGTTCCCCACAGGTTCATAACTTGATAATTCTAACTATAACAATTCTTTCCTAGTATCTTGCATGCAAAGTGATAAGTTATGTATTTCTAAATCCTTGGTCCGGCATCTAGAAAATCTCACTCCGCACCTTGGTCCGGCTACGTGTGTTGCTTTCCTAACCCTTATCGTTACCTCATATTAAGCATCGTATTCGATATTTGACTAAGTTACTACCTCGTACCAATCAATACTAGCCTATTAGATAGTATACACTAAATCTATGTTAATAATTCTTTTCCTATTATCTACCTCCTTGGTCCAGCAAGTAGCATTAAGGCGAGTTCTAACGTTGATCATCCGTTAAAAAGACTTCTAAGCGAAAGAATTATTAATACATGCAAGACACTATTCTAGAATTGTTATTTTAGCTAGGGTTTACCTCATTATTTGCCTATGGTTCCCACAACCCTAGTTATGGAGTTTAGTTACTCATCGCCACAAACACAATATTCAAATATATTAAATAAGAATTCATGTACTTACTTCAATGAGAAAGAATAAAGTCCAAAAGATTGCTTGATTAATCATCAAAAATTACTTGCAAGAATTCTCAAAGTAGTCAATAATCTCACGAAAAGTTTAATGATTATCGAGAATCTCACAATACAATGTTTACGAATACAGAGTTTCAATAATCTCAGAGTCTAACTATCAGGTGTCTAACCTCAAAAACGAGGTTTTTCGAACTATTTATAAAAAATACAAAAACCTAATTAAACAAGAATTCTAATTACTGGAAATCTGCCAAAACGCGGCTGGGTCGACGGACCACACGACGGACCGTCGTGGACTCCGTCGTCCTATACTTGGTGCATGTTCTTCTGCTGCTTTCTTCATTCCCCTCAACGGCAAGTGTGACGGACCGTCATAGGCACAACGGTCCGTCGAGGGTCTCGTTTCAAAAGACTTCAACTCTTGGAATTTGGAAACCCAAAATCACTTCTCTGATCTTCACGACGAACCTGCAGGACGGACCGTCATAGCCATGACGGACCGTCACAAGCTTCGTAATCCCACACTTGTCAGACTTCCCCATCTTCCTTCAGCAGCTTCTCTACGCTGCCACCTACGGACCGTCACAAGCATGACGGACCGTCATAAGCTCCGTAGGTGGTCTCTTCTGAATTTCTCTCTCAAAATCTCCGCATTTGGCTTTGGACAGATTTCCTGCAAAACAAAGAAAAACTTGTATAAAAATTAGCACAAAAAGGGCTTTTGGACGCACTAAACTTAAGGAAAAAGCATTAATTATACTGTGAAGCCACGGTATATCACTACGCACAAATTAACCCATATTTGTCATAGCTACAAGAAGTTATCGACTAAAAACATGATAAATTAGAAGGGATGACACAAGTGTCTTTGCAATTGAATTATCAACTAAAATATTAAAATAATAAGAGAGACTAATAGGGAAGTGATATTTTTGGGATGTGACCGAAATATAAGATAAAAGACACCGAAGGGTAATTTCTATTGATAGTATGACGTTGAATATATGTAACTAGGCTAGAATTTAGTGGGTGTAAATTATCTCTCGAGAAACTTACCCTAAATTAACTTGGTTTCTCTCGGTCACCGAGTTGCAGCCTTTAAGCGAAGCCTCTGCCTTAACCCAATCACTCACTTGAGCTTAAAGTGTCGGAGAGGGACTAGTTTTCACTCTCTCGAGCTGAACCTATGACGACCCAATAACCACCAGCTATCAATTTAATAGTCTTAGTTTTAAAACCTCCCTCTCGAGCAAGCCAAAAAATACTAAGGTGAAATCGTATTTGCAACTACAAACTCTTTTAGTTTAAACACAACTAGTAAGTTAAATCACATTTAAACAGCAAATATATTAGCAATAAACAACACCTAACAATAGATATAACTCATATCCATAAAATCACACCCTAAGAATTGGGGTTATAGCTAGAGATAAGAAAAAGGAAGAAAATGATACCAAATCGTGATAACACCAACTGTTATGATTTATTTTCACCTAAAAAAGTTTAGGATGAAGGATTTCCAACACCCACTTCGAATTTCTTCAAGTTGAGAATCTTCGAGTCTCCAAGGTTCAAGAGCAATGTTTATCAAAAGCTCTCAAAAACTCAAAATAGAAGTTTAGTAAAATTGTTGTTCAAGACTATAAAATACTAAGCTTAAAATATTAATGAATATTTATAGTTTTTAAAAAGTTGTGATGCTAAGGACCACCCGGCGCCGTTAGTCGGGATCACCGATCAACTAGGTCATTTGCCCTTTGGTATAATTATCATCGTCTTGAGTTATCCTACAACATTTTGCGTTTTGGATCATTAGGCGATATAGTACTACTTCACAAAATTGCTCGTCAACAAGCCAATTGTTCCTCTTCACCGCCAATTTGATCCTTTCCTTTAGGGATCAGCTCACCATAACAAAAGGCAAGGATGAGACCTTTTGATGATGAGTCGAATGGGTTCGGCAATCCTAATATCTTCATTTCTTTGTTTTTTCAGCTGCCTTTGTTCTTTTTTGCTTGATTGTTTCCATGTTTTTGTCTCCAAAACTAAGTACCTGAAACTCAAGGTATTTCATTAGTTTAAAGATAAAATATCCATTTGAGGACATTAAACCTATCAAAATATATCCCTAAATGAGTCCAAATTGTTGACTCATAAGTTTGTTGGTTGAGTGTGAAGACATTCTTCCTTAATTGTAAAAGTTAAGTAAATATGTAATGTAAACGAAATGGGAGTCATGCTTTGCACTGAGCGGATATTGTTATGAGATGGAAGCTCCTCCGTTAGTAGAGGGCGGGTTTCTAGAAGAAGTTCATAGGATGGAAGCTCCTCTATTAGTAGATGGACGGTTTCTAGAAGCAATCTACTTGTCCCATAAACTATGTTCCCAAATAGGTCTTTAGATAGTGGATCCACGTAAGGTAAGAGTTTTTATTTCTATCTTAGGCAAGTAGGTTAACCCTTTTTTTTGGTTTGGGGTAGACACTGAATTCCATGGTTAAGCTCTCATTATCTATTTCAGTTAATGTTAATCCCACTATGATGGAATGAACTATAATCCCTTAATAAGTTTTTCCTTTGAGTGAATATGGGTATGGGACCTTGTCCATACATTGCACAAGGTTGCTTTGATGGTTCTTATGGTTTGTTTCCTTTATGTTGAGATGATTAATATATTGAATATGCATGTATTTTATGCTTTTGCACTTGTTTCTATGATAGTTCATAAACTTGATCAAATGCATAGTTTCAACTAAATGTCCCTTTTAAGCATCTTAAATGGTTTTTATGCTTATCTACCATACTTGATACATTTTGTTTGCTAAACCATATTTATTCTATTTTACTACAATGTGTAGGTATCGGCGTTTAAGGAGATTTTTCTAGTTCAACCTTGGATTAACTCGTCAACTAGCTTTTGGTATGTCAACATGGATCTGAGGACAAGTTCTATGTTATTTTCATTTCTCTAGTTTTACTAGACATTTTCATACACTCTATTTGTAAGGCTTGTGACCCTATTAGGTTGAGACTCTTACTATAATAGATAGTTTAATGAGACTTTGTCTAGAATTCCACTTTATTTCTATGAAAGATTTCTTAAAGACTTAAAATTGTGTTTTATTATTTATTTTTCTATACTTATGTGGATGATGATAAGCTAAGTATCTTACTTGGGTTTCTTTCGGGATTCCATATGCCATTTTACGTCTAGGAGATACCGTTGGCTTGTGATATCAGCATGTGTTGAAATAGGAGATGTAGTCTAACTGGACCTATTTCTTGAGGATGAGATTACTCTCGAACCTCTCGTGTGAATGGAAAGCATACAAGGACATCTAAGTGTACTTTTAATATAGTAGAGGAGAGGAATGTGATAAATAATGACAGTAGCAACTTGAGGAGACGTAATGACATTCGAGAGTTGATGGCGATGTGCGGAAGTTTGGAGTGTGAGGGTTGGTTGTTGGTGCATCTGCTTCGAGGGTCACTACTTATGGTGCTCCTACGATTAGTTTGGAGGGAATCACTGTGGGTTCTGTACCTATTGATACTCTGGGTTTGGGGCCACCGGACCCACTAGTCCTTCATTGATCTTTGGCGCTTAAGCGCCACAGGTTTGTATCACTTTTTGTTTTACTTTTATGCATTGAGGACATTACACTACATTTCTTGTAAAGGTGGGGTGAACGGATTGTGAGTGTTAGGGTAAAGTTTTAACAACCCAACTCATAACCCTTCGTTGGGGTTTTCTCCCTATGTTATTTTCCCCCAAAGAACTGTTTAATTTCTGTTGAACGGACATGTTTGGGCTAGTATAAGTGTAGGAGTAGACTATAATGTAAAGCATGAAGGAGGAAGAGCATGGAAATTGTCACCCTTCCAAAAATATGATATGTGATATACTTGTGCAATTGATAGATTGAATGTGTAAGATCTTTGTATGACATGATAGGAATCGATTAGAAAACATGACTTAATCTATAACATGAACTAGTTTAATTGATTATTTGATAGTGAAACAAGGTGCCATAAGTGTGTGAGGAGGTTTGTATATTCATATGGTACGTGCCAATTTAGACTTTCCCCATTGATTCTGTTAAGGTAATCGAAACTGTGAATCAGGAATTGATCGTATATCATTATTGTTAATAAGTTTACCTAAGACTAAAAACAACCAACCAAATGAGTGAATTTCACCCTTTGATCCAAATGTTTGAGCTTGAAGAGGATTATTCTTTCAATATAACCAATTCACCTTCCCTAAATATATTTTTAACACTGTGTACCTTAACTCTTTCTAAAAGCCTAAGTTGAGGGTACCTACTTCAGAGTTGTACCTTTATTTTGTCCCTGATCTTTCCTAGGACATCATGCAACTCAACTCATGCTAAACGCCTAAGGTGAGGGTGGCTATCATGGAGGAAAATAAAAAAAATAAGGTGCGGGGGTTTGAAAAGAATTGCAAGTAGTATGTGTATAAACTTTTTGAAGATGGTGTGACTAAATATAAACAAAAAAATTATTGAGAATCTTGAATGAAAAGATGAAGAAAATTCGAATCGAGAAAAAAAGGAGATCAAGTCAAAGTCACACTCGAGCTTCAATGAATTATAAGGAGAAGAGATAAAAGCAAAACGCTATCAAGATAAGTTGTAAAAGTCTCTTAATATCCAAATACACCAGACATGACCTAAAGCCTACGTTACAAGCTAAGAAAGTCCTACAGTGATCCTAATTGAACAGGTTGGAAAGTTGAAGTGTAGAAAATATGGTCAAGCCTATGATATTGTACATACATTGTATTGAATTCAATTCTGAGAATGAGTATATACTGAGTCCCTAACGAAAAATTCCAATTATGTGTCGACAAAAGGGATTTCTTTGTGGTGCATTAAGAGGGGGAGAGAAGAGACTGCAACATTGCACATTAATGATACCACTATAGATTCTAGAAACTGCATAATATAAAGATATATTCCGCTAAGACCTATATGTACTTCATCCAGGCTGCCAGATACAATCTCCCAAAAGTTTATTGGGCTGCTTCAGTCTTTTCTCTGCAGACCCAAACTTTTCGACTTGAACTTCCGACCCAATTACTTCTTTGTCCACACCTTAGTCCAATCTTGGGTTCATAACATACTTGACTAAGAGTGGAAGACAATTTTGCCAATTAGTAGAGAACTAATGATTTCTCTGTTTTGATTATCTATATCAAAGTATATTATTCTTGAGTTAAAAGTGTGAAAACTCTTTTTAAGAATAGTATTTCTTGAAATCTATAAAAGGACTGCAATTTTTTTTGTTGGTAAGTTCCTTGATTTTCTTTGTAAAGAAGCCTTTGTTAAGGGAGGTTTCATCAATATTCACTTCTCTCGAATTATTTAAATGCCCTTACAAAAAAATTCAAAATATTTTTTTGACTAAAGAAAAAAAATATCAAGGGTTTGCATTGACCCAAATTCTCAAACATTAAAAAAAAGAAGAGATAGAGAGAGTATTGGAAGATTGATGAATAAAAAGGGGTTACTTTGAAGTTTATTAGATAATTTATTAAATGTTTTTATATCTGTAATTGCATTTATTCTTATTTAATATTGAGTTTACATGCTTTATGATCAATGGTTTTTAGATAATTGATTGTGTTAGATTAATGACATATTAAAATTCAAATGATGATGGGAAACTTTAGTTGACTTTTGAATCTTGAACCAGATGTGAAATGAATATTGATATAGTTGGATATTTTAAGAATTGTTATGCATATGAATTTAGGTGCGTACATAGTTGTTTCATTTTACTATGTACTAGCTCCCTCTGTCCCTAATTAGTTCTCCATTTTTTCTTTTGTAGTTGTCTCTAATTACTTGTCCATTTTGACAAATTAAGTAAGAACAATTTTTTTTATCTATTATACCCTCAATTAATTACTTTGAAAAAGATAGAACTTTTTAAAAATCTTAAGTTTTTAATTCATCCACTTCATAATTTATAGGGGTAAATTGGCAAACTCGTTATATCAAGAATTATTTTTAACAAATGTGCCAATTTAAAAATGGAAAAGTAATTACAGATAAAGAAAACACTTTGTAGAAAATAAAATTCGTGTCAAGAAAAATAATAATCAAGAACGAAAAATTATTGCTACAATCGTTTTATTATTTCAATTGTGAGTGTTACAATCTCTATGATTCCTCTGAATTCGCTTTTTCAAATATTGATTCAAGGATTTTAAAGTTTTTTCTTGAATCTCTAATGAATTTGAACTTGAACTTTATCTTGATTTCGATGGTCTTGATCTTGATTATTCTTGAACTTGAAAGCTTGAATTCTTAAACTTGTAGCTTTGCAGAGAATTAAAGGTGTTTGCACCACATATTTTCTCTAGCTTCTTATTTAGAATTTTCTGTCCCTTTTTTGAATTATGACGACCCCTATTTATAGTTTTAGAATAGGGGAGTTGCAATTGGAACAGGATTCCTTTCGTCCAATCAGATTTTAGTGACATGGCATATGGGCTTTATGGAGCAGACTTGTCATCTTTGACACATGTCATGATTCTATTGGTTTTCTGTTTGACTTGGCATGCCACATCATTTGTCCACGTGTCGCCAAGATGGTCTCTAGAATGAGATGAAATTGGGTTTAACAAAATGCGTTCATCGAATGTAGCTCAAATCAATTAATTTAGACTTTAATTAAGTCCATATATATCGGACTTAAAGTTTTAACTCAATTATATCAATCCACAATTTATTCGGAGTAATATATTTATGAACTTAATATAATCCAAATCATTTTTTAAATTTTAAATAATTAGAAATGCCCCCTGCTTCAAGTCTTGTCGAAATATTTTATCTTTTTTTGAGACTAGGCTTGAAGCATTAACTGGTTACTAAATTCACCTTGAGTCAAACTAAATAAACTAATCCATGTAATTTATTTAATTAACACTTCACCGATTACTTAGAAGATTCCAATGAATATTAGAAGAATATATATAATATACTGCCATAACTTGCAACATAGGCATATACTTCAGATGGTCTTTTGAATAGAGGAAGTTAATTTAAGGGCTCACATTTTACTTTTCCTTATTACTTTTTTAAGATAAGATTGTCACTACTTTAAAATAAAAGATCTCGCCTTCTATTCGTATTGTAATAGACATTGTTCAATGTCTCCAAATTTGTCAAGGATTAGGCTACAACTTATTTCAACGCCACAAACCCAGTTACCTTAGTTAAAATGATTTATGATTTCATATTCATATATATATATATATATATATATATATATATATATATATATATATATATATATATTCTATTGTCCAAGCTAAAAAGAAATTGTAATTGAACAATGAATTGTGATCTTAATCAATTTCATATTCATACATATGTTTTATTCCAAAACCAAAAAGGAACTGTAGTTGAACTAGGAGTAGGATTTTATTCCCATTACATGACATCTATAAATAGACACATTGTCTCCACAATTTAATCTTCAATTACAAATTGTGAGCCTACGACGAAAATGGCAAAAATCAAGGTAATCTCCCTCTTATTTTTTTTTGAATTTCGTCAATTTTCTACAGCTTGATACGTCTGAGGTATAAAATTCATATCTTATTGTAGAAAAATCATAATATGAAATGTTTGATTTCTTAGAAACTAGACTTCTAGAGATTCAATATATCCAAATTTCAAAATTTAATACCTTTAGAATCTTTCTAGAGATTTTTTGAAGTTAGTTTTAGATTCTGTCATGCTGAAAATTTCATATTTGTGTGACTTTACAAAAACTCTCGTGCCTTGACGTAGGAACGACGAAATTATGATCCGCTTGATGAATCTGAATCTAGACACAAAGTTATACAGCATATCCGAAATTCAAGATTTAATACCTTTGAAATCTTTCTAGATGATTTTTGAAGTTAGCTCTAGATTTTGTCGTGCTGAAAATTCCAGATTTATGTTGTTTTACTAAAATTCTCATGTCTTAACGTAGGAACGACGAAATCACAAGCCTCTTGATTATTTTGGACTTAGACACAAAGTTCTACAACATATCAAAAATTCAATATTTAATACTTTCATAATCTTTCTAGATGATTTTTTGAAGTTAACTTTAAATTCTGTCATATAACTGATTTCAGATCTTTGTTGCCTCACAAAATATTTTATATCTTGATGTTGGAGCGTCATCACCCAAAAGGGTTATGAGCGTTGGAAACTATACTTCAATGGTTATTATTATCAAGAAAAAATATTGTCTCAGGTATAACTTAATTAGTATAGCATACTTTCCAAGTATCAAACATCTTGACGGGTAACAATCTCTCCTTTACTTGTATTATATTTTCTTCTTTTTTTTGTGTTTTTTTTGTAGACCAATACAAGCAATATTTATATTTCGCGTAGGCTACACAATGGAAAGATTTATCACACAAAAATTTGATGTTAAATTATGAAGGGATATGTTTAACGTCCCTGCCTTTAAGATCACAAACTTGAGGTTTTACTAGAATACTTTATATAGTTCCCGCCATGAAAAAATTAATACTCTCAAAGTGTTACAAGGTCCCAATGCTTAACCAACTTGAGAACTTTCTAGAATACTGTGTAACGCTCCCACCTTGAAAAAATCTCAAGGTGTTACAAGGTCCCAAATGCTTAACCAACTTGAAGATTTACTTGAATACCGTGTAACTCTCCCGCCTTAAAAAAACTCAAGGTGTTACTAGGTTCCGAATGCTTAATAAACTTGAAGCTTTACTAGAATACCGTGTAATGCTCCTGCTTTAAAAATCTCAAAGGTGTTACAAGGTCCCGAATGCTTAATCAACTAGATTATTTTTTACAAAACCGTGTAACGCTCCCGCCTTTAAAAAACTCAAGGTGCTACAAGGTACGAATACTTAACCAACTTGATTCTTTACTAGAATACCCTATAACGCTCTCGCCTTGAAAAAACTCAAGGTGTTACAAGGTTCCGAATGCTTAACCAACTTGAATCTTTGCTAGAGTACCGTGTAACGCTCCCGCCTTGAAAAAATACACAAGGTGTTACAAGGTCCCGAATGATTAACAAACTTGAAGCTTTACTAGCACATCATGTAACGTTCCCACCTTAAAAATAATACTATCAAGGTGTTATAGGGTATTGAATACTTAACCAACTTGAGGCTTTACTAGAATACCGTGTAACGTTTCCGCCTTGAAAAAAATCAATACTCTTAAGGTGTTACAAGGCATTGAATAATTAACTAACATGAGGCAGGATAAACCCGTGAAAAGACCAGTTTAAGGTGCAAAGGGACAATTATTCTCCACCTTAAGGAATGAAAATTTAAAGACCCTTTTAAGGATAAATATTTGGCAAGTTTAGTATAAGGTGAAAAGGGATAAGTTTGTCTACCTTAAGACATCGAAATTTAAAGATTCGTTGAAGGATAAATTCGCGACAAGGCTAGCTTAAGGTGAAAAGGGACAAATATTATCCACCTTAAGGCATAGAAATTTAAAGATCCTTCTAAGTATAAATCCATGAAAAGGGCAGCTTAAAGTGCAAAAGGACAAATATTTTCCTCCTTTAAGGCATGTGAATTTAAAGATCATTTTAAATATACACCCATGTAAAGGCCAACTTAAGGTGTGAAAGAACAAATCTTGTCCACCTTAAGGGATGAAAATTTAAAGATCCTTTTAAGGATAAGTCTGTATGAAGTCTAGCTTAAGGTGCGTAAAAGGAAAAGTTTGTCCACCTTAAGACATAGAAATATAAAGATCCATTGAAGGATAATCCGCAACAAGGAAAGATTAAGGTGCAAAGAGACAAATATCACCTACCTTAAGGCATGAAAATTTAAATATCCTTTTAAGTATGAACCAGTGAAAAAGGCCAGCTTAAGATGGAAAGGGACAAATCTTGTCCACCTTAAGACATGAAAATTTAAAGATCCTTTTAAGTATACACCCGTGAAAACGTCAACTTATGGTGCAAAAGGACAAATCTTTTCCACGTTAAGGCATGAAGATTTAAGGATCCTTTTAAGTATAAGTCCGTGGAAAGTCTAGCTTCAGGTGCAAAGAAAAAAGTTTGTCCACCTTATGCATAGAAATTTAAAGATATATTGAAGGATAATCCACAACAAGGCTAGCTTAAAGTGCAACGGGACAAACCTCGCCCGCCTTAAGGCATGAAATCCAATGATATACACATTTCGAGACTTTACTTACATACTTGAAGTCTTACTTTCATACTTAGAGGATTTGAATACTTCAACTTGTATACTTAGAGGATTTGGATACTTCAAATAATAAACTCGAAGAATCTAAAGACTTCAATTTGCATATTTGATCTAATTTAAAGACTTCAAGTGTATTGTTAATAAAACTCATATTTTACAAGGGTTTTCCCCCTCCATTGACCCATCAATACTTCGTACAAGTATAAAGTTTGATGAGACAAAATATAAATAAAATATGTATTTCTTTGACTTTCATGCGACAAATCAAGTGGGAACATTTGATTTTTTGACACTCATGCAACTGAACTTAGAATATAGTTCTAAGCACCTACGTACCTCAATGAAGAGGATCAAGTCACAACGTAGTTCTGGGGGATTGAGTAACTTTTTTTGTGGTTGTGTCGTACATAGTTTATACTCTTGCGGGCCAGGAGTGACATGTAGTTTAGGCTCGTATCTTAAGGAGCATCATCTTACTTCAAGGGTAGTACCTCTTTAGGAATTTTGCATTAATAGAATCGATCTTTACGCCATCTGCATCAACCAACTTGTATGAACCATGTGAATATGCTTGTTGTACAACATAAGGTCCATCCCACTTAGAGGTAAACTTGTTCCTAGACTTGTGCAAACTAATGATGGGTCTTCTTATTGCGAGAACTTGGTCTCCAACTTAAAAGCACCTCAAGCAAACCTTCTTATTGAAATCACGAGATAGACGAGTTTGATAACATTTAAGATTTTGATGGGCTTCTAGCCTCTTTTCATCAAGTGCTTCTAACTTAGCAAGACGCAGTCAAGCATTTTCTTTTTCAGTGATCCCTTCTTCAATAGCACGTCTTAAGGAAGTTATTTGATGCTCGAGTGGTAGTACTGTTTCAACTCCAAAAGAAAGTGAATATGGTGTTGCTTAATTTGGTGTACAGTATGTTGTCCTATATTCCCACAAAGTTTATTCCATTCTTTCATGTCAATCCCGTTCGGACATAGATATAACTTTTAGAAGGTTGCATAAAGTCTTATTGAATGCTTCAGCAAGACTATTGGCAGCATGATACATGGAAGATTTACGCTGCTTGAAACCAAAAAGATCACTAATCTTGTTCATAAACTTGTTATCAAATGGCTTGCCATTATTTGTTATTATATATCAAGGGATTCCAAAGCGATATATAACATTCTTTTTCTTCACTTCTATAAGAGCGACAACTTCAGCCCATTTTGAAAAGTAATCAGTTGTTGCCAAGATGTACAGGTGTCCACCAGAAGACTTCGGTAGTGCTCCCACAATATCCAATCCACGTGCGTCAAATGGTCAAGATATGATACTTGGGTGCAATAATTCAGGCGGCTGATGTATGAAACTCGCATGAAATTGACAAGCATTGCATCTTCGAGCATAATCTAAGCCATCTTTCACCATGGTTGTCCAATAATATCCCATTATCTTTATGTGAAAGTGGAGTTTTGGTTCAGATTGATGTGATCCTCACACTCCCGAATGTGCTTCTCGCAGATCTTGAATTGCTTCTTCCTCTCCCAAACACCATAACAGTATACCCTCAAATGACCTTCTAGATAATGTGTCCTTGTAGTAAAGGAAACGAGGTGCACAACGATGAATGTTAGTCCTTCTATTTGGATTTTCTTGAAGTATCCCGTAACACATGTAGTAAATAAATGGTAATCTACAATCTTCCTCTGCAACTTCTAAAACGGCAAAGATATGATAAACCTCATTGTCTAAATATTCTTCCTCATTTGGCGGTGGTACTATCTATATTTGACAAATAGTAACTTTTGTTTGATCAGGAAGTGTTAGCATTGAAGATAGGGAAGCCTATGCATCAGCTCTTTTATTTTTCGTTCTACACACATGTTGTAGGGTTACATCTCAAAGCCATCCTATCAACTTATGAGAATAATCATGATAAGGACGCAATTTAGGTTTTTTTACCTCATAAATTCCCAAGAGTTGGTTGATCACCAACTGAAAGTCACCAAAGACTTGTAAGTCTAATTATTTCATGTCGACAACCATCTCAAGTCCAAGTATCAATGTTTGGTATTAAGCGACATTATTAGAGCAACATTGCTTCAAAGTAAAGGAGAATGGTAGAATCTTTTCGATATTGACCCTTAATTGTGTATGATTGAGTTTTCAAAAGTTGATTTCAAAGTGTGCACTGATCACATTGTCTAGACGTTATGGATGAAGATACTGAATAAGAATGAGAGTTTAACCACTATGTATAAGTGAGAGATGAAAGAAGTTGGTTCGGGTCATCCATGTGGGTCAATCCGATCCATACTAATAAATATATAATATATAATTTTATATTTTATTTAGTAAGAAAAGGGATGAGACATAATTCTTTTAGAAGTTGTTCCCGTTAGGATTAAAAAAGAATTTTCCTTTCGAAAAACAACTATATCTTTTATAAAAAATAGAAAGAGAAAAGACATTCCCTTTTCTTCTCCTTCTTCCTTCTCAAAATTAAGTAAAGTTCGTGTGCAAATTCTTTGAACGTTTCTTCTTCTAAAGTGTCAGATTGAACCATGGTAACATGTATGATTTTAGTCTGACTTTATATGGTATGGTTCATGATTATATGCATATAATTGCATTTTCTGACTAGTAAAATAATATTAAATGATCCTGCATATTATGTATTTGATTAGATTCTTCAGTAAATAAAAATAATCATGAAAAAATTTCGCGAATAACTTGATGAATCATCCTAAACAGAAGTCATAACAAACTATAAAAATAATTAAAAAGTAAAAATAAACCACAAACAGTTACCACTCTCAAAGGACAAAGCAACTGCTACAAAAGTGACACTACTAATAGCATGACTAATAGCAAAGAAGAAAATGTGAGACAAAACTCAACTAACTAACTAATCTCATGTATCAAACTTCATTTACACCAACCTTAGGCATCACATCACTGAATTGGACTTCAAGTACTCCATTTTGGTTCAACTTTACTTGAATCCATTAGACTCTAAGGTCTGCCTCCAAGACTCCTTTTATAATTCAATATATATATATATATATATGTCTTAAATTCATTATCAAACGCTTACAAATTTCATTTTGATCAGTAACTTTACTAATATTTAATCATAACCAGTATCTCTTTCAATAATTCTACCATAGTAGAAGTGTGAGATGAAAATTGGTATCAACATGTCTGATTTTTGCCTTTAAAATTTAAGTTGAAGATATTTTAGTCATTATATGTTAGTAGCTCTACTTACGTGTCTAAATTTGCTCCTCACTATTATAGGTTTCATTAGTTTATGTTGGCAACACCTAATTTTAATTGTAAAGTTCTCTCAATTCACATTCTTCTCTGGTTTATTTGGTCTAATTTTCCCTTTCTACTTTGTAATTTATTCGTTGGTTCTTAACAATTGTTTGGGCTACCTAAAGAGTTTTAGAACTTCAGAGTTGAGAAATTCTCCTCAATTCACAATTCACCTCAAAAGTTGATAAGGATCGAATTTGAGAAGAGAAAGAGAGGGAAGATTTTAGGAAAAGTGACATGAATTTCTAAAAGCTCAACAAATCGCCATAACAACAATGAATCAGTTGGTTTTTCCTCTCTGTATGAATTTTTTTTTGTATTTTGATTTGAGTTCATCACTGAAATTCGTTTAGTTTCTTAATTTCGGTGAATATTCCCTTCTCTGTGATGTTTACATGTCTGCTTACTAACAACATTTTTTTTTTGCTTTTAGTTTCAATGTGGTAATTTCATCGGAATGAGTTGTTTGGAAAGTATTGTGAAATATCTACCACTTGTTTCACAAAATACATGTATAAAACCTCTACATCAACACATATGTATTACTGTGTAGAGAACTCTACCTTTTGGGTTGATTTATTTTAATTAGTTTTTGTGTCTCGTGATATTTGTACTGGCTTCGAGAATTTGTTGAATTTAGGAGCAACGTTTGATGTGTACATACATTTGAAATAAAAGAAGATGTAGGTTCAAAATTTTCTAATGGATATGCAAGAAGTTAGAATTGTAATAAATGATAAAGCCATCTCCCCGATTCCTCTTCTCAATGCCCAAATTAAGGATTACACTTCAACAAATTATTGAGTCTTCCCCAATTTCAGTATGTTTCAGTTCATATCTTTTTATTTCTATTTTGAGTTAATGGTCAAAAACACATTTATTTTTAGTACTCAATGTCATGAACTTAGAGTATTATTAAATCTCCGTGCGGCACTAGACAACTTACTCACGAATCTTTCACGATCTTGTAATCTCAAGTAAGCTCCTTTAAACTAATATCGTTAAGAAAATGAAAGGAAAGACTTAGAAATATTTGGAAAAAGGTTTTATATTGCTTAAAAGATTGCTTATAAGTTGTTGGATGATTTACAAATGAGAGCCCCTCTATTTATACTAAATCCTAGGGGGGTAAAGTGTAATTTAATATTATTTATAAGTCTCTAAGTTATTTACACTTTGGTCCATGTTCTAGAAAAATCTACACATTCTAGGATTTTCCAAGGCTTTTCAAGAAAGAGTCTAAGTTATTCTAGAGTTTTCTATAAACCTCTCCAAAATACTAGACTCTTCCGACCCTATCCATTTGCAAAATTTGACTGTGAAGTGACAGGACGTGACACTCTCCCCTACCTATTGATGCGACGACCGTGTCGCATTGCCGTTGCATAGGCATCCAATTGTTGTGCATGCGTGACCAATAGTCCATTGACTAGATCAAGGTCCTCGTGCAACTTCCTCAGTTGTTTCTTTATCTCTTTCAGCTCGGTCTTATGATACACCTCTTTCCTAGGAGGCAAGCACCTTGGCGGCTTCTTTGGCATCACGACATTGTTCCCTCTTGGAACCTTCTTCGTGCATGGTGACAAGGACTTCTTAGAACCATTGTCTTCTTTCAAAATTGTAATGGTAGCTAGAAATGTTGACTTCTCCTTCTTATGATATTTCTTGAGTTTCATGGCCGTTAGTCGGACCTGTCCTTCTTTCTTCAGTGCCTCAACCATGGAAACCATGCATGTTCCTCCTTGCTCCATGACCAGAAGTCCTTGGAGGTAAGGATCGATCACAGTGATGCTTACTCTATGTGAGACTCCACTAACTGGAGTCGGTAGTGCATTGACCGTACTGAGTTAGGCGTTACTTGGACTGTAGCGCAACCCCAACCTTGTCGCTGCCCTTTTGTTCATGATGTTAGCCTCTACACCCGTGTCGACCATAGCACAAGCGGATCTTACATTGATCTTGATGTCAACATACTTTGCGTCATATTCTTTTGACTTTCGTAGTTGCTTCATGATGGATTTTCATAGTTCTATCAAGCCCAACTACGTCGTCTCCGTGCCTTGTTCTTGCTCGTGTGTATTCTTCTCTTTCCGCTCTCGCAGAATCACACCAAGGTTCTTCCATTCAAGGCACCTCAAATAGCTATGCGGGCCACTGTATATGTAGTAACCACTTCTTTTGGCAACCTCTGTCTTTATCTATGTGTCTCCATGATGTACAGACTTCTTGCCATCGGACTTATAAGTATCATGTTTCTTAAGATGTGGTCTCTACTCCTAGCCTTTGACACAATATTCCCCACCATGGTCATGACTACCTCTCATATTTTCTTGGATCTGTCGGGCTTCTCGTCCCAGAAGTTTGTCAAAGTTTCAGCCTGCGTGATGGTTTCATCAATAGTCCTGACCTATTGGCGTTCCGACTCTATCCTGGCCCAATTCTGCAGCCCATCCATGAAGTGGAACAACATATCTTCATCCGTGAGGTTCGGAATATGAAGCATAAGGGTGGTGAACTCCTTCATGTATGCCAGAATGCATCTCGTTTGTTGTAATTCCGTAAACTTGCGCTTGACTTCATAGATGGTGTTGTTAGGGAAGAAGGTTTCTTGAAATCCTAGCGGAATCGCTCCAACATGTTGATGGTGCACGTGTTGAAGAAAAAGGAAGCCGACAATTGGAACATGTCAAAGGAACAGGTCCAATGCAGTTGACTGACTTGTCTACAGCAAGTATTGATGAAGAAGGAAGCAGAGGATTGGAACATGTTGAAGGATCAGGTCCACCTAATCTGACTGACTAGCTTACAACTTTGCTAAAGAATTAGAGTAGCACTAGGATTAGACTACCTATGTTAATTAGGATTATATTTCGTCTAGAATTATATTGTAATTTTGATTATATTACGACTAGAATTACTATTAGAATTATAGTACAATTAGAATTTAGATTATTTATAATTATATTATTATTATTATTATTATTATTATTATTATATTAGTAATAGGTATTATAGTGGGCATTATTATGTATATTACTAGTATCCATAAATTATATGTAAATCAATTTGTAATTCATATGAAAATGGTATAACTGGAAAAAAACATATGATATTATAAATCATGAAATACTTAAACATAAATAGAATATTTAAAAGTTAAAGCAAAAAATCATGTAGTTCTAAAAATTATAAGGTACAAATAAATATTTCAAGTTTCTTGTCCCTGGTCTTATACCAATTTAGTAATTCATTCAATACACACATTTGATCGAAACTCATACTAAAGTTTAATACAATATTCATAAAAATCAACAAATCAAAATGTGTATTGATCAGATTTCATACACATTCCACTCAATAATGGTAGATTGAAACCTACTTGATATCTAAAATGTTGAATCCATATGGTACGAACTCAGTATATTAATAGTATACTGAAATTAAAAATAACCAACAAGTGCAGAGAGACTGCTATATTGAAATATTGAATCCAAGTGATATAATTTGTGTATGTTACTAGTATCCTTAACTTATAGAAATCAATAAGTAATTCGTAGTACATGATATACATGAAAGAAAATATTTGATTTTATAAATCATTAAATACATAAGTCCAAACAAATTTTTCAAAAGTTAAAGCAAAATAACATGTAGTTTCAAAAATGTAGAAGGTACAAGTAACTATTTTCTTGTCTGTGGGATTGTTGTAGGATAATTGGTGGTATCTAGAGCATGTTCTTTAGCTATGGGAAGTCCATCATATTTACTAGCAACTGTATCAGTAACTTCACTGTCACTTATCACGCCCTCTTCATTCTTTATTTTTTCATAATGCCATAAGATTGTGGCATACCTTTGATGGTGGTACGTTGCATCGATATCAACAAAAGACATATCCAAAATACCATTACTGATGTATTCATCAAACAGAGATGTGTACATAGAACAATCACCATAAAAAATTTAAATGAAAAAAATTAATAACTAAATAAAGTGAACATTTACAATGAAATTAGTATAGTATAGAAAATATGTACTTGGAACTATCTTCTTGTTTAGGAACATGCATCCTGTGCTCGATATCAAGTGGGTTGGACTGAGACATATGTTCATATGCAGGTAATTTATTAGCATACAAGTCAAGCCTTTTGCCATAAAATCATGTGCTTTGCAAAAATAGTGATATCATTGTTGCAAGTTTATCAACAACTTCATTGATTTTGTTGGTGTGAACAGATCCTTCCCTCCTCGAATCATCAGACATCTAGGCTTGATTTGGAATACAACCAACAATAAATGAAACTTCTCATAAGGTTGACACGAATAATGACTTTGTCAACTCTATCCCAACGAATATTAGCAAGTAGTTTGAAACCTCTAATGCACTGTCCAACATCGTGATCGGTAGAAATGCATCTCATGTCGTAATTTGACTGTCTTCGTTGTTCTCAACGTTATTAATACACGCCATTAATCAACATTCAACTGTACTGTATGATATTGTTGTTGGAGAGTATTTTGTCTTCTTTCGCAGATAATACATAATAATATTAACATACTTTTATAAAAAAAAAGATATTAAACATGTTTCAATATTTTGTATAAGACGCATTCAAACATCATACATATAGCACTACACAAAAATTTTAGACCAATGTCATACAACATTCATTCAATATGCATACATTCAAGAACTGTAGTTATAATTACAAAATTTTGAAAATACTTGTTTTGAATTAACTCTTTAAAAAGTTGATACATATGACTTACCTTGTCTTCCCAAAGTCTGCCTGTTTTAACCATTATGTTGAAAAAAAATCCTTTTCACCAATTTTGACAACATCAAAGGCCATTAGAGGTTGAATAATATTTTTCACCTTTGAATAAGTAGATTTTCTATGAACATTGAAAATATATTTTAAACAATTGTACACAATTTGGTTGTGTGATATATGAATGAATTTTTTTATATACACGTATACCTGCCACGTCTAGAAGAAAAACCTTTGAAAATCGTTTTTATATACTCATTGATCAACTCGCTGCAACCCCAAACTGATTAGACTTTCAAATGGTTGTTTGATTTGAAAGAAAATAGAAACTCTTTTTGAACTACTTTCGCCTTTCGACAATTGAATGTACGGTATGTGTCATATTTTTGGGGGTTCCTATTTCTTGCTTGCACAGCTGAAGTTGTATTAACATTAAGAATTAGATCAAGTTCAAAAACATGTGTCATAGTTAAATCAGGACAATCATCCAATGATGGTGGTTTTGACTTCGATGATGCATGTTTGTCAGCAATGAAAACAATATAAATATTTTTGTCAGTTGACTTCTGAGCCTCATTTATATGTCAAAATATCATAATGTTAAAAAAACTTTGTATATGAAAGTACATATCATAATAAGATTTAAACTCATACCATCCGTATTTGAAATATGAATGTATTCACACATTGCAATGGAAGGCTAGTCCATTAGAGCTTTATCAGATTGTTCAACATTTTGACGTGCATCATCCTAATATATAATATAATATAAAATTCAATTATAAAATAGTGTAAAAAGTATATCATACAAATTTTATGCAGAAAATAATACAAGATTTAACACAAGATCAGTAAAACGCATTGATGTTGTCTTTCACAGATTTAATAACTAAATTGAACCAACAAAAAAGTTGAACCAACTATTTCATACATTTTTAATACATGTTGAGTAATTCAACATTTACACAATTTTATTACATATATCAAACAAACAACTAGAAAAAACATGCAAAAAATTTAGTGATACAAAGTTCATACACAAATAAAACTATGATAAAATAACTATTTTTATTTTTAACTTGTGAAACCCTTTAATTTCATATAATACATGTTGGTTTTTTCACATATAATAAAATTGAACCAAAATAAAAGTGAAACCAAATTGTTTCATTCAAAATTTATACAATTTCAATATGTATATAAAAAAAAAACTGCAAAAATATTTATAATATCTACTCATACACATTTTATACACAAATCACATATTGATACAATTGTTGTTTTTAATTTTTTACTTTGTAAAACCCTTTAATATCTCATAATACCTGTTGGTGTGTACTTGATGTTTGTTGACCTCTTGACGACCTAATCTTTTCAATTATTAGCTTTGTCGAATTATTGACATATGTTTTCATTTCGGCCATGTGCATGTCAACCTTATGAATAGATGTAAAAATAAATGTTAAAGCATTAAAAATTTATACAAAAATAATTATTAGTAATTAATTAAAAAGGGATGAAGAATAACATTATCTTTCAATTGTTTCAACTCCACCCTAACCTATCATTGAACATTAACATATTGGATAAGTAATTTGTAATATGTTAAAAAAATGTATTAGATCGATAATTTTTTATTGTATAACTCCGCAATTTCTTCCTTCAACTCTAAATACTTTTTGTCGACATCAACACCATGTTCTTATGATGTTCCTTGATATTCCGTATCATGATTGCTTGAAAATTGATTTAAAATATACTGATCCATGGCATTTAACTCTTTATCAGTAAACACTATTTTTCTGAATTTATGTTGCAATTAAAAAAATTATGTAAGAATTATAATATATAAAAGAAAGGTTAATAATTTATAATTACTAAAATAACAGTAACAAAAATATGACTTGATTGTCATGTGTTCTGAAAATCGTATTCTTCAAGTCATCGAAAAAGATAATGTTATTCGTTGTCTTCCAGTTCAAAATATGTGATGTGCGATTTGAAGCACGAACAACAATTGTATTGTCAAAGGGATGACAACACTCATAAAAGATAACTCTATAGCTATATGGAATACACTGAATTTGAATGACGTAGGATTGTTCAGCAACTTATGACCACAAGTTTTAAGAGTTGGTTTAAAATATTTATTACCCCATGAAATGTTGAAATAATGACCAGACTCAACCAAATCCAAATACAACTTGGGAATGGTTATTTTAGATGATTTCAAATCAGTAAAAAATGAGGCAATGAAATACAAAATGTCGAATTTGAAGAGATCATCATCCTCAAAAAATTTATTCAGTTTAAACTTGTGAAAAAGTCTCACTTAGAGACTTTGTTTATTTCCCCAAAATATTCTAGGATAAGTCTATTAGAAATAGATGGATCAGAAAAAATTCAAAAGGTGAATCACATTGAGCCCAGTAATCGCTGTGAATTCCTTTATTCCAAATTATAATTTTGTACTGTTATTTTAACAACAAACATGTCATCTCTGGTATTTTCAGATTCAAGAAGAAACAAATATCGCAAGAGTCAACATTGAATCTTTATACTATGCAATTCATAAGATATACCACAAGGGGTTTGTACGAGAAATTATTGAAATCTTTCTTGCCCAAAGAAATTCAATTGATCAGCAAACACATTCATATTTGTAAATGAAGACAAATATGTTGATACCTTCTTTGCCTATAAAAATTTAACACTCATTCACGTATTATTCATGTTTCATACACATGGATATCAAAACAAATTATATTCAAAATTTATACAAAAAAGATTAGTTGAACATTTCATACATTTTGCATACCAAATAAATAATTCATCAAATGGACACAGTTAATTAATATACAAACACAACTAAATGTTTATACATAATTCATATCAATATTATTCGAAATTTATATTGTAGTTATATAATTCATACAATTTGGATACCAAATTAATATTCATCGTATACAAACAAGTAAGATACAAAGTCACTAATGTTGATACACAAATTATATCAATAATATTCAAAATATTTATACAAACATACTAGTTAAACAACCCATGTCATTTGCATATCAATATAATTCGGCATCATATACTGATGAATCTGATAGAAGTCGTTTTAATTACTTTTGATGATGACAAATCATGATTCTAATGAACCACGTTCATCTACTTATAAATAAGTCATGACTCTCATGAATCAGGTTCATCCCCCTGTAAATGAAAGCACAATTACAGAATAAAAGAGGCGCAAATTTATTTATGAAAATAACAAAAATAAAAGAGGCATATTTATGAAAATAATTAGAAAAGACAAAACCTTTCTCAAGACGTTATCAACTTTACGCAGAAAAATAAAAGAGGCATATTTATGAAAATAAATAGAGAAGACAAAACTTTTTCTCAAAAGGTTATCAACTTTACACGTATATGTCAGCAAATAAACAAATATTTTCTATATCAACTTTGTAGAGAGGCGGTGATTCTTGATCATAGAATATCAATATAAACAGAGATATCAAGCAAAAGAAAATTGTCTTTGCTGTCGAGGAAAAAGTGAATAAAGGTGAGAAGAAGAGAGAGCCAGCGAAGATCGTTTGTGAATTTTTTGTTTGCTTGTGAGTTTTTTGTAAGTTTGTGAGCTTATGTGATTGTAAACAAGTGGGTTTGTCTTCTTGTGGAAAGAGAGAGTATTTGATAGTGAGTTTGCAAGAAGTGGGTTTGGCTTCCTGTGGAGAGAGAGAGAGTATTTGTGAGTGATCTTGCAAGAAATGAGTTTGGCTTCTTGTGGGTTTTAAGAGTTCGATTAAAGTTAATTGAAAATTGTAATTCAACAAGAAAAGTTAATAAAACAGAGTTGAGTTATTCCTTCCTTGAGATAGAAAAGTTTTAGTTAAAGTATATTGTTTTACTTAACTTGTTTACTAGGCAAATAATTAAGAACCGGTTCTCGATACAGGGGTAAGGTTTCTTCGTATACATATAACTAAAAGAAAAATACACAAATGTTAATGCACAATTCATACAATTTGAATACATAAACTAACTATCAACATTCATACACTACTAATCATATACACATGATTAAAGAACAAATATACCAATGTTAGTACACAATTAATACAATTTTAATACATAAACTGACTATCAATATTCATACACTACCAATCATATGCACAATTAAAGGCCAAATACACTAATGTTAATACACGATTCATATAATTTTAATACATAAACTGACTATTAACATTCATACACTACCAATCATATACACATAATTAAAGGACAAATATACTAATGTTAATACACGATTCATACAATTTTAATACATAATGACTATCAAAATATCCATATTTCGATTTTCAATTAATTTTTTACTAATGTAATCATAAATTAAATATATGACTTACCCTAGAAACATTTTTGTCTTTTTTGACTGTTGGTATCTCTGATTTCTTGTTTTTCTGCCAAGTTCCATGTTGATGGACTTGAAAGATTAGAAAATTGAGAAACATCGACATTTGTCGATTTTTTTGTTTTACTCTTTTTTGTAACATTAACAAAATCAAAATCAAAGTCGGAAGGGGTTTCAACAATTTTTCCCTTCTTCTTCTTTCCCTTCTGATTTACCGGAGTACCTCTTTTGTTTGCTTGGTATTTTTTCTCTTTTTGAACATTGGATTAAGCAAAAACCATCCATCGTTTGCGTCAGGCTTTCAACAGTTTTACGCGATGGGGTTTGAGTTAATATATTGAACGATGGGACATGAACTTCATCAGATGAAGTTCTTTCAACAAATCTGAAACTTTTACGAGACATGAATTTATTCGACATGGGTTATGAGGAAGAGGGGATGACAGTTTTTGAACGTTTGGTAGTGGGATGTTGGGGAATATTGTAGTGGGTGGTGGCGTGTGGCGTGGGAGAATGTGGTAGAGTGTATGCTCTGACTGGCGTGTGAGGGAGGGGGATGTGATTGGGGTATGGGGTGATTCCATTGTAACGGTAAAGAAGGAAAGATAATCAATATAAATCCTTAAAAATAAGTGACTGGTAATATTGTGTAACTATAAATAATTAAAAAAATAAAACTAAAAATTAAAAGAGACTGTTTTAAAAAGGGAATCGTTTTGAAAAATGGAACTGTAATTAAACTAATTAACTTTAAACATTAATAATTAATAAAATAAATTTTTTAATTGATTAAACATTTTTCAGATTAAATTATAATTGATTTTCAAATAAATTTAATTTTAAATAATATGTTATAACACGTAAATAATATGTCATAAGTGAAATTTTTAAAAGTATATTTATAACCTATAATATATACCCTTAAATGTGTATATGGTGTGATTTTTACTAAAAGAATATGAGATATGTGACTAATTGCACTTTATATGATCTTCTGTATAAAGTATGCATGTACAAGCAAAGCAAGTAAATATACTTGGTATGAAATTTGATGGCTTGTAATGCCGATTGTGCTACACTTAAAATTTTGTTGGTGCTGATGAGAAAACTTGGTGTTATCTGATGTAAGTGAGAAAAAAAATTATATTGCTTGCTAACTCTACTTTGAAGGTTGAAGTAAAAAAAAAAATTAAGCTTCAATTAGTGAAAAAAGTGAATCCATTTTACTATATTAAACACAAGTTTATTTTTAAAAAATAATTTTTCTAGTTTTGATTTAATTGTGATAGCTCCAATGTAATGGTAGAGTAAAAAATCATTATTAGACGATAAATTCAGACTCATGATAAGAAAAACTATATTGTGAGATTATATCAATAATTGGTATACAATAAATATTAATTGTGGTAAAATTATTTGTGTTAATCTCGCATATTCTTTAACTAAGACCTTAGCAAGATATAGGGTCTGAAGCACATCGAGGTGCGTGAATGGAAATATCATAAATTTTGTGTCAGATATGAGAAAACTCAACCTGAAACTAGAAATCTTAGAACAAGATTCAAACAGGAGAATGAATCATATGATGACTAGTTGTGAAATGCACTATTGTTAATTTAATTCAATCCCCATCATGTAAGTGTATTTATCGTATAATGATTTGTGGAGGTTGAGAATTTGAAATTTAATAAAATTTTGTATCTCGTATAAGTGGGCTGTCAAATTATAGGAGCTCTCTTGACAGATTTCACTTGTGTAAGTGTAAAAGTAGGCCGCTTTCTATGAGAATGAGCTTTATCTAAAAAACACTCATCCAAAACTGGGATTTCACAAGGTTGTAATGTATTGGCTAAAAATGTTTATGTCAATACCTTGATTTTTGTGTCTAAGAAGTGATATTGCATTTCTCTTAAGAAGTCATAGTTTAAGCCTGCGACCATTGCTGATTAGGAGTAAAGATCATTGTTTTGCTAAGTGAAGGTTCAGTGCAACCACACCTCTTTATGAATAATAGTCTACCTTCAACTGAATTATGAAGTACTATCTTATTTTAATATCAAAATGAATGGGGAACGTTGATGCATATTATTTTTTTATTAAATTAAAATACTAAGCGCGTATGTTAGTGATGAAAGTTAACTAGGATGTGACCATTATTTTGGAATAACTCTTGTAATCACTTTTGCCATGATCTACCACTAATTTCACCCATTATTCTACTTCTTTATTCTTGTAACTTATATAACCTTTGGGCTATATTCATTTAGCCAATTTACTATCAATTATCTTCTTACTCTTTATTAAGGAAGAATTCATCACCTATAAATAGTGATGATTTTATTTTAATTTTCAGAACAATAAAATATACAAGAGAAAGAGTGTAAGAAAAGACAAGAAGTGGTATATAGTGATATATTGAACTAATCTACTGAAAAAGAGAGTTGAGACAGAAAATAATATTTTTAGTCTTCAACTAATTCACTATACAAAAGAGAGTATTTTTATGTTGAAGAAATATATTCTTTTTGTGGAGCTTTGGACTCTTCAAGTAAGTACAGAATTATTTGAGTTGTTGGGCCTTTGTATCATGAGGGAGACAAATCAAGAGTAACATTCACAAACAGGACTCTCATTAACTTAATGACAAGTCGTCCACAACTTAATCAAGTTATATCAATCAAATAATTTGTACTACTATAATCCAAAATTTATGTAAAAGAAAATATTGTTACGGCTAATGACGGTCTTAGCCCCGGCCCTAACAAGTCGCAAAGCCTATTCGGTATTCCAAGAATTGAGGAAGAACTTGTGGATGGTTAACGACACATAATTGACTTGTTGGAAAAAACATGACTTTTAATATATTTTCTTCCATTTTTCTTTTCGAGAGAGAACACACAGAATTTAAATATCTCTCTCTTTTCAAGGAATTTGTTCATGAAAATTTATCATGTTACCAATCTTCTGAAAAACATTAGGATTTGAGACTTCTCATTGGCATCTCTCTCCTTCTCCTTTTTCTTTCTTTATTTATTTAGTTAACAAGAATAAAGGTTAGTAGTTTCTTGTCATATGTTCATATTTGGAGAGTGTTTTTACACAAACTTTCAAATGCAATATAGTTTTACATATCAAACCAAAAGAAGAATCAATTGCATTATATTGTTTTTTTTTAAAAATTTATTTTGTTAATTGTTGGCACCATTGTTCTATCAAAATTTATTTGTTGGATATTGTTATTGTACATTATTTTTAGTTTATATGACATGACATGACATAATTTTTGGTTTGAAGGCATGAACCCAGTTTGTTCGCCTTATTTTGATCCAGATTTTGATAGCCTAGCTGAGAGGATAAATGGCCCAAAGTAAGTCATCAAAATCAAATTGGCTTCTAAAAATAAATAAAATTAAATAGGTTTAACTTATTTTTCCTTATTTGTAGATGTCGAGTTACTATTGACAATGAGAGTCTAGAGAATTGTACAGTAGTTAAGGTAACACAATCTTTTTATTTATAACAACTATGAATTATTAATCTAGAATAAAAATGTATTTTAATTGTGATAAACGTATCCATTTGTGTTATATGCAGATTGATAGTGTAAATAAACAAGGTCTCCTGCTGGAAGTAGTGCAAGTGCTAACAGATATGAATCTCATTATATTGAAAGGCTATATATCTTCAGATGCTGGATGGTTCATGGATGGTATAATATTCACACCATTCCTATCGTTATTAATATATACTTCGTATCACATAAATTGGGATAGAGGCAGTAATAATAATCCCAATTAATTATAAATAGAATCTAATATGTTCCTTCTAAATGCTTGTTTTAAACAGTGTTCCATGTCAAAGATGAGCTAGGTAACAAAGTCACCAATCAAAGAGTTGTCAACTATATTCAAAAGGTAACAATCATATAAGTTATAACAAGCTTAGTATAGCAAATTTAATTAAATCTTAGAATATGTGATACTTCGTTTCAATTTGTTTGTTTTTACTCAGTTGATATAAAAGAACAGAAAATTCAAAAATATTATAAGGAAAAAGGACAAATATATTCACGAACTATTGATCAAATGGTATGCAGCTACCGTTTGACATATATTTGGGACATTGATACCCCTGCCGTCAAAAAACTAGAACATATATGTCCTTCACTCTAATAGAAGACCAAATAGGGACACGTGGTGCAATTTTATCCGTCGATCCAATATTTAATAAATGTCGGGTTGGTGGATAAGATTAGTATAAAAGGTATATACGCTCTAATTTTTAGAGGATAGGGGCACCAATGTTCCAAAAGTATGGCAGAAGGTATATCTGCATACCATTTACGATAGTTGGAAGTATATTTATCTTTTTCCGAATCTTATATTATTAATTCCCTCCTACTCTTATATATATGTGAGTGATGAAAAGATGAAATAAAACATGCAGGCGATTGGAGCAAATAGGGGGGGAATACAGAAATCAATGACAGGAAGTAGAAAACATTTGAAATGTGATGAACCAAGAGCAATTGAAATGACTGGAAGAGACAGGCCAGGACTATTTTCAGAGATATCAGCTGCCCTAGCTGATCTCCATTGCAACGTTGTGGAAGCACATGCATGGAGCCATAATGCACGTTTAGCTTGTGTTGTATACATATCAGAAGAGTCTACTGACAAACCTATTGACCATAATCGCTTGGCAGCAATCGAAGATCACCTCACGACAGTGCTCCGAGCAACAACATCTCCTAGGAGCACAAATGAAGAAAATGTGAAACAACAAGAAGTGAAAACGGCTTATGGACTAATTAACCCTGAAGGAGATCAAGGCACGGTGACTGATGTGGAACGTAGACTACATCAGCTTATGCTATCAGTTCGTGATTTTGAAAGCCCTATAAGAATGGGATTAATTGAGAGTAATAAAGAAGACAAAATGTTGAGTGTGTGTATTGAGAACTGTCACGAAAAGGGATATTCAATTGTGTCCATACAGTGCAAGGATCGTAAGAGGCTCATGTTTGATACGGTCTGCACTCTTACAGATATGCAATATGTCATCTTCCATGCTTCTGTTGATTCTCGTGGTGGTTATGCATTTCAGGTATTCAAAGTTATTAGTACAGTATTTGGATATATTGTAAAAGTTGGTCCGAATCAGAAAAGTAAAAAAGTTAATTTTTTCACGTGACAGGAATATTTTATCAGGCATGTTGATGGATATGCAATGAGCACACAGAGTGAGAAAGAAAGAGTAATAAAGTGCTTGGAAGCTGCTATAGAACGAAGAGTTTGCGAGGTCTTTTCTTCAATGGGCTGATTGTTTTTACCTTAAATTTCATTCATTTCATTCTAATATATATATGTGATTAATTTTATTTGACAGGGAATCCGGTTAGAACTATGTGCAAATAATAGAATAGGATTGCTATCAGATATTACGCGGGTTCTACGAGAGAATGGTCTAGCTGTTGTTAGAGCAGATATAGCAACAGAAGGAGGGAGAGCAAGAAATACATTCTACTTAAGAGATATTTCAGGTAATAATATTGACATGAAATTTGTGAAATCAATGAAGACTGAGATGGGAGAAATTGATGTTGCTGTCAATAATGAGACAGCCACTACTCCTACAACAACAACCAACACAAATAACTCATCATCCATGACACGTCCAAGCTCTTTTCGCTCTCTTGGAGATTTAATGAAATATCAGTTCGAAAAACTCTCTCACAACTTCGTTGCCATCTAGTAAATTCCTAGCAATTAGATCTAGCATGTAAATTCCTAGCAATTACATCATCTTCTTTCTTTCTTCATATAGCTAGCCTGCCTCAAAACTAGACATTATTATTATTATTATTATTATTACTATTATTGTACATATGTAAAACTTGTAAATTTTCTACAAGGATATTTATTATCTGTGAACAAAACCTAGAAATTTTCTTATTTTATTTCTCGAAATCATGCTTACTTGGGGCCACCAATTAACCAAACGCAACTATATATGACTCTACATTAGCCAAGGCCCTGCACACACAAGTATATGTGTGAAAATAATACTTTCAACCTACAACAAGAGGGAGCTACCTGATTTAGGTTGGAACTTCGAATCACTAAGAGAGCAAAAAGGATTATAAGAGAGCAAAAAGGATTAAAAGCTAAACGTAGGAGGTTTTTTTTTAAAAACAACGATATGTTGACCTACTTTGTCTTGTTTTGGAAGTTTTGTCAGCCTAGAAGAAGATAGGTCATTATGAGTCAAAGACTTTGACTATCACTTTCGAGATTAGTTGCGTTAGGCCAATGAGTAGACATGAAACTGTATTGTGATTTTTCGCCTCTTAGATTAGATAGAGAAAATGATCGAAATAGTCCTTAATGTTGGAATTAGATTGATTTTATATATGCAACTTACGGAAAAGGTCCTTTGTATATGTTAAAAATTTATCAATTTAGTCTTTCACCCTAAAACGCTAACTATATCAAAATATTCTGTCAAATTTAACAGAGATGTACAACTCAAGTGACACACAAAAATCTAAAACAAAACTCTGTCTTCTTGGATCAATTCCAAAGGATGAGAACTCTCGCCTTTCAAACAAAAATCATTTTCTTGTAAATCAATGAACACAAATTTTTCCATTGTTAGTGTTTGAGTAGGTTTCGACCAAGGTGAAAAAGACGGATACTGACACACTCATCAAAATTGTTGCTTATGAATGATAGGAGTAGAACAACAAAAACTATAAATTGACAGATTGTAGAAACTAGAATCATGCACCAGA
The DNA here is from genome assembly GCA_027704765.1 of Solanum habrochaites. Lineage (NCBI taxonomy): Eukaryota > Viridiplantae > Streptophyta > Magnoliopsida > Solanales > Solanaceae > Solanum > Solanum habrochaites. Next base: position 9,647,031 of record JAKWJA010002494.1, on the reverse strand, counting down.
TGCATTCCGATAAGAAGATGAGAATCAAATTTGACATTTTAAAGTTACTAAGTAAAATTGTGCACTCGAAGAAAATATGGAAACATATGAAACTGTTAACAATCAATGAAGCGAAGAAATGATTGACTCGAAGAAACTATGAAAATAGTAGCACTATAACAAATATGATATATAGCTACGAAATTATTAGCTACGACAAAAAAATTCCTCACAAATTATTTGCTTTTAGTGACAAAATTTATTTTTCGTGCTTAAATATATGAGACACGTAATTTTAGTGAGAAAACATAAAAATTCGTAGCAAAGCTTTGTCCACTAAAGTTTCCCACCAAAAAATTAATTCGCGTCATTTTGTTAAGTAGTTTTAGTCATGAATAAAAAGTTATCGGTGACACATTATTTCGTCACTAATAGTGTATGTAATTCATGACAAACTACGACATCAACTTCGTCACTAATTATTCGCTTTTAGTGACAATTTTTTTTCGTGCTTAAATATATGAGACACATACTTTTAGTGACGAAACATATAAATCCATAGAAAAATTTTGTCCTAAGGTTTTTCACCCAAAAATTAATTGGCGTCATTTGTTAAGTAGTGTTAGTCACGAGTTCAAAGTTATCGGTTACACATTATTTCGTTACTAATAATGTATTTAATTCACGAAAAATTATTTTTTATCGTATATTTTATTAAATTTTGGGCACAAAAAAATCTCATAAAGAAAATGTTGTTACAATATCGATAGATTAAAGTCGTAGTTATTTATTATAAATTTTAGCTATGAAAATTTAGATTTAATTATGACATTTATTTCGTCACTAATAATATAAATAATTGTTGACAAATATATTATTATTTCTAGTCAATCTGTGATGTAGAACAAAATAATTGTCACAAAATATGTAATGTGTTAAATAGTGACAACTTAAAATTTATAGTGAATAATTCAACTATTTGCTACATAAAAGATTCATAGCTAAATACAATTTTTTTGCTACAATTGTTCATAATTAGAAGTGACAAATTACAAAAAGAATAACACAAGTACTTTAGAAGAAATAGACAAAGTCCATCAGTTAATTTGCAAATAAAAATATTAAAATCAACAAATTCAGTCGATTTTGTAAAAACAAAAAAGTTCAATAAATTATAAAATGCATTATTTGAAAAATACAATCCAGGTTATAAGTATCGTGAGTAGGGCATTTTTCTACCACTAGATCATTAATATTTGTTGGTTTAGCTTTTTTATTTTTTATTTTATACAGTTCTATTGATAAGCACGATAAAAAAATAATTTCTCAAGTCTTTGTGTTAATTTTGTGCATGTCTATTGATTTATGATTGGTAAACGACATAGATCTATTTGCTTCTATCTATAAATATGTACATATGTAATAGTAATTTCACATACGTATGTGAAGTAACTATATAGAGATAACATCGACTTACAAACTTAGACTTTGCAAAGGTGCGATATATTTCTGATACGCTCAAACTATACTTCCCTAAAGAAGTATAAGCGGTCGTATTAAGTAAAGAACCCAAATATTAGGTTGGGGTCGATACCACGAGGAAAATAGTTTAGACTTAACTTTAATCTACGATTACTTCTATATAGTCAAGCCTTTTCCGGAAACAAACAATTAAAGGGGGTATTTTGTGTAACAAAAGTAATTAATTAAGTCTAAGTAAATAAGTAGCTAGTTCAAATATTTGATATTTATCAAATGATGAGAGAAATTAGGGTGTAAGTGTTTCCCATTGGTTCATAACGCAGTAACCCCAGATATAACTACTCTTTCCTAGTATTTTGCATGCAAAGTAGTAAATTATGTATCCCTAATATCTTGATCCGACAACTAGTGAATTTCACTCCGCACCTTGGTTCGGCTATGCGTGTGTACTTTACTAAACCTTACCTTTTACCTCATATTAAGCATCATAATCGATATATGACTTAGTTATTACTTCGTACCAATCAACAATAGCCTATTAGATAGCATATACTAAATCTACGTTGATAATTATTTTCTTATTATCTACCTCCTTTGTCCGACAAGTAGCAATAAGGCGAGTTCTAAAGCGTGCACTCACTAAAAATACTTCTAAACAAAAGAATTATCAATACATGTAAGAAACTATTCGAGAATTGTTATTTTAGCTAGTTTTTCTTTGTTAATGACCCATGGTTCCCACAATCCTAGTTATGGATTTATACCCATGTTCATAATTACACAATTCATATTAATTAGACAAGAATTCATGTATTTACTTTGATGAGATTGAAGAAAATCCAGAAAATCACTTGAATTCGAGAAAATAGTTTAATAAACGATTCCCGAAAAATGAAGTATTTCCAAAACCCAATATTCAACAACAAATATTACAAATCAGAAAAATAACCAAGAGTCTAACCCAAAAATGAGGTTTTTGATCCTATTTATAATAAAAGAATCCTAAACATAAAGGGAAACCTAAATAAGGAAAATCTATCCAAAAACGCGTCTCGCGTCGATGACTTGACCGACGTACTGTCGAGGTAATGACAGATCGTCGACACCTCCATCGGTCCATATTTCGAACTCTATTTTCAGCAGCTTTCTTCTCCAACTCTCTGTTACCATCGACGGACCAAGACAACAGTCCATTGAAACGATGACGGTCAGTCGATAGCCTTTGTCGCTCCACACTTAGAATCTTTTCAAATCAGGTACTGTGGCTACATTCTGTTAACACCAACAGATCACCGTCCTCCCTTCCGTAGCCTCACACTTAGTCAGAATTCTCAATTTTTCCTTGGCAACATAAGATCTTCATGGCAACGGTTGCCACCTATGGGCTGTCGATGGGTAGACGGACCGTCGATGGCGCCATAGGTCATCTTTTCTACAATTTTCAGCACATCTTTAGCGTTTTCATTCTGGACAGTTTTTCCTACAAACACAAAGAAAATTACATTAAAACTATTTCAAAGAGGCCTTAGACATACACTAAACTTAAGGGAAAAATATTGAAAGTACCAAATTACCACGGTACATGAACACCCTTAACTTAAATTCGTTATTTGTCTGACGCACTATGACTCACCACAAAAACCTTTGTACAAAAGTATCCTTATTTTAGCTTTCACAATCATCTGACTATCAATCTCGATTATTTTCATTATATTCATGCATGAGATCAATATTAGGCTCGCTCATGTGGATCATACCATGACACAGACTAACCACGCACCGACATCTCTCCTCTTTTACTTCTCACCAAGGTGCCAACTTTCCAGTATTGCAACTAGTGTCCTTTCTTTAAAAACAATATCCTCTTTTTTCACACAGTGATTTCAGTTTGAGTATAAGGATTATTTTTTTCAACACTCACTCTCAGAACAACTTCTCACCTCATTGGTACTTATCGCCATAGGCTTGCCCTTATTTTCACTGCTTTAAGTTCAACGTATTAGACTCTTAGGATCACGATAGGACTTTCTTAGCTTGTAACGTAGGCTCAGGGTAAGGTAGGGTACATTTTGATGTATTTTAGTGACTTGTTGTCCTCCTTGACATAACAACTAAGCATCCTACCTTTTCATCGTTTATTCCGCCCTATTTCTTAATTTTCTTATATTCTTTTGCCTTGCTTTTCTCCTTTCTTTCTCCTTTTGTGTAAGTGACTCTTCTTTTATTTTTTTATTTTCTTTTACTTTTAAATTTTGCAATTTTTCACTTGATTTCAACTTTGCTTGAGTCACTTTTCTTTTCTTCTTTCTCTCTCTTTATTCTTTCAGCCCCACTTTTCGGAGCATTCCTCATAATAGCCACCCTCAACTCATGGATTTGCCATGATTCAAGGTACACAATACCCAAGGTTGGGTCAGGGCCACGACAAGGTTGTTTTCTGCATTAGCCACCCTCAACTTATGCTTTTGGCATAAGCTGAGGTGCACATGTCCAAGGAGGGTAGAAAAGAAAGGTTCATGTTAAGCTCAAATCATTTTGATCAAGAAGGGGTTAATTTTATTCGGTTTTATTTTATCTAGGCTAAAGGTTTACTATCTTGAACAAGAGCGTATGATCCTTTCCTAATTGTCTATTACAGATTACTTTTAGCAGGACTAACTGGGCAAGTTCTAGCTCAGTACCAACAGTGGTGTATTCTTTATCACACTCACTTAACACCTCATTACCCTACCATATTATCAGACACTTAGTTAGAGCATAAGATTGAGGGTCATGCAGGGGTGTATCTCTATGTCATGCTTAGAGCCACACATTCATCATTCACTATGCCTAATCATGCAAGCATTTTCTTTAAATCAGGATATCATTTTATTTAGTAATCATGCTTCATATTTCATATCAATACTATGTACAAGATACTAATGTGCCGGTTCAATAGTAAAGTAAACAGTTTCTTGGGGAAAAAGAACACAGGCAAGAAAACCCCAAGAGAGGATAGTGAGTTGGGCTATTTAGACTTCACCCTAGCACTCACTTTTCATATACCCCACCCCCCAACAAAAGAGCATGCATCTGTCCCCAATGCATATGGTAGGTTAAGCAAACCTGAGGCGCATAGCGCTGATGATCAACAAGATGGAAGGTTCGGTTTTCCGGAACCCGCTCCCTCTGTAGTAGGGACACCATCAATAGTGTATGCAGCAATAACAACACCCTTAGTAGTGCTCCTCTCAACATCAGCAATCCTGCAGCTAGACGCCCTAGAAACCCCCTCTTAAGCCCTCATCTGCCGGGCATCCTCATCAATTAGCGAGGCTCTCCTCGCAGCCTCCAACTCAAGACGCTCTCTCTTCATAGATCGAGTCTTATCATCCTATCTAGATCGGTGCCTCTTTGTATGCTCACGGGGCTGAGGTGATGTCTCAGCAGTGGTGGAGAACAGTGGATCCATCACCGTATCCTCAGCAGGCTACGCATATGGGGCCTAAGACTCTGGAACTCGGGCCTCTACATATCTGCTCTCAGAATCACCACAGCAATCTGGAGAGTCGTCAAATCTACAGTATGGGATGGTCGGGTGAGAACCCTCAATTCAAATGCGTCAAGGCGCTGGTGGACCTCTATAAACTGCCTCTCTATCCGCTGGGCCATCTTCTTCTCGATTCTCTCTTAAGCCTCAGAAATGTACTTCATAATCCAAGGCCCTTAAAGGCACTCCCATGAATGAACGCCTGTAACAGCCACGCGAAATCCACTTAGAACCCAGCGACCATGGTAGCTATCAGCACTACTCTATCCCATGTAACAATATTATCAGCAGCAGTGGGGGAGAGGCAATGACGGACCAAGATCCATAAGAATTTGGCCGTGAATGTGAGGTTAGCCTTCTTTATACCTTTTTTGGGCTCCAGCACCCAATCAGCACCCTCGACATCCACTGAGATGTTCTAGGCTATCCACCTCTTGGAGGTCTCTCTCAACACTTTTTCACACTGGAAACGATAATCCTTTGCCAGATTCCACCGATAAGCAAACTCGGGAGTGAGGGGGGTCCTGGTGGCATTTGTGTCAGCACCATATTAAAATCTGCAAATGGCGGCCAAAGAGATATCCACCCGCTTGCCACGGACACGAACATGCTCAAGTGGTGCATGTTTGGCAGGGTTAGTCTATCTGTCCAAACTAGCCCTGAGAGTTGCCACATAAGCGGCATAGAACTCTTGCACCATCTCCTCCCTGTAACGACCCAACTCCTAGACATCCACTTTAGTCGATGGCGGGTGAAAAGGTCATGTATAGCTAGCGCATTGTGGGAAGACTCTCGATAAAAACTAGCCGCTCGACTGTCAAAGTCCGAGTCATGACCCCCTTATCGTTAAGAAGCTTTCCATCCCTTTATATATGATATTGGCCCTTGACACACCACTGGTTGGGCTGATCAAGAACCGGTGCGGAGACATCAGTCAGGGGTGATGGAGTTGAATCCACACTGTCAGCCTCCTCAGACGAGGCAGAGTGGAATGATGTAGATGGAGTAGTGTCCCCCTGTGAAGATGAAGCTTCCTCAGACCCGAAAGCCTTCGTAGAGCCAGATGATACCTTAGAAACTGCAGCAGACCCAGACGGTGTGCCGGTCAGAGTGCGCTCCTCATTAGACTATGAGGTAGCGACTACGCTGGACGCCACCCTCATGGGCATGCTACGAGAGGTCCTCGAAGCACTAAAAAGTGTCTGCGTGCACGTATTCGAGGTTGCGTTCATCATCGGACGACCCAATCACCAACCGGCGGGAAGGGGCGACAAAAATTGGGTGCCATGTGTACCTGCAAGGAGGGTTTATTAGTACCAATGTAAGCATGCAACACACTCAAAAGAATCAAACACAGAGGATGAAAGACAAACAGAGTGGTGATGCAGAACTGACTGATGAACCACATCGACGGTCCGTCAATGTTGGTCCGTCGGTTGAAACTTAGAGAATTTATTTAGATATTGTAGAAACAAAGATTCTGTTAGAGACGATGAAAGTGCAGGACAGACCATAACGGAATGAGGGTCCGTTAGTGGGGTTCGTCGATGGACCCTTAGAAACTTTTTTGTATTCTTAAAAACATAGATTTTGTTAAGGACGACAGACCTACAGGACAGACCGTTAGAAAAGTTTTGAGGAACTTCAGAAATAAGGGTTCTGATAGAGTCTACGGTCATGCAGGATGGTCCATCGACGGGTTGAGGGACCGTCGTCTACCTCCGTGGTTAGACACTTAGACAAATTAGGGGAGGTGTTGTTGACGGACCCCAACGATGGTCCATCGAAGGACCGACGGTCCGTCGACGAGTTCTCGTTCTGTCTTTCAGGGACAGAATTTTGGCATCCATTGTTACCCCCAAAGAACAATCTCAGAGAAATCTAAGAAACATTAAATTCCTCTAGCGTTTAACAAAGCATTTCATTATTCCTAGGGCATGAATTATCGTAGTTTTAAAAATAGAGTCTCACAGACTATCAAACCCTCAGTCAAAAACAACAACACTCAAAACACATCAATTATTAGACAATACATCCCCATCCCATTCACTATCATTGTTCTAAAAGACTAGGAATTCAGTTTGAAGATTTTAAGCATGCAACGGTGTCCCAAATTCAAGACCCATTATCGTATTTCAACAATTTAGCATGTAAAGTAACGAGATTAAATAGAGCAGATTAGAAAGACATACCTGTATACTGTAGTGTAAGGAATGAGGAGATGAATTCTTGCAAGTACGAAACACCAAAAAACGTCCTCGAACACCGACCGGACAGAAGACAGATGAAGATGGAAAATTGGGTAAGAGAAGGGATTTGGGAAACTGATGGAGATTCGGGGAAAAAAAGAATCTGAGTGATAGAAATGAGAGTTAATTAGTGAGGAAGTGGAGAATCTGAAGGGAAATGAGGAGGGAAATGGTTTTCGGGAAGGTTTTGAAAGGGTGGGTAGCTGAAAAGTTTAAAATCAGTCTGGTCGGGTTATTGGGTCGGAGGAGCCGACGATTCCCCATCGATGGATCGTAAGTAAGTGGACAATCCGCCGACTGCTCTGTTGAATGCTCCCTAACTTAGAAAACAATTAAAGAATCAAACCTGGGATCTACAGACCTTACAGACGGTCCGTCGACAGGATGATGGTCCGTCGATCATCTTACCAGACCAATTTTCTGCAGATTTTTGGGGATTCGGTCCCTGCACATTGAACACCCAATAAGCTAATCATTTTGTATTTTCTAGACACTTTTTAGACACGGACCCTACTTTTCTCTCTAGATAACATTTCTAAAACAAAGTAAAAGAAAATTAATACGTGACATTAAGTGAGAAAAACAGAAATAATGCAACTACGCCTATAAAATCACGAAAAAAATAAAACTATTGTTGGCTAGAGGATATATATTGGGTTGCCTCCGAATCAGCGCTTGATTTAACGTCACGGCACGATGCAGGACTCTTGATTACTCAGACTTCATGAAGATTGTATTACCCGATCAGTTCATTCACCTTTTCAGCATGCCCAAGGTAGATTTTGATTCGTTGCCCGTTCACCTTGAACCTTACACCCTTCTTATTCTCCAACTCAATGCTCCATGAGGGAAAACTTGGGTGATCAAGAATGGACCAGTTCATTTGGATTTTAGTTTGCCCCGAAACAAGCGCAACCTAGAGTTGAATAAAAGCATCAAATCCCCAACCACAAAATCGCGCTTCTCAATCTTCTGGTCATGGTACTTCTTCATCTTTTCTTTGTAAAGGGATGAACTTTCGTATGCCTTTAAGAGAAATTCATCAAGCTCATTCAACCCATTTAACCTCTGTTTCATAGCCTCATTCCAATCCATTTTCAGTTTCTTCATTGCCCACATGGCCTTATGCTCTAACTCAATCGGCAAGTGACAAGCTTTCCCATATACAAGTTAGTATGGGGACATATCTATGGGAGTCTTGTATGCTGTCCGGTTGGCCCAAAGAGCATCATCAAGCTTCCTTGACCAATCCGTTCAATTCGCATTCACCGTTTTCGCCAGAATCTGCTTGATTTCTCTGTTTGACCCCTCAACTTGCTCACTAGTCTAAGGATGGTATGGCGTGGCCACAATTGTGGCGAACCCCGTATTTCTCCAACAATCCTTTGAACAATTTGTTGCAAAAGTGGGATCGCCCATCACTAATAATGGTCCTTGGGGTGCCAAATCTGGAAAATATGTTCTTTTTCAAGAAGGCGGTGATACTCTTCCCTTCATTATTTGCAAGTGCTATGGCTTCCACCCATTTTGACGCATAATCAACCGCCACAAGAATATACTTCATCCCATGAGGACTCACAAAGGGCCCCATAAAGTCAATACCCCATACGTCAAACAACTCAATTACAAGAATGGAATTTAAAGGGAGTTGTTGCCGTCAAGAAACACCTCCATCTCTTTGACACCTATCACATGCTTTGGCAAACTCATGAGCATCTTGGTGGATGGTTGGACAATAGTAGACACATCGCAAGATTTTATGGGCTGTTTGGATACCACTATGATGCCCACCCACAGGCGAGGAGTGACATGCCTCCAAAACACTCAACATCTCGACTTCCGGCACCCAATGTCGAATAATCCCATCGACACAACTCCTATATAAATATGGATCATTCCAAAATAACTTTTTCACATCATGCATGAACTTTTTCCTTTGATTCAAGACAAGTCCGATGGGACGATATCACTAGCCAAGTAATTCGCAAGTGAAATCAAGTCATCAGAAGCGACCAATATATGTTCATCAGGGAAAATATCATCAATTTCAGCCTTTTCACACAATTCTTTCATAGCTCCATCCTCTAGTTGGGACAAGTGATCAGCAACTTGATTTTCAGTCCCTTTTCTATCTTTCAGTTCAAAGTCAAATTCTTGCAACAATAATACCCAACGAATCAACCTCGATTTTGCATCCTTCTTTTCCATCAAATATCTCAAGGCAGAATGATGAGTATGCACTATAAATCTTGTGCCAAGCAAATAGGAGCGAAATTTCTCGAAAGCAAAGACCACCACAATGAGCTCTTGTTCAGTCACAATGTAGTTCTTTTAGGCTTCATTAAGGGCTTTACTGGCAGAGTAAATAGAGTGAAGGTTTTTATCCCTTCTTTGAACAAAAAATACACCAAGCGTAACCCCACTAGCATCACACATCACCTCAAATGGCTTACTCAAGTAACTTGCACAAAGGATGTGCAATTTTTGAAAAATCCTTTGATAAACCTCCGGTAGAAACCCGCATGCCCAAGGAAACTCCTCACACCTTTTATAGAGATAGGTGGAGCAAGTCTCTCTATCACCTCGACTTTAGCTCGATCAACCTATATACCCTTCTCTGAGATGGGATGGCCCAATACAATACCCTCTTTCACCATAAAGTGACATTTTTCCCAATTTAGCACAAGGTTGCAATCTTCACATCTTTTGATAACTTCGAACAAGTAATTCAAACAATGATCAAACGAGTCTCCAACAACAGAAAAATTATTTATAAATACCTCAATGGTGTCCTCCACCATATCGGAGAATATGGATATCATACATCTCTGAAAAGTAGTCGATGCATTACACAACCCAAAGGGCATCCTCTTGAATGCGAAAGTTCCATAAGGACAAGTAAAAGTGGTTTTCTCTCAATCTTCTAGTGCAATAGAGATTTGATTGCAACCTGAATAACATCAAGAAAACAATATCACCCCTTTCCTGCAAGCCTATCTAACATCTGATCCATGAAGGGCATAGGAAAAAGGTCCTTCTCAGTCCATGTATTCAATTTCTATTAATCCATACACACACTCCATCTGGTCCCCGACCGCATTGGAACAAGATTATTTTTCTCATTAGGGACCACAGACATTCCCCCTTTCTTGGGCACACATTGAATAAGGCATACCCAACTAATATCAGCGATCGGATATATGACTCCGACATCCAACCACTTAATAATTTGTTTCTTCACTACCTCTTGCATAGGTGGATTTAAACGTATCTGGTGATCAATACTGGGCTTATGATCGGGCATGAGTTGGATTTTATGTGAACAAATACCGCGAAGGATCCCAATAATATCCGCAATAGTCCACCCAATATCTCTCTTGAACCTCTTCAACACTTCAACCAAACATTCTAATTGTTGCATATTAAAAATCTGATACAATAATTACCGGCAAAGTGTCACCTTTCTGCAAGAATACATACCTCGGATGAGGTGGTACAGCCTTAAGCTACGATTTTGGAGCCTCCTCAATAGATGGTTTCACAGGTGGAGACTCGCGATGCTTCATATCTAAATCCAATTTCTTTGGTTTGAACCGAACATCACCTCGATCAAGTGCTGCGACCAATGACCCATACTCGTCGATACAGTCACTATCAAAATTCATGATCACTGCGTTAGTGCCTCAAACCAAGACGCTCTTCTATTTTGTACCTCAGACAAATTCTCAACCTTGTAGGATATCATAGATACCGATTGGAGTTCACCATTCTGCCTCATGGACCTACAAATGTTGAAAGTCACTTCTTCATTGTTCAACCGGAACTTCATCTGGCCTTTCTCCATATCAACTAAGGGACGACCGGTAGCAAGGAAATGTCTCCAAGAATAATAGGCACCTCAAAGTCCACCACACAATTAAGAATCACAAAATCAGCCAGAAAAATAAATGTCTCCACTTTTACTTGCACATCATGGAGTATCCCAATCGGCCTCTTCACTGTTCAATCCGCCATTAGTAGCCGCATCGCAGTGGGCTTTGGGTCACCCAAACCCAACTTCTTGTAAATAGAGAGAGGCATGAGATTTATGCTTGCCCCAACATCACATAATGGCAAAGTGTAATAACCCAATTGTACATTGAATAATGAAACCACCCGGATCTGCTTTATTTTGCACAAGAGACCTTGTAGAAATAGCACTACAATGTTGCATGATCATCATCCTCAAAACTAACCGATATCTTCTTACTGATCATATCTTTTATGAACTTGGCGTAACCGGGAATTTGTTAAAGAGCTTCTATCAAAGGGACATTGATGGAAAGTTGTTTCAACATTGTAATAAAATGTCAGTATTTACCATCTTCGGTCTTTTTCACCAATCTTTGCGGATATGGGGGTGGTGGCTAGGAATGGGGGTCACATTTTGGGGGTGTCTCAACTTCTTTCCCCATTTTATCTACCAAATCACTACTAACTTCCTCTACCTCATGTTCTCCTCTCTTCTCATCTTTGACGTTATAGGTGCATCCATGGTCTACTTACCCTCTCAAGTAGTGACTGCCATACAATGTCCATCATTTTTCAGATTCTGGATACTATTGCTAGGAAGAGTACCCGGTTGGCGTGGGTTCACACTAGAAGACAATTGGGCCATTTGCAACTCAAGATATTTGATTGAGTTTGCATGTGCATCCACTGTTTTCCCAATATTTGCTAAATCACCTCTCAAATCTTTGGCATGCTCATCACTAGCATCAAACCTCCTCATCATCTTCCGCAACATATCCTCAACTCGCACTATACTACCTGCACCATTCCTAGGAGCAACTTTCCGATTTTGAGGTGGAACATAGGGCCCACTCTGATCATATCTGTTACCATAGTTACCTCAGTTGAAGTTTTTGTCGCGGTTGTAGTTGCTATCTCGAACATAGTGACCCTCTCGGTTGTAATTCCCATAATTTCGACCTTGATTTCCTTGACCTTGGCGCCAATTATTCTGATTGGAGCCTTGGGCGTTCGACCGGAAACCTGTGTCTGCTCATTCACTGCATAAGAATCTTTTTCATAGTAGTACTCATCAACAGGTGGTGGTGGTTTAGACAAATATTTCACGGCACTTCCCTTTTCTGCACCCCCTCTGACATGCTTTAACACCAACCCAAGCTCAGTTCTCATTTGAGCTATCTCTTCACGAATCTCATCTGCAGCTGGGTTATGTGCAGCTTGCACTGCAAAAAAGTTCTCCAGTATTTGACTTCCTAGTTCTCCAAGCTTTATTATTTCGAGAGATTTTCTCTAATTTCTCAGTGATCTCTGCATAAGTACACTCCCCATAAGAACTACCCGCAATCATATCAAGCACTGCTTTATTATTATCATCTTACCCTCGATAGAAGTACTCTTTTAGTGACTCATCATCAATCCGGTGGTTTGGGACACTTCTCAAGAATGAGGTGAACCTATCCCAAGAACTACTTACTGATTCCCCTGGTAATGCCACAAAGTTGTTCACCCTATCTTTGTGGTTTAGATTTTTAGAAATCGGGTAATACCTTGCTATGAACACATCCCTCAATTGCTCACAAGTATAGATTGAATTGTAGGGCAACTCAGTAAACCAAATCGCGGCCTCCCCCGTCAGTGAGAGAGGAAAAATCCTTAATCCAATTACATCCATGTTTAAGTCTGGCCTCCCTACACAACTCTTACACACCGACCTTAGTTTGACGATGTGAGCATGTATATCCTCATATGGTAGCCCCGAAAATAAACCTCTAGCGGTGAGCATCTGCATCAAGCTACTAGTTACCACCAAAGTATGACCATGTGGTAGAGGAGGTAGGACAAGTGGCCCATCAGAGTCAGTGATGTTAACATTTACCCTATAGTACTTTTGAGGACGTGAGGCGGGAGGTTGCCTACTCGGATTAGCTTCACAAGGGTTATCAACAACCACTCGATTATGAGAATCAACCGGCGGGGAAATTATGGGTTGATCTCATCATCGATATAAGCAGGATTTTTTTGAATATTCATTCTTTGAAGGGTGCGGTTTAGTACTAGATCAAGTTGAAGTATTGGTTCTCCTCGACTCCGTGTACTTGGCATACACTAAAGTTAGACTTGCGAGAGACAAAAAAAGAAAGTAAAATCAGAAAATTATTGACTAAAATTCGGTAATGTGCTTAAAGCTAATCTAAAAGCCACTTTACCCGGTAGCGGCGCCAAAACTTGATACGCTCAAACTATACTTCCCTAAATATGTATAAGTGGTCGTATGAAGTATAGAATCCAAATGTTAGGTTGGGGTTGATCTCACGAGGAAAAATAGTTTAGACTTAACTTTAATCTACGATTACTTCTATTTAGTCAAGTCTTTTTCGGAAACAAATAATTAAAAGGGGGATTTTGTGTAACAAAAGTAATTAATTAAGTCTAAATAAACAAGTAGGTAGTTCAAATATTTGATGTTTATCAAATGATGAGAGAAACTAGGGTGTAAGTGTTTCCCATTGGTTCATAACGCAGTAACCCTAGCTATAACAACTCTTCCCCAGTATTTTGTATGCAAAGTGGTAAGTTATGTATCCCTAATTCCTTGATCCGGCAACTAGTGGATTTCACTCCGCACCTTGATCCGGCTACACATGTGTACTTTACTAAACCTAACCTTTTACCTCATATTAAGCATCATAATCGATGTATGGCTTAGTTATTACTTCGCACCAATCGACACTAGCATATTAGATAGTATATACTAATTCTACGTTGATAATTCTTTTTTATTATCTACCTCCTTTGTCCGGCAAGTAGCAACAAAACACATTCTAACACTTGCACTCGTTAAAAAGACATCTAAATTAAAGCATTTATCAACACACGCAAGAAACTATTCGAGAATTGTTATTTTAGTTAGTTTTACTTTGTTAATAACCCATGGTTCCCACAACCCTGGCTATGGATTTAGTTACCCATGTTCATAATTACAAAAGTTTTATATTAATTAGACAAGCATTCATGTACTTACTTTCATGAGATTCAAGAAATCCAAAAAATCACTTGAATTCGAGAAAATAGTTTAACAAACGATTATGAAAAAATGAAGTATTTCCAAAATCCAATATTCAACAACCAATATTACAAATCGGAAAAATAACCAAGAGTCTAACTCCATAAATGAGGTTTTTGGTCCTATTTATAAAAAAAGAATCCTAAACATAAAGGGAAACCTAAATAAGGAAAAATCTGTCCAAAAACGTGTCTCGCGTTGACGACCTGACCAACGAACCGTCGAGGTAATGACGGATCGTCGAGACCTTCGTTGGTCCATACTTCATCTCTATTTTCAGTTGCTTTATTCTCCAACTCTCTATTACCATCGACGGACCAAGACGACGGCCCATCGATGGCCTTCGTTGCTCCACACATAGAATTTTTTCAAATCGGGTACTGAGGGTATATTCTGTTAACACCTATGAATCACCAGGGCGGTCCGTCGATGTGACGTACGGACCGTCGATGGGTAGACGAACTTTCGGTGGCTCCATAGGTCATCATTGCTGCAATTTTCAGCACATTTTCAGCGTTTTCATTCTGGGCAGTTTTTCCTGCAAACACAGAAAAATACATTAAAACTACTTCAAATAGGCCTTAGACACACACTAAACTTAAGGAAAAAACATTCAAAGTACCGTGAAACCACGGTACATCAATTTCATGAATTTCTATTAACTTTTTTCAACAGTGTGAAAATTGAAATAAACTAAAAAAATGAAAGCACAGATAAAAGAAATGAACTAACTAAGATTTCAAATATATTATGATGAAGTACTATAGTTATGGGTATGGATGTTCAACTTGAATCGATTATTCATTTTTTTATAAAATTAAAAGTTTAATTTTAAATAAATTTATAATTGTATTGAATAATTTTTAAAATTTACAAAAATAAATAAATAAATAAAATGACGAAATTGTATGAATATATTTAAAGACATTTATAAAAATACACAGTTTAATTAAAATGTAATCTACATTTGAATGAATTGTGGGTGGTAAATATCATGCATTTGTGCATGAGTATAAATAATCATATAATATATTGTGTCTACAAAAGTTAAATTTGGAAGAAGTGAATAAGTACAAAATAAAATAAAATTGAAAGACAGAGAGAGTTAATATGATGGTTAGCATTCTTCACTTCCAACCTTAAGGTTGTGAGTTTGATTCCCCAAGACAACATAATGTGCGAGTTGCGACCCGGGGTTTAAGAGAATTGAGATAGGATATGTCATAGGAAATTAAACTATTTATATAATGATAAATTTTATCTCTAATGCATTTAAGAATAAAATAACTTTTTGTATATAAAAATAATAATAAATTTTATCCCTAATGCATTTAAGAAAAAAATAATTTTTTTATATAAAATATAGTCATTAGCCACAAAAATAGATTTTGTTCAACTATGAAATACATATAAATTTAGAGACAATTGATTTCATTACTAATTGAAGTAAAATAATTAGCACCGCTATAATTTGTCGGTAGTAATAACATTTTTAGTGACAAAGCATACTATTAACTACAAATATTTTTTACAACAAATAAATTTGTCACAAATATTTAAGCATTTGGGGGTGATGTTTCTTTTTGTAGTTAATATAATACTTTTAGAGACGAAACACGAAATCTTCTTTGTATACTTTTAGAGACACACATTTATTGACGACTGAGTGCCAAATTATTTTTCGTAACATAAAATTTTTAGTGACGAAATATGATTTATAAATGACGAAATTATTTATCACTAATTATTAAATTTATTGTGGTGTAGCTACTTACTATTGACGATAACCTTCGAATTAAACTACAAATCCTAGACTATGTATACTTCCTCATTGATCTACAAACCTTAGTAGAAAATTCTCTCGCCTAATGGAAAGATGAGAGTTCTCATCGTTTGGAACTGATCCATGAAGACAAAGGTTTTATTTAAGATTTTTGTATGTCACATGAGTTGCATATCTTAAAAATGAATGGAAGAAGCCATTTGTTAGGTCATGCCATGCTAAAGGGCTTGAGTAGATAGGTATTGAGGCTAAGCAGCCCAACTCTGCTATTCGTAAATGTGCTAGGGTTCAATTGATCAAAAATGGGAAGAAGATTGTTGTATTCGTTACTAATGATGGTTGTTTGAACTACATTGAAGAAAACGATGAGGTGTTGATTGCTGGATTTGGTCAAAAAGGTCATGCATATGAGATATTCCTTATGTTAGGTTCAAAGTTATGAAGGTTTCTGGTGTTTCTATCTTGGCTCTCTTTAATGAGAGGGAGGACAAACCATGATCTTAGTTTTGCCATTTTGCCAAGATACTGTTGCCATGAACTTTTTAGTTTTATTGAGTATATACTTTGTGAGCAACTATCTTTAATGTAGGTACATCGCACTGAAATTTTGGTTAAAAAAAACATGAGTTGGACATTCCGGTTAAATTTGACAGAATTTTTTTGTGTAGTTACGATTTTTGGGTGAAAGATTAAATTGATTGTTTTTGACATAAATTAAGGACTGTTATTTGTAGTTTTGATGATTTGACAAACAATGGGACCTCATAAAGGTATCAGGTTCTCTAATTGTGTATTGCAGGTGTCTTGTTTGAGGTATTGCAGAAGAAACAAAACCAGGGACCTAGTAGAGGTACCAGGCTCTCATGAAAATGAGCCAGTCGACTGCCAGCTGGAGATGGTACAGAAAGTAGGTGCACACTTCCCGATGGCGTCAGAAAAGTGTGACCTTTTCAGCCAATGGCAAAGGAGTTTAGGAAAGTGACTTGCCCACATAAAAGGCACTTTCCAAAACACTTGTTTTTTAGTTTTTGCAACTTGATAAAAACTTTTCAAGAACTCTTGCAAAGGCTACACAAAGCAAAGGCAGAATTATTCCAAGGACAACAGCAACATCTGGAGCTTTTCGTCTAGTTGTTTAGGAATTTATTCTCTTGTTCTTAAATTGTAAACCACTCCTAAATCTATAAAGGAATTGGTGTGTTGTGTTAAAGTCTAGGTTGTCCAGGTGGGATAGCTTAGTGGGTAGATTGTTTTCTACTTAGGCTTGTTGAGCAATAGAGGACTATTGCTTAACGGTAAGATTGATAACTCTTTCTTACGTTTGGTGTAATCGTGTTTCGCTTTTGCTTTTGAAGATTAGTGAAAACGATTGAAAATCCTGTGAGACAGGTCGTGGTTTTACTCCCTTAAGCAAGGAGGTTTCCACGTAAAATCATTGTGTTGATTTTACTGCATTTAACTTTCTGGTATTTTTCTGAAGTGAAGTAAGGGACCTGGTCCATTACTTGTTAAGTGAAGGCACATATTCTATCAAGTGGTATCAGAGCAGGCACTATCTATTTGGTTAACACCAAGGAAGTGATTTTGTTCTAGAATGGCAGCTCCACTTAACCTCGAAGAAGGTCAGTCATCACACAGACCTCCTCGTTTCAATGGACATTTCTACAGTTGGTGGAAAGTTAGAATGCACGACTATCTCATGGCTGAAGATAGCGAGTTATGGGATATTATACTAGATGGACCTTTTGTTCCAATGATGGAAGTAAAGGATGGAGAAAAGACCACTACTGTCCCAAAGCCCAGGCAGAAATATGATGAGGCTGACAGGAAAAAGATTGAAAAGGGTTTCAAAGCTAAAACTCTTCTGGTCTGTGGGATAGGACCTGATGAGTACAACAGAGTGTCAGCCTGTGAGTCTGCTAAAGAAATTTGGGATTGCTTGTTGACTGCACATGAAGGAACTGAACAAGTCAAAGAATCCAAGATTGACATGCTCACCTCACGATATGAGAACTTCAAAATGAAGGAAGGAGAAACCATACATGACATGTACACCAAGTTGTCCTCCATTACAAATGAGCTGAGAAGTCTGGGTGAACCTATAAGCATGACCAAACAAGTCAGGAAAGTGCTTCGAATTCTTCCAAAGTCTTGGGAGAGCAAAGTTGATGCCATTACAGAAGCCAAGGACTTGAAGGTGCTGACCATGGATGCCTTGATTGGAAATCTTAAAACACATGAGATGAATCGAAACCATGATTTGTCAAAAAGGGAAGTCAAGAAGGACAAGTCATTGATGTTGAAGTATAAATCAGATGAAGATTCAAGTGATGATGATGATATGGCATATCTCATCAGTAGATTTCAAAAGATTGTGAAAAAAAAACAAAATGTATAAAAGAGGAACAAATGGGACTCGAAATGCTGCTCAAGGTGATACTTGCTACAAGTGTGGAAAATCTGGGCACTTCATCAGAGAGTGTCCTTTACTCAAGAATGAAAACAAGGAACATCAAAAACACAGAGGTGACAAAGAAAATAGAAGGGACCTGGTACCTGGTAACAGAGATCGAAAAGCTGCTGCTGATATGGTTGTCAAAAGGGCTCTTGCTGCATGGGGAGATTCTTCTAGTGACTCAGAAGATCCTGATGAGCCAAAAGATGTGTCGATGGTTGCTGTGCATGAGGAGGAAACTGTCTTCAATGAAATGTTTGCTCTCATGGCACACACAGAAATGAAGAAGAAGACAATCAGGTAACTCTTCTTGACATGAAAAGGACTTGGATAAATATTCTCTTAAAAAATTGAGAACCTTGGCAAAAGTCATGTTAGATTCTGTGATAGAGTTAACATCTGAAAGAGATACCATGATTGCTGAACTTGAAATTTTAACTGAAAACAAAGGTCAATTTGAAGACACAATGTCAAGAATGGTGTCTCTAGAGTAAAAAACTCTGAACTTAAGAACCAGTTGTGTCAGATTACTGAAGAAGCAGAAAAGCTAAATGGAAAACCAAATAGTCTGCAAGCTGAAATTCAAGAAAAATTGAAAAACTCTGAAAAAATCTTAGTTTGTCACTTGAAAAGAGTAACAAATTAGAACAGGATATTGTGAAACTTAAGAAAGAGCTTGAAAATTCTCTTAAGTGGACCAAATCCTCAAAGTTGCTGTCAAATGTGACAAATCAGAGTAATTTCAATAAGAAAGGACTAGGAAGTTTGAACATAAGTCCTCCTTATAACCCTCACAGTAAGTATGTGTTTGTGTCTGACAATCTGTTGTGTCTTCATTGTGGTAAGAACGGACATTTGAAGAATGAGTGTGTTAGCTGGAGAAAATCGTGTGAAAGATACTCTAATTCTGCTGAAAGACAAAATGTACCAAAAGAGAGACCTGGTCCTACAGAGCCTGTCTCAACTCACAAATTTGAAAAAAAATCTATTTCTGCTCCTATGTCTTTTGCTAGAAAGCTTCAAAGTCTACCATACTGGACCAAGTACAATCTGATCACTCCTTTGTCTGCCTACTGGGAACTCAAGCTGAAATGGGTTCCCAAGCGTAACAAGTGATTTTTGGTGCAGGTGAGTGAGAGGAGCAGCAGTCAATGTTGGTATATGGATAGTGGCTGCTCTAAACATATGACTGGTGATGTAAAGAACTTCCTCTCACTCAAGACCCTCCAAGGAGGAGGTGTCTCATTTGGTGATGGCAAGAAGGGATACATTTTGGGAGTTGGCAAAGTAGGAAGATCTCTTGAAGATTCTATTGACAATGTTTATCATGTGGATGGGTTGAAGTACAGCTTGCTAAGTGTGTCACAAATCTGTGACAAAGGAAATGAGGTCAGGTTTACTTCTGAGAAATGCACTGTGGTGAGTTTAACTACAAACAAGGTAATTCTCACTGCACACAGAAGTAAAAATATGTATGTGGCAAACTTGGAAATCTCTCATGGAGATGACTTAACATGTCTCAGTGCTCAAAATGAAAATGCTGATCTCTGGCATCGTAGGCTGGGACATGTGAGTTCATCTTTATTAAATAAGCTGATTTCAAAGGACCTGGTCCGAGGGTTGCCCAAAATGAAGTTTCCTGATAATAAAATGTGTGAAGCTTGTGTTAGAGGAAAGCAAATCAGATCATCATTCAAGCCCAAGAATCAGGTAACCTCATCAAGAACCTTAGAGCTGCTTCATATGGACCTTTGTGGACCCTTGAAGGTTCAAAGCAGAAATGGCAAGAAGTACATTTTGGTGATTGTAGATGATTATTCAAGATACACCTGGACGAGATTTTTGAGATCAAAGGCAAATACAGCTGATGAGCTAGTGATATTCTTTAAAATGATTCAAACCAAATTAAATCAAGTTGTTTGCAGCATTAGATCTGATCATGGTACAGAGTTTGAAAACTCAACACTGGATAAATTCTGTATGGAAAATGGTACAAGCCACAACTTCTCTGCTCCAAGAACTCCTCAACAAAATGGAGTAGTGGAGAGAAAGAACAGAACCTTGGTGAACATTGCCAGAACTATGATTATTGAATCAAATCTTCCTCAAAGTTTCTGGGCTGAAGCTGTTAACACAGCATGTCATGTTACCAATAGGTGTCTAATAAGAGCTGTGTTGAATAAGACTCCATATGAACTGCTCAATAACAGAAAGCCAATGCTGAACTATCTTAGAGCTTTTGGATGCAGATGTTTTGTGCTAAATAATGGGAAGGATGATCTGGGAAAATTTGATCCAAGAAGTGATGAAGGAATATTTGTTGGATATTCTTCATTCAGCAAAGCCTACAGAATATTCAACAAACGAACACAATGCATTGAAGAAAGCATTCATGTTGTTTTTGATGAAAATGGAAGCTTGAAGAATGATGGATCAGATGATGATGATGATGTACTCAAAATGCTAACATCCAGGAAGATTGAAGGTGCTGAAACTGATGCAGATCAACAACTGAATAATGATTGTGTTGATCAGAATCACAGTCTACCTGAAGAGGATGCTGAGGTTGAACAGGATGATAGAGTACCTGGTACTATTCAAAACTCCAGCCAGAGTACATCAGACTCCCCAGAAGATGATGTCACTCCTAATGAAGAAGATCATGATGATCTGTCAAATCAGCCTGCTGCAAGGTCAGGATGGAAGCATAGTTCATCACATCCTCTTGATAATCTCATTTCTCCCTTGAATTCTGGAATTCAAACTAGATCAAAAACTAGAAATCTAGTTGCATTCTCAGCATTCATATCATCCATTGAGCCTAAGAATGTTAAAGAAGCATTAGGTGATGCAGACTGGATCAATTCTATGCAAGAAGAACTTCATCAGTTTGAAAGAAGTAAGGTATGGTACCTGGTTCCTCGACCTGAATGCAGAACAATAATAGGAACCAGGTGGGTATTCAGAAACAAACTTGATGAAAATGGAGTTATTACTAGAAATAAATCCAGGCTGGTGGTGCAAGGATACAATCAGGAAGAAGGAATTGACTATGATGAGACTTTTGCACCTGTTGCCAGAATGGAAGCTATTAGAATCCTAATAGCTTTTGCTGCTTTTATGGGATTTAAGCTGTATCAAATGGATGTGAAGAGTGCATTTCTGAATGGAGATCTCAAAGAGGAGGTGTATGTCAAGCAACCTCCTGGTTTTGAAGATGCAGAGCTACCAAATCATGTGTTCAGATTGAATAAGGCATTATATGGTCTGAAACAAGCTCCAAGAGCTTGGTATGAAAGATTGTCAAAGTTTCTGTTGAAGAATGGTTTCAAAAGAGGCAAGATAGACAATACTTTGTTCTTACTAAAAAGAGAACAAGAATTGCTTATCATTCAAGTTTATGTGGATGACATAATTTTTGGAGCTACTTCGGAACATCTCTGTGAAGAATTCTCATCATTGATGGGAAGGAGTTTGAAATGAGTATGATGGGTGAGTTGACATTCTTTCTGGGGCTGCAAATCAAGCAATCATCAAATGGAACTTCAATATGCCAGGAGAAGTACATCAAAGAGCTGCTGAAGAAATTCGATATGTTTGATTCCAAACCTATTGACACTCCTATGGGAACAAATTCCAAGATGATAGTAGAAGAATCTGATCCCCTTGTGAATCAGACAATGTACAGAGGAATCATTGGCTCCTTGCTATATCTGACTGCTAGCAGGCCTGATATTGTGTATAGCGTTGGAATGTGTGCTAGGTTTCAAGCATGTCCTCATGATTCACACCTAAAGGCTGCAAAACGTATACTTAGATACTTGAAGAAAACAGGGGACCTGGTTCTCTTTTATCCTGCAGGTGATACTTTTGATCTGGTTGGTTTTGCAGATGCTGATTTTGCAGGTTATCAAGTTGACAGGAAGAGTACCTCTGGAATGGCTCATTTCCTAGGATCATCACTCATCTCTTGGGGCACCAAGAAGCAGAACTCTGTGGCTCTTTCAACAGCTGAAGCTGAATATGTAGCTGCTGCAGCTTGTTGTTCTCAATTGCTGTGGATCAGGCAACACTTAGAAGACTTTGGAATCCACATTAAAGCAATTCCTCTCATGTGTGACAACACTAGTGCTGTGAGTATGGGAAAGAACCCAGTTCATCATAAGAGAACAAAGCACATTGATGTCAGACATCATTTTTTGAGAGACCATGTTGAGAAGGGTAATATTGTGCTCACATACTGTCCAACGGAGGAACAGATAGCAGACATCTTTACCAAGGCTCTCAGCAAGGATCAATTTGAGAGAAATCGTTTAAAGTTGGGGATGTTGATCTCCAAGTAATGCCTTTAGCATCCAACAGTAGAACTCCCTTGATGGTTAAAATTGCAGTGCAGGTATCCTTTGTGTGAATCTTAAATAGTTGAACAAGATCACTTTTTGTATCTTTCGTAGGTATACTCTCAATAGGGACCTGCTCAGCAAAAGAAGAGACTAGAACAATTAAGGAATGAAGTTAAACTCTATCATGGTACCTGGTACCTGTCCAGGTTAGCATTTTTACATTAAATTTAAACTAAAAATTTTGACCGTTGAAAATGCCACGTGTCAGTCATCGGTTACTCTGACCGATCAGTCCAATCGTTTCTCTCTCAAACGACGCATCTAATCAGGGACCTGGCACCCTTTCACTTCTTTTAAAAAGGGGTCTTTTCTTCTTGAAACTCTCATTCGTCTCTTAACTTTATCTCTCTCATTATCACAAGGCTTCTCACATTCAAAGGCATCTCTGTTTTCTTTTCTTTTTTTTTCTTCAAAGAACCCTTCCAGCATCACAAACATGTCTTCCTCTTCATCTTCTTCTAAGCAAATGTTGGATGCACTTAGTGAAATTGCGCCCCTTGCATTCTATTCTCCAACACCTACTCAAGCCAGACTTCCTCCCCCACCCAGTCCTCCACAAAATACTCCTGATAACCCTTTCTTCTCCATAGATCTAAACACTTCTGCAGTGACCACTGGACCTGGTCCATTTGAAGACATGTTGCCTGACAACATGTTTGAAGGAGATTTACCACAAATTGGGGCTTCCGAGTCTAATATACTGGCAGCAAGTGAGGAACTCGTGATTGAAAGCCTAGCAATGATGCGAGAAGAATCCAGAGCAGAACAAACTGATGCACTGGTAAGAGAAGAGGTAAGACCTTCTCAACCCATTTTCGATAAAACCCCCGACTTAGGGCGGTACTCTTCTTCCTCTTCATCTGAATCTGCAAGTGAGGAAGAACCATTAAAATGGAAAGTTGAGAGTAGAAAAGGGAAGGAAAAGGTCGTGGAGAAGACTCCTAAGAGAAGACCTAATACAAGGTCTGCTGCACAAAAATTGATGGTAAATGCCTTGAAGGCAAGCGCACAATCTGCTGCTGCAGTCAGAAGTGCACGAACCTTCAAGGTATCACATTTCAAGATACCTAAAGAAAAACTGGTTGAGTTGTCTGGAGATGAGGTTGAAAAGAAAAATAACAAGAAAAGGTCAGGAAAGAAAAGGGAAAGGGTTACAAAGAAGGTTGAAAAGTCACAGTCAAAAGGGAAGAGATCTGAGAAAAGGAGAAAGCGGACACAGGGACCTGGTCCTCAAGCCAGGAAAGTTGAGAATGTCAACTTGCAGGAAATAGTTGACAGTCTGAGGAAACAAGCAGTCCTCGCTGGAAGAGTGTTTGATATGGGGATTATTACTCTTCCGGGCATGGATTCACTGCATGACATGGTGGAGATCCAATCTTGGCTGCACCTGTTCAACAGGAAATCCCCCATCCTTCATGAAGAAGAGGTTCGTGAATTCTATTACAATGTTCAATTCCTGGAAGATGGGAGCCTCCTCACACGTGTGAACAATATTGCTATTTCTTTGAATGAGGAGGTGTTGGGCAGAATCCTCAAAGTGCCTACAGAGGGGACCCGGTCTGTGCTGAACAAAAATTGCTCTTCAGAATTTGCATCCCTGATTTCTAAGACTCCCACAACTAAGGTTGCTGGGATCTATAAGAAAATTATGAAGAGTGAGTATCAGCTGGTCTTCGAGTTTGTCAACAAGGTGGTTCTTCCTCGCACAGAAAAGAGAACTCTTGCTACTGCTGCTGACTTGTACGCAATGGAGATGCTGTGCAGCTTTGAGGCTCTGAGCCTTCCTAGTCTCATGATTGAACACATTCACAAAACAGTTATTGAGAGGAAAGGAGTACATGGAATGGGGTATGGATACTTTCTCACTGAAGTATTCAAGCACTTTCAGATTCCTCTTGGTATTGGAAAGGTGGGGACAGTTAAACAAACTATCTCTGAGCATACCTTGTTTGAATGTGAATGTATTGAAGGCAGAGGCTTACCAAAAAGCAAGATGGCTCAACTTCTTGAGGACCTGGATAAGCTTAAACATGAGACTGAAGAACTCACTGTGCGGTTGAGTAGTAAAGAGGCTGAAATTGCTGTACTCAAAGCAGAGCTGCTCACTGCACAAAGTGAGGGACCTGGTTCTTCAGTTGTACAAGCTCTGGAGAAAGAGAACCGCGAGTTGAAGGCGAAGATAACTGCCTTGCAAGAAAAGGCCATCAAGGATAATGATGCTGCCAATGCACGACTCACTCTTGTTATCCAGTCCCTCTCCAAAAAGACCCCCTCTTCCTAAATTGTCAATCAATCTCTCCCTGTGTCATTTTTTTTTGTGGCTGCTCTTCGTGTTGATGGATTTTTAGTTTGTCTTTAATGTATTTATGTTATAATGGCATGTTGGTTACTTTATTCCTTTGTTGTTCTTCCTATGTTCTTTTGCGACTGCTCTTCCTCTACTGTTTGATTGCTTATTAGCTCTGATCTTGCTCAGTATTTATGATTGACTCAATGGTTTACAACATCTCCTTTTCATGATGCCAAAAGGGGGAAGTAAAACTGTTAGTAGCTAAATAAGGGGGAAGTAAAACAAGTAAAACTGTTAGTACCTAAATAAGGGGGAATATACAGTAAGGGAGAATACAATGTCAGGGGGAACAATTCTGGTGAAGACCTCAGATCATATCATTGTTTGTCATCATCAAAAAGGGGGAAAATGTTATTTGTAGTTTTGATGATTTGACAAACAATGGGACCTCATAAAGGTATCAGGTTCTCTAATTGTGTATTGCAGGTGTCTTGTTTGAGGTATTGCAGAAGAAACAAAACCAGGGACCTAGTAGAGGTACCAGGCTCTCATGAAAATGAGCCAGCCGACTGCCAGCTGTAGATGGTACAGAAAGTAGGTGCACACTTCCCGATGGCGTCAGAAAAGTGTGACCTTTTCAGCCAATGTCAAAGGAGTTTAGGAAAGTGACTTGCCCACATAAAAGGCACTTTCCAAAACACTTGTTTTTTTAGTTTTTGCAACTTGATAAAAACTTTTCAAGAACACTTGCAAAGGCTAAACAAAAGGTAGAATTATTCCAAGAACAACAGCAACATCTGGAGCTTGTCGTATAGTTGTTTAGGAATTTATTCTCTTGTTGTTAAATTGTAAACCACTCCTAAATCTATAAAGGAATTGGTGTGTTGTGTAAAAGTCTAGGTTGTCCAAGTGGGATAGCTTAGTGGGTAGATTGTTTTTCTACTTAGGCTTGTTGAGCAATAGAGGACTATTGCTTAACGGTAAGATTGATAACTCTTTCTTACGTTTGGTGTAATCGTGTTTCGCTTTTGCGTTTGAAGATTAGTGAAAACGGTTAAAAATCCTGTGAGACAGGTCGTGGTTTTACTCCCTTAAGCAAGGAGGTTTCCACGTAAAATCATTGTGTTGATTTTACTGCATTTAACTTTCTGGTATTTTTCTGAAGTGAAGTAAGGGACCTGGTCCATTACTTATTAAGTGAAGGCACATAGTCTATCAAGGACCTTTTTCATAAGGTGCATATATAAAGGACTAAATCAATCTTAAATTCATACATCAAGAACTATTTTAATCATTTTCTCAGATTCAGCACGATAACCATGGGAATGATTTTATTTTTGTATTAATATTAATAGTCTTACATAATTACTTAGCATAATGAAGTTAAAATTGATTATTTCTTGATTGACGACTTTTTTTGAAATTTTAGGAATTATTTTGGTGAGCTCACATTTTTCTCGTGGGGTTCTAGTGAATCCTTTACTGCTTTATTAAATATTTTATTGTGTTCAGAATTAGTCTTATTCTTTCATAGAGGCTCCATAAATAAATATTGTGTCGTGTATAGTAAATAAATTGATTTCTAGACATATTAGGTCACTTTGCCTTGTTTAATTAATAGATAGATTTTCATATTGTTTATATATTATCATTGATTTCCTTTAATAGATTTATGGCTTTAATTATGCATAATCGACTTATAAATGTATTATTATCTTTATAGGGTGCTTCAGATGTTCTTTCATAACATTGGATATTGCTACGTCAAAGTCCAATTTGGGGTTTTACAAATTTGATATGAAAGGAATAGGTTTAGGATTTGTTTGTGGAGTTTTTCTCATGCATCCTGGTAGCTTATGTGACTTGAAATTTCTCAAACTTCCCAGTTTCCAAGGAAGTGTAGCAATCATCTTTAATTCTTCCTGATGTGGGTTACATTATGCCGATTCATTACACTCCACTTGAGATTTTAATTATAGAGATAAATAATAAAATACTCCAATAATTAGGTACACACAAAAAAAATCATTTTCACTTTATTGATAACTAGGTAAATTGTCCGCGTTTTGCGCGGTTGATAAACTATGTCAATATCTACTTGTGATTATTTAATAATATAAGTATTTTCAAGATGGTATACACCTACGATAGATTGTCAAGAATATTTTATCCAAAAAAGAAATTAAATATTTTTTTAATCTTGAAATAAAAAAGATTTGATTCTAAATGTTTATGAATTTTGTTATTCATTCTTCATTTTAATATTATTGTTCATCACCAAAGTCTTTAGAAAAGATATTTATTTGTTTCAGTGTCAACATTTGTATTTTTAAAAAGTGTAGAAACATTTTATTCATCAATTTCAAGAGTTTTCTCCTATTCAAGTCCTCTATATACATAAATCTAAAAAGTATACATCTTATAGAATTAGTTGTGTACCTTATAAGTTAATTAAAATTAAAGAGAAAATGCATAAGTAGCCCCCAACCTATGCTCGAAATCTGAGAGACACACTCATACTATACTAAAGTCCTACTATCCCCCCTCCCCCGAACTTATTTTATAAATAATTATTTCTTTAATATTTGACCAACATAGATTCTCCTACTTTGACGGGTAATTCATTGATTCCAGCCCAACATTTGAACCCTAAACGTTTGATTAAGGTTGAGTAATATATACTTGCCATCCCACTAAGTTTCTTTATTTTTTTAATGTCACTATTCGATTGAATGTCTCGATAAGATGGAAAATTGAATAAATAAAACTTCAAGGTAGTCTGGAACAACCATAACTTTTGAACACTCAAATCCCTTCTTGGACATCCCATGAATCTTTTAGCCACTGAAAACTCTATGAAGATCAAAGACATTTATTTTATAAGTTTAAGAATTCTAATCTACATGACATCAATAGTGTAATGATTACATCAAACTCTTGATAGATATATTTTTACTTCAACTTAATGATCAAAAGTATAAGAATAAACATTAAAGTTTAAATCGTGCACTCAAAAACAAAAAATAATAACAGAAGCATAAATTAATGACTGTTAAAAATATACCAGGATCTGTATTAATAAAATGAAACATGTATGAAAAAGCGAGCCACCTAAATGCACATTTTTCCCTTAAAGAAATTATCCAATTCTAGCACAGGAGGTTTAAAGGAATAGACCTCTCAGGATATAGCGATTTTATTCACAAGTGTGTTGTTACAAAAATAATGGTGTCAGTGAGCCACTCAACAGGAGCAAACTATACTAATATTATATTATAAAGAAGAAAAAGAGAAAATAAGAAGAAGAGGAAAAGGAAGAAGATGTAGTAGTTCCAAATTTTCGTTGTTTTAAAAGGAGAGGAAATTCCTCTATTTATAGACAACAAAGGGTTACTGTAAATAAATGTTTATTGTGCCTTATCTGAAAGGTCAAAACTCTTTGGAGAAGTCACAATAATTCATCAAAGTCACAATTTTTCATAAAAATCGCAATTCTTCATAAAAATCGCAAATCTTCATTAAAATTGCAACTCTTCATAAAAGTCGCAACTCTTCGTAATAGTCACAACTTTTCATAAAAATCACAATTTTTCATGAAAGAGAAGGGTAATTTTGAAAATAAATAAGTTAAAAGGAAATCTTGATTTGTGATGGCGCCACATAGACGAGCCTAGGGTTCTCTTTTATATAAATATATGATTTTACATTTATAGAAAATGTTTGACGGATGAAAGATAAAAGTAATCTATTGTTGGAAAATGAAACAAAAAAAGAGGGAGAGTTCGTTGTTAAAGAATTGAATAGTCACTGACTTATGCAGAAAGAAGAAATATTTCGTCATCAGACAATAAAGTGGCTATAAGAAATACAAGTGTACTTAAGAGGAATAAAAAATATGGGATGGTATTAACCTATTACATGAAAAGATTTGCTTTTGTCAATGCGAAGCTATACTTTACGGTGATTGGTGTTGCTTATTTCTTTGTGGCAAATGGATTTGTTAATTTGGCAATTTACCAACTTATTCAATACACCAGTAAGTTAGGGGCTGCATCAATCAAAGTGTATACAATTGCGCGATATCCCAAAAAATGTGTACGAAATCTTTTCATGCAATTTTCTTATGCCTTGAATCATCTTTCTTAGGATCTTTTTTGATATTTATCACAACTCAATTGGCTTTTTATCGGTATTAAGTAGTTTTAAACATCTTACGTGCCTCGTTTATTAAAATTCTATTCAGATTTGTAATTTGTGATGATGGTTTTTGGAGTGCCAAAATGACAAATGATGTTAGAATGTACAAAACTTACCAGCGCTTTCTTAGTAACTATTGTTTTGCTCAAAAATAAAATAAATGAAAATGGATTTGTTTAGAAAAATCAACTTAACTTATATTTTGAAGAAAAAACGATATTTCAAAGAGAGTCTCCACTTAAATTTTTTTTCAAAGAGATTAAGAAAACTTACTTTTTTCAAAAGATTTTAAATAGACAAAAATTCAAATGAAATAAGACTCAAAACAAGATTTTAAACTCTTGTTAAGCGTATGAAATTCGTGTATTACCTTGTGTAGTGTTGAGAATGACTTGGAGACTTGTTGCTTATTTGTTGGTGTTGTATTCCTTGTAGTAAATTGCGCTTTGTTATCAAAATGGTTATATCCTCATTTTCATTTGAGCATGTCATTTGCATTGTATCTGAGATATGATTGTGGTAAAGGGGATGTACCATTTCGAGGGTCGTATTGCGCGCCGCGATGAATATTATATTTCGAGGGACGTATCGCGCTCCGCGAAGGCTACTATTATCGAGGGTCGTGTCGTGCGCCGCGACAGATACATGGACAGATATGTCCCCCATGGGTCCCGGACTGAGAGACAGTGGGTGTGTATGGTTAAGAAAGACATGCATCACTATATTTGACATTGCATCTCATGGAATTGCACATTTTATTATTGATGAACTTGAACACGTGTTTTGCTGATCTTGTGGTTGTTTCTCTGTGAAGCTTGTGACTGTTGTATATTGAATTGTTATTGAGAATGTGTAAACTGATAGAGTGTGGTTATTGAGTTGTATGTTTGGTAAACTGTAAACTGTTAGGCTGTTGCGTGGAGGTTTAGATAGGGTGTAAGGGATACCCGTATTTTGTTCACTTAACTTGTGTTTAGAGGTTTGCTTGTTGGGTACCGCGTGGTTTGGTACTCACTCCTTGCTTCTACAAATTGTTTTGTAGGTTACGAGCCCGGATCTTCGTGATACCTATCATTCTTTTCGTTTCCGAGGCATCTTGTGGAGGGTTGCGAGGTAGCTGCTCGTTTTCTCAGCGAATTTTCCTACTCCACTTTATGACTTTGTTTTAACCTGAAAGACAACTTCATTTTAGACTTCTATTTTATTTCAATACTAATATTTATATTAGAGGCTTGTGCACGTTACAATCTGGTTTTGGGAATTGAATTAATATGACTTGGTTTCATAATAGAAATTGTTGTTGGATTGTCATTTACTTTCGCACTTTGTTAGATATTGGGTTTTAGGCTGACTTGTCTTGGTGGGATAAGACAAGTGCCATCACACCTATTTTTGGGTCATGATATAAATATAACTAAAATAAGAAGTTAAACATTATAAACAACATAAAAGGGGAAATACGATTCTTGGGGATTTAATTAAGTCAAACCAAAAGATAACGATGTTGCAGAGTTAATACAAAATAAAAAATAAAAAAGATTTTTTTTTAAAATGTCAATATTTTAGCATTTAATAAGATTCATTAGCCCCATTTTTAATATTTATTAAAAGTGTCAATATTTTAGATTGTGTTATGAAACTATATAAATTAAGAAAAAGAAAACAGTAGAGAGAAAAGAGAAGACTTCTTATTCCTCTTAATATATATTTAGGATTCAGATCTTCTTTACAATGAAGGAGAATCCCTTTATTTATAGGGGAAATTTGACTTGGTCCCCAAGTAGAATTCCTAACCATATCCTAAAAGGACTCTACACAATTAAACATTCACTATAATACGAATTGTTTATTATACTCCCCCTTGAATGTCGATAGATTATGTGCCTTGTTAAAACCTTACTAGATAAAACCCAGTGGAAAAAAAATCTAGTGAAGGATAAAATACACATGTCTAATAATACACATTATGGATGCCTCATTAAAAATCTTACACGGAAAATCCAATGGGAAAAACCTTGGGAGGAAAAAAGTGTACATCGCGTATTAAGTCACCTTAATGACAACATCAATTTAGAGACTAGAATCTTTGTTTTCCAAACTTGTACATCATCTTCTTGAAAGTTGTAGTTGGTAGAGACATGATGAATAAATCAACTATAGTATTACTTGAACAGACCTCTTGCATGTTGATATCACAATTCTTAGGAGCTCATCAGTGTAGAAAAACCTTGACGAAATATATTTTCTTCTATCTACTTTTATAAATCTTCCCTTCAAGATTAAAGATTTCTGCAAGTTCCTTACTTCAATTTATTTTAGTAAAATAATCTATTGCCTTTTAAAACTCTTCAAGATTTTCAATTTTAGTCATCAACTTGCATAATAATACTTGTATATGCTCTATGCATTTTGAATCTATTTAATACTTATGAGAATGATAAAGAAGTTTTCTAAAAACTTGTACATACTTTAGATTTTGAATCTTTCATGACTTTTCATATTAATTTTGTCAAGTGATTGAAAACATTTAATATTAAATGTATGATGTCTTTTAGTGCCTAGATTGCAAGTCAAATAAGCTTTACGCTTACCAAAATGTAGCATTACACTTTTCACTTGATAACTATTCCTACATCAGCTTGCATTAATAGACGTAGAATTCATATTCTCATAATCTTTTACAATATTGCGCGTTACTGTAGCAAGATATCGTCAACGATTTATTATTTTGTATCGATTCTCAATACGACATAACTTACTGAGATCTCATCACTTTATTATTTTAAGGTAGCTATCTGTAACACCCCGTAGCCAAAACAAACCAAAAATTAGTTTTTCAGAAAAATCTGCAGGTGCTACCAATGGTGGCATCGACGGACCGTAGCCTGAACCACGGTCCGTCCTGCACAATGGTCAATGGTATCAGAAACTCCCAAAAATTTCAGCCTAGAAAAATTGGTTAAGTCTTTGACGAAGGACGGACTTACGGTCCGTAGGTCAAACGATGGTCCGTAGTCCGTGACCGTCGAATAAGACTCCTTTTAAACACTCTCTGACAAGAGATATGGATGACCAACATGGTTCGTAGGTGGAAAATTTGCAGCCAGTTAAGAGGAAATGTAGTTAGGTCAACTTAAAATGATCATAACTATTAACACAAAATGAATTAGGTCTCCCATTACCTACCCACATATAGATAATTGAATTATCTTTCCATATCCATCGACCTTACTAAAATTAAACCTTCGAGTAAAAAATTATGCCCATTTTAGTAAAGGCCTGTCGAACAAGCCCTCACGACGGACCCAACGATGGGGCGTCGGGCGCACGATGGATTGTTAGTCCTGGCGGTCGTGAGGCCCGACAGAAACCTTCCCAGGGGTCTTTTTGACCTTTTCCACTTCGTTTAAACCCTAAATTACGTCGTTTTAACCCTAAATCATCAGATTTTAGTAAGTTTAAGCCTAGAAACGTGATCAAAACATATCCAAGTCAAGTCGTTAAATCAAAACATAGAAATTTAGAAGCAAGAGAGGAGAAAAAAAGCTCAAGATCCATAGTTCAAGAATGCCACAATCTCCAGCAATTCCAGCCCCGAAACTTAAGTATTTTTCTGTGGATTTCATCACCAGGTATGTGGGATTTCACTTGTGGGTTCCTTTCACTCATTGGGTCCTAGTTTTCAGTCAGTTCTTGATTCTCTTATCATGATTAAACCCAGGGTTTCTAGAACTTTGATATAACTTCATGAATTTATTTAATATATGTTCGAAATCAGATTATCATGTTATTACTCAGATTATCACATAAATTTCAGAACCCTAGCTTTGTATTTCTTTAGTTCTTGAATTACACATGCTAGGTCATATATTTGATACACTTCAGATATACATGCCTCAGTTATAAATGCATAATTACAAGATTAATTGTTGCATTCTCAGTTTGCATGTTTAGTTTTGAGCTATCCATTATTTACAGAAATTCAGATATAATCAGTTAATTTACAGAATTCATTGGGAGTAGCATAATACCGAGTTGGACTAGGGTTTAGCGTACCCAATAGTCCCAGAAATACTAGTCATGTATGTTGTAAGTTCCCTCTGTGGGAAATCTGTTTAGTGATCACACCAGCATGCCTTTATACCTTTGGCAGGGTATATTGGGTTTTCTCGATGGGGCGTATACATCAGACTCCACATTTAGCTCATGTGGTTTTATTATCGGTTATTAGTATCTCCCACAGTTCAGTCAGACTCTCTTCATTGACCATTTGTTAGTATATTCAGTATTCAGTTTCAACATGTTATAAATTTGTCATTGCATCCAGTCAGCTCAGAAATCAGCACATCACATTCAGATTATTATACTTATTTTTGTGCTTTTTCAGTTATGTTTTATTTCAGCTTAACTCTATCCTACATGCTCAGTAACTTTCAAGTACTGACGCATACATGCGCTACATATTCTCGTAATGTAGGTTCAGGTTCTCAGCATCCAAATCACGCATAGATCGATTTCCCGATCTCCAGTTCAACAGATTCAGTGGTGAGTCCTCATTCTCCGAGGACAACAGTCATGAGTTTCCATTCAGTCTTTAGTCATTTAGTTTCAGTTTTTGCTAGATTTAGCTGGGGCTTGTCCCATTATTTCTTGTCTAGTTTACAGGCTATTTTCAGACATAGTTAGACTCAGCTTAGTATTGAGTCAATATTTCTTTTGTATTAAACTCATTCTTTTCAAATATCTTACTTATAGAATATGGGTATTCCCCATCTTTTTCTTTTAAGAATGATTTAGCTTCCGCAACAGTTTATTATCTTTAGTATGCTCATGATTATGCTAGCAGGGTTAGCTTGGGATCACTTGTGGTCCAAGGTTCCGTGTCCGCGTCTCGGGGGTAGCTCGGGGCGTGACACTATCCCTCTCATGAGGTTTCATAAAGTGTTATGTGTAAGATCTTCAACAACACATTGTATCCTTATACCGATAATTTGGGATCTTTGATCCTTTCGCTTTTTCAAGGATTATTTTATTAGAATTGATTAGTCTATCATGCTTCATGCATCTAGTAGACTCTAACCTTAAGGGACATTTAATAGGAGTATTTAAAACTCTCGTGTTTGCTTTTAATCTCCCCCTTATGTTAGTGTTAGACAAACTAACATATATCTCAATCTTTTGGAGAATCTATCTTTGTGCATCATTGTATATTGATCGATTATATACTACACATCAAAATAATCAGATGAAAAAGATCTGGTCCCTGACCATAAATCAATTGAAATAAAATTTGATCATAATTTTTGATCTAATGCATACAATTACATTATATTTCAGACCATGAAACTTTGTTTTCATAAGCAATGATTGACTATTAATTTAAGAAATTTAATGTCACATCAGCTTGAAAATATATCAAATTATCAAGATGAATTATCTTGATTTCCTATTCTGAAAGTTGTGCTCTTAACTCAATTATCTCGCACAAACAATTTTGTGAATGTTAAACTGCAAGTTGACAACAAGCGAACATGTGATTATATTATAGATGAATCTCTTTATCATATCACATGATAAGTGAATGAGACCATATTCACCTTTTATACTTTTCATAATTTAGAGATTTAGTCCAAATTTAGTTGATCCAATAAACTTATTACAAGAACAAGCAATATAAACAATTCTTAAATAATCTTCTAGTTCTTTAATGTATGACTATTACTCGGTATGCACATTTTTGGGATACCAAATTAGTCATGTCAACTAATAAATTTTTCGTACTCGTAAACTCCAAGTTCACTATCTCATATGCCTTTTTGCTTTAGTAAATTCTCAATGTATTAGTATTATATGAGAAAAATTCAATTTTTATACTCTGTAGCTTTTAGATTTATTTTTTTTCTCAATTACTCAACTTCTTCTAAAGGTGAGTCGTGATCCCATCACTAAAAATTCATCATCTGGAATATTAACATTTATCAAAGGTTTTTATTCTTCATGAATGACACACACTCATCTAAGTTTATCAAATTATGATAACTTATTACCTCATTCTCCATCTATGTGCATTATTAAATCAGTTGTCTTCTCTCAGACATAGTATATATGCTACCACATTCACTTTATAGAATGGAGCAATTTCAATGAGAAAATTTTCATGACTAATTTTTATCAAAAACACATTTTTTTCTTTAATAATCAAAATATCATCAATATAGTGCATTGCTACTCAAACCCAATGTCTTATTCATCCAAAAAGATCTTAAGTCATAAATTCGTGAGACTTGAACTCAACATCTTTAATATATCATGGTGAATCAAGACTTGAACTTGATGTCTTACCCTCTCTTGGTGCGATTAGACATGAATCCATCATCTTACCTCTTTATGCAATTGGACATTAATCCATCATATTACCCTCTTTTTACGATTGGATATTAATCAATCATCTTACCCTTTTGATGCGATGAAAATTGAATCCATCATCTTATTCTCAATTGAGACTCATCCAAGTCTTTAATGATGTTATATAACACCGACTCCAATAATATTGCTCATATATATAGTTATGATTATAATAATAATTTTCTAATTAAAAATAAACATGTACAAATGCTCGCATGGAAAAATGTTCAATCACTGCCACCGTTTCTTTTGAGTTTACATGCAATCATCCTACATTGTTTTATCAATTGATTTGTAGAATATTAAAATTGACAATACATGTTAATTAAAGACTTTCTTAAACAAAACCTACTTGCAGCATACATAAAAGTCATAAAGTCATAAACCAACAAATATTATATTTTAAAATTTAGATAATGAAAAGGGCTTAAAATGGACCACCATATTGACGCATAATTACAAGCAAAATATAAATATAAAAGAATGCATTTTAGTGTTACTAATAATTTTTCTTGTTCCGAAAGAGAAAAATATAAACAATCTTTATGATGATAAAATTAGCGTAGAACTTGCTTGTGTTACTCTTTTATTTAAATGGCTTATAAAACTTTCGTTATATGAAAGGTGTCCATAATGATGCCTTGATACTTCAAAATATATTATAGATCAGATACATACATACCTGGTAAGAAATACATCAAGGTCTATGAATATTAGCAAACGATTTATATTACTTTATCTTCAACAACGTTGGTTCCGTCAATCTGAATAATTAGAGACTCGTGTTGATAACGTGTAATGAAACTATATAAATTAAGAAGAAGAACAAAGTAGAGATAAAATAGAAGACTTCTTATTCCTCTTAATAGATATTCAGGATTCACAGATCTTCTTTACAATGAAGGAAAACCCCTTTATTTATAGAGAAAATCTTACTTGGTCCCCAAGTAGAATTTCTAAGCATATTCTAAAAAGACTCCACATAATTAGACAATCACTATGATATAAATTGTTTGTAACAGTTTGTTCAACTTTAAGACACTATATAAACCGAGTGTGTATCAGTGTAAACAAAATTAATTTAAGCATGAATCCCTGTATTTATTCATGTATATCCGTTTTTATACCTGTATGCCTATATTTTCTTTTGCATATTACAGCCTTCAATTCCGACTCTCAATCTGTGTATCACTATATTTTCCGAAGGTGTATCAGTGTATACAGAAGGTATAGCAGCCCTTTTTTCGGGCTTTTCGAAACGTGAAAGTTCAATTTCCAGCTCATATTTGTCGTCTTCAACCTGTACATTAGTTTCACAACCTGACGTGGGGGCTGACTTGAAGAAAAAGGGGATTTGGGGCCTTTATGGACCATTCAAAATGCAAGGGAGAGGGAAAGTGTCCACAATGGACATGGATGACATCACATGCAAAAATAAAAATAAAAATAAGAATTAGCATTTGAGGTAAAGAAGAAAAGAAACAAGCAATACATGATTTAATTAAAATAAAGTAATCCAAGTAATCTAATACAAATTTCACTACATTAAATGGGGTAAATAGGTCTAACATTAGACCATTGAAAGGCAAAGCACGAAGAGATTTCAAGATCTGAAGGTGGTAAAAGACAGACACAATAAGAGCAGCTAACCCTATGAAAAAGTGATTAACAAATGACAAATTCACAACATAAAAGAGATAGAAACATGCTGCATATTAGGCAAAAAAAATCACACCTCATTGAGTCATTTTTACTCTTACTTGAGAAATGTATTGCAAGGCAAGGCAATGGTAGATTAGTAGCTGTCAAATAAACACAAGAAAATCTCATTTACTTTAATCTGTTCAAAGGAAATCCAGTGACCTCTTATTTGAGAAATATATTTCACTTTTTTAGAAAAATATGATTTATATCCATAAATTTTAAAAACTACCAAGACTAACCATAAGTTTGTATTACAAGTCAATCGAATCTTTGTTGCAAAAATAACAAATAGTGTCAAAGACACTAGACCAATGTGGTAGTTTGAAGTAGTAATGTTAATGACCACAACGCTAACATAGTTCCTCTCCCGGAGCATGACGTTTCAAACATAGAGTTTTATAATACTATTTAGCTTTGGCTTAGAGTGTAGCCTACCAGATCAATAAGCAGGTCCCAGTTCCTAGTGATACTAATGGTGGATCAGTGGAAGCTAGGGTCCGGGATTTTTTTAGGATGAATCCGCCTGAGTTTATAAGGTTTCAAGTTGGTGAGGACCCCCAAAACTTCATTAATGAGGTTAAGAAAATCTTTTGAGTGATACAAGTAACTGGAAATGACAGGTTTGAGTTGGCATCCTACTATATTAAGGATGTGGCTCACATTTGGTTCACTCAGTGGAAAGAAAACAGGGGTACGAATGTTGCTCCTGTGAGTTGGGAGTGTTTTACTAGAGATTTTCTGAATATGTTATTCCTAAGAGACTTAAGGGAGGCGAAAGCTGAAGAGTTTATGATTTTGAAGCATGTTACTATGTTAGTGCAAGTGTAAAACTTAAGTTCACCCAGCTCTCCAAGTATGCACCACATATGGTTGTTGATCCAGAAACAAATGAGTAACTTTCTATTTGGGGTTTCCGACTTGGTGAAGACACAATGCATAAATGATATGCTGTTAGAGGATATAAATGTCTCTAGTCTTATGACTCATGCTCAGCAGGTTGAGTGGGATAAGCTTAGGTATCATGCTAAGGACAACAATAAAGCTAGAACAAGGAACTATGAGTACTCTCAACAAAAATCGGGTGGTGGAAATCTCTCACAGTTTCAATAGAGATCTTCACCCCTAGCACCTTCATTAGCTAGAGGTCCATCCACCAAGTGTGTCAGGATCATAAAGGTAGGGCATCAGGCTCTAAGTCTCAGGGGATTAATTCATGTAATCCAACTTTTCCAAAGTGTGGTAAGAACCATCCGAACGAGTGGCTTGCAGGCAAGAAGGATGCTTTAGGTGTGGTAAGTTGATATACCATGAGAGTAAGGTATTTTTGATACATTTCACTTAAGACTTCTGTGTTTCTAGGGTCATATTTTATTAGAACTAATATGTATTGTGCAAAATATGCAGAATATAGTCTAGGACGAGGTAGAGAGAGATACAACTGAAATTGTGCAGACGTGGCCTCCCTGGGAAGTGACCCACAGACTGTAGGCCTAATCGCGGTCCATCAGTGGTACGCATGGACTAATCTTCAGGGAAATATGACCTAGTGTGGAGCTATAAAGGAGAGTCCGTCATTTGTATTGCAAGTTTGAGCGAAACCAAGATGGAGACACAAAAAAAGACCCACAAACTGTGATCCACCCACGGTTTGTCCTGTTGGTCCGTCATTAGTATCTGCAAGTTTAAAAGTTCCAATTTCTTAGTTATTTTCTAAGTCATGATCCACAGAAGGGACCTATGGAACGTACGTCATTCCACGGTCCGTAGGTTAGTATCGTCAATTGAAGCCGCGTCCAAAAAAGTTTATTTCCTTATTCCATTTCCTTTTTGTTAGGATGAGTTTTTCTATAAATAGGGTATGTAAATATCATTTTTGAGGGTTAGACATGATTGTTTTACTTCTAGTTTTTGTTGTTCTCTTGTGGAATCAACTTTGAAACTTTAGCAATTTGATTTTCCAAGTCCGTTTTGAAGATTTTTAATTAGAAATTCAAGTTGTGATTTTGGGTTTCTTCTACTCTAATCGTAAGTGCATGAATTCTTCTTCTATAACTATGAAGTCTGTTATTCTAAGCATGAGTGAAAATTCACAACTAGGGTTGTGAAAACAATGAGCCATTAACAACATATGAATAATACGTGAGTGATTCTTGACTAGTGTTGATGCATGCATTGAAAATTCTTTCATTTAGAAGTCTTTTTAATGATTATCAACGTTAGAACTCTCCTTGTTGCTACTTTTCAGACCAAGGAGGTAGTTCATAAGAAAGGAACTATTAACAAAGATTTAGTGTGATACTATCTAATAGTCTAATGTCAATTGGTGAGAGGGTGAAAACTAACCCATAAATTGATGTGATATCTAATTTGTGGTAAAGGTAAAGGTTAGTAAATTATACACACGTAGACGAACCAAGATGTGGGGTGAAATTCTCTATTTTTTGGACCAAGAACATAGGGATACATAACTTACCACTTTTCATGTGATAAATTAGGAAAGACTTACTGTTATTAGGATTACCACATTATGAACTTATGGGGAACACATACATCCTAATTTTCTCTCTCTCATTGGTAAAAATAAAGTTTGAATCTTGTTCACTTATTACCTAACAGTCAATCATTTATTTGTTACACAACCCCTCCTTTTATTTTCTTGTATAGGAAATAAGTTGTCTAAATGAATATAATCGTAAGTTGAGGTTAAGTCTAAACCATATTCCTTGTGGGATCGAACCCAATCTACAAGTTGGGTTCTTTATTTGAAAATGATTGCTTATAATTATTTAGAGAGGTATAATTTGAGCGTATCAAATTTTGACACCACTGACGGGGAAGAAGGCTTTTAGATTATACATAATTACATTATTGAACTTTAGTAAATTATTTCCTATTTTGCTTTTAGCTTTGTTTTTGTTTCTGCATGTTTCTCTCTAGTTTATGCCAAGTACACAGATTCGAGGTGAAGTATTGAACCAATATGATCCAGAGTTGAGCAGATGTTTTAGGAGACTGAATAATCAAGGGCTCCAAGTCAATCTATCGAATGATATCTAGGTGATTGAGTTGAATTTCAGCCTAACTAGGTTCTTAGTGAAAATTCTCAGGTTCATGGTGATAATCTACTGGGAGATGACTTGAGGGTACGGAATCCACGAGAACCAATATTGCGTGATAACTATAGGGTCGACTTCAATACCGTTGTATTAGAAGGACCAATTATGCTACCTCGTTTACCTCCAGGGCACACATTTATGGTGACTAGAAGTTTGATGAAAATGTTTACAATGAGGGGTTTGTTTTCTGGTATGGCATCGGAGGATCGGCATGGGCACATGTTCAAGTGAGGAGTGTTTTCAAGAGTTGCATGGATCGACGGAAATTGGACATGGATGTCATAGGATTGAGAGTTTTCCTTTTTATCTTTGACCGATGATGGTGCGGTGTGGTTTTCTGAGTTCCCATATAACTGCATTCATATATCGCATCAATTTCACAAGGTGTTCATGGAAAAGTGCTTTCCATTGTCAAATAAGTTGAACCACAAATATAAACTCAACATCTTCATTGCACTACCTGAAGAGTCTGTGAGTAGTTCATGAGATAGGTTCACTATATTCAGAAAAAGTGTTCCAAATAACCACATTGATGATAAGTTGCTGAAGGAATACTTCTATAGAGGTAAGGATGACAATAGCAAGGCAGTGCTTGATACTATCACTGGGTTCTTATGGTGAGAGTACCTTTGAGCAGGTCAATGAGAAATTGGAAAAATCTTCCGAAACAACAACACTTGGAGTGCTATAAGGCAAAGACCCAGATAAGCTATAGTTCAATCTGCACCTAATCAATCTGCCGCTGATATTTTCAAAGAGATAGCCAAATGAGGACAAAATTGGGGTTGGTGTTGAAGCATGTGAATGGAGGTGCCTAAAAGGTAAATGTTGTGAATTGTTTGATAAGAAATCAACCACCACCGGTTGAGGAATGTTAATAGGAAGAGGATCTGTATTTGGTGAATGATCAGATAGGGGATTTCTAAGCAAACACCCAAGGAAAATTAGTGCAAAGGTCAAGGAAACCAAGGTCGAAACTATGACACCTACAATCAAAAGGGTCAATATGTCTTAGATCAAAACTACAAGAACAACAAAAACTAAAACCATAACAACTATGGCAACAAGAATGATATGGATGGGACTTATGTTCCTCTATAAAAACAGGAATCTGGAACTAGGGAAACTGGGGGTAGTATGTCATGTATTGAGGATATGATGCAGAAGATGATGGAGAGGTTTGATTTGACTTATGTGAATGTGAAAGAGATGCAAAATGACTTGTATGGTATTGGTCAAAAGGTTGACGCCCATGTAATGTCTATCAAGCAACTTGAGATCAGTTGTCTACTATAGTGAACCCACGTCAGCTTGGCACACTTCCTAACAAGACTGTTCAAAATCCAAAGAATTATAGGCATTATATGGAAATCCTACTCGAGGGGGTAAGCAGAAAATTGATCCACTTTGTTTTGTGATGTTGAAATTGTTGTTAAGAATGATGATGATGAGGTTGAGATTACTAGAGAGTCCGAGAATGCTACAGAGAATGAAGTAGATAT
Source organism: Solanum habrochaites (assembly GCA_027704765.1). Lineage (NCBI taxonomy): Eukaryota > Viridiplantae > Streptophyta > Magnoliopsida > Solanales > Solanaceae > Solanum > Solanum habrochaites. Next base: position 9,604,862 of record JAKWJA010002494.1, on the reverse strand, counting down.
AACTTAAAAAGTTTTGCCCATGCATTGACCTCCACCCCGATTCCCACAGAGGTTGGTGAAGAAGAATGAGGAAGGAAAATAACACATGTTTATTACTATGTTGAAATTTTCCATCAATGTTTCATCAATAGAAGATTTGGAGAAGATGCTTGGGTATTCAAAATTTATGAAGGATTTGGTGATTAAGAAGAGGTAGTAAGTTTTAAAGACGATGATTAGTTTCAACATTATAGCGCTATTGCTACGAGATCACTTGTGCAGAAAAAGGATCATCCTGATGCCTTCACTATTCCTTGCACCATTGGTTTTTGCACTTTTTAAAGGAGTTGTGTGATTTGGGTGCTAGAATTAATCTGATGCCATTGTCGATTTACAAAAAGTTAGCTTTAGGGTCTCCAAAACTGTTTGCGATGTTATTGCTCATGGCCAACATAACTGTGAAGAGGCTCATTGGTATGCTCCAAGATGTACATGTGAAAGTGGAGTTATTTATCTTTCCTACGAATTTTGTGATACTAGATTGTGAGATTAATATGGTAAAGGGGAAGATGAAGTTCCGGTTGATGGTGAAGACGTAAGTTTTAATATCTGTAGGTCCATGAAGTGGGAAAGCGATCTTAAATCAGTGTGTGTGGTGAATCATATTTTGGAGAGAGGTTGATTTTTCTATTAAAAAGAGGTTGGCTGTTGATTAACTTGTGGACATAATGATGAATTTTGAGGGTGATGGTATTGAATACTATAATGAATTAGTTGCGGCACTTGATAGGTTCGATTTGCATTCTAAACCAAAGAGATTAGAGCTAGATATGAAGAATCCCGACTCTCCACCTGCAAAATATCTATAGAAGAGGCTCAAAAATGGATCTTAAGTCTCTATCATCGCACTTGAGGTATGTATTCTTTGGAAGAGAAGGAACTTAAACGATCATCTTTGCGGTCGATTTGAGTGAAGAGTATGTTGAGGCATTTAAAGAAGTTCAAGAGGACTATTGATTGGAATATTGCAGGCACTATTGCGATTCCTCCTGACATTTATTCTCATGAAATCTTGATAATACTGGATCACAAACCTAGTCTCGAGCACCAAATAAGAGTAAATTCACCTATGCAAGAGGTAGTGAAGAAGTAAAAATCATCAAGCGGTTTGATGCCAGAGTTATTTATCCCATTGCTGAAAGTAGTTAGGTGTTCCCTATTCAGTGTGTGCCGAAAAAAGGTGAGATTACTTTTGTACCTAATGCGAGAAACGAGCTTGTTCCGATGTGGCCCGTGACTGGATGGAGAATATACATGGACTACCAGAAATTGAATGCTTGGACAGAAAAAGACCATTCTCTATGTTGTTCATGGATCAGATGTTGTCCCCCTTGCTAGTGTGGGTTGGTATTGCTTTGACATGATTATTTGGTCTATAATCAGATCTCTATAGCTCTGGAAGACCAAGAGAAGATCACATTGACATGACCTTATGGGACTTTCGCATTCAAACATATGCCATTTGTGTTGTGCAATGCTCTAGTGACCTTCCAGCGTTGAATGATCTCGATCTTTTCTGATATGGTGGAGGATACTATTGAGGTATTTATGGATGATTTTTCTATGGTTGGTGAATCATTTGATGGTTGTTCTGATCATTTGGAAGGTACTGAAATGGTGTGAAGAGTGCAATTTTTTTGCTCAATTAGGAAAAGTGTCACTTCATCGTGAAAGACGGGATCATTTTGGGTCATCTAATTTCTTAGTAGGGTATTGAGGTTGATAGAGAAAAATTCTAGGTAATAGAATAGTGTCGACCACCTATCACTGTTAAAGGTGTTAGAAGTTTTCTTGGACATGCAGGTTTTTATAGGAGGTTTATCAAGGATTTCTCCAAAATTGAGAACCCATTGTATAAATTGCTTGAAAAGGAGTGTAAGTATGATTCTGATGATGCTTGTGTGAGAGCATTTGAAAAGTTGAAGGAAAATCTAGTTTCTGCACGTATCATTATTTCACTAGATCAGGGACAACCTTTTAAAATATTGTGTGGTGCGAATGAAGTGGTGCTTAGTGTGGTATTGGGACTGAAGCAAGAAAAGATTCTTCATCCTATTTACTATGCCAACAAAGCTCTAAATATGGCTCAAATTAACTATATAGTGCATGAACATGAACTCCTTGCTGGGGATTTCACATTCAATAAATTTTGATCGTAATTGCTTGGTACTAATGTCATATTGATTACTGACCATTTTGTATTAAGTTATTTGATGTCTAAGAAGGATGCAAAATCGAGGTTGATTAGTTGAGTATTGATGCTGCATGAGTTCAATCTTGAGGTGAAAGACAGAAATGAGACAGAAATCAAGTTGCTGACCATTTATCCATATTAGAGGAGGAAGAGATGCTCAAGCTAGGAGATCAGGATGAAATTACTGATGTGTTTCATGATGAACATGCATTGGCTGCTTCTAATAATCTTATTCCTTGGTTTGTAAACTTCGCTAATTACTTGGAAAGTGATCTAGTTCCATCAAATTTTTCTTTTCACCAAAGGAAAAAGTTTATGCATGATGTGATGAAGTTCTTTTGGGATTAACCTTACTTGTTCCATGTTTGTGATGATGGAACTATTCATCGATGTGTGCCGAGGTTGAGATGATGAGTACACTAGAGTAGTGTAATTCTTCTCCTGTTGGTGGGCACCATAGTGGTATTCTAATTCGCATAAAATTTTGCAGTATGTAAACGTTGCCTTGTAAACGTCTTGTAAATATTGCCAAAGAGAACGAGGAATTTCAAAGAGGCAAAGATACATGTGACGACCCCCAAGTACACCCTAGAAGAAAGAAGCACTCTTGAGTCACCACAAGGCATGCTTGACCCTTTGGAGGTCTTGTACAAGCCTGTTAAATATCATTCATTACATAAGATAAGAAAAGTAGTGCGAAATTAAAACTTTTCACAAGAATAATAATAAGAAAATCTTTTATAAAATACTAAGTAATAAGTCTCAAGACACAACATAAATATGTTAGGGTCACGACCCTCTACATTGAAAGAAAATACATAATAAGTCTTAAAGAAAAACTAAAGAAACATAGACTATGTCCTCAAATATATGAGGACATACCAAATCTTGAGAGAGTCAACTTCCTAGTCTTTGCATTCTAGGAACCTTCACATGCCTTAAACCTATACTTATAGAGTATAGAAAAGTATGGGGTTAGTACAAACATTGTACTAAGTATGGCATTATGCAAAAACATGCAAATGTGGACATTTTAGTTGAACTTAAGCTTTCATGCTATTTAAATGAAACCTTAATAAATATAGTCACAAAACATCAAATAGATCATCGCTTAACACGTAGAACAAAACTTCCATAATTTCAAAATAAGGATGCACTTTACAGTAAATCCATTTCCCTTGAAGTTTCCTAATCCAAAGTTATCCTAACACTAACTAAGGAAAGACATGAAAAAACCACCCATACAATCTCTTTAATACATACCTAAGTGATTCCTAAGACTACCAAATATAGGAATACTCACCATAGTTAACAAAGTAACATTCAATATCAAAGACACTAGAGGAACGTGCTTGCATTGAAGAACTTCACATAAGAACCATCCTCCAAGACAACCGTCAAGTTACACTTAGTGCAACGTGAAGGTAGCATCCCATACTACTACTTCCACCTTAGTTCTCCTTCGGGATTCCTTTAGGCTAGGCACATCACATTCATCATTTGCATAATCTTCAAAAATCTTGCACATAAATCAACATACTTCATAAATCTTAGGCATAGAATCAACATGCTTCACTTTCCTTAGAAATATAGTCACATTACTTCATTTTCATCGCATAATGACCCATTCATTCATTTTCACATAAGGAAACACCAAGACTCCCTCCAAATGCCTACTTATGCAATGGATAGATAGCGTCCCATACCACCACCTAACCTACGTAGTGCTCCCTTTAGAAGGCTTAGTTCATCTCCACTCACGAAGAGTGTCTACCCTACAATTCCCATAGCCCAAGCTGCAAGACCTTGACCTTCAATGGAGGGTTGAGAGAATTTCGTTCGAAAAGAACTTTTGAGTGTTTTGGGAAAATTTTAATTTCTTATTGAGGGTTTGGGGTTTTTGATGGGGTAATTCGTGTATAATGACCTAAAATTAATATATAATAACAACCAAAAATACCATAAACAACCCTACATCAATTGGACCTTTTTAGACAAGTCAAACTTGACTTAAATTTTTGGAGTTATCGTCGGGTAACAAGTCCGCAACGCGGAGCTATTCTCACAAGATTTTTGAAACTAAATTTCGATACAGCAGAGTCCGCATTGTGTGCGTGACGCGAACCAAGAATTTTACCCAAGGTGCACCAAGTCCGCGACGCAGACTAGTTTCACTAAGGAACAACATTGGCTTCCTTGGGCAGCTTGTTTGCCCAAGGTTTGGGTCCTCCTCAAGGACCCCTAGGGCATTCTTTGGGGAGTCGTAATCAGACTTTTTGACCCTAAACAAGTCCCTATATGTGTTATATTTATCCCCACTGATTCTAGATTCCAAAAAACACATAGAAACACATATAACATACAAGGACACACTAGCACATTCATAAGGCTAGTTTCCGAACGTCTTGGTTGTCTCTTGACATTTGACTTCCAAACTTACCAAACTGACTTCAAACATTAAAATTCACTATTTTAATACATTATTAACTCATGAGACACTTGAGAAGATCTAGTTCAACGTAGTTCATCATGAGGGTCGTTACATTCTCCCCCACTAAGAAAAACATTCGTCCTCGAATGACACTAAACACTCTCAAGGGCATCAAGGACTCAACTAGAAGCATATAACAATAAACTCATGGTCATAACATTCATATTCAATACACAACTTACAAAGAACACCAACTACACATCATTAAGCATTTTAAGCAACACAAGCAAATTTGGAACTATTTCCACATTTCAAAGCATACCCTCACTTATCCATTTCTCATTTTATTTATAGAGGAACTATCTTCTACAACATTTGACATTCTCATCACACCATTTAAGATCTCAACATGCAATAACCTTCAAATCACACATTGACACATAAAAATAAAAATTTTGAAGCAATTAAGCAAATAACATTAGCTACACATTCATATGAGAAATATATATTAACAACCAATGTACTCATATGGCTATGTTATCATCAAGAGCATGCAAAACATCACATTATCAATGAAACTCATAACACAAGGAGACATGCAACTCATACTCAAATCCAGGACTCCAAAACATAACCAACCTACTAAAGATTTTGTTCTCAAGCTTGATTAAGAATACAAGGAAAAAAAGGGTATCTAACACCTTACAACTCAACTCATTCTCCCCCACTTAGGGTAAACCCATATAAGACAAATAAAAAAAACCATAAGGAATTATGATTTACCGATGTATTCACTCCGTATTATTTCCTTTAGCCTATTCTACTCAATTCTTGTTAAGACCATTACCAAACATCTTCAAGGTGTCATACTTCAAAATCCTACTATACCACTCATAAGGTTGAAACTCATACTAACCTTAATTTATGAACATCAAGACTAACAATCAACCTTACTAGTCAAGCATAACACTCTCCTCTAGGATTCTAGCTTATACAAACTCTCTTAAACATCACCTTATTCAACTCTTAGGTACCACATAATTCAAAATCATGGAATAAAACTCCCTTTTTCTCTTTCCACCCATTTAGGTAGCTTCATTTGGAACAAACAATATTGACATATAGATTCCTTCATTTTCTAGCATAACCTCTTAACTACCTTGCTAGGTAAACATACTATCTTTCTACTTAGAGTAAACCTACACAATAACTTCAATACAACACAATGAACACTATGAAACATTACCCACACAAGAGGGAAGCCCTCAACTCTTACAATTTACCACATTCCTTCAACACTTCTCAAATCTACACCTTACTTTTCTATTATCATTGCACATAGCCATAAGATAACTCATTTTCCCCAAAAAGGACTTCATTCAACAATTATAACTCTTATCATACTAACTACATCATAATACAACTTCACATCATAAGACCTATAATCTCATCGATCACATGTAGCCATATATGGAATCACATCACAATTATCCAAATCCACCTCCCTTATATTCATCTAGTCACCAAAACAACAATAAGCATCAAAATTCACCTTTTTGTCAATCCATCCTATTAACATCACCCCTTCCAAGCAATCACATCTAGAAGGACACGAAACAAGGGAAATAATTGAGAGATCCGATGGATTTAAGATCTATGGCATGACACAAGAGTAATGAAGAAAGTGAAAATTTTATCGCCTTATAGCCTCTCACTCATGTCGTGCAAGATTAATGAAGAAAGTGAAACTTTTATCGCCTTATAGACTCTAACTCATGGATGTGTCACGACTCACACCGATGAACAAGACTCTACTAGACGTGTTTGTGAGACTTTGGACCCTAAACGATTTCCCAAAACCTTATGCTCTGATACTAAGTTTGTAACGACACGCAAGTACACCGTAGAAGAAAGGAGCAGTCTTGAGTCTTCATAAGGCGTACTTGAACCTTCAGAGGTTTTGTACAAGCCTCTTAGCTAATACTCATTACATAATATATGAAAAGTAGTGCGAAATTAAAAATTTTCACAAGAAAAATAATAAGAAACTCTATTATAAAATACTAAGGAATAAGTCTCATCGTTACAAGCCAACTTAAAGACACAACTTAAATATACTAGGATCACGACCCTTTACATTGAAAGAAAAAGCATAATAAGTCCTAAAGAAGAACTAAAGAATGAGGACATACTAAATCTTGAGAGAGTCAACTTCCCAAGCATTGCCTTCTAGAAACCTTCCCATCCTTTAGCCTATACTTAGAAAGTATAGAAAAGTATGGGGTTAGTAAAAACATTGTACTAATTATTGTTAGGATCGAATTCACGCACACACACTAGATGAATGAAGAACACAAGAACTTTCAAGAGAAAGAGATGAGAGATCTAGAGAGAGAAAGAGAAAACCCAATATTTCGTGGTAACAACCCGTGAGTAAACTTCCACGGCGGTGAGGAATATTTATATTAATAAATCATAGTATTTTTGGTTACAGAGAATAAATAGAGAATAAACCGCGTAAACAGTTATATATATTTATCAGGCTCCACTACCTAACAAGTATGTTGTTATGCGAAAACATGCAAAAAAGGGCATTTTAGTTGGAATAAAACTTTCATTCTATTTAAGTAAAACCATCATGAATATAGTCACAAAACATCAAATAGATTATTGTTTAACAAGTAGAACAAATCTCCCATAATTTAAACATAAGAATGCACTTTGCAGTAAATTCATTTCCCTTGAAGTTTACCTATCCAAAGTCATCCTAACACTAACTAAGGTAAGACGTAAGAAACCGCCCTTACAAACTCTTCAATACAGTCCTAAGTGATTCTTAAGACTACCAAAGATAGGCATACTTCACCAAACTTAACAAACCACATTCGATATCAAAGACTCTAGAGGAACATGCTTGCATTGAAGTACTTTAGATAAGAACCATCCTCCAAGACAACCCTCAAGTTACACTTAGTGAAACGTAAAGGTAGCATCCCATACTAATACTTCAACTTTAGTATTCCTTGGGGATTCCATTAGGCTAGGCACAACACATTTATCACTTACATAATCTTCAAAATCTTGCACGCAAATCATCATACTTTATAAATCTTACACATAGAATCAACATGCTTCACTTTCCTTATACATATAGTAACATTACTTCACTTTCATCACATAATGACCCATTCATTCATTTTCACTTAAGGACACACCAAGACTCCTTCAAAATTCCTAATTGTGAAACAGATAGATAGAGTCCCATACCACCACCTACCCTAGGTAGTGCATCCTTTAAAGACTTAGTTCATTACATTCTTTTGTGGTGGATAGATTTAACACACATAGACCAGGAGAGATGGACATGGAATCCCGGTATTAACCCCTACTGTATGAGGGATCCCTACTTGCCTAAGGTAGGGTAATTCTTGAGCCTTTACATGGGGTTTCCAATAGTTACTCCTTTGTGGGCTCATAGTTAAGGGATAAGGAGATTACTTTAAGTTACTCATTCTCTACTAACGAGGAGTATTTATCTCAAGAGGTACATTAGATACAAAATATCAACTCATGAAGTGTGTCCATCCCTTCTTCAAATCCTCTTGGTGCTAAGCATAACTCCCCCACAGAGTCTTAAACATTCATTAACTATAGGTTAAGGTTTAGATATTTAGGACCACATCTCAACTCACGAAGGGTAGTTATTCCTAAAGGTTACTTTTGAACACAACATCTCAACTCAGAAGGCTATTCAACCTCCAACCTATCTTAGAAAGTTCTTGGGAATAGTGAGGTTGCTACTAAACACTTCATCTCAACTCATGAAGAGTGTTCACCCCCAAATTCCCCTTTTCAAACTATAGGAATAGTAGGGATGGTCTAGACACTTCATCTCCATTCACGAAGAGTGTCTATTCTACAATCCCCCATTTCATTCATTAACTTCATTCATGCATTCAAAGTGTGTATGTGAGTACACGTGAGCACACCTTTTACATAATCACCACATTCATTTATTGACTTCTAAAAATGTTCATACCTTCATTTATCATAATTCACACTCTAGTATGTTTCACATATTATCATGCTTCACATATATATAACTTCATTTGGACATGATATCTTCAAGTAACACATTAACAACTTCATAAGAGAACCACATGCATATAATTCAAAATCATCACTTCAGTTCATATGCTATGCCTTCAAGGTCATAAAAACAATACACACATTCATAAATATATTCATATAATTCAAAAAACACCACCACTGAAGGTGGACCATACCACTCAAGATCATTTCACAATAAGAACTAAACAATGTAACCAACATACCATTCATCCAATCTCTCACCACCTTTACTCAATTTCTCCAATAATTCATAATAAAATAGCATTTAAGTCAATATCTAATCACAATATAACATATATAAATACAACTCTAACATTTTCTTACATTATCTAGATGTATACACTAAACCCACTTTATAAGCTAAAAGTTGGAAATAAGCATGAGCATGGGTTTATTAGGGTTTTGACATTAACATTATCTAAAAATAACATATTTCAATCTTTCAAACATTTTCATACAAAGACCCATGCTTCGAGTCAAAAATAGAAGAAGTTGGATTTTTAAACCCATTTTGAAATCTCATTGGAATGGATCCTTGAATGAAAGAAGGTTCAAGGATGAACTACCATATCATAATATGAATACAACCCACCAGAATTGAAGAAGAAATCTGTTGGCATCCATAGCCTAAGATGAAAGACCTTGACCTTCAATGGAGGCTTGAGAGAATTTCGGAGGAGAACTTTTGAGTGTTTTGGGAAATTTTGATTTCTAATTGAGGGTTTGGGTTTTTTGATGGGGGAATGAGTGTATAATGACCTAAAATTAATATATAATAACACCCAAAAATACCATAAACAACCCTACATCAATTGCACCTTTTTAGACAAGTCAAACTTTACTTAAATTTTTGGAGTTATTGCCGGGTAACAAGTCCGCAACGCGGAGCAGTTCTTACAAGATTTTTGAAACTAAATTCCGAGACAACAGAGTCCGCATTGTGTGTGTGACACGAACCCAGAATTTGACAATAGGTGAACCAAGTACGCGACGCAAACTAGTTTCACTATGGAACAACATTGGCTTCCTTGGGCAGCTTGTTGGCCCAAGGTTTGGGTTCTCCTCAAGGACCCCAGGGCAGTCCTCCGTGAGTGGTAACCAGAGGTTTTGACCCTAAATATGTCCCTATAAGTGTTATGGTCATACCCACTGCTTTTAAACTCCAAATAAAACACATAAAGACACGTAAAACATAAAAGGACACACTAGCACATTCACAAGGCTAGTTTCCGAACTTCTTGATCGTCTCTCGAAGTTTGACTTCCAAACTTACCAAACTGACTTCAAACATTAAAATTTACTATTTTAGCACATTATTAACTCTTGAAACACTTGCAAATCTCTAGTTTAACCTAGTTCATTATGAGGGTCGTTACACTACCTATGAATTCAAGTATGGTGATTGAGTTGTTTGATGTTTGAGACATTGATTTATGGGTCTACTTGTGAGTAAACATCGGATGAAGTATATTCTTGTGGCGGTTGATTATGTGTCGAAATGGGTGGAATAAATTGAACTTTCAAACAATGAAGGTAAAAGTGTAAGTGCATTCCTAAAAAAAGAATATCTTCTCCAGATTTGGTACACCTAGGTTGATTATTAGCGATGGAGGTTCCCGCTTTTGCAATAAGTTATTCAAGGACTTGTTATAAAATATGTCACAGTTGAGCCATCCTTACCATCCGCAATCTGGTGGGCAAGTTGAAGTGTTGAACAGAAAGATCAAACAGATTGTTGCTAAAACTGTGAATGCTAATAGAACTGACCGACTTAGGAGGCGTGATGATGTTCTATGTGCCTATCACACCTCATTAAAGACTCCCATAATTATGTGATGTTTTTCTATCGTGTTCAATCATACTACTTCCCATACAAGTGTCTACAAATTGATGATAGTATAGTAACCCAACAAAGGGTTGGGGTCTTGTCCAAGAGAGCGGTAGTGAAAACTAGAAGAAAATTAGAATTTCATTCTAATAAGTCGTAAATAAAGAAATTAATAATTAAGTACATTATAAATTCAATGGGTGACACATAAGTGTAAATTATCAAAGGTTTTTTTTTAATCACAAGTAATAAAAATAGCGAAAATTAACAAGAAATATAAGCAACGAGAGAGAGAATTATTGCGATGTCAACACAACACTGGTTAATCTAGATTATTGGGTACATGCTTTAGATAGAAGATTAATATAATAATAGTGACTAGGTTAAGATTAACATGAAAATAAGTTCTCTATCTCGAACAACTTACTCCATTTCAAATGTGTTCCTCTCAGACACCCATTTGCAGAATGAAGACCAACCTACTCCTTACCCCAGTAAATCTCTAGAGCTAAGTTTTAGGATATGAGACTTGGTCTCACTCTTTTGAGATAAGCCTCAGGTCGACCCACTCCTTAAGCCATCAATCTAGTTGTCACACCCCTTTTTCACGCAGTGGCGTAAGGGTTTTTCCAATTTAAGTGACATTGTTAATTAAGGGATTATTTGAATTTTTTCAGAGTCGCCACTTGGAATTGAATGATGGTGTTCCAAGTCACCTTTTTTTTAAACCCTAACCAAAAGGAAATGACTTTTTTAGTTTTTTCTGTGAACCAGTTCGGGTAAGGAATTCTGTTGAACGAGGGGAAGGTATTAGGCATCCCTCGAGGCCCGTGGTTCTAGCACGGTCGCTTTATGGACTTTTATGACTTAAACTAACTTTTTGAAAATTCTATTGTTAAAACAAATGTATTTACTCTCATTCTTTGATTTATTTAATTATATTAAAAACTACCTTATTTTACTAATCTATGCCCTTTAATTAAAAATATATATACGCATATAAATTAAATCAACCAAAGTAGAATAAAATAAAATATTCTTTATTTTATTTTTTCTTTTGTTATTATTATTTTTTGTTACGTTTCATTTTTTTTTCTCTTTTTTCATTCTCATATTTTACTATTATTATTTTATTATTATTATTATTATTATTATTATTATTATTATTATTATTATTATTATTATTTTATACTTTCAACTTTTTTTTTATTTAACTTAATTCTTTTTTCTGTTTGGACAAAGAAACTTTTTTTAAAAAATTTCTTTCCTCTTCAATTGCATTTTTATACTTCTTTTTCTTTTATTTTTTCCTTCTATTTTCTCTTTTCCCCTTTTTTATTATATTCTTTCTCACATTTTATTTTTAACTTTTCCTTTTTCTTTTTATTATTATTATTTCCTTTTTTATTTTTTATTTTTTCTTCCATTTTTATTCGATTTTTTTTACGTCACTAAAATTAATCGAACATCCGTCTAACTAAAATAAATATATTTACAAAATAGGTACACATGTTATCATTATAAAACTAAACATGAAAAATTAAAATGACTTGGACAATACAAAGGATCTAAACATAAAGTTGATATGAAATATTTGAACATACTTCATATAATTACATCAATAAATAGTAATGGTTTAAACACATGCAAAATTTAACAACTTCAATATATTGCAATCCATTCTCGCATTATCATGAAATAAAAAAAATACAAAATAAAATTAAGTATTACCTCTTGTGGAAATTATTTCACGAAAATAAAAAATTTAGAAACCACGAACTTGAAACCTCGAACTTCACTATTTTTTAGTTGTGTTTTTTTTTGTTCGTGTGTTCTTCAGGAAAAAATGAAAAGTTTCTTTTGTTGTTTCTTTTTTTTCCCCTCTTTTCCCTTTTTGTTTTGTTTTTGCTCTTTTCCGTTGGCTGATTTTTTCTTTTTCCTCCCCCTTTGTTGCTGATTTTCTTTTTTTTTTCTCTCCCTTTGTTGCTGATTCCCCCCCCCCCCCTTTTATTAATTTATATATAGTTATGTATATGTGTGTATGGAAGAGTTGGATTAGTGGAGTGGGGTGTGGGGTGAGTGTCGAGAAATTGTGAAGTGGGGGTGGGATAATATGTAGGTTAATTTCTTTTAATTATTTTTTTGTTATAAAATAATAATAATATTAATTAAGAAAATTAAATAGCTAGATTAAATAAATATAAAAAATTAAAATCACTAATTTATTAAAACTTTGAATGAATAAATAAAAATATACCTTAAAGTGTGATTCTATTTTTTGTGGTTTTCATATCTTTTAATAATAAACTTAATAAAATAAGATAAAACTCAAAATATTTATAAAAAATATTTAAGCTCTAAAAAGGGTATAAAATTTAAATTCGGTAAAAAATTACGTGTCTACAGTTTTCCCCACTTTATCTGGAATCACGAAGAGTTTTCAGACAAAGAAGTAGATAAGGTGACAAGTTTTGACCGAACTCTTATTTGAAAGACCAAAATTTATGCGACCGAGTCCTTGTTTTGGACAACCTACATATCCCGGGTTATAAGGGAATCAGGTCACGTGTAGTTCAAAGAGATGAGGTGATGAGTTGGAGTTAAGTGAGGTTCCATCGAGGCTTTAGATCGCGACTCTTATCCTTACATAAAAATATAAAATTGAAAGATAATAGTGAAAAGAAACAAATGTACAAACTGCTATCCATGCAGCTTTTCTTGAATGTTCACTTGAATTTTTACTTTAAGATATCACATTGATTTTTGGGTGAATATCTTCACCTAGAACTGGAATGGAGGATGAAATTGCAACATAGACCAAACTTTTGACATTTTTCAAAATGACAATTTGAAAAATTCTCTTGAATAGCTGCGTGTTTTCTTGGTCAAAAGTTGACTAGTAAAGGATGTGAGGAAGTAAGGCAACTACATACATTGAAGAAGCTAATTAATTCTAACCATCATGGAATTGATCATTCTACAAAAAAATGAAATTTTGTTCTTGAATTTTAAATCCATGTCTCGCTTGGGAAAACTTGAAAACCACCACAAACAAAAACTAAATAAAATTTTTGCCCCAGTTTTCACTGGTAAAATTTTTGTGAGTTATTAGCAAATATAAATATAAAACATAAACTCCGACTAGGAAGTGTTTATTTTAGGAGAAAATAAACTAAAAATCTAGACTATGAAGTGTTTATCCTATGATAAAGTAATATAATCACATTATCAAAGAGGGTTCTACTAGTCCCATTATCCAGGAGGGTCTTTCTAGTCCCATTATCCAGGAGGGTCCTGCTAGTCCCATTATCCAAGAGAGTCCTATTAATCCCATTATAAAGAAGGGGTCCTGCTAATCCCATTATCTATGAGGGTCCTCCTAATCCCATTATCCAGGAGGGTCATGTTAGTCCCATTATCCAGGAGGGTCCTGTATTCCCGTTATCCAAGAGGGTCCTGTTAGTCTCATTATCCAGGAGGGTCCTACTAATCCATTATCCAGGAGGGTCCTTCTAGTACCATTATCCAGGAGGGTTCTGTTAATCCCATTATCCAGGAGGGTCCTGTTAGTCCCATTATCCAGAAGGGTCCTGCTAATCCCATTATCCCTGAGGGTCCTGTTAGTCCCATTATCTAGGAGGGTCCTGCTAGTCCTATTAGGCAGGAGGTTCCTGCTAATCCCATTATCCGGGAGGGTCCTGCTAGTCTCATTATCCAGGAGGGTCCTGCTAATAAAATTTTCAACAAACTAATAATACCAACGAACATTGTGAATGCTATCTTCATTATTTGGCAGTTCCTTCAAAGAAATAATAATAATAATAATAATAATATAATAATAATAATAATAATAATATAATAATAAATAAAAAAATAAATAAATAAATAAATAAAATAAATAAATATTCCAACATTCAGGTAATTGCTATTTTGATATATATTAGCCAATTTTCATATAATATTCCACAAGTCTTTATTGTAGGGTTTCCATTTGGCTCGCTGTAGACTAGGTTAAACATCTAGGTTCCTATAATCTTCAATCTTGAAACAACTAGTGTTCCTGCTTCAACAAAGAAAATTCGTGAGTTTGAAAAGGTGGTGGTTGGTTTGTGGTTCCATCTTTCGACAAGGGTGACTCAAACACTTGTGACGCTTTGGTTGTTTACAACGGTCAATACTTCTTATTGATTGATTGTAATTTCATCCAAATTTGCTTATTTCGGGACCTAAATCCAATGTCTTTATCTCACAGCACTCATTTTTAGACTTCGTAGAATAAGAGAATTTTCGAATTTAACACTTGAAGACAGATTATTACTCATTAGCTTGATGCTTCGCCTAGTACCATTTAGAGACGTGGTAGCGAGTCTTGAAATTCCTTCCTAGTTTCTTGACAAAGACTCAACTCAAATACATATGAAAAAAGTGAAGAAAAGTATAAGAAAATTACGAACTATACGAGAATAAAAGAAAAGATTTGATGAAGACTCTTTATTTTAGTAAGAAGAAGATTGAAAAACTTATCTGAGTGTGGGAGCCGAGTCTACTGATCATGCCATGCAATTTCAATTGATTTCCAGACTTGGATATCCAATCTATTCATCAACCATTATTGATCATTCAATCTTGATGTGGAATCCCGACACTTAATGAAGCCATAAATAATTTTGAACCCTTATTCACTTTGTGATACTCACGAAGGTCATTGCCACTAAAAGTCTATTATGTTAATTACTTTAGCTCACGTTCGCCTTATGGTGCATGTCCTAATTTTCACCAATAAGAGTCTCTCATATTCAACTCCTTTTCGCCTTACGGTTCCCACTTAGGATTTTGACCAATAAGACTCTCATTTTTATTTCTTTCTACTCACATTTGTCTTATGGTGCCCATTCAGGATTTTTACCTACCCTTAACCAACGTACTATCGACATATCAAGGGTTCATGCAAAGACATTTCTTTGATTGACTTTAGATGATGGGGTTGATTTTGAGCTTTCAGATGAGAGACTAAATGAATAAACAAATGACTTTTGCCCCAGTTTACTACAATATTAATTTTTTGATTTGTATTTGGTTGAACCGAACCCAAAAGTAGGGATGCCTATGTATCTTGCCAAAACAAGAATTAGGTCGAACGTAGTTCAGGCAATTATTTTTATTTTTTTGAAAAGTCAAGGAAACAACATAACCAAGAGATTCCATTGAATCAACCCTTGAAATATCGAGCCCAAACATAAGGGTTTCTAATGTCGAAAATCAAATCATATGTAATGTCTTTTCACAGCATCAACATTGACGACCGTTTCTGTCACATTGCCTTCTATATCTGCTAAGTAAAGAGCACCATTGGGTAATACCCTTTTAACAATGAATGGTCCTTTCCAATTTGGAGAAAATTTGCCTTTGGTTTCTGCATGATGTGGCAAAATGCGTCTCAACACTAATTGACCCTCTTCGAAATGTCTGGGATGCACCCTTTTGTTGTATGCTCATGCCATTCTTTTCTGATATAATTGTCCATGACATACTGATGTTAGACGCTTGTCATAAATCAAACCTAATTTCTCTAACCGAGTTTTGATCCACTCATCATCATCAATTTCAGCCTCCACAATAATTCGTAAAGACGGGATCTCAATCTCTGTAGGCATAACTGCCTCTATCCCGTTTACCAGTGAATATGGGGTAGCTCCCACTGACGTACAGACTGTAGTGCAATAACCCAACAAAGCAAAAGGCAACTTTTTATTCCATTGTCGAGAACTTTGCACCATCTTACGAAGTATCTTTTTTATATTTTTGTTAACAGCCTCTACAACCCCGTATGCCTTTGGGCGATACTGAGACGAATTTTGATGCTCAATCTTAAATTAGTAGCATACCTCTTGCATTAAGTGGATGTTTAGATTTGTAGCGTTATCAGTTTTAATCACCTTTGGAATACCAAACCGACAGATGATGTTGAAATGGATTAAATCCACCACGACCTTCTTGGTCACAGCCTGAAAGTTACTGCTTCCACCCACTTTGTCAAATAATCAATGGCCACCAAGATGAACCTGTGACCACTAGATGCTTTTGGTTCTATCGGTCCAATCACATCCATTCCCCATGCCACGAAAGTCCATGGAGCAGACATTGCATTCAACTCAGAAGGGGGAGAATGTATCAAATCACCATGTATTTGACATTCATAACATTTACGAACAAATTGTATGGAATCCCGCTCCATGGTGAGCCAATAATATCCTGCTCGAAGTATCTTATTGGATAGAACATATCCATTCATATGAGGTCCACAAACTCCTGAGTGTACTTCAATCATGATTTTGGAAGCCTCTTGAGCATTTACACATTAGAATACCTAAAACCGGTATCTTCTTGTACAGTACGCCTCCGCTTGAGAAAAAACCCCTTCCTAGTCATCGAATAGTCCTTTTTTGATTACTAGCTACATCCGACGGACATTCTCCAGACTGAAGATATGTTTTGATATCATGAAACCAACGCTTACCATAAAATTAATCCTCAATAATGTTGTAATAAGCATGTTGATCACGAATTTCTATGTATAAAGGGTCGATATGAGCATCATCAGGGTGTTGGAGCATCAAAGATAAAGTTGCCAATGCATCTGCAATCTCATTGTGCACTGTGGAATGTGTCTAAACTTTATCAACATGAATCGTTGACAAAGACCTTGTAAACAATGTTGATATGGTATGAGCTTTGGGTCTCGAGTTTCCCATTCTCCTTGAATTTGATGAACTAGTAAGTCTGAGTCTCCTAACACTAACAATTCTCGGTTGCCCATGTAACAGCTAACCTCAAACCCAAAATGCATGCTTCATATTCAGACATATTATTAGTACAATATAATCTAAGTTGGGATGATATAGGGTAATATTCCCCTGATTCAGACATAAGAACAGCTCCTATTCCAACTCCTTTCCTATTCGAGGCACCATCAAAGAATAACTTCTAACCTTGATTGTTATCTTGAATAACTTCGTCGATAGAAGATATCTCTTCGTTTGGAAAATAGTTTTTAGGTGGTTCATATTCTTTATCAATATGGTTCACTGCCAAACGATCTGCCAATGTTTGAGCTTTCATTGCGGTCCTTGTTACATAGATAATGTCAAACTCCGTGAGCAATATTTGCCATTTCGCAAGCCTTCCTGTGGGCATGGGCTTTTGAAAAATATATTTCAACGGTTCCATACCAGAGATGAGATAAGTAGTGTAAGATGAAATATAATGTTTCAACTTCTGTGCTACCCAAGTTAGGGCACAACACGTTCTTTAAAGAAGGGTGTACTTCGCTTCGTAAACGGTAAACTTCTTGCTGAGGTAATAAATGGCCAACTCTTTCTTCCCAGTGTCATCATGCTGACCCAGTACCCAACCAAAAGAATTATCCAGTATTGACATATACAATACCAAAGGTCTTCCCGGCTCGGGGATAACCAAACCAACACATGAGGATTCGATAGGTAATTCTTAATTCTTTCAAAAGCTTCTCGACATTCTTCGGT
Organism: Solanum habrochaites; assembly: GCA_027704765.1. Lineage (NCBI taxonomy): Eukaryota > Viridiplantae > Streptophyta > Magnoliopsida > Solanales > Solanaceae > Solanum > Solanum habrochaites. The sequence continues at coordinate 9,586,698 of JAKWJA010002494.1, read as the reverse complement.
CCACTCGAATGTGGCATTCTTTTTTAAGAACTTAAAGATAGGTTAACAAACTGTTGTGAGTTGAGAAGTGAATCTGCTGATGTAGTTTAACCTTCCTAGAAGGCTCATAACCACAATTTTTGTTCTTTGGAGGTGGCAATCCTTGAATTGCTTTTATTTTTGAAGGATCCAACTCGATATCTCTTCGACTGACTATGAACCCCAAAAGCTTCCCCGATGGTACTCCAAATACACATTTTGCAGGATTAAGCTTGAGATTATACGTGCGGAGCCTTTCGAAGAATCTCCTTAAGTATTTCACATGATTTGATTGTTTTTTAGATTTAATTATAACATCATCCACATAAACTTCAATTTTTTATGCATCACATCGTGAAACATGGTTGTCATTGCTCTCATATAAGTTTCCCCTGCATTTTTTAAATCCAAAAGGCATAACATGATAACAATATGTACCCCATGGAGTGATAAAAGATGTTTTGTCTGCATCTTTGTTATCCTTAATAATCTTATAATAACCCGCATAACAATCCCAAAAGATGCAACCTCATGTTTAGCACAATTATCCAATAAAATATGGATGTTAGGCAAAGGAAAATCATCTTTTGGACTTGCCTTATTCAAATCACGATAATTAACACACATTTGGACTTTGTCATCTTTCTTAGGGACGAGTATGATATTGTCTAACCAAAAAGGATATTGAGAGACTTGAATGACTTTGGCCTCAAGTTTTTTTGTGAACTCCTCTTTAATTACTACACTCATGTCGGTTTTGAGTTTTCTCAACTTCTGCTTTATCAGAGGAAAATTAGGATCAATTGGCAACTTGTGAACAACCATGTCAGTGCTTAATCCAGGCATGTCATCATAAGATGACGCAAAAACATCTCTGCAATCAAGCAGGAACTGGATTATATTGTCTTTTTGATGTCGAACATGTACACTTATCTTAGTATCCTTAATAATTTCCTGATCCCCCAATATATCGTCTTAGTTTCACTCTTGTTTGGATTTGACTTATTTTCAAAATGATGGAAATACCTCTTAATTCTTCAAATACTCTGTGTTCATCATATTTTATATCTTGACTTATTATTTCCTATTAGGTCGAAGATTAGATTGGATATTAAGATCTGGCGAAAAATTCTACATGCATGTCATATCACTAGAATCGGCATAAAAAGAACTGTATAAAAGAAAACAAACAAATATATTAGACTGAAATAAAGATGCAATTACATCCTATTGAAAAGGGAAATAGAGAGTTCGAAATAAAACGACAAGATAAAATCCAAATTACAATCCTTGAACCAAGACTCGTCTTTAACGGGGAGAGGGGTGGCCTCCTAATTGTTTCGCTTGAAATCAGGACCAATGAATTGCACATATCTGTTGCTAGTGCCTTCTCCGAGTTCCACCATATCAACCTCGACAAATAAATCTTGAAAATATTTGATCATTTCTTCGCTTACTTTCATCACTGGCTCTGGAAAAGATGATTGATAAGATTCTGTTGCGCGGGCTTTGATGAAAGATTTGTAGATTGGTTGTATAGGCTTGGTAAGTGACCATACATCTCTCTTCTTCTTCTTTTCCTTCATTTAATCCCCGACTCTAAGTTGGTAGCCTAAGTCAAAAGTACCGATGCTCTTTTGTAGACTCACTGGATAATCTCTCCCTTGCAAGAAGATTCCTCAGCCTTTACCCGGCTCAAACCCATGTTTCAGCAATTCATTCACCACCATTACAGACGCGATGGGCATTTTTGGTTTTGAAATGACACACCTCTCGAGGACATGCTCAACAACCACTACCTCAAAATCTTAATAAAACAGTGCCTCATTCTTATTATTTGCCTTGATAAAAGGGAAGGAAGAGTCTTTGTAGATTGACAAGTCCCCCTCACCATGACAATCACCTCTTGTCGGTCGTGTTCAAACTTAATCATCTGATGCAACCTTGAGAGGAAAGCTCCAGCTCTATGCACCCATGGCCTCCCCAATAATAGATTATAGGACGCGTTGATATCCAACACTTGAAAATTCACAGAGAAATCCACAGGACCTATGGTTAGTAAGAGCTCTATCTTACAAATGACATCTGTTTTTGACCTATCAAAAGCTCTAACACATACATTGTTGGGTCGTACCCTTTCAGCAGTAACATTTAATTTCTGTAGAGTTGATAAAGGAAAAATATTTGTTCCAGATCCTCCATCAATTAGAACTCGAGTGGCATATGAAAGCTCACACTTTACAGTGATATGGAGGCCTTGGTTATGTCCTGTACCTTCTTTGGGTAGTTCATCATCTGAAAAGGTGATGCGGTTTACCTCAAATATTCTCCCAGCAATCTTCTCTAACTAACTCACTGTAACTTTACTTGGAACATGTGCTTCATTCAAAATTTTCATTGCAGCCTTACGATGTTCATAAGAATGTATTAGAAGAGATAACAAAGAGATTTTGGCAGGAGTTTTTCTTAATTGTTTCACCACGGAATAGTCTAATAGTTTCATCTTACTTAGGAATTCCTCTGGCTCTCCTTCAGTGACCGGACTATTTATTTGTATTTGGTAATTTTTAGTTTTACTTAATTCAATCGGGACATAACATCTTCCTGAACCGGTTATTCTTCCTACTTCATCTATTTCTTCATCAATTTCTTTTCCTTTGTATGTCACGACAATAGGCTCATAATTCCAAAGAACGACTTTGGGGTTAGTCATTGGGAGCTGGGATACTGGCCTGATAATCACAGGAGGAATATGGGCCCCTTGCACGATCAAGATAGGCTTGTTTGGCCTCTTTGGGACAAACGATCTTGGCTTACATGGACTTGCCCAAACATTTTTAAGGGCTCCTTTCACAGTTAAGATGGGTGTGTTTTATGGGCTCAACTTTTCTAACCTATTTTCCGCCCCTAAAGGCATCATTTTTGTTAAATCATTAACATTTGCCGACTTCTCAATGCAAGTTCCAACTTTAAGGATTGGATTATACAGAGATGCAAACTCTTTGTGACCTTTCATTATTTCTAGATTGTTTGCTTCAGTATGCCTCGGCGATGGATTTTGATTGAAGTTGGGTCCACTCTAAGTTTCAACTATAATTCAATTAGAATCGATCAAATCCTGAATGACCCTTTTCAAATACCAACATCTCTCCATGTTGTGCCCTGGGGCATTAGAAAAATATGCGCAATGTTGAGAATAATCCAAAATTCACGGGGGAGGATTCGACATCTTTCTCTCAATAGGTATCAAAACATTCAAAGTCCATAATTTTTGGAACAAGCTAACATAAAACTCCCCAATAGGAGTGAGGTCATCTTTAACGGCATTTTCCTTCTTGTATTGTGGTCTAGAACGGAAAGGAATTTTAGTAGTATTTTGATGAACTTGTGGGGGTGGGGGATGATTTTGTGGAGTTGGTGCACGCCATTGTGGATAAGAAGGGGGTGCAATTAGTTGTGCATTAAAATCATGATATGGAGAGTATGGGAAAGAATATTGTGGAGCTTGGGAAGGAAAATAGTGTTGTCGGGAATTATCTTGGACATGAGTCCTAGGCACTGATACAATAGTGGCCACATCCTCCCTTCTCTTCTTCCCTCCAATATTTCCAGAACCATTTTGAAGCACTTGTGTTGTGGCTTTTGAGGCAGCTTGACTTACAATCTTTCCAGACTTGATGCCATTTTCCACCATTTCCCCTACCTTAATAACTTCAGCGAATGTCTTCCCGATGGCAGAAAGAAGATAGTGAAAGTAATCATGTTCTTGCGCCTGGAGAAAAACGTCAATCATCTCTGACTCCTTCATCGGTGGTTAAACCCTAGCAGCTTGTTCCCTCCATCTGATAGCATATTCAACAAAATTTTCCGTGGTCTTTTTCCTCGTGTTGTCTAACGAGGAGCGATGTGGCACAATGTCTATATTATATTGGAATTTTTGTACAAAACATTGAGACAAATCATCCGATGTGTGCCTGTTGGTGATATCCTGATCTATAAACCGTTCAGATGCAATCCCTACTAAGCTTTCCCCTAAATAGGCCATAAGTAACTCTTCTTTGCCCTCTGCACCCCTCAATTGGTTGCAATATCTCTTTAGATGAGCTACGAGGTCTCCGTGACCATCGTATTTCTTAAACTTTGGAGTTTTAAAACCCGCAGGAAAATGGACGTGAGGAAACATACAAAAGTCACTGAACGAGATGCCTTTGTGGCCTCCTAGTCCTTGCATATCTTTTATACTCTGTTCCAAACTTTTCATTTTTTAGTCATTTCTTCATGTTCCTCATTCTTGACCATCTTCTTAATTTCAACAGGGGAACTATATTGATGAATGTGGGGATGAGAGATTGGAATTTTAATGGCCTATTCAAGAGTGTAATTGTGATCACGCCGAACTGTGGGCGGAGGATCGCTGTTGGATTTGGGCACCATCATTGGTTGCGGGACGCTGTTAGTCGGGGCAGTTCACACAAAGAGTGGATTACTTATGATAGGTGTAGTCAAAGGGAACACCATAGAAGTTCCAGCGACATTGGATGTGTTAATATAGGGGCCAAATCCTGGGGGATATATCGGATCGCTTGTCGACACCTGGATAGGGGGATACATATTTGTATTAAAATAGTCCCGGATTCAAGACGGTGGAGGTTGTCCACTCATCCAAGCCTCGTACATTTCTGTCATTTGTTGTTTTAATGACCTTATCTCTTATGTTGTCCCTGTTTCTTGTGAAGTCATCTGGTTTTGGATCTCATCATTGTACGATTCATTTCCGTCTTTGGGGGCCATATTCTGTTTCCCTTTCGATCTTGTATTGTAAGGATGTGATACCAGTTTAATCACAAACCAACTACCTATAAGCTAGTATGTCTCTCTTTATTTCTCTCGTTATCTCTCTGAATGGAGTAACCAACCGATTAGTGTTAATGCACATTGCATCCACATACATATTTCTAATATGGAGGACTTTATGTTTCATCCCGGCTTGCCTAGACATTCTTCTATTCCTTAGTTTTTTATTATTTTTTTTATTATTATTATTATTATTATTTATTATTTATTTATTATTATTATGATTATCATTATTATTTTGTTTTCTTGTTTTTTTTTGGTTTTTTTTTATTAGAAAGAGAAGAAAGAAAAACGAAAAAAACAATTTGGATCTAACACCCTAGGTTTCCTACGTATCATGTTTTGCCCATAAATCAGATCTTGCGTAGTTCGAGAAAGATATTACTTTTTTTAGCATGACATATGCACAAAAGGTGACCAAAAGCAAATCTTTTTCATTCATTTTCAAATATTTATAAAACAATGATTTGAATAAAACATAAAAAAACGGAAGTACCTAGGACCTAGATCTAAATGAAATAAAATAACAAAAACGAAGAAGAAAGAAAGAGAAAATAAATAAAATAATCACTACTAAGAAAATAGACTCGAAAAGAAATTGAATCCTCGAATCTCAATCATCTCCAAGACCCTTATAAATCTTCGCAAATGCTTTCGGTAGATAAGGAGCCTAAGCATGGGCCTGTCGGCCCAACCTCTCATCGTTCTGGTGTAAATATCTAGCATAAACATTATTGAGTTCATCCTTGAGTTGTAGTATTCAGTCTCTGGCTTCATCCATATTTTCATAACAATTCTGTAACGAGTGGTGAGTAGTATTGACTTAATGCGTCAAATTTTCCCTTTTTTCTTGGAGCTCTTCAATTTCAAGGTGGAGTGCATCTCGCTCGGCTATCCTTTGACCTCTCTCAATCTCACAGTTTTCCTGATAAGCATTGAAACGCCTTGCTATTTCACTTTCCCGTTCCATAGAGTCTTTAACTTGTGTTTGGAGTCTAGACTGTGCGCAGATAAAATGGGCCTTTTCTTTCTTATACTCCTCTTCCTATTGCTCCATAGCGCCTATGACAATGCCCAAGTCTTCTTGTAAGGTCAAAATGGTAGAACATTGTTTTCTAACTCTAACTTCAAATATCGCATCACATTAAGCCAACTCCTCTTTAGCGTTTTTCAGGTCATTATTTAGGATATCCAGAGTAGATTTATTGCTTCTTTCGACTTTGAGGCGAACTTGCTTAATCTTAACCTCAATTTCTGCTTCTCGATCTATAGGTCCTTTTATTGACCCTTCTGGCATAACCTTAGGAATGGCCTGATCATGAACCCACTCTAAGTACGCTTGGTCTACCTCGCCTCTTGTGCGATACTTCACCATATCGTGGGGACTTGAGAGTATGCATCCCCTCCCCAAATCTTAAATATCTCTGATTGCCTTAAAGGTATCTTGGGATGAAACTCATACATGAATTCCCGCATATCTTCACTAGGTGGTAGAAACTATCGTCGCCCAAGTTGTCGCAAAAATCTAAGTGGCATGTAAGGTTGGACACCTCAAAGACCCATTAGGACGATGAATGATCGAAAAGTAGACATGTATATCACCTCGGCCGACGGAAACCAATGATAATTCCACACAATCTTGTCAGCAGTCAGATTATTGATAATTCCACACAACCACCTATATCATTTTCATTTATATGCAATAATTCTAAAAACCTCCTTCCATTAATATATTTTTGTATCATAGACTCTCCTTTGTGAAGATGTTTACCCTTTCCAATGAATGTCCCTATCTCCTCAAGGGTGGGGGTGATTTCACAACCAGAAAAATGGAATACATTCCTTAACGGGTCCCAAAAATGCATTAGTGCTTCTATCAAATCCCGTCGTGTCTCAACGTACAAAAGGCTTCATAGAAATCCCAAGCGTTTGAACACCATTCCTTGTCCATGGTTTGTCATATTTTCATACCATGTCTTCAAGAGTGTCGGGGCCTTATCCATTATCATGAATCGAGGTGATTTATTCTCCCTTTGTCTCATATGTCCTTTTCCATATGGATCCATATTTTCCTTTATTATGATAGCGACAAATAAGGCTTAATAAAATATATTTTTTTAATAAGAATAACGTAAAAATCACACACACAAAAAAGTAATTTTTTATTTTTTATGTTTATTTATTTTTATTTATTTATTAAAAAATATGGTTATTAAAGGAAGAATGAGAAATATTATATATATATTATATATATATATTATATATATATATATATATGTATAAGTAGCCCTCAAAATTTTTCAAAAACTAAAAATATTAGTATATTCGATTGTATTTTATTTTTTGTTAATTAAATTTCCAATGTTTTTTTTTGTTTTATATAGAAAAACTTGATGGTAATGGTAGATTTTTCTATTTGTAAAAGAAATTTAAATTTTGATAGAGAAAACTATGTTTAATAAAAGGATTACGTCAAAACATCAATTTTGTATTTTTCGTTATAATTATTTTTTCTTTATAATTCATTTATCTAAAGTCGATCAACAGTTGTATAGTCTTCCCAATAATGCAACAAGTAACACAAATAATGTACATGATAGTCTTAAGTAGGGATACTTCTTCTAGACAGACTCGACCCCTGTGTCGAGCTCTCATTAATTCAACAATATGCATGATGCAGATAAATCAAATCTTATTAGGGATAGTAATAGTTTAGGCTTGTTTTACTAGTTAAATAACCAAATAGAGCAGGTGTCTAGACTGGCGAGCGGACCACTCGAGTCTAGAAGGGACAACTTACCAGTAGCAGGGCTTTCCGGCCTCACTGTTAGTCCTTTCCATCCTAAGACATGTGTTACTATATAATCCTTCCCAGGAGCGTTGCCGCATCACTGGTATCTCATATCTTGGGAGCGTAATCGCATCTCCGAAGAAAGTATCTCAGAAGACTCAAATGGATGGGCGAGGAAAGACTGTTATATCATAATTCACATATTATTAAAAGGATAAATAAGCAAGAAAACAACATATTATGTCATTAAACACAATATCCACAAATCGATAAGTATGTAAATAAATAATAAAGTCACATAGAAGTCCATGTTTATATGCTCGAATTCTAGTTAGTCCCCAACAGAGTCACCATGGATGTCACTCCCCTTTTTCGTGCAGCGGCGTAAGGGTTTTTCCAATTTATGTGACATTATTAATTAAGATATTATTTTAATTTTTTCAGAGTCGCCACTTGGAATTGAATGATTGTGTTCCAAGTCACCTTTTTGTTTTTAATCCCTAACCAAAAGAAAATAACTTTTTTAGTTTTGTCTGGTAACCAGTTCGGGTAAGGAATTATGTTGACCGAAGGGAATCTATTAGGCATCCCTCGAGGCCCGTGGTTCTAGCACGGTTGCATTATGGACTTTTATGACTTAAACTAATTTTTGAAATTTCTATTGTTAAAACAAATGTATTTACCCTCATTCTTTGATTTATTTAAATATATTAAAAACTACCTTATTTTATTAATCTATGCCCTTTAATTAAAGATATATATACGCATATAAATTAAATCAAACAATGCAGAATAAAATAAGATATTCTTTATTTTACTTTTTCTTTTGTTATTATTTTTTTGTTATGTTTCTTTTTTTTTCTCTTTTTACCTTCTCATCTTTTCCTATTATTATTATTTATTATTATTATTATTATTATTATTTTTTTTTTTACTTTCAAGTTTTTTTTTTTAACTTAATTTATTTTTCTATTTGGACAAATAAACTTTCAAAAAGAAAAAAAGTTTCTTTCCTCTTCAATTGCATGTTTTTTTTAATATCATTTTTATACTTGTTTTTCTTTTATTTTTTCCTTCTGTTTTCTCTTTTCCCCTTTTTTATTATATTCTTTGTCACATTTTATTTTTAACTTTTCCTTTTTCTGTTTATTATTATTAATATTTTATTTTTTATTTTTTGTATTTCTTCCATTTTTATTCAATATGTTTTTACGTCACTAACATTAAACGAACATCCTACTAACTAAATTAATATATTTACCAAATAGGTATACATGTTATCATTATAAAACTAAATATGAAAAATTAAAATGACTTGGACAATAATTTTACTTAAATATAAAATAAACTATGGGTTATTTAAATATGAAATAAATCACGGTTTGTTATAACAATTTTACACTAAATATAACTATACAAAGGATCTAAACATAAATATGATACGAAATATTTGAGCATACTTCATATAATTACATCAATAAATATTAATGGTTTAAACAAATGCGAAATTTAACAACTTCAATATATTGCAATCCATTCTCGCATTATCATGACATGAAACCAATACAAAAAAAAATTAAGTATTATCTCTTCTTGAAATTATTTCACGAAAAGAAAGAATTTAGGAACCACGAACTCCACTATTTTTTAGTTGTGTTTTTTTTGTGCGTGTGTTCTTCAGGAAAAAATGAAAAGTTTCTTTTGTTGTTTCTTCTTTTTTTTTTCCTCTTTTCCCTTTTTGTTTTCTTTTGCTCTTTTCCGTTTGCTGATTTTTCTTTTTCCTCCCCTTTTGTTGCTGATTTTTTTTTCTCCCTTTGGTGCTGATTTTTTCCCCTCCTTTTATTAATTTATATATAGTTATGTATATGTGTGTATGTGTGTATGGAAGAGTTGGATTAGTGGAGTGAGGTGTGGGGTGAGTGTAGAGAAATGGTGAAGTGGGGTGGGATAATGAGTATGTTAAGTTTTTTTTAATTATTTTTTTGTTATAAAATAATAATAATATTAATTAAGAAAAATTAAATAGCTAGATTAAATAAATATAAAAAATTAAAATCACTAATTTTTTAAAACTTCTAATGAATAAATAAAAATATACCTTAAAGTATGATTCTAATTTTTGTGATTTTCATATCTTTTAAAAATAAACTTAATAAAATAAGTTAAAACTCAAAATATTTATAAAAATATTTAAGCTCTAAAAAGGGTATAAAACTTAAATTCGGTCAAAATTTACGTGTGTACACTAATAGTATTGGTGTCGCGACTTCTCTCTCAAACAAGCTGAAGACACATCAATAAACTTGTATTTGCAAGTACAAATTTGTTAAATTCAACCACAACTACTAGAAGAAATCACCATTAAACTACAAGCAAGACCCAACAACAATGTTAACCCATATTTTCTAAATCACAACATAAGAATGGTGATTTTAGCCACACATCAATAAATAGAAATCATATCTTCAATGATGTTTAAATCAAATGGGTATGAGAAATAAAGTCTTGATTTGGGCTAAGCAAGAAGAATCATTGAGACACACTTCCAAATCGAAAGAGATGAAAGCCTCTTTTTCTTCAAGTTTTCAATTTACCCTCAAACATAGAGTAAACCTATGAAAAGACCATATTCTAGAAAGAAAATAGTAATAATGTCCTACTCTCTAAAAACTACAATTCTACTAGTATCTATAGTTTTTCAGTTCTGTGTTGCAATGGATTGTTTGGTAGCATTAGTCGGAAACAATGACAAATTCTACAATTCTAGCATTGGTGTAGTTCACCACCTTATGGTACAACCATTAATGTCAATGTGCTTTGTTCCATTGGGAGATATAGTACTACTTCGAAGAACTACTCCATGACGCCGACTGCTCCTTTGTTCTGCCGATTTGAGAATTTCCTTCAGGGATCATCACATTGGTACAAAAGTCTAAGTAGGATCTTTGGTAATCCACCAAGTGGACTTGGCGATTCTCAAGCTTCCATTTCTTCATTCTTTTCAGCCTTTTTGTTCCTCTTTGTGACATAATGTCCATGCTTTCCTTCAAACTCTAAATACCTGAAACTTAAGAGTTTTCATCAGACCTTGACATAAAAAATAAACATTATAAGAACTATTTGTACTAACATATAGCCCTAGATGATTACAATCTATGTACTCATCAACACCCCCCACTTAAACTTTTTCTTGTCGTCAAGTAAAGCTAAAGTACAACAGTTGAAAGAGGATGTCTCAAATAGTGCTACATAAGAATCAATAATGAATGTACACAAAAATACTCAAACTACCAATGCAAGGATCAACTTTGTACTCAAACATTCAACTTGTGACACTCTATTACCAAAAATTATCTGGCCGACATTACTTGCTTCAAATGTAAGTTCAAGCTCAACAAAAGCATTTGAATTCCCTCACACAAATGATGATTCCATTTTTACACACAAGATTATAATAAACTCAAAGTTTAGGAATCATACACAATGCTCACTCTAAAAAAGAGGAACACAACACATACTTTCACCCATAGGTTTGCCCTTATTTTGCCTGTCAACCTTTGTTTCAATTTCTCAAGATCAAAAATGTTTTTCTATGGTTTGTAATGGGGTTGAGTTTAAAGTTCTGGTCATTTAGAACTAGTGACTACTTATCCTAATGAATTTTGGTTCTCGTAACACTTCCTTTCTTTTTATCTCCTCATCTTCGTTATTGCTTCATAAGTCAACCTATTATTTACTTCCATGGGTAGCTTGGAAACCCTATTTCCTTTGTACTTTATTCCACATATTTTCTTTTTATTTTTTTCCTTTTCTACTTATCTTTTTTTATATGGAGGGTTTCCATCTTCTCGCTACACCATAGGTTCAGGAAGACTTTCTTAACACCCCATATCCGAAATAGTCCAAAAATATAGTTTTTATAGTTGAAGGTGCCACTGATGGAAGCCAATTATGGAGTGTTAATAAACTTATAGTTTGCCAATAAGCTCTGTCGATGGCCAGTCAACTTTTAGTTCTTAGTCATGAACGATGGTTGACCAATGCAAACCATTAGTCGACTTGCGGTTCGTCAGTCAGCTCCGTCGATGGACCGATCAAATTTTTGTCCTTAGTCATGAATGACGTCTGACCATTATGGACCGTCAGTCGACTAACAGTCCATTAGTCAACTCCGTTGATTGTCTAGCCAACTTTCAGTCAACAGTCGTGAACTCTCCTATGAGTTCATCTTATGAGCATATCGGATGATAGAGTAAGCATTGATAATGGGTTACAATCTTCTTTGGTAGGGGAAATTAATGAAAAAGAAGACATTGATCCAATATTTCATGAGCTTAAGGGAGAAATTTACCAGTAGAGGGTGGAGGTTTTCTCCAAAGGTTGAGATAGTGTGCTTTGCTACCAAGGTAGATTATGTGTTCCTAATGTAGGCGACTTGAGACATCATATTTTTGTAGAGGACCATAATTCCATATATTTTATCCATCTAGGCGCCACTAAGATGTACCGCGATCTGCGAGAAGTCTATTGGTGGAATAGTATGAAAAGAGATATAGAAGATTTTGTGGCTAAGTGCTCCAATTGCCAGCAAGTCAAGGTAGAAAATAAAAAACAAGGAGGTAAGAATCAAAATATTGAAATTCCTACTTTGACGTGGAAAGTGATCAAAATGGACTTCATCACAAGTGTATCTCGTACTAGTAGACAACAAGAGTACATTTGGGTGAAAGTTGATAGAGTTACAAAGTCTTCATGCTTTTTGGCGATCAAGACTACATATTCAGCGGAGGACTACACGAAGCTTTAAATTAATGATATTGTGAGGTTATATGGGGTTCTTTCTTATATTATCTCAAATAGAGGCCCTCAATTTTTTACCTCTAAATTTTGGAAGTCGTTTCAGAAAGGTCTTGGTACTCATTTTTACCTTCACACAACATTTTATGCTCAGATGGATGAGCAGGCAGATCATACCATTCATACCTTAGAGGACATTTTGGGATCTTGTGTGATAGTATTTAAGGGTAGTTGTGATGACCACCTTCCTTATATAGAGTTCACCTACAATAATTGTTACGATTCCAGTATTAAGATGGCTCTTTATGAGGCATTATGTGAGCGTAAATTTATGTAACAACCTAAAAGGAACCAGGTTAAAATAGAACCTATAATGTGTGTTATTAGTTAATAAGGTCTTAAAATAATGAATAATAGCTTTATAAGTCAATTTGAAGAGTTTGGAAGCGAAACGTCAAACGCGAGCAAGACGTTCGAAAACTAGTCTTGTGTGCGCGCTATCGTGTCCTTGTAAGTTGCATGTGTTTTAAGGTGTTGTTTGGTGTCTATAATCAGTGGGAGAAACCCTATAACTATAGGTATATACATATGGTCAAAATGTTCGAGAATGACTCCAAGGACCAATCAAAGTGTCCTTGCGGATGACCCAAACATAGGCCAAGGAAGCTGTCGGGGCAGCCCCCTTTTGAAGGTGGCTGCGCGTCGCGCAGCTAGCACATGGGAGGTAAAAAGTTTCCTTGTGATGTGGTATCATCATGATCTTTACTGCCTCAAAATAATTTCGAAAATCAAAAAATACGAACCAGCTCCGCGACGCACAGTGGCTGCCAAGTTTTGGTCGTGTCGTTTTTAAGTCAAATTAGACTTGGTTAAAAGGTCTAATTATTGCACAGGTCTTTTGGTTACTTTTGAGATTATTTATTGATGGTTATTAAGTCTTTTTAAACCCCCAAATTCACCAATCAAACTAAATCCTCAAGCTAAACAAAAACTCTCCATTCCTCTCTCCAAAATCATCATTGATGAAGTTTTGAAGCTCCAAGGAAGAAGGTAAAAATCTCCAAGTTTTTCTCCATTAATTTCATTGAATTTTTTCAATTAAAGTATGATTATTCATCATGATTTTTCTTCCATTCAAGGAGCCATTTCAAAGGCTTTTAAAAGATCTTTTAAAAACTTAAAATCTTATTTTGAATTAAAAGCATGGGTTTTTGCGTGAAAAGGTTTTAACTGATGTTTTATGGATTTATCAATGTTAATTGAGTTTTTAAAGATAACAAAATTTCATGATCCCATGCAGTTCTCGAATTACTAATTTCGGCTCTATTTGGGTGAATTGATCTTGACTTAATCTTATTGAATTCATGTGTAGATTGTAGTGAACTATTGAATTATGTATTGATCAATGTTAAAGTTGTTCATATCTTGATGTATATGTTGATATCAATATTGAGTATTTATGGATCATTTTTATGGATGAATTGTTGGCCTATTCTTATATTCATTATTATCGTAAAGATTTCTTGTTATGTCAATATGTTGGAAAGGCTATGGAATGGTGATGATGGCTATTGAAAGGTGGTGAGTTGACCTATTTTATAACATATAATTGATATTGAATCGTCATTGATTTGTATGGTCCACTTACGGTGGCAGTCTTTAATTGTTATATATGTTATGAACATGGACTTGTTGGCATTCTCATAGAATTATGGTATGATCATGATATGGTATGTCTGAAGGTATAAAGTAAACGTACTCATGTTATGTCTATATGATCTTGTACGAGTATTATAATGATATTTGTCATTGATTGGTGTGGTACACTTACGGTGATGCTGTTTAATTGTTATATATGTTATGAACATGGCCTTCTCGGTATTATTAGGAAATTATGGTATGATCATGATATGGTAGGTGTGAAGGTATAAAGTTAAGGTACTCATGCGATATATAAATAATCTTGCATGGGTATTATAATTATATGATTGAATGTATTTCCTCTCTAGTTGATGATATCTGATGTGAAGGACTAGGGACAACCTTTAGAGACTGATGTGGTATCTTGTGTGGTATACTAGTTGTCCCAACTGTGTAATTGAAAAGGTATTGAATGACATTCTAGGATTGTTAGACATAAATGACCTTCCATTAATGATTTTATGAGGTATTCTAGAGTATGTCTTAAAGCTGTAGACCTAAGCATGATGTCGCCTCTTGATAAGTCTAGAACCCTAAGTGAATGTGAAACCTTGATGTAACTACCCTAAAATGAAATAGGCTTATATATAGATTCTCTAGTTCTTTAAGGGCTTCTAATTAGCTTAATTAATGTGTATGTGAGTTTTGAAGTCATCCAAGTTGAGTTTGATGTCAAATGTCAAGGAACGACCAAGACGTTCCTCAACTAGTCGTTATGTGCTTGCATGTGCTTATATCTGTGTCCTGAGGTTACAAGGTCTTAAATGATGGATTATAGTTCTTAGAGGCAGGGTATAAAGTTTGGAAAAGTTTGGAGGACACACGTCCAATAATGTCCAAGGAGTTTGAAAGTTAGCCTTTGGACGTGTTTGTGTGTGCCTTAGCATGTTTCATAATTTGTTTGATGATGAAATTGATAGGGTGGGTTACTAATAATTATACTTGCAAGTTTAAGGATTCAACGTTCGGGCACGACACCACCTAGGACCCACACGAGCCCTAAAGAAGAACCCCAACTAATAGGGGCAGACTGCCTCGCAGTGGCAATGAACGATCCAAATGATGACCTGTCCTTTGAATGATACCTCGTCGACTTAGGGCAACGATGGAGCCTGCAGGAATGCAATTTGGGGATTTTGAAACCCAAACGACAGACCAATAACGATGGGGCGTAGAACAGGTGATGGTACATCAATGGGAGGGCTTCGATAGGCACCGACACTGCCTGCTATTTTTCTTCCAAGCTTGGGGTGTTTTGGGAAATTCACCCCAAGTCATATAAATTGTATTGACGATTTTTTTTAGGTGTATTTGGTATTTTATGAGTATTAATTTTTTTTGACCCTCATTTACACCCTAACACCTAAGTCAAAAACCTTTCCCTCCCAAACTTTCTTCAAAATCCTCCTTGAGAGCTCAAGGTTAAGATGGAGCTTGATAATGGATTTTCAATGGAATTTATTTTTTAATTCTCTTTGTATTATAATAATAAAGTATAGAATTCCTTCTTCTAAGGATTGCTATCACATCAGGGTCAATTCTAAGGTGACTTAAAGAGATGGAAAAAAGTCTAATTTCTACTCTAAATCAAGGGTTCTTGCATGAAACATTTTCAAATGTTTATTCTGTTATGTAAATAGCCTTGTCGGTATTATTTATGCAAATCGTAGTAGTATCAAGCTAGGGTTTGGATTAATGTATAATGTGAAGTTGAATATGTGAATTAATGTGATCATATTAAATATTCTATGGATTATATTATTATGTGAAGTGAAGTATCAGGAAATATATCTGTTATCTAGTATAATATGAAGATAGCAACTGTAGTACTCTTGTAATGCTTATGTGATCTTATATGAATGCTTATGTCATGATCTTCTTTAAGTAATTATACAGGATGATAAGAGTTCTAAGATGTGTCTTATGTGATAATGTTGTGTATGAATGTGTGAGAGCAAAGCATGTTATTCTTAAATGATTATGTGTGACTATGGTAGATTGATGAGTGTCTTTATGCGTTGATGTGATATCTTGTGTGGTAGACTTAGTATCCCTACTTGGTACTTGAATGACATTGTATGAGTAATATGATGAATGGTGTGTCTTGATTTTGTTTACCTAAGTCGCTCTTCTTGATGCATGAATGCTATGTGAATTGGTGATTCCTTAACTTGGTAGGCTAAATCACCCTTCTCTTTTATGTACATGATTGATTAATGTATGACCCTGAAATAAAAAAAAAGATTATTGTATCCTTGATGTTTAAAGCCGTAATG